>JARWIR010000012.1:24658589-25373097 GCA_029959085.1 Nemophila menziesii
GTTTTGATTTTGATGAGTTATTTGCTTTAGGTGGCGCATTGCTATGACTTTAACTCTCGGAATTATTACCTAGCCGGATTAGAGCAAATGCTATGACATTTTGTATGTCAGTACACTGGGTAAGTGTTTTTCATTTTAACAGTTTATGATGGTTTATAACTAAGAAGATATGGATAGGATTTGTGGTGTTGTAGGTTTTTAATTTCATGGTTGGTTTAATGTTTTTGAGGTTGCTTGAGCAGATTGGTCCATAGCTACTCTACTCTATGTTTGGTAGCTTCTATTTAATGGCTGTTGTTTTTGTAAAGAGAAATGTGATGGAAACTACAGGAAAATCACTTCAAGAAATTGAAATAACTCTTCTTCCACCAGAATAATTTCTACAGATTTTAAGTCTTGTTCCAGAAAACAATATAGCAGCACATTAATCTTACTATTTGTAAACGTATCAGAATAGTAGTAACGTGTATAGCATCCATATATTATTTACTCGGGACTTTTACACTTCAATTTAATGTGTTTTCGAGTTTCAAATGAATGTGGCTAGATATAATTCACAGAACCACCGATATCTTTTCTTTTTTAAAAATTGTTATAATCAAAAAGTATTATACATACAAATTCTTTAGCAGGTTGTCTCTGATTTGCTCTGATAATTCCAAAATTATTTTTTTGCAATCCACTATCGGATTTCAAATTATAAACAAGAAGAAGCTGACAATGGGGTGAAAACATACACTAAAAGAAGAAACTGGAGAACGTCACATCTTCTACTTGAAGGGCAGCATCAAAATTTCAACAAGGTTTGGCCAACAATTTTTGTTAAAGTAAAGACGCTCTTGTCTATGCGTTTTTTTTGCAATTTTTTTTAAATGTTAATCAAAAGAATGATTTGGAAATTTATAATTGGGACCAATCCATGAAGTATCAAATCGAACCCATGCTCTCTCACACCCTTTGTGATGTAAGACACATCAGTAAATTATGCTGTCTCGGTTTTCACGGCCTCCCTTAACATGAGCTAATTGCGGAATTTAACGATACACTCCCTATAGCTCCTTCCATTTTGATCGCCAAATAATGTACAACAAGAGAGATGGGTAAAACCGATTAACGGATTAACGGATTTAAATTAGATATTGATGGCAGCTTCTTTCAAACAAGAGGGGTTGCAGGTATCGGTGGAATCGTAAGGGACAGATATGGCTCGTGTATCGCGGGTTTTATGGGTCCTTGTTTAGCCGTTTCCCCAATTACTTCAGAACTTTTCGCGTTACATTTTAGCTTGAAATGGGCTAAAAGAAAAGGGTACACGGATTTATGTATTGAAACTGATTCGGAGGAGCTCCACGCGCTAGTGAAGGGCGGTGGGAGCTCAACTCACTATGAGATGGACTCGAAGAAGTTCTACGCGCTAGTGAAGGGCGGTAGGAACTTAAGTAGTCGCAATGTTTCGATACTTAAAGAGTGTTGTTTATTATTGAAAGATTTTCCCCGGTTTGAAGTTAGTCGTATTTTTCGTGAAGCGAATTTCTGTGCAGATAGACTAGCAAAAGAAGGTGCAACTTTGTCTTCTCATCCTTTGGAATTTGTTGAGCCTCCTGAGTATCTTTCGAGCTTTATTATGAGGGACCGAAGCGGACATGCAACTGCTAGAGTTGTATTAGATTAATAAGAACTTTGGTTCTTCTTGTAACTTTTAGTTCTTAACGGTTTAATGCCTCTCTTGTATGCAAAAAAGAAAATGGCGAAAAAACTCCTAACCTAAAAGTTACAAGAATATTATACCCTAAATGTACTATGAGTAAAGACTCCTTTTACCTTTTTTTTAATTATAGACCGATTGAATATTTATCTCCTATTGTTTAAAAGCGATTGGTTACTTCCTATACTTAGTTTTTGTGACTCATTACCCTCAGTTAATGGAATCTGTCAAAAATCGTCCTTAGTTGGTCACGTACTGGTCATGTGTGCATTTTTTTTAAAGTAATGCTGGGTATCACCTAAACATCACCCATGATATGACGGTTAGGTGGTCAAATAATAAATTTTCTCTTTCCAGATTTACTTTTTTCTCTCTCCTCCATGATTGAACCACCTAACCGCCACATCATGGGTGATATTTAGGTGATACCCAATATTACTCATTTTTTTTATTAAAAAATCGATTTTCTTATTTAATAAACAAACCTATTAATTGACGAGGGTAAAATCGGTAGTTACTAATCACCTAAGCTATATATATAAAAAATTAAAACAAAAATAATCAACATAATCCAAAAATTATTCCAACGGATTGGGGGTGATATCTTACTTTTTACAATTTTACAATAAAAGCTTTAGTTTTTCATTAGTTTTTTTCTACTAATTTTACAATGTTCCCCGTTGGCCACCTGAGGAACGTAATGCCGGATTCACATTTCCAGTAAGACGTTGAGACGAAACGGAGTGAATTCATCTCTTGAAGCTCTTATCAAAACTCTCTTAACATCTCCATCATCAATCAAAACAATTTCACAAGCCAAACAACTCAATGCCCTTTTCGTTAAAACCTTTAACCTTTACTCACCAGCAGAATTCTCATATTTAACCACAACTTTTATCTCCATTTACTCCAACTTCAACCTCCTAAACCTCACACTAACCCTCTTCAAAACTCTTCAATACACACATTCCACAAGAGCTTACAAACACATCATCAAATGTTATGCTTCAAATCATCATTTTTTTGAAGCTTTATTGAGTTTTATTGAAATAAAAGCCTTAGGAAGATACCCCGATCTAAATGTTTTCCCGTACGTGTTTAAAGCTTGTACCCATTTGAGGGATTTGAAAATTGGTGAGGCATTACATGGGTGTGTAGTTAGGCTTGGTGTTTATAACGATCTTTATACATGTAATGAAAAGTTGGATGGACTATTTAGGGTTAACGTGTTTGATAAAATGCCTCACCCCAATAAAAATTGTGATTTAAACTTGCACTTGGGAGAAAGGGAAATGGAAAAGATGAGGGCTAACAGTGTGAGTAAAGTGTTTGAAAGATGTTGTTTTGTAGAATACCGTGATTGGGGATTATTTGCAAAATGGGACGTACATGGAAACTGTGGAGATGAGAGCTAATATTGTGAGTAAAGTGTTTTAAGCAATGCCAATTAGAACCGACGAACGTGGAAGATTGTAGTAATTTATGAAATTAGGTTTTTTCAGTCGCTCCCAATCTGTTAGAACGATTTTTAGATTATGTTTTAATTATTTTTGTTTTAATTTTGTGTATATATAGGTTAGGTGATTAGAACTACCGATTTTACCCTTGTCAATTAATGGGTTTTGTTTATTAAATAAGAATATTGATTTTTTATTAAAAAAACGCGCATATGATGAGCACGTGACTAACTAACGGCGATTTTTGACGGATTCTGTTAATTGGGGGTAACAAGTCACGAAAACCAAGTATAAGAGGGTAACCAGTCGTATTTTGAACAATATGGGGTAAGTAGTCAATCGGCCCATAGTACAGGAGATAACAGATGCATTTATTCGTGTACTAATCAAAAATATAAAAATACAAGCTAAACAACATCACAACTTCAAAGTCCAAACATCCATGGTTTATTCAAACAACGACCTATACTTGTTAATTTTTTGTCAACGACCTATAGTTGTTAATCACCCTTTTACTTTCTTTATTTTATTATTTATGATTGTTTTAATTAATAACCAAAATTCAAATATATCTCTATTCCTTGTATTTTTCCACAATATTTATAGATATTAAATTAAATGACTTTATATTAGTTTTCCATTTTCCATGGAGAACGATTTTCCTTAAAGTAACATTACTTGTAAAGATCCGTGCACTTGAGGAGAGTGAAAGTACCAGGTTTCTAAATTATCTCATGTCCAAGATCCAAGAATTTTTGCTGTTGTTGGCGAGAACAGTCTTGTTAATTTATGTGTTCAATTTCATGTTATATATTTGTTGTGAAAACGCACGTTTACTTTTAAATTTGGTGCATGCTCTCGAACCCCTAAGAAAATTATTCGTCAAAGCGCAAGTGAGACAAAGAGAGATAAGTACATGAAATTGAGATGGAGGGGTTATAAAAGTAGCCGGATATAATGGATTAGAATAGAAATCCTCTAGTGGGAATTTAAGACCCACCAATTGGGGCTCAAGTGAATCACCATTGGGGGCGTTGACAAAAACTTTGTCCCACCATATTAGTAAGGTTGGGGACAATAAACAACGATTAACACGCAACAAGGATTTCAATTTCAACTGCATTCACTAGGGATTTGTCCACCATATATTTAGGATGTATCATTCAGGTTTGATGCGAGGATGCTATTCAATTAACAAGTTATGGTAATTATAGTGGGTTAGCACATGAAAATCCAATGAGGGTAGTGGAAAAGTTCATGCAAGTATGTGAAACATATGTCACCAATGGGTTTTTAAAGATTAGATGTACATATTTCTATTTCTATTTTCTTGATCGGAGGAGCTAGCGAGTAGTTGGATGCTCAACCACCATGTGTGATAACTATGTGGGAACAACTATACATAGAATTCTTCAGTAAATTATTCTCACAAGAATACGAGTGAAGACAAATAATATTCATAAATTTACCATTGAGATTTTTTGTCAAGATGGAGATATTTCTATTTTTTTAGGTTGATATATTATAAGGGTTTGACATTGGTTACGAAATTTGACTCACAGTGGATATTGTTGGAGTGTTGAACCACATTATTGTAAGGTTTGACACATTTAGTTATTGATCCTAGTAACTCTTTTTGTCTATAAATACATTGTATTGTATAGGGTTTAACAAAAAACCTTTAGAACAATTTTATCAATATTTGTTTTGTAACCTCTTTTCAATTATAGTAAAATTCTCTACTTTGCTTGTGGTTTTTCCTGTCGTAGATTTTCACATAAATCATATGTCAGATAATTTCTTATGTTCATGTTCTTTTCCAGACCTATTTATTGCATGTACGATTTGAAACAACACCAAAACCTTCCTTATTCACAACATTATTGACGTTGATAACGACTTAAGCACAATACCTGACATATTCACTCAAAAGTTGTATTCTTGTTCAAAACTGTAAGGGTATACGCTTCATCATCATACTTATTGTATTGTGCTTACCAGCCATTAGTACCTTTTCCATAAATAGTAACACAGACTCTTTTTGCACTATCAGATGTTCGATCAACATCAATCCACTAAATTTTCTTGGCTATCATCCTTGAGTTCTTGAGACCAGAACTCTACACTTGATGCATTAGGAATTAGTTCAACAACTTTATGTGCAAATATAAAATGTTGAAACTTTATTTTATAATCAAGTTTTATTATTTCAATATATTAATAGTTAGTCTTGTTATAAACACATATGTTGTTTAAGTTATTCTCGGGATTATAGGAGAATTAAAAAGTCATAATAATTGGAATATACGAATACACCATATTGATCCTCGTACAATCATTCAAATGATTATAATTTATGCAAAGGTGTAGTGACAAAGTCATATTAACCAGTTATCAATGCTTCTAAATTTTGTCTCAAAAGAACTATCTAATTAAATTAGACTATTGTACACTTAAAGCACAATAGATCTACTTGGTTCCAAAAATAGCATAACAGACTAGCAACAAGAGCAAGTTACTAATTATGAGACTTTTGACATCTTATAAATGTCAAGTAGTTTATATAAATGAGAATTAAAATACTCTTACTAAGCATCATGTACATGATTATATATTGATATCTCAATCACTTATTTACTACTTTAAATTATTAGAACCTAATTATAAATTAATCATGGTCGAATATTTATATATGTGCGCGAAATGATAGATATATGCATATGTTAAATTAAAATGTCTAAATAAACCAACTTGCCATCAATAGAAAGACATAAATAAAGCAAATAAATTTTTTTAATCTCACTTGTACGACATAAAAAATTTCACAATTGTGACATGAATCTGCTACAAAGGGGAGTCAATATATAATATAGTATATTGTAGCACACATAAATTATTTATTAAAGAGATATAGTCTGCGGTGGTGGATGCACTTTTATTTGCTAATAATTTTTATGAAAGAATTCACATAAGTCTTATGTCGAGCACTGTAAATCATTATATATATGAATAAAGTGTCGATCGTAAGCGTATTGAAGAACATTATACTTTTTTTCCTTCACTAAGATTTTGACCTATCAGGATTTTCTTAGAAAGGTTTTAATGGGGCATATTCTCAAAATTAAATATTTAAGGAGAATGCAATATTTAAACAAGTAAATAGATTCGAACAATATGCTACTTGTATTGCTCAAGACAAAGGAGGTTACATCAAAGGTGATCGTACATATCTCTCCAAAGTTATCCTTTAGACTTAAACTCTTGAAGAAATGTGAAATAGATGTTTATTAAATTTGCTTAAGTGACAATTTAGACGGTTTATTTACAAAGTCATTACCTATATCTACATTTAAGAAATTGATACACAAGATTGGTATGCAACAACTTCAAGATCTTTCTTAAGAGCCTGCCAAGAGGGGAAGACAAATATGCACTACACTCTTTTCCTTCATCAAGTTTTTGTCCTAATAGGTTTTCACGATAAAGTTTTTAATGAGGTATTTTTAGAAAACGTGTAAAAAGATGTACTCTTTTTATTTCATTAAAAAAATTCCTAGTAGATTTTTTAAGAAGATTTTAACAAGGCATATATTTAGGGATTGAATATCCAAAGGGGAGTGTTATAAACCTATATGTGGATATTTAGTCCAACCCATGGATATGTAACCAGTACCATAAAGACTATGATTTATAGGTTCCTATTCTATATATATATAGGAGTCTATTCTATGTAATCCTACACATTTCTGATAATGAATTCTTATTGTTCTTTTATTCATCACAAACTTAACTATAGTTTGATTTTTAATTATGGTATTGTAATAATTCAGGAAAAGTCGCAATTATATTTTTTATTTGAGTATTTGTTGGTAGCTTTGTAATATATCAGAAGTATATTTTTATTATTATAAAAAAAAAATAGTTGTTGCTCTTTCTATCGACGCTCTAATATTGATGTGTGATATATCTTCACCAGTTGGTATATAAAGGCCGATTTCTTGGGCAGGATGTCTCTAAAATTGAATTTAGATAGATGTTCATCATGCCATTGTAGAAACTCATGTTATGAAAGACAACATCCTACAATAATACAATATTTCCCATGCATCAAGAGGTGGAAAAATTATCGCAACAATAGGTTGCAAAGATAACATAATCAACAAATTCAAAAATCTGAATCTGAAGATGATGATGGGTACCATGAAGATCTAATTTATGATAACTATGATGATGAGACGTATTCTCTCCTTTATGATTGTAACCCAATCATAGCATTAAAGAAAGTAATTGGAATGAATGGTTGTCGTGGTGTTTGTGGAGCTATTTGGGGAAAGTGATATTGCTTATCGTTGTCAAACGATTGGTTGAATATATGATTTTGAAGACTTTACTACATAGAAACGTGATGGTTTTTGTTCAAAGCATAATGGTATTTTATCCTACAATTACTCTTCACGCATCGAATGTCGGGGATATCCTCTTGATCCCTGGTAGGGCGTAGCGAAAATCCTAAATTTGACAATGGATTGCAAAAATGGAAGTGTTTGGAAATAGGTTTTCGACTCATATTGTCTTGAGGAAAGATATAGTTGTTCCAAAAGAAAGAGAAGAGATTGATGTTTCATTAAGGGTCATTAAATTACAAAATATCTAAAATACTATAATATAAAGACATAATAAAAAAAATTACAATTTCAAATTTTGCAAAAAATCCGTCATGTCATTAGTATTTCTCTTCTACTTTATTTTCACTATTACATTTTTGTTATCTTGCAACAATTGAAAATTCTTGAAAAATAATAAAAAATCGTTCTACATGACTTTATGCAATGGTTTTAAAACTGTTGAATTTGCCAAGTTTCTTAATCATACTGTAACAATTTTTATAAAATTATTATAATAGTTAAAATTCATTGCGATTGATACTTTTTGCGATAGTTTTTTAAGACATTTATATGAGGTTCTTTATGTGCAATGGTTTGTTGTACTTTTGATAAAATGCTTTTCAATTATTACAACATATTTGATTATTTAATAATGGTTTTAATACTTTAAACAACATTTTTATTGTAACTCAAAATAAAACGCAATTCATATGATAATCGTAAGAATAAAACATAATTCATATGGTACCTTTCATCTCTTTCTTTCTGCATCCTTCTTACCTCCGACTTCGAACCCGTTGCCGTTGACATCCATGTAAGCTCAATAACATTGAATACACACACACACACACACACACACACACATATATATGATGCATTAGTTATGTATTTGTTAGTTAAAAAGAAGTTTAATATAATAAATATATAGTGTGGAATTTACGCATATGCATATGGTGTATTGACCATGTGTTACTTCTCTTGATAGTCCTATCAACAATGGTGGTTGGAACGCTAACAGAGGAGAGAGATAAACAACAACGTAATATGTCAGTTAACGGACATAATTGGAACGTCATTAGGCCTTTCCTTGTCCCTCCCTCAAACCGTCACCCCAAAGAGCTCATGCAGATGGTTAATCAACTTCTCACTAATGTAAGTTTTAAAACCCTCACAACAACGCCTTTCATTTGTTAATAAAAATATCTCTTTTTTGTACTTTTTAATCTTAATCTAATCTTAATTGTTCAGAATTTGTTCTCGAAAATTCTAATTAACCATGGATTTTCAATTTGAAAAGTTGCCTATTCATTTTATGTCTTGGACCAAGAGCTCATGGTTGAACTAGGATTAAACCTAAAACTTCAAAGGTTAGTAGAGTTAAGACTAATGATTGAGTAGCCAATTTGACATTTTAGATATTTATTACAGAATACAAGCAAAATTATTGTAGTGTCGCTAGAAAAGGTGTTGAAAATTTTGTTAATGTCGTCTTATATTGTTTGTGTAGCATTATAGAATGATATGAATCTCTTAATTCCGTGTTAATTTGTGTTTTTAATTTCATCAATATATATATTGATTATGAAAAGTCTCGTTTTCATCTTTTTCATGTGTTTATTGGTGCATGCTCTCGACCCCCAGAGAAATTTCTCCGTTAAAGCACAAGAGGGACAAAGAGAGGAAGGTGTGTGAAATTGAGATGGATGGGTTATAAAACTAGCAGAATTTAGACTTACATATTGAAGTTTCCATTTGTATTGATCGGAGGAGCTAGAGAGTAGTTGGACTTTCAACCACAATGTGTGATAACTACGTCGGAACAACTCCAAATAGAAATATTCAATTAATTATTCTCACAATTCAGTTAATTTACCATTGAGATTATTTTTCAAGGTGGATGTGTTGCTATTCTTTTTAAGGTTGAGATGTTATAAGGGTTAGGCCTTTGTTACAATTTTTGACTCACGGTGGATATTGTTAGAGTGTCGGTCCATATTATTGTAAGGTTTGACACATTTAGTTATTGATCTTAGTAACTATTTTTACCTATAAATACATTGTATTGTATATGGTTTAAAAAACACATTTAGAACAATTTTATCAATATTATTTTGTTGGACTTTGAGTAGTTTGTAATGTTTTCGTATGCTTATTAGAAAAATACTAGTTTAAATTACCCTTGGTAAATCTGGGGTTAACGTGAGGTTAATCCATTTGTGGGTAATTCGAGGGGTAGGGTAAAATTTAACCTTACCTTTACCCTTGGCAAAACCAAAACCCGGCTATATTATCTAACTTTTACCTTAGACCCCGACCTGGGATATACCTATCCGTGATCACCCCTAGCCCAAATGATATAAATAACATAAGCCAACCATGCGATAAATACACCAAAAACTGCAGACAAGCTACATAAAGCAAGACCGAAGATAGAGATCACAATTAACAAAAAAACACTCAATCAGATAAATGCACACATAAAAAATGGCGATTAAAAGAAAACGGAAAACAACCTAACATAAATACACACATATGGAGACAATAAACGAAAAGGAACAAAAGAACCAAAAGGAGGATTCAATATGAGAAAAGGGGCAATTCAAGCTTGTACTTAAGCCCGATAAAACGTATCAAAATTATTAACACTAAATTAAAAGCGTAACTGAAACTAACAGAGCAAAAAGCAAGGAACCCCATGTATGAAATCATAGTCTTAGTAATCTTTTGTTACAATTCTTTCTAAATCTTACATTATTGAAATCCCAACTTCTAATTTATGTATTATTAACATTTATCCCTGACATTTACATTATTGAGCGTGCCTCTTGGAAGCCAACAATTGAACAAGCCTATTTCTGAAAGACTCAATAGAGAATGAAGTCATAAGGGACCATTAGTAATTTCATTTTCACTTATCTATATTTTTTTCTTGGACAATACTTATATATATATATATATATATATATACTGAAAGTGATGGTATTTTGTAGAATAAAAATGAAATCATTGACCAAAAGAAGGAACACCTAGACTGGTTTACAGTTCATCGGAACAAATATGAGTTGCTTATGTTAATATATACTAGTACAAGCAAGCATCGAATATCATTTTACTAGATGGGGAAAAATAGGAAAAATGAAGAAATGGGAGCTAAAATGGTGGCTCGAATATAACAATATTTAAGCTCTCCTCACTTTCAGACGATCCCTTTACCCTTATTATCAACGTCATCGGTGGAGTCTGCATCATCATTGGGGCTCTCGTTTCCAACATTTCCCATAGAGTCTTCCTCATCATCGAGAGAGTCAGTGTAAGTATCAATCTCATCGAGGGAGTTAGTATCAACCCTATTCCATTTACTTTCAACATCATCCAAGGAGTCAGTATTAGCCCTCTTCGACTTATCTCCGACATTCCTAACGGAGTCAGTGACGGTATTAGACCTATCAAGGGAGTCGTTGTCAGAGTTAGTAGCCGCTCCCTTCCGTTTATTTTCAATATCATCAACAAAGTCAGTATTAGCCCTCTTCCGCTCGTCTCCGACATTTTCGACGGAGTCAGTGGAGGTAATACCCCACTCGAGGGAGTCATCAGAGTTAGTATCAACCCCCTTTTGTTTATTTTCAACATCATCAAAGGAGTCAGTATCATCCCTCTTTGGCTTATCTCCCATATTCCCGACGGAGTCAGTGGCGATATCATCAGCCCATATTATTCTGAAACGTAACATGCATGCTTAGAATAATAACAAACATACCTACTCCTAAAAACAAGATTAATTACTTACTATATTTCTACATCCTAGATGTCTTTTGCAGGATTTACAGATCAAATCTTTATAAGTCATCCCATTGTCTTCTCGAGTGCTCACATCCACATTAAATCTACATATGTTATTAATTTTAGTTCACCAACTAAAGATACACCCAGAATTTATTTAACATAATCTTACACTTCATTGAAGGAAATTGCCTTGCGTCCAGAAGGCTGAAAAGAAAATACAAAAAAAAACGCTTTAAAATTAATGACTATATAAAATCAAGAATATCTTCCAATCATTTAACACTAACAATATCAACTCATTAGCAATGCATATCAGAATTAAAAAACTTAGCAAGTTCACTTCGAATGAATTACTCGGTTGTAGATAATTAACTGGAATCCTAGAATTTACTTTGCTGATTTACTAGAACATTACTAATTGTAGAATTATTTGGACTTTAATATATATATATATATCAGGAATTATTACATCACTTAATAAGATTGGAAGTGCTTGGATGAATACAAAATGATGTAAAAGCAATACAAGGCAGAGTCATAGGAAGAAGAAGATTCGGAAACTTACAGTGTATATTTTGACACAGTTATCATTAAAGGCAAGGTGGTTATCGCAAGTAGCACACATGAAGTAGCCAATATCATAAGCAGCAACGTTGAATTTTAAAAGAGATGGTGATGCATCTGCCATTTCTTACAACAACTTAGTTGTACAAGAACTGGATTAAGATGATGATAAACTTGAATTTCTTGATGCTGGAAGTTTTATGGAAGAAGAAAAACTCGAAGAACTTGAATTTCTTGATGCTGAAATATTTTATGGAAGAAAAGAAAAACTCGAAGATGATGAACTTGAATTTCTTGATGCTGAAAGATTTATTGGAAGAAAAAAATGAGAAGGAGATTATTTATTTAGAGTAATTCTAGGTATCACCTAAAAAATAATAACCCAAATATTACTATCTTGTGTGGTCCAATCATGTAATATAGAGAAAAAAAATAGATTGGAAAGATAAACAACATGATTGAACCACCCAATAGGTGATGTTTATATGATTATTTTTTAGGTGATACCTAACATTACTCATTTATTTACAGTGCTATCTATTATATATATAGAGAGAGAATACGGGAGGTGAGACGGCGTCTCACTTTTTTTTGGACTTTTTTTTGGACGGGCTTTGATGTTGAATACACGGGCTTCAAGAATATTTTTCAACTGAGGGACCTTCAAATGGGACGCTATGACACTTCCCTTTATTCTCTTTTACTGCTTAGCTGGGAGAATAATAAAATGCAAAATTAATTTAATAGCACAGGGTATATATGTTAATTTTCAGAGCACATGGGTATATTTTCCTATGTCAGATAACTCAGGACCAATCAGGTAAACAACAATTTCTAAACAGTAGAGGAAAGTAATCGGATTACACTATTAGGATTCAATAAATATGAATTGTTAAATGGGATCCCTATATATCACTCTAAAGATACAAGAAATCTGAATAATCTGAATTTTAATTAAGATTCTTTCTCTACTATCGATCAAATCAAGGAAACAAAAGAAAGGTAATTGTGATAAATGAATTTACTGATACCTAAAATCACAAACCTTGATTTTAATGTATTTCCGAAAAAAATTGCAATCCGAGCAAAGAACCAGTAAATTTGAGAGTCTCATATTTTCTGGTGTCCAACTATGTTGTTGGGCGGCGGCGTGACATGGATGCTTCGGTAGCACAGTGGCCACAGACAGGGAGGGAGGGTTTTTCAAGCAGGCGGAATTTTTTTTTCTCTTTTTTTTAATAATGAAGGTCGTATTTTCTTTTATTTTTTCTTTATATATTAATAGGTGATGGCTCACTTTTTAAAAGTGAGACGCCGTCCCACCTCCCGTATTCTATATATATATACACTAATGGTCTGTTTGTATTTGGGAGGGAAAAAAGTAATAAAGTAAAAGAAAAAGAAAAATTATAAAAGAAAAGAAAAGAAAAGATTTTTTTTGTCTGGATTAGAAATTTTTATAAAAGAAAATTCATAAATAATTTTAGATATTTATTGTTTGAATTGAAAAAAATACAAAAAGAAAGAAAATAAAAGATTAATTTTAGCCTTTAATCTTTAATAAAATTCTTTTCTCTTCATTTGACTCCAATTTGGAGTGATTATATATAAGGTTACAGAGTGATTTTTAGAATGATTCCCTTTCTTTTCTTTTATAAAATTTTCTAATACAAACAATGTAAAAATTAAAAAATCATTTCTATTCCTTTCCTTTCTTTCTAATTCTCTCAATCCAAACAAACCCTAAAACTTGAGAGCAACTCTAAACTGAAATAATAGTTGATTAGTTTCATTGGCTAAATTCCGTACAAGTTGAGGCTTGTAAATTAAAGCCCTCATAATCAAAAATAATTGAAAGTACGTATGTAGCCTTTTGAAAGGACAAGAAACTCCTTATGAATCTGAAGTACTAAATTAGACCCCCTCCGTCTCTCATAATTGAGTTGGGTTAGCTCTAATGACGACGACCTTGGTGTTTCTACTTTTAAAAAAATGTAAATGAAAAATATGCGTAATTTTGTTTTGATTTATCTCGAGATATGTATGGAGAGACGGACAGATTTTTTGTAGATGTAGTCAAAATGTGCGCAAGTTGACCCTAACCACCCACGTTATCATAAAAATTAATTTGATCTTAGAACATTAAAGATGAGGTTTGAATTATTTTTTGGTCTTAAGACATGTAATATTATGTATTTTTAAATAACAATAATGTTAATCGGTTTTCGAAGGGGAGAAATCGAACTACAGACTGGAACAAATTTTAAAAGTAGGAAAATACACTCAATTAAAAGGTAAACTAAACACAATAACACTCTTAACAACTCAATCAATGACACAATCTGCTGATCTCATGACCCACTAATAGAAATATTAGAGGTAACATCGGTTTACAATTTGATGTCTTCCAAGATTGGCAGAGATCTCCAATCTAATGCGCTAGTAGGAGACTTGATGGCTTAGATCACAGTTAAAACATCATTTTTTACGGTGACTGAAACAAAAGATGATTTCCTGGCATACAATATAACACTCTTGATAGTCAAAACATTGAAAGGGGTCGTGTGTCTAGTTTGCCCACAATCAACAACCACACCATGGTGTCTATCAATGAAACCTTTAACAACTCCATGAGGGCTCACATATATGTTTGTGTTGAGTTTAATGGTATCCAACAAATAAAGCATCAAAGAAGAGATATCAGTTATAATCTAAGTATCATGGGGACTAACAAGGGGAATGGGGAGTCCAAAACACAAGCAAAGGAATTGGAAAGACAATTATTCAATTGAATGAGAACAATAGACATATGCAAATGTTTTTGTTTCATAACAAATTTATTCCGTGCTAGTTAGATAGACCATTAAGTAAAGTTTATCCTAGGTATGATTTCCTTCATCGTAACGTCATTTTTTGTGCAGTTGGAGGAAAGGTTCGCAATCCACCGGTCAAACCGAGACTCTCCAAGGAAAGGCACGCTAGTAGGCCGAGAGACCTTACGCCAAATTTCTATGATCCAAGTGCATTGAAATAGCATACCTTTGACTGGTTCGTCAGTGATATTGACATTTGATACGTGTAGGGGATATCACACACTTCCTAAAAATCTATTTCGTTCTGTGGGGAAAGCATTGAAGGAAGCTTGAGAAATGTCTTCAGTTTAAGAGGTAGTGTACCCTTTTGTATCTTATATAAAGTTTCAAGTCTAAACAAGCTTGGAGTGAGAAGCCAAAGATACACAATGAGAAAATTATACATACATATGATAAGCTTGTTAGACAGAAGATTGGGTATGAGGTTCAGGCTCAATCTAACTCAAGGTCATGGTCATCAATAGGTTCAAGTAATTACAAAGAAGAATTCTGGTTCTCCAGCTCTTAGAGTAGAGGAAAATGTTGTTGCAAGTACTTCAAATGGTTTTAAAGATTTAAATATAGCTAAATACTCACTTGAGGAGATGGTTAATGATCTTATAGTGGATAATACTATGGAGGTAATGGATAAGCCTCCTACCCTAATATCCAATGATTAACTTTGGATGTTTGGGTATAAATAAAAGTCTGAAGTAGATTAACTATTAATGAGCCAAAATATGACGTTGATACTCGGCTTAAATAATAGGAACCCCAACATTCTCAAAACCGAGAATGTAGTGTTGTGCCTCGGATGGAGAACACAAACACCCGAAGATGAGAGCAACCATACCCCATTGTTGGGCCAGCCTCCCGAGGGTTAGCATCACGTGCAAGCATCATGAGGTTAGTATGCCAACATAGTAGAATAGCTTCATTTACATGCTTAGAAAGCAACCTCGATACTACCAAGGGACGAAAAACTCATGTTATGAAAGACATCATACTACAGTAATAAAATATTGCCTTGCATCAGGAGGTGAAAAACTTATCGCAACAAAGGGATGCAAAGAGAACATAATCAACAAAATTCAAAAAATCTGAATCTGAAGATGATAGTAGGTACCATGAAAATCCAATTTATGATAATTATGATGATGAGACATATTCTCTCATTTATGATTGTAACCCAGTCATATCATTAAAGCAAATGATTGGAATGGATGGTTGTCGTGGTGTTTGTGCAACTATTTGGGGGAAAATGATACTCCCTCCATCTCTAAAATAATGTCTACTTAGAATTTCAAGACACTTTATCTCACATTTTTTCACTATTACCCTTATTAAAATATTTAAATTTATGTTTTCAATGAATATTTAAAATATCATGACACTTTATGAGGAGTATATTAGTAATGGTAAATATAATAATTATGTTTCTTAATCTATGTGAAAAACTAAGTGGACATTATTTTTGGGACGGAGGGAGTATTGTTTATCGATGTCGAACGATTGGTTGAAGTTGTGATTTGAAGACTTAACTATATGGCAACTTGATGGTTTTAATTCAAACCATAATGATATTTCATCCTACAATTACTCTTCAAGCGTCGAATGTCATGTATATCTTCTTGATCCCCAGTAGGGCGTCGCATAAAATTCAAAATTTGACAATGGATTGAAAAAATGGAAGTATTTAGGTATTGGTTTCTGACTCATATGGTCTTGAGGAGAGATATATTTGTTCCAAAAGAAAGAGCAGGGATTGATGTGTCATTTAAAAAAAAAGGATTAACAAGGGGAAAAACATTATTTAAAAATCAAATCTAAGTTAGAGGATCAAAACAATAAAAGTGTATTGCCCTTCTTCTTTATGTACTTTGCAGGGGGGTTAATAATGGGGATTTCTTTTAGTTTAGAGGAGACCAGACTAGAAAACATTTTGTCATTGTAATGTGGGGATTTGTTGAAAAATTTAGTAGATCATGCCACTATCTTTTATGAATCGTGATTTTTGTTAAGAGATTACTTTTTTTCAATAAAAGGCTTAAAGTAGGTATTATCAATTTAAAAGTGACCAATATTCGAAACTATTCCATGATATCATGAAGAACATATATCCTTCGTTTCCTAATAATTTAAAAAAAAACCGCTGTTGCATGTATGTAAATAAAGAATTGGACGAAATTTGAACTAAGGATTAACGATGGGAAAAAACATTATTTAAAAGTTAAATTAAGTTAGAGGATCAAAACAATAAAAATGAATTACCCTTCTTTTTTATATTCTTCGAGGGAGTTCGTAGTAGAGATTTCTACTAAATTAGAGGAGACCAGACTAGAAAATATTTCGCCATTCTAATAAGAGAATTGTAGAAAGATTTAATAGATCATGCCATTATCTTTGACATAATTTTTGTTAAAAATTATATGTTTTCAATAAAAAAATTTAGAATGAGTATCTATTTAAAAGTGATAAGTATACATCTTTTGATTTGTTTTTTCTTTGGCATACCTTCTTTGTTTTTTAATAATGGGAGATTTATTTATAAAGTCCCAAACAACCTTCTCTTTATAATAAATTTTTTACTACTAACTATCTAATTACCAGCTAAACCAAAAGAGAAAAAAACCCAAATAATCCCCTATTCCCTTTGTTATTATAGTAAAATAAAATAAACCCAAAACAAAACCCCCTATTAGGTTACGATTTCTCTTATTTCACTTCCTCTCTTTATTCTTTTCTCTATGTCTTCTGTACCGGAACAAATCACAACAAAAAGAAAACCGCCGCCGTTTGTGGACCATTCTCTACCACCATGAAGATATAATGGACCATTCTCCATCATCATCATACACTGCACCACCACCAGCATCTTAAAACCGCCGCCGCTGTATATAGATCGGATCTTGGTAAGTGTGAAGAGATTTTTTTTTCTACTGTGAGTCTGAGAAGAGATTTTGTTTTTTATTTTAATGGTGATTGTGAAGAGATTTCTTTTTGTTTTTTCTTATGTTGCAAGTGTGAGAAGAGATTTTATTTTGTTTTTTTGTTCCAATAATGATTATGAAGAGATTTATTTCGTTTTATGTTGTGTTGCGAGTGTGAGAAGAGATTTCTTTTTCTTTTTTTGTTCTAATGGTAATAGTGCTCTTATTTAATTTTGCTTTTTGTTCCGTCGAGTGTGAGATAACACTTCTTTTTGTTTTTTTAACAATTAGCGTGAAGAGGTTTCTCTCTGTAATTGCAAAATTTGATTATTTTACCCTTAGAGAATTGATTTGCTTTGATCTTTAAAGCGTGGAGCATGGAAGCCAAATTCAAGGATTTTTTTTTTAAAATTCATACTGAAGAGATTTCTTTTTGTGTTTTTTTGTTTTTTCTACATGTATCTGATTGATACGTACCAAATAGATCCAATTGATATGTACCAATCAGAATTATTTGGTACGTACCAATTGGTAATATAGAAGCGGCGAGCAATTGTTTTTGTCTTTAAACGATTACTTTTCTTTATTTGTTATGAATTTATTCAAACTTTATGATTCATTGTTTTTCTATTTTTCTTTTTCTTTTCTTATACCGATTTTTTGGGACCTTGACACTTACTAATTGGACCTTGACACGATAGTTTGGAACTTAACAATTAGACCTTGACACGGTAGCTTGACACGTACCAACTGAACATTGACACAGACATTGACCTTGACATGGACAACAACCATACGAGTTTACACAAATACTATTAGGGATCTATGAAGCAATTACATAAAAATTGATTGTAGAACAATCGTAAAACGAGTATAGAGTATAGAAATGTAATTGATACGTACCAAACTAGAAAATATTGGTACGACCCAAACAAAAAAATATTGCTACATACCAAACGGAAAAAAAATTGGTACGTATCAACGACAAAACTGAATAGGATTATAAAGATAAAAAACAAATCAAAAAAACCAACTTAGGTCTTTTAAAAAATATATTTTTAATTGGAACTTTGTGAATAATGTTTTTAAATTCTAGGCCTATATTTGTAAATTTCTTAATTTTGTTTTAGAAAAGTTGTTGACAAAAAATGGGATGAAATTTGAAATAAGGAATAACAATGGGAAAATTATATTATTTGAAAATCAAATCTAAAGGATCAAAACAATAAAATTGTATAATTCAGGGGCCATTTGGGGATTTTTCCCTTTGGTATTTTTATCAATTATATAAACAAAACAAAAGACAATTTTCAGCTACGACTTTAGTCGACTATATACTATATACACACAGAAGCACTTTGCTCTGAGATATTAAAGCGCAATGGCGTCCATAAAAATGATAGGCAAGTAAATTATTGTTTTATAAATTTTTTATCAACTTATAATTTACACTAACTAATTTCCCAGTGTTACTTAATTTTTTTTTTAATTCTATTTTACTGATGGGTGAATCAACTTGTATTCAACAGACATAGCCGTTAATTTCACGGGTAAATTTCTCAATAATTAACAAAAAATAATTTGTACTTTTGTTATGATTATTTCTGATAGAAATTTGGAATGCAGATAACATGTTCAAAGGAATGTACAATGGGAAGCCATATCATGTAGCGGATATTCAAACTGTACTAAGCAGGGCTTGGCGTGCTGGTGTTGATCGAATCATCGTAAGCTCGCAAATTTCATGACCCATTTTGATTTGATGATAAAAAATATTTATTGTTTTATATTTTAGTTTAGTTAATTGCACAATCGGTCCCGGTGTTATGACAGGTAACTGGTGGTTCACTCGAGGAATCGAGAAAAGCTCTTGAAATTGCAGAAACAGATGGTATAGCATTAAATTGAACCAACTATTCATGGTTTATTTGAATGTTAATTACTAATTAGTGTTTGCTCTTTGCAGCTAGGCTTTTTTGCACAGTAGGTGTGCATCCAACAAGATGCAATGTAAAAAAATTCTTCTCATGTTCCGTTAAGTTTCATTATACCTAGGAATTTGTGATTTATGATTTATGATTCGTGTTTTGTTCAGGAATTTGATGAGAGTGGGAACTCAGAGAATCATTTTCAGGCACTTTTGAAATTGGCTAAAGAGGGTATCGAGAAAGGAAAGGTAAAGCTTCTTATCTATTATATAAAATATTGCACTATAGGTCCCTATATTCAGTATGTATTCTCACATTCTATACTCAAGGTGGTGGCGATTGGCGAATGCGGATTGGATTATGACAGGCTTCATTTCTGCTCATCAGAGATTCAAAAGAAGTATGGTTTAAATCCAATTGAGTCTAGTAAAAATATAAAAATTATTTATATATTTGTGTCTTTATTGTTTCCATAAAAGGTATTTTGAGAAGCAGTTTGAGTTAGCGTATGCCACAAAATTGCCTATGTTTCTTCACATGCGAGCAGCTGCTAAGGATTTTTGTGACATTCTTACTCAAAACCAAGAAAGGTAAAATTTAAGGATATTTGATTGTCTGAATTTCGTAAAGATTTACTTGTCTGAATCTTTTAGTTTCATCACAGGTTTACTAGTGGGGTTGTGCATTCGTTTACGGATAGTGCAGAAGATCGAGACAAACTACTTTCATTTCCTAATATATTTATAGGTTAGTGTGTGCCTTTATTGAGTAGCCAATTATTTTTTAATCTGTTGAATTTTGTGTAGGAATTAATGGTTGTTCTTTAAAAACTGCTGAGAATCTTGAGGTAGTTAAGGGTATACCTATTGAAAGAATGATGATTGAGACAGATTCTCCGTATTGTGAGATAAAAAACACACATGCAGGGATTAGTTTTGTAAAATCTTTATGGCCTTCGAAGAAGAAAGAAAAGTATGACCAGGAGTGTATTGTGAAAGGTCGAAATGAACCTTGTTTAGTACGACAAGTTCTTGAGGTAGTGTCTGGTTGTAAAGGCATTGGTGATATAGATGAACTGAGCAAGACCTTATACAACAACACTTGCAGGTAATTACATGTTTTTTATTTACCTCACTCCTTTTACATGTTTGCTAATTATTATTTTTTTTCAGGGTTTTTTTTCCTCAAGACTTGGATTCTGCAGCTGATGCACTTCTTAGTGGTGGTCAAAGTGCTCAGTGAAAAAGATGTGTTTGATAATGCACTGTTGAAAAAGATGTGTTATCGTGGAACTTTTATATTGTGTCCTCTTTGATAGAGAGTGACTACATACAAGAACATGGGTTTAAGCATAAAGATATCAATATTTTTGCCTTGTTATGTATGTACATTTTTGTATTCACTATGGGACAAAAACTCATGGTATATCTTGCTACCAGGGCCAAATTTGAATTAAGATTTGATACTTCATTTGGTTACAATGTCACATGCTTTTGATAAGACTGGATCTTTTTTGTAAAACAAATTGGTGTCGTGTAAAGTAATCTTGAAAATTTATAATCTTCGATTATTCTCTCCCACTTTGACCCGGATTGGAAATACACTTCTTTTGGGGCCGTTTGGGTATTTTATATTTAGTTATTTGTAATTAAAAACACTTCTAATGAACAAAAATAGATATTAAAAAATTGGATTGTTTGGCATAAATATCAAAAGTTACAGGGTCTAGAAATAATTTAAGAGGCCAAGAAGCTGTTTAATTTTTATTTTTTTTAAGTTTATACTTGGTGTTTATCTTAAAAGTGTTTTTTATGGTGAAACTAATGGAAAGAGTACAAAAATTACAGACATCACATTTACTCAGATCAATTAATTCAAGATTTTACGTGGATACTAATGGAACTGAGTACAAAATTCACTAACATCACAACTACTACAATATAACTTTATTACTGCATATATCTACAAATTATAGCATATCATATACTGTGCTCTGCTCTCTCAGCACACACCAATCTGATCACATACGATATGCTCTCGAAGCATTGAAGCAAAGAAGTGTATTTTTGGTGTGTCCTTCTCTCTATAATTCCCTTGGTAAAATGTAGCAAAACAATGATCCGCAAATTTTATCTATTCCGCAATATTAGCTGATAGAACATCACTATTTTCCAACTCAGCAATTGGTGGAGTAATCAAAGAAGATTTCCGGTCAGATAAATTTAACCGCATAGGTCTCCCTTCCACCTCCTGTGCACCAAAACATCAAGTGAAATAATGAGATAACACAATTAGGACCTGTATGCAATTAAATTAAAACTTACCAATCCATTCATGGAATTAAGCGCAGATTCAACATCTTCAGCAGACGAAAAGGTAATAAATCCGAAACCCCTTGACCGACCCGTGTCCCTTTCGAAAATGACTTTAGCACTTAACAAACCTGACTGATTTGCAAACACTTCTTTAAGCCCTTGAGATGTAACAGACCAACTAAGATTCCCGGCATAGATTTTATGAGGACTATCTACAAAACCTTGATACTCGCTTCTTATCTTTGGCCCCATCACTTCTCTTTCACCTCCTTTTGGAACCTCTGGAAAGTTAACTTTCATAGTTCTACCTCCAGCTTGCTGTTCATTATTACCCAAGAAAAGAAAAAATCACAGTTAATTGCAATATATGTCCCTATGTTTCAAAAAGTAGTAGATATACCCTATAAAAATTCAATTAATTACTGAAGATTCTGAAAACTTACAGATCCTTCGAACATCCGAATTGCCTCCTTTGCTTCTTCTAGACTTCCCATTGTAACAAATGCGAAACCACGACTCCTGTTAGTAACTTTATCATATATCACCTGAGAAGCTCACAGTAAAAAAAGTATTTAATGAATTCCTTAAATTGAAATTGTTGAATAATATAGGGACCTATGATGCAATGACAAAAAAAAACATTAATCCAGGCCATACTTTCTAAATTCGAGTTTTGGACATAGAATTAACGTTTGAACACATACCAAAGTGAAATCGAATGAAAATATACCTCAACAGAAAGAGTATGGCCAGCTTGAGCAAAAAGATCAGCCAACTGAGTAGATGTCATAGAGTATGGCAAATTCCCAACATAGAGCCTACGTTCCTCACTCACCACTACTGACTCCACCACTTCCTCTTCCTCCACCTCCTCCTCCTCCTCCTCCTCCTCCTCCACGTCATCTTCATCTTCTTCTTGTGATGATTCTACGTTTTGGGTATCATCTTCTTGGGTGGTCTCATTAGCACCATTGAAGGCCACGGCTGAGGCAGTAACAGAATGCGAGAAGTGAGAAACAGTTGGAAATTTTGTGAAATGTGTTCTAAGTTTTGGAGTGTTTATGGGATTTGGTTTAAAGGATAAATTGATGGTAGGGCGAAAAAGATACACGAGTGAAGATGAAAAAGAAGAAAAAAGTGTAGTGGCCGTGGCAGCCATTGAGAGGGAACAAACTGCCATCTTTTATCTATAAAATATGTTTTGACATAACAAATCTGAGTTTAAAAGATGATGATACAAAGATTTTTTTTTTTTTTTTTTTTTTTTGGTTGAAGATTTTGTTTGTTATTAGTAGTTACTCTATGGTTTGGTGACAACCTTGTTTAAATCTTAATGTTTCACTTTTGAATTTTTTTTTAGTAAAATGCAAATACATTATACAAAGAAAGTATGATTAGCATATTTCAAACGTTTAAGTCACCCTTAATTAAGTTAGCTAATTGAGGAGGTGGATTAACATTCTAAAAGTCAAACCAATTGCCACTTAACCTTTGTTTGACCACTTAATCTGCTATTTTATTATTTGATCTCTAGTATAAAAGATCTTAAGCTTATACTTAGCTTTACAAAAATATATATTCTCAGACAAAATCTTAGTACTACTAGAATGTCCACAACTACTACAATTGATTTGATTAATAGTACACAAATTGTCATTTTCCACTTCAACAAGTCCAGATGTCATTCTAGAAGTCATTTCACAAGCTACCAATATTACCCTAACCTCTGCTTCAACTACTGAGTTAACTTGAATCTTTTTAGCAAAACCTTCCAGCATTGTACATGTTGAGTCCCTCTGAACACAAGGAAAAGTAGCTAAGTTAGTTCTTAAATTAACTGATGCATCACAGTTAGTTTTCAATTTTTCATAAATAGGTGGTTTCCAGTTTAATCCCCTTCCCCTTCCCACATTAGGTTCTTGGACAGAGATTTCCAAGTTAACTTCCCTTTCATAATATTAGCTTATACCGGAGTGTTCAAACTTGCATTTGAGTTAACATATTTAGTTTTCTTTTTGTTTGGATTGAGTCATATCGTACAATAACTACACCTACTTAAAACTCTCAGAGGCTTCGAGGGAATAAAAAAACTCAAAAAGGTTAAAACGGTAATCATAGCTATACAACTTTCACTAGTTAACTTACAGTTTTAATAAATCCATTATCATCTACTAAGAAAATATAAGCGTACAATACAAATAAAATCCTAAATATGGTAAATTTCATCTACTTGAAAATTGATTTTCAAGACAAAGTGACATCATTCATCGCAATCTGGTTTCTCATGATTCAAAATTAGATAAATCATGCTACAAATATAAATTGTTGCGTTTTCTACTTCAACTTATTTCATTCTTCAGTTTCTTGAATCATAAAAAAGAGTTCGAGATATTGTTCATCTCCTTAATTATACATAACCAATGCTTCACTTCATTCTAAAGATTTCTTGAAAATGAGCAATCGAAAAATAGGTGATCATTTATTTCAAAAAATAAACCTATCTCCACACATCCAACAAATCGGGTCATATTTCATATATACCACCCTACCTTTCGTTCTTATTCTTTTTTTCAAAACCATCCACACAATGATCACATGTTTGCGTGTTAGACAAGGATCCCAACCAATATTTTCCCATGACCTTTGAGATCATTGGTGGAAAATATCATAAGATTTTTTTATAAGGCAAAATATTCACCCCTTTTGGAATCGTTGACGGAAGAAATATCCACAATAGTTGTTTCATTTGTATCTTCTATATTTTCAAACCACTTTGACAATATATTTTTGTCTTCCATATTTTTTAGAGAGACCATTAATTCATATTTCAACTTTCAAACCTCCTTTAACAATGGCGAATCATAATGGCCCCCCTATTCCTAAATATTCCGGTTCACCAAGTATTTATCATATATCCATTTGATCCATTAATTTGTTTTTTCCAAGATCCTCCATATAATTTTCAGAAGGAGAGTTTTGTTGCATGCACCCAAATCTTTTAATCTAAGCCTTCCTTCATCCTCTGGTGGGCAAATAGTTTTCCATCTAATTTGAGAAGATCATCCATTCCAATAAAATTGTAGTAAATGCTTGTAATACGATATCTTACATAATCCGACATCGAAAAAATTGCTAACAAAAAACAAACCACCCCTTGGAGAACAGATCGAATAAACTTAAACCTACCGATATATGACAATGATATGGCATTCCATGAAAAGGCATAACTTTCCAGTTTATCTACGAGTGACTTGTAATCTCTAGAAAACGGTATCTCATCCTTTGTAAGTTTTGTAATCTTCAAGAAATCGTCAAGCTTATCCTCTTTAATTCTTCATAATGAATAATCGATTTTCGCACATTCGATTTTTCACACTAATAATTTCTATATCCATCTCTTTTATCTTCTTCATCTTCTAGGCTCTACTGCTCCAATTCTAATCATCTTCTTCATCTATATTCAAATGGAATTTCCCCATGCTTCCTTAAACTCGCAAATATCACACTCTCAATCTCGGTTTTATCGAAAGACCAGACATATTCAAGATACATTATTTTGTCATCTTTATCAATAAGTCTTTTAGGCTAACATTAACCATAAAGAGGTTATAATATCATCTTTTGGTCATATGAAGAATGGTTACCAAGAAACTAATCAACAATTATTTATAACAATTATCTTGCAAAAGTTAAATGAGTAACTATCGTTTTTACTCTATACTACTGCTTCTTTACTTTTATGAAGGTACAAAATTTTCATATGCATTAGTATTTCTTTACTTATTAAATTTTATCTTTAAATACATCACTTTCCGATTAGGTATATCATCTCTCGAGTTACCTATTTGACTATTGGAGAGACATAAATAACACTCCTCTTTTTTGTCCATTAACTTATTTTTGTGGTAGCAACTCATCAGAAAATAAGAAATCATTTTAGTATTTATAAAAGATGCCAAATAATCATATATAAATAGTCTTAATTACTCAACAACTTCGCCGACAACAATTGCACTATATTTCTCTAAATATGGTTTAAGTGAATAGTAAATGAATATATCGCCAACAATATAAACAAGATTGTTGTTCTTTATTTAGGTAATTACACTAGTCATTAAGATCGTATGTATATTCCCCGACAAAGCGAAAATATGACTTCGTATTTTTTAGCAACATTGGACAACACTTTTAACCACAAGTTCCATAATGAGAATTTAAGATCATACAAAAATTACTTTTATTGGTGAGGTGAGAGAGAAGTTTTAGTTACGATTATGGTTCCCTTAAAGGTATATATCGCTAGGTTTTGACTTTATCTGAGTACTGAATCCTTTCTTCTTGATAATAGCTGTCATCTTATTTATTTTAGGGATGAAAATTCTACTTATGCTAGCTATTATAGGGTTTAGAAAGGGGTTATCATGGTTACACTCTACTTATGGATTGTTATGTGGTTTTCCTTTATTCAATTTATGGCTTGTAACTTCTCTAGGGTTCAAAATATAATGCAAATTAAGGCTAAGGTTGAGTCTTTGATAAATATTATTAAGATGATGGATTTCCAAAGGGTTATTACTAAATTATGACATTTTTTCTTGTATAACGGGACTTATACTGACACGTCGTTAATATTTCTAGGGTATTTATGGATGGTGGATCTTATAAATTCAATCTATATTATTTCCATCGAAGGATGGTTTCTGCACATTCTTCACATAAAAAGCTTGAGTAGTATCAACAAGTATGTTAATTTACGCTGACTTTCTTCTTGAATTAACATTGCAAGAACTGAGTTGATTTTAGGTAAATGATCCATCAAGAGAATCTGTCTTCTTACTTCAGAATAAGACTCATTCAATCCTATCAAAATTTTGATAACAAAGTCATTTTGTTGTCTCTCAATGAGAGTATCAAGTAATTTGCACTTGCATTGGTTTATATGACCACAAGAACATATAGGCATTGGGCGAAAATAAACATACTCATCCCAAAGAGCTTTGAATTTCGCAAAATACTTAAAAAAAGAGTTAGATGACTGAGCAATGGAGCTTAGAAATTGAGCTAAGAATCCAAGAAAGTGCCAAGTTATTTGCTCGATATCAAGCAGAGAAGAGCGTTAAGTCTGTCAGAGAAGGCTGATGAATGTCGCCATTGATGAAGCCCAGATTATTCTTGACAAAGAGAGATATTTCAATGGCTCTTGTCCATGAGAGATAGTTATCTCTGGTAAGCACTTCAGATACAAGTGAAGCTCCAATATTTTCACTTGGATGTAAGTAATAAGGACTCAAAAAATCTTCAGTAATGGGAGTATTAGATGCCATTTAATTGAGAAATGTATTAGGTGTATAGGAAAGTGATTGTTAGAGAGCAGAGGTTTTAGTACGGAAAAGAGAGAATCACATCTGATACCATGTAAAATGATAAAGCAAGAATTGAGAAGCCATTAATGGCAGAGAAGAGAGCATGAAGAAGGAGAGCAAAGGTGATAGAGTAGAGATTTTCTTGTTATCTATATATATTTGGATTTTTCTTCTTAATTTAGTTAAATGGAGTGCCATAATATCTAATCAACTACTAGGAACTCATGCAAGTTTATTTTTGTTATTTTATATTTGAAAGTTATAACTGTCATTTTGCTTTAAACAATATAATTATAAGAATCAGGGTGATTAGGTTTCATTATCCATCATCTCGCAATATTAAAATATGATATCCCCGTGGGATTAGCCTGGTGCGCGCAAGCTAGCCAGGAACCCACGTACCCAAAAGAAAAATTAGAATATGATAAAACAATACCATGTCTACTTTTGAAACCCATGTTCTCAACTTAGATTTATTTTAATAACAAATAAAAGTTAGAAGTCTTGGATATTAATATAAAGGCCTCTTCTAACAGAAATGAAATAACTTCTTTTTCTCTTCTGGAAAAATTCATTATTATTACAAAGATATTGTTGGGAGACCTTAGGAAAAATATGATGGATAACTAGGGAATCAAATGTGGAGGACGTATGGAAGAAGTTATTTTCAACCAATCCCAAAGAGTGTTCTATAATAAAGACGACAATCGACGTATTTAATTCTAAGGTCCATGTATTTTTCATGCGTTTCATATTATGCTTGATAAATGGGTGGATAATCTTCCTATGCTTCACATAAATTTAGGGAACTTTTCTACTTGAATTAAGAGTATTGGACCTTCCCATAAACAAGACTCTTAATATGATTGATAAATTAAGTAAGGTGATTGGTAGCTTGGAAGCATTAAACTACCCCCTAGCTAGTACAACAATGAAAATTCTTATGTTTTGTGCAATATTACACGTGTATCAATCTCTTAAAATAAGGATTTACACCAGGAAAAAGAAGGCTATAATTTGCATTCAATTATGTATGAAAGTGTTGTATTAGTGTTCTATGGTCGTGTCTACCTAAGGGATAATAAATTAAATTTTGAGGTAGATTGGGTATGATAAGGACATACAATGATGATGCATTTTGATATTTTGACTTGGGTAAGCATATGCTTATCGATTCCTATAAAAAAACCTCAATTTTGCATTCGTAAAATGGACTCTCTTGGTGTTATGGGTGATATTGTGAAGATTTACATAGACAATGATGATGTCAGTTCTTCAACTGGTGGTGAAAAATTATGAGTGGACCTTTAATTTTGGTCACATAGTAGTAGTTTTGGCTGTTAGGTTCAATATACCAACCTATTCTATGTAACTAAAAGACAAGGTGTAAATATGGATGTGATAAGGGAGAGTCAACATAGGTAGCACATGATCCAATGTGCTTGATAATGCTAACTTGTTTTTAGATGAGTGGTCATATTCCTGAGGGGATTAAAAGAGATGATATGAAGATTAATGAAGCTAACTGTACATGTTTATTTTGATTCAAATGGATTCCACACCATGAAAAAAAAACACGATCAAGATCAGGGGCGGATCCTTAGTGGGACCAGGGGGGGGCTCAAGCCCCCCCTGAACTCGTAAATTTTATGATACGTAAATGTAATTTTGTCTAGAAAAATAATTAGTTTCCTCTGAACGTTTATGTATAACATGCATGCACTAAAAAACACATAAGTTATTGTGGCTTAGTGGTTTAGTATCTTTACATTCTAGCATTTAGAAAGGAGGTTAGGTGTTTGAATCTTAGCATTTGTTTTATCTTTTTTCCAAATACACAAATAATAGAAAATCATTTCGAAACTGAATTTAAACATGATTTGATTCGAAAATAAGTTCAATATAAAATAAGATTTCAACTTTATTCTTATATTTTAATTTTTAACAAAAAAATTCTTATTTTTTAAAATACTAGATTAATGTTATAAATTTGTTAATTTTCATAAAATCGACTTATTAAATATTGCAATTTTTGTATACGAATACGTGTCTCTATTTTGAATTTGAGGGTAATAATACTTAGTAATTTATTATTTACATTACTTCAATATTTAATTTTTGCAGATAATTTATTCATTATATTTATTAATTAGAATATTAATATAACATATAGTATATTATATAATACTAACGATACTATATAAATTAAGTGTAATAGTGTTGATTTGTATATTTTTTGGATAAATGCTAACTGCTAAGTTTATCAACTAAAGAGACGAGAAACATGATAGTGTTAAATTCTCATATTTGCATTTTTACACTGGTAGTTATATATTTATGTATCATATTTTTACCTTAAAAATTAAAAAAAAAAATTAACTCCGAACTCCTATATATTTCAAGCCCCCCCCCCCCCCCCCCCCCCCTCAATTTAGTGTCTGGATCCGCCACTGATCAAGATAATAGATGAAAGAAATGCAACAGTCACCGTGTAGTTCGTGACAACTCTTGTAACTCCCATGTATTTGTGATATGGTGGCAATTGATGGTGATATACAACGTATACTTCATGTTTTTCCAATTTGTAATGAATTTATGCATTCTTTTAAATTTGTGGATCAACATGTGAATCCAAATGATAAAGGGTTGGCTGATTATGGGAAAGAGATTGATAATGTTTATACTGATTCAGAGGATTCAAGCAAGATGAACTCTTCTTCTTCTTCTTCTTCTTCTTCTTCTTCTTCTTCTTCTTCTTCTTCTTCTTCTTCTTCTTCTTCTTTGGTGACTCCACTAATGAAGATGTTGCTAGGATACATGATTCTAATTACATATATGGTAGCTGGACCAAGTGCACTTTTTGTCATCTGGATACTCTAAGAGTACTTTAGGAAATTTCATCGTCCCAAAAAAATTACATATATTGGTGATACGCTTATGCTTGAGGAACTACCTAATACTCTAAGCTTGGACCATCACCATGGTCATTCTTTAATTATATAGATAGTAAACTATTACGATAATGTGATTCTAGAATAACATATCCATGACAAATTGGTTTACTCTTCGGAATGGAACAAATGAAAGGTCATGATGCACATTCGTATAATGAATATGAATAGTTGGTATATGATGACCATGTCAAGATAAAAGGGAATCTAGAATTAGGTGTCTCGTTTATTCTGAGGGAGACCGACTCTGTACCTAGAAAAGACATGTGAATATTTCTTTAGGATGTTGGACTAAACAACTTAATACAGTGTATGAGAAACTAGAATTTTTTAGACAAAACTGATATGAGAAACGGGGTTGGATTAAGAAAAATATTAAATTAATTTATTTTTATTTTCCTATGGTAATCTTGAAGACTTCATATGAAGAAATTGTTTGAAAAAATAGTTGGAATGAGGATTTAGCCTTGAATGCTACAAACCACTTAATGCAAAAATTATTTGAGAATGTAATACTTGAGAAGCAGAATCAAGGTAGTAATCGCTTAAACTTGAGATTATTATATTCTAATTTTGTCTCAAATGATAATTACATTGCTTTGACATATATTTAATGTTGCCTTCAATGTCATATGTAATTATGGTTACATGTATTAACGAGGATCAAGATATAATAACATATTTTGTTAAAATGGTATGATGTACTTCTATGATGAAAGTAGAAATTATTGATATTCTTGAAGTATGTCTACATGTGTACTAGTTTGAGGGAGTATAATTTAAAATGAACAATCTCGAAACGATTTAGGATTTCAAACACTTATTTAGGGCTAGAGGGAACATACAATCAATCTTGTTGAAAGTTTCCAAATATTCTCTATAAATTATTTAGTTAAATTTTCAACATATTCTTATGTTGAAAAATTGATTAACGAATGCTTTAGATAAATGCATTAACCTTAGATGGTGAATGGGATAGATATGCTGGTATCTAATATTCTTTCTTTCAGCATATAATTTTTTTTATTACAAAGATAATTTTTTTTTGATCCAATTTTAGATAATCCTACGTCAATTATATTAATGCACATGTTTTATGTTTTAAACTTAAAAAATAACTAACTTAGTAATCTAATGACATGTGTTTTGTTATCCTAATCAATAGATACGATGTGAATATTGAATCATCCGAATGAAAGTCTTATCCTTACAAAAAGAAAAGCAAAAGCCCATGGATCAAAATCTTACCTGAATAAAACTTAACCGTCCAATAAAATAAAATAGAGAATACTGGCCAAATATCAAGGAATCTCTATTTATATTTTATAAGCCATATGATTTTTTCTCATTTTTCTAAGGCCCAAGTTCCGACACTAATCATTTTTTTTTCTTTCTAATTCCCGTTCACTTATCATTGGACTTTCAAGTATCGGCGGAGCCCAAAAGCCCAAAATTGTCTTTAATAAAAATAAAAAATCCAGCTAAGTGTACACTAACAATGGAAGCAACTTGCTAGCAGCTGGCAAGAGTAAGAAAGTGAACGACAGAACTGAACGAAGCTAGCTGAAGAAGATTACTAGGTATATATCTCTCTTCCTTTAACTAGTACCATCTAATCTTCAGCTATCAACTTCATATCGATACACATATATATGTATGTATCGATATGTAACTATATGTGTGCGCTATTTGTATTCTGGGTGTGGGAGAGAAGGATTAGATGCGGTGTTGCATTATTCAATAAAAATTCCTTTTGCTACATTTCCATATTTTGCATGATAAATCATCAAAAACTTGATTTTGAATCAATTCCACTCATTTTTATTATTTGGGGAATGTATACATTTTCTTTAAAAAAATTGTTTTTGATGAAGGGTTTTAAGTATATGAATTTAACTTTATTCAAAATTAACAATCCAACTGTGTGTTGATGAATTTTATTCTTTTCTTTAAATTCTTACTATTTCCTCGTACCTTGTATGGGTAAGGACCAGGACTGAGGTACCAATTTTCTTTCGGGTCCAAAGGGGATCGGGGCAACACCCCCAATGTTTTTTAAGTTAATTGCAGTATAGGTCCTTATATTATGCAAAATTTGCACTATAGGACTCTACATTATTTTTTGTTTGAGCTAATTGCACTATAAGTCCCTATATTATACTATTGTACAAAATTTAATATATTGTCATAGGAATTCTTTACAAATAATATATTATCAAAGCATAAAATATTAATTTTAAAAAGTTCAAAATTTGAGGGGTCAAAATATTCTTATTTCAAAACTTAGGGGCATAGCTCCGCCCCTGGTTAGAACCAGTACTGTTCATGTCACTAAATTTCACCCATTTGAGCCTTGTGGCTGAAGAATCTTTTCTTAACTCAGTGTACTTGTTTACTGATTCAAATGACTTATTACATGTGCATTCTTGATAATGAACTGCTCATACTTTAAATTCCTCTTCTTAGCTGTATCTAAGTTAGGATACTTTTAGATGATCCAAAAGCTGCTAAGATACTTAAGATCACTTTCTTTTTTTTGAATTACATTTAGTTTTTCTCTCGTGTGGAATTAAATATACTTGCATACTTTTATAAGGAATTTCACATTCATGGTATATCTTTTACATCATATACTTGTGTCATTTTTCCTAAACTAAACTTGTCTCTTTAGTATTAGCCTCGAGATTATTCATTTTATGTGTCAATTGCACCATAAGTCCTTATATTATCTTACTGTTCTATTCTTAGCAGGTACAAAAATATAATAAGAACTGACATTTGCTACGATGGAACCAAATGTAAGTCTTTTTTCTATATTATGCAATATTTGTGCTATAAACCCCTATATTCTTACATTACCTTATTCTTTCCCATTGCAGAATCTGACTATGGGTGACCGACCCACAAGTGATGTTATCGTAAGAATCAGAACGATCACTCGAGACGAATGGATTTATTGCCATTCAAAAATTGTGTCAAGCAAAAGCAATTACATAGCTCACGTACTATCGGAAGCACCCTTAAGGGAAATCCTCGATTTACGCGACTGTGTCAATGTTTCATGTAATGACGAGGCGGAGTTTGACTCTTACATAACTATTCTCCGTCACTTCTACAACCCAACAGAGCTTTTCAACAGTGTAAAAAACGCTATCTCCGTTTTACAAACAGCTCATAAACTCGGATGCCCTGAGATAATCACATCGTGTATCGAGTTTATCGAAGCTGTACCTTGGGAAGAAGCTGAAGAAGAAGAAGTACTCGAAAAGCTCCCTAGTTTGGTCCCACAAATCCCTGAGCTAGAAAAGATTCTTGCTCGAATCAAACCACCAAATCCCCTCACTATCCTTAAACTTTTTCGATCCGCTATGAATTTCGCCACCTCATCGCCACCACTTTCGATGCGTGACTTTAAAATATCCGCTCAAGAACAGCTGGAATATATGCTGTCAGAAGACGATGATGCTCCGTTAATAATCGCGGATACTCAAATAAAATCCGCGACTATAATTCTTATGAAGAATTTATTTACGAGATTTCAGGAGCTTTTAAACTCTTTGGTAAGTGATCTCGAGGAATCAATCACTGATCCCTCGAAAATGGAGTTTTTTCTGTTATACATTGAAGATTTATCGTGGAGTTGTCAGATATTAACCAAAATGGAAAGTCTGACATTTTTTGCGGAAAACTGGGTTGAGGTTTCTTCAAGTGTTATAAAAGTAGTTGATTATAACGCAAATCCAGATATAATGATAAAAGCTATTGAAGTAACTGCCAAAGTATTCGAAGCTATAGTGTACGGTTCGATTATATTGGGAACTGAAAAACGGGTCCACATTGTTAAAACTTGGCTTCCTTTTTTGAGAGTTATGAAGCCTATAATGGGTACTGGTGAAGATGAAGAGTTTTGGAGATCTTTAGAGTCCGCTATTATTACGACGATTTTAACCTTTTCTTTAGATGATCAAGCGGGGATTTTAACTGTATGGTTAGCTGATGGTGAGCAGATTCATATTCGATATCCGGATTTAACTGAAGTGTTTGAAAATTGGTGTATTAGGTCAAAGGGTGCTAAGAGAAATCTGAGTGTTGTTAATGGTACGGTCAACATGGTATAGAGATATCTGAGTGTTCTATATATCGAGAGAAGCTGGAAAATCAGTTTTTCTAGTTGGAAAGTTTTAACTTTTTTTTAGTTTTTTGTTAGCTTAAAAAGACCTCATGACTTAATTGTGATATATGTCCTCAGTATTTTGTGGTGTTGTAAATTTTCATGCCATTTTTTTGTACATCGTGGTTGATGTGCTCTGGATTTCAATATTTTTATCTGTTGTTTTTTTGATAAATGGTTTTTTAAGTCCACTTTATTGGAGTATTTACCAATAAATCCACTATCTTTCAGAATGAGCGTTTAAGGCCAGTATATAAAAGGTCGTGGTAACAAAATGAAAGATGGTGGTTATAAATGGTCATTCTGAGATATATGGTGGGTTTATTGGGTAAAGAGGCTTAAACACAATGGGGACTGTTAATTTACCCTTTTTGGTATTAACTTGATCATGGTAAGTTTTATTTGCAGATAAAACTTATTCATCTTCTTTTCCTTACAGCTATTAATGAATATTGAATGCATGTGACTCTGATAGGAACACCATCCACTGTCACACTGTAGTGCAGATAGCATGCATTATTATGTTTTTGAATCCCTGAAATATAGTCTAGTCTGACAGAAATTTAAGGAGGGAAGGGGTATTTTTGTAATTTTGAAAATATTGTCTAAATAGATCTAGGACTCGTATTTAAAGAAAATTATTCAGTGGTTATTGATTTTTTTCTTCTTTTCTTTGGCGTCTCTGAGTAGTGTGTATAGGTTAGACTTTGGTCCACCAAGTATTCAAACATTTCCTCACTATGTCTATAGAAAACGTAAATGTTGGTCTACTAAAGTTAATGGTTCAGCACTTTCCGGTGACCTAAATCAAAATGAATTGGCGATGTAATAAAAGCGTTGGTCCTACTAATAGATGATCCGTTTGACTTAGACATATGGCCGTTAACCTAAGAGTCACTTTGGTTCGACGGGTTTTAGATTGATAGACATGGTGGTTGACCTAAGAGTTATATCATACGATCAATTTGATTATCAAAGAATGAAGGGTAAAGGGATTCACCGGTATATTATTCTAAAATCGTGATTGGATCCATATATGTTATTAGGAACGGTAATAGTTTGGTTTTTTGCAAAAATATCAAAAAATATAACCATAACCGTTTATTTATTAAAAACTGTAACCTAACGCTTTTAACTATCGGCTAAAATCATATCCGTATTATTCGGTTTTGGCTTTTTAAATGGTTTTGCGGTTTTCAACCATAACCAAATGATAATTTAATAAATATATTATTTTTCATAATATAAAATCACACATATAAGAAAAATCTCCAATGAATATAAAAATATTGTGTTGGTCTTTAATTAAATTACATATTTATTATTTAGTTGGTTAAATATAGTATTTAGATTTTGGTTTTCGAATTTCAATATATCTACTTTAATCTAAATTGTTGTAGAATTTGAAAATATATATGATAAGAAACGGTTTTCGGTTATTCGGTTTTAATTTTATCTAAACCATAACTAAACGGTTTTAATCATTGGTTACACTTTTCAAAACCATAACCTAATAGTTTTAACTATGGTTATATAATTCAGTTTTTAATCGGTTTGGTTATCATAGGTTTCGGTTTATAACCGTAACCATTGTCATCCCTATATTTTATGGATTTTATGGTATTTGATTGATTTTCAAAAAATAGTACTTAAACCCTTAATAATGGTCTTTAAAAGTGGGCCAAAATTAGTACTCCATATAAAGTATAATTATATAGAAAAGGTGTAAGAACATATCCGTATTTATTTCTCGAAAATGGCAAAATGGCAAAATGGCAAACTAGCTAGCTATGGAGAAATTAAATCATTTTGTCCCTGTTCTTTTCTTCTTTTCTGGTTCAAATATGATAATGTTAAAAAATATATATGATTTAATAGTTATTATCGATTCATATTACGCTTTTTAAATAGCAAAAAACTGACACAATACTATGTTTACAGGGTTAAAAGTCAAAATCTAGTTCTTAAAATGTTTTTTGTTAAAGAAAAGTTTAGTGATCTGAGTAAACAAAAATACTATGCTACTATGCTCTCATAAATACTGGGGTTCTAGATTCTACTCGATATTTTCTAGTCACAGATATCACGTTTTATCAATTTCCATATCACATCTAGTGGGTTCGTGTACATAAAGCATACAGTGGACTAGTAGTATCCTTTATATGCTAGCCAGTCGGCACACACATTTGCTTCTTTGTATATGTGTTTGACCTCAAATAATGTGTTTCTCACTAGAATGGTTCTATTCCCTTCATTTCATGGCGCTCCGGTGTCCTCTGCCTCTTGACACCTGCTCTAAATATATATTAACTACCCATGAATCTACCTCCACACAAACAACATAAACTCCTAGCTACTCGACCATTTTTAGGCCCTCATGTAGTGCAATTAACTTTGCAATTATTGGTAAACCACAATAAATCCTTATTAGAAAACTCTCGAATCCAATCCCCTATGTATCTCAAATCACGCCATATAATCCTCCTGGTTGTCTTCTATAACAAGTGTTTCCATATGTATCTAGTTTATAACCTTCATTTGGGATTACAATACCCAATAAGGTCCATATGATCTTTTAGGAACAATACTCTTCCCAGTGAACTCCCCATGCTCTTCTGTAATCAAAAGATAATGTTAAAAAATATATATGATTTAATAGTTATTATCGATTCATATTACGCTTTTTAAATAGCAAAAAACTGACACAATACTATGTTTACAGGGTTAAAAGTCAAAATCTAGTTCTTAAAATGTTTTTTGTTAAAGAAAAGTTTAGTGATCTGAGTAAACAAAAATACTATGCTACTATGCTCTCATAAATACTGGGGTTCTAGATTCTACTCGATATTTTCTAGTCACAGATATCACGTTTTATCAATTTCCATATCACATCTAGTGGGTTCGTGTACATAAAGCATACAGTGGACTAGTAGTATCCTTTATATGCTAGCCAGTCGGCACACACATTTGCTTCTTTGTATATGTGTTTGACCTCAAATAATGTGTTTCTCACTAGAATGGTTCTATTCCCTTCATTTCATGGCGCTCCGGTGTCCTCTGCCTCTTGACACCTGCTCTAAATATATATTAACTACCCATGAATCTACCTCCACACAAACAACATAAACTCCTAGCTACTCGACCATTTTTAGGCCCTCATGTAGTGCAATTAACTTTGCAATTATTGGTAAACCACAATAAATCCTTATTAGAAAACTCTCGAATCCAATCCCCTATGTATCTCAAATCACGCCATATAATCCTCCTGGTTGTCTTCTATAACAAGTGTTTCCATATGTATCTAGTTTATAACCTTCATTTGGGATTACAATACCCAATAAGGTCCATATGATCTTTTAGGAACAATACTCTTCCCAGTGAACTCCCCATGCTCTTCTGTAATCAAAAGCTAAGTTTTTTCTTTTTTGATTATCATTGACCCTTTTGCAATACCACTGGATTTAAAATCTAACTTGTTCCTCTCCAACCAAAGTACTAAAATCAAGGCTCCAAAGAAAATGTTTCAAGGTACTCCGACGAAAAGCCTTTTTCTCAAAATATTCCAATTCCACCACTCGATGAAGTCATCCACGGTGGAAAATATATGCTCGGAGTTGGTACATTGTTTTGCAAAACATTCAAGTGATAGTACTCACATCGGATGTTTCTAGGTTCCCTTGTAATACCCCTTAAGCGAGGGATATTTTGCTGGAAAATTGGTTCATCGACTTTTGAACCCGCTCGTGGGTTGTACGAGCTCTGAAATTGCGATGTGGATAATTCCCGCTGTCATGGTTCCTGTTGACTATGCTATTGAAAATCCGAAGACAAATCATTCAGGTGATGTGATGTGAAAACCTCGTTATCTAGGTGCCCATTAGTGTTCAAAGTCCCTGTATTTTCAAAAAGATTAGAAAATACCATGCAATTGAACCTTGTTGTGGACCTTATTGTGCTGGAAAGATCACTTGCTATTACGGGGTCATCTGTCACGGATCTTGAAATGGAAAAACCGAGTTTTGTTGCTGATTAGTTTCCATTTTATTTCTCTCCAATTCATACCAAACGTCTCTGGCCCCTTGTTAGGTCAAAAGTTGTTGAACAACCCCCGTACTATCAATAATATCATTATCTAATCCATTGCTATACCGGTGCCTTGCGATTCCATCTTCTCGAGATTGGGAGATGTAGAATGAGGCATACTTCTTCTATATTTTTGTACATTCCCTTCCAACGAGATCCTCCCTAACTTCTACGCATGCTATAAAAATATGATTAACAATCTCACTAAAGACCCCACACCATATACATAATTTCAATACATCCACTTCACGCTTAGCTAGGTTACCTCAAGTTTCCAACCTATCATGAGTTTCCTTCCAAATAAAGATCCTAACCTTCTGCGAACACCATAATTTTCATATACTTTCTTAATCCACATCCTTTTTATCCCCACCTAAAAACTTTAAACCCATATTGTCAACTTAACCAAATATTTCCCATGTGTTTCATTTTTACATGAAAGGTAGTCCCCGAGTATCAATCTCGTAAGTGACATTCACTTCCATGATTTCTAAAAGCTTAGAAATTGGAATTAGATGTTGAAAAAGATTTCAATCTCATGAGGCGTTATCACACATATACTTCCTAACTTTTTTAAAGTAGATATCACCCCAAAGTGTGTGTAGAGCGAAACTAATAAACATAGCTTCTTCTACCCATATGTCAAGCCAATCTACCGCACTCAGACTGATTGTTATAACACACAAGGATTTCTCGTCTAACTACAATAATACCTTACATGACGGCTCTACAATTTTGCAAATTTGTGTTTTTGGATCACGTTGTAGTAGTTTTGCCTTGAAATACATTTTCTCTTAAGAATTTAGTCCATAATACTATTTCATCATATATGATTCTCGAACCAAGCTTTCCTAAAAATTCTCTATTCGTATCCCCTGCTTCTTTGAATTCAAATCCACCCGCTTGCTTAGGTAAACAAAGAGTGTCCCAATAAATCTAATTAATTTTCCTTTGCTTCTTTGAGGACCACCAAATGATCTCTATTTGAATTATGTCTATCTCCTGGAATTTGTAACTAGGAAACTTCTATATAATGTATATTGCCATTGCACTAAGAACCGATTGTGTGAGTGTAATGCACTCCGCCAGTGATAACACCTTACCATTCTACCCTGCTAATTTACCGCGTAGACCACTGATCATATCACCATAAAGCCTCTAGGTCTCCTCCCCAAAATTATGGTAAACCCTAAGGACTTTTCTAGACATGTGCTCCAGAAAAAACCCATTTGATTGCTAATGTTCTCCGATAGAGTTTCATCTATATTTTTAAAAAAATATATTAGGTATTTCTCCTTGCTGATCGTTTGGCTCGCATCATAACATAACACTTTATCAGTTCCTGCATAAGTCAAAATTTTGGCATAAAGCTTCAGAAATAAATTTAAGTCATCAATGGAGAAGATGAGAGATATGGGTGACCCCTCTCCCCCCCCCCTGTACAAGGATGAAGAGGCTTCTCTGAGACATTTTTCAACAAAATAATGGATTACGATAAACATTCTCTCCATACATATGACAAAATAATAGTGTGATATAGGATCTCCCTAAAGAACACCCCTTTGCGATTTAAATGGTAGAAAAGGAATCTTTTTTCAAGAGAAAACTCAACTTGTTATCTGCCATGCTAGACACTATCACTAATATCCATGATTCCGTTTATACCCAAGTGTACCAAGGAGTTTGTAATGAACTTTCATATATTGCTGTCGTAAACCTTTGCCAAATCCACCTTCAAATGTCTCAACATGTAATCTGCCTCACTCACCAGTATCGCATTATCAATGGTTGAATGATTGAGTATGAAACAACTCTGATAAGGGCCTACGAGATCGACCAACATAGGGCAAAGTCGAATAACTATAATCTTCATGCAAATTTTATAGCTCATATTAATCAAGTTGATAGGTCAATAAACTCAAGATCCTTCATTTTGGGGATAAGTATGAGTGTGACAAGAACCTCCTTAGGGAAATACTTAACCTTGACGATCTAACAGATTATAGAACATTCTAAAAGACCCATTATATTCCAACACTTCAAATAAGAACATGTTGTCATCCTATTCGGCATGGTTCCTTATGGGGTTGTATCTGGGAATACGGTGGCGCAAATTTCCTCATCGGACAAACTCTCGCTCAACAAGACAACCTCATTCGATCCCAGGTGTTGTAGTCGAGGAAGCAAAAATGGCTTCGGTGTGATATCTTCCAGAGAGAATAGGCTTTCAAAGAAGAACCAAACCCATGCTCACTCTTCAATTTCATCCTTATTTTATTTATTGGCGTCATCTTTAATATGAAATATGTCTTTGTTCCCTCTCTTAACTAACGTCGAAAGATGGTAGAAGCGTGTGTTTTTTCCCCTAAGAAGATCCAGTCGGTTCTCGCTCACTGAAACTAGTATATCTCTTCCTGCTCGAGCACACTCCACACTCATTACAGAGTTGTACCTCAGGTATCACAAGTGAGGCACTATATGACATTGCAAAGCCATTCTGGAATGCCGACGATCTTTTCCATTAACCTTTTCTTCTTGCGAAAATTATCTCCAAATGTGTCAAATTTCACGTCGCACATTCTTCAAATTATCCCTAAGATTACATCCTTCACTATCCCAACCCCGGCAACCAAATCTCTAAACCCTTTATGAATACACCAGGCGGAATAAAAGCAAAAGTGACGTTGATTAACATGTTGCGCCGAAGAAGAATCAAGCATGAAAAAAATCGAAACATGGTCCAAAAACGTTGGACCTTCATGGATTGGAAACATTCATGACACTGATCTGATCATTGCCATAAGTCGTGTCAAGTCGTTTCTAGATTCTCATCCCCAAATTTCATGAATCGTTGCATGTGAATGTTAGACCTTCAAAGCCTAGATCCACTAGGCCACAAGTATTCTTCCATCTTTCAAAATTTGCCACAAGTCTTGTAGTGCCCTCAACGCCCTATGTCTTGTCCTCTAGATCCCCCACCGACAAGGATCCAAGATTCTGCAATAAAATCTGCAACAGATTCCAACGCATTCCAAAGATACTTCTGAATTCAAGGGCTAATAATAGTATACGCTGCAGAGAAAAATTTAAGATACACACAAGTCTTTAATAATACGAGCATTAATAACTTGCTTAAAATCTTCGTCTAAAAAATTTAGATGAGATATATCACTTAATTAATTTACTATAAATCATTTGATAAGAATATATCATTGAATGATTAATATGTCTCACTGGTGAGTGAAAAGTCAAGAAAGATGAGATATTCGATTAAACCTTAGATATATGGGTATTTGTTTGTACTTAATGAAATTTTAATTTGGTTCATTAAAACATATAGTTTGAACTCTAAATCTCATGAAAGAAAACATTTCATATTACCACCAAACTAACAATACTAATTTTGTTTAATTATTTAAATCATATATATAAAAGAAATTAACGGATCAGACCTCCGTGAAAACATCAAGAAATAGAGGACCTAAGCGGATGTTTCTTTCGCTTACTTACCGTTAGAAGTTAGAACCTGACCTATCCCTTGTAAAAACAAACGATACCTAAATGAATAAAAAAAACAATTTGAAAAAAAAATCCAGTTTTCTCTCTTGACCGGAAAATAGGAAAGCTACAAACAAAATGGGACATGTTATGGCTGTCAAAATTCAAAATTCAGACCACCAAAAGTCTTCACCTAGCTTTGTGGTCCACCCACAATGGAACCTTTTTCGTGTTAATAGTTTTTGGCTGACGAGGAATTTCTTTAATAATGATTATTTATTCATGTATTTTGTGTGAAGAAGTAAATACCATTTTTGTATAATTTCCTTTTCAACTGATAGATATTTATTGCAATTAAAATTATGATTCTCAAATATGGAAGAAAGAAAAGAAAGAAAAAGAAATATTGGTTTCATTTATTTAGGATATATGCTTGTGGATGATAGTGTAATGGAATCATCTTCTTTTGTTTTCTATTGTACTAGAAGCAATTCTTTTAGGTTTTCTTAACTTATTGAAGGCCGACAAGGAAAGAAAAGAATGTTCTGTTACTATCTCTCATTTAATTTCAAAAGCTAGACATGAACCAAAATGCGATTAGGTGAAAAATAGTTAGCCACTTCTCAACGAACAAATTAACTTATAAACGACACTTATGTGCTTGCAAGTTGTAGAAATGATTTGTTATGTAATTTGAATTATAGGTTGGGTCTTCATTTTTTCAACAACCGACAACAAATGAATATTTAGATATTGTAATTGTAGTATAGAATCAAGAAAGGGGAGAAAGGTTCGCAAGAGAAGAGCTAAAGAGTCTTTCCGACAAAAAATAAATTTTGAAAACAATGTTTGCGAGTAATCAATATGAGAATGACAAAAAGGAAATTTCTTAAAATTTGTTTTTTTTTTTTTGTCAAATTTAAAATTTGTTTAGATGCGTCTTCACTCCGACCTCAATGAAATAGATAAAAGAGGAGAAATAGGAGAGAAGGAGGTATGAATATAGGCAAATTTTTTTTTACATAGAAGGACAAAAGATTGTGATAAAAAACACAAAAACATGCTTATTCTAGGATCATTTAAGTATCCGGATTAAAAATACGTTTAGGGACCTTCCTCTCGAATTTTTCCTTTGATATATCCCATATCCTTTGATATAGGCAAAATATTTTGTTAACTAAATCACCGTAATTTACGGTGGCATTTCTATTCATATAAATGGGATTTTGATCATATATAAATTAATTTTTTTTAGACATATCTAAGATATGTCATTTAATTTAACAAGTCACGTCTTTAGGATATCAACTAGTCTTTAGACCCTATATGTTATTCTTACAGGCTTTCTAAAATTTAACATATTGAAGTTAACAAAAAAAAAAAATTGTTGAGGATCCTTATTTTTTAGACACTCCCAAAATATTAGGACGAACCCTAATTATTACTTAACGTTTGTAGATGTGTTTAATCACGTATTTTTACCATTATATAAATGAGATATATTATTCTTTAACCAGGAGGAAGACATGATGCAAGGACCATACGATCTCTTTCTTATGTGAGAATTTAATTAGTGAGACATTTTATTTATCTAAATATATTCTAACCCAACCATCTCTTCATATAAATCTCTAAATAGGACTATGCACTGTATTTGAAGTACATTTTTTTAGCACAAGGCGAAACTTAAGGACCATAAAAACTTGTAATATAGTATTATTAACTCAACAAATCCCTACCGTAATTGATAAAAGAAGACTAGCATTTACCTTCTCATTTAGTAACCATGGAGTTCATTGATCATGTTCTCAATGCTCAAGCATCACTTAATTAATGTCTTTTCTTTTTAAAAAAATACTATCACATTATCAACGGCAAACAAGATAACCTACTGTTTTTAGTCAATAACAAGATATCCTACTTAACACGTATGTAGTATTCATAATACATGTATTATTTTGTATACCAATCCAAATACATCATCATATATAACAATCCATCATCTAATTTATCTGCAGCAACAAAATTAATATACAATCCCCAATCTTAATTACGAACTAAACTCCTAATTAAACTATCTATAAGAACTCAAATGGTTCTTGTGGAGAGTATATATACCTATACTATGTAAAAAGCTTTAATCTTTACACTACCATTCAATTCCCTTTTGTAAGTAATCAAAAGGGAATAACACAGAAAACATAGTGAAGAGCTTTCCATTAAACCGATCTAATCAAGAAACAAAATCCGGCAATAAAGGTGCTGCAAACCTCTTCCGATTTTGAATGTTGATACTCTCGTAAACATCATTTTCTTCCATCTCATCTCCTCTTCCAAGTTGGTTAGGGAGAAAAGTTTGATAATTTCCGGGCATTGATAGATTTTCGCAATGTGGGAGACCAAGAGTTAGCGAAACTCCATTCCCAGAATATGATCCGGGAAAAGGATCACCATCGAATCTCCCGAGCTCACCCATGGAGTATGATCCAAACCCTCCAATGAAATTTGTTGGGGCCCCCATTAACGCGAATCCATCTCTACTTGGCTTCTCATTCCCGTTCATCAACATTAGTTTCTTTGGACTTCCTTGGCTAATGCTTTCCATGTCTGATGAAGCTATGAGGTTAAAACCGGAGTGGTTTTGAATCTCGATCCCTGTAGGTGATGGTGAGGTAGTGGAGATTATTTCTTGTTTAGACATAAATGATTTGATTTGGTTTTCGATTCCGGGACTTTTGTCTTGTGAAGAATTGGCGGCTTTTGATGTTGAATCTTCGTTCTTTGAGTTTGTGTTCTCCTCTGATGCATTCTTTTCTTGTTCTTTCATTTCCTCTGTGTACATCTCTTCTACCATTGGCTTCCATAGCCGCACTCTAGCATTAATGAACCAATTCGACACCTGCAATTTCCAAAATTATGGTCCTTCAACCTTACAAAATTTTAACTTGGAAACTAACATTTCAAAATTAACTTTATTAGTAGTGAAAATATGTAGAGAATAAATTTTTTAATATGAATTTAGTACTAGTGTGCATTGTTGATTTGTTTGCGAGACTTGTTGTCTCTACACTTTTGCAAATGAATAATCATAAACTCAAAACAATTTAACATAGGGACTTAAAGTGCCACTAACTCATTTTTAATAAAGGGACCCACGGTGCAACTAACTCAAAGAATTTAATGTAGGGTAAAAGAGCTTTTAGGGCCCTTTTACACTATAGTGTAATAAAAAGAGGCCCCAATTGGATCCAAACCAATCCAATTGAAACCCAACTAAAAAAAATAGATAAAACCCACCCCCTCCCCATCCCCTCCCCATTTACGGGCTCCCAGAAAACCCACCCCCTCCCCATTTGTCTCTCTCTCTCCCCGTACCAAGCCCCGCCACCACGCCACACCTCGCGCCACCACCTCGCGCCACCACCTCGCGCCAGCACCGCGCCACCACCTCGCGCCAGCACCGCGCCACCACCTCGCGCCAGCACCGCCACATTCTCTCCTTTCCCTCTCTGCCGTGAAACCTTTTTGCAGCGTCGAGATCCCACCCTCGCCGGATCGAGGACCACCAAGACCACCGCCATCGAGATCCCACACCTCGCGCCGAGCCAGATCTGCATCACGACGAGCCACCCCTACATCATCACGACGAGCCACCACCGAAACAACACTGCTGCCGTGGAGATCCACCACCACCACCGCGATATGCACCACCCAGATCTGCACCACCACCACGCCTGAAGCAGTATTCCACCAACCCGCTCTGCTACACGAAGAAACCCATCGATTTCCGGCGAGGTCTAACCAGCAGAACTCCGGCGAGGTCAAACCAGACCGAAGCCGCTCAGATCTGTTGCCGGCGAGATCACCCACCACCCTCGAACCACACCCACCCAGCGCACCACCAACACCAGTTTATTTTAGGGGGTATTTGTGTTATTTGTGATATTTAGGGGGTATTTGTGGTATTTGTGATATTTAGGGGGTATTTGTGATATTTAGGGGGTATTTGTGGTATTTAGGGGGTATTGGTGGTATTTTAGGGGGTATTGGTGGTATTTTAGGGGTATTCTGGACAATTAGGGGGTATTCTGGACAATTAGGGGGTATTCTGGACAATATTAACTTAAAGGACTTGAATAAAAAATGGACTTCAATTAAAAAATGGTGGGCGTGTACCCCCCGAAAAATAAAATAGGGGGATCTACCCCCTAAAAATTCAAAAAATAGCGGGTGCGAACCCCCTAAAACGTGAACCTAACCAGCCAAAAAATCTAGTTAGGCCCTTAAAAAACATAAAGAAAAACTGGGCCCTTAAAATTCTCTTTTTTGAATTTTGGGCCCTAAAAGGTATATTCCTCATTTAATGTAGGGACCTACAGTCAACAACTTACAAATATTAATATACGACTTACAGTGCATTTAAGTCGAAAAAATTAATTTAGGAACTATGGTACAGAACCCAAAAAGTTGAATATTGGGACCTATAGTGCAATGATCTCTAAAATTGATAGGGACTGATTGTGTAATTTTTGCATAACAAACAAAAATTTGGAACATCTGTATGTGTGTGAAAGTTCTACCCAAAAAAAGTTCAAGAATAAATTTTTTACCTGACTCCTAGTAAGCCCCGTCTGTTTCGCAAGCATAATCTTGTCTGAGTCTTTCGGATAACTGATGATCAGATTAAAGTTTTAGTAAACAAACAATTTCAAAGCTAAAAAATATAAAAATCAATTGTTTGTAAATGTCAAAAGGGACTTCTTGATTCTTACGGGTGGAGAAAGTGTTCGAATAGCCAAGCGCGAAGAACAGAAACCGATCGTTCAGGTAAACCTCTTTGGGGTCTCCAAGCATTGTGCTGGATCATTCCCAATTGTTGCAAAGCTCTTTGTTGTCTTAACTGATTATCAACAAACTTAAGTCTAGAACCTTCCATTTTCCCTCCGAAACTATCTTTCTCGCCTAAGCTCTTGCTTGCAGCTCGTATTTGTCCTAATATCGCGTCTTTAAGACAACGGAATTGCTTCGAGATTGTTTGTAAAGCCAGAGCCGTGTATGTTTTTGCAGCGCCAATTCCAGTGGCTTGTTCAAACCAAGTAATTACAATCTGCATTTGCTGGTGATATTGTCTGTATCTCTGCTCCACCTATGAATTACAGAAATCCATAAGATTTAGAAATCACTTTCACAACTCTTGTGACTTTTTAGTATAAATTATATTAATATAAGAGATCAAATTTATTAACATAGAAAATGGCTCATACCTCATCAAGCATGTTGACAAGCTTAGCCTTCTTCATCTGAATTTCTTGTCTCTCAGCCGTGGAAAGCTCCGCACTGCGTTTACCACCACCGGTATCTCTTCCACTCTGTACATCTCCGGCAACTCCAGAAGGTGCCATAGAAGACTCTCCGATATTCTTGTTCTTACTAGACTCAACACCATTTTTAACCTCTTTACCAACATTAACAACTTCATCAAGAAGCTCTTGTGCAGCCTTCAAGTACTTATGATTCAACAACACATTTCGCATACCATTCACGCTATTCGAAACTCCAGAAGCCGAAGATGACGATCCTCCGGAACCACCATTAGTCGGCGATACAGTGGTCGTCACCATAGCTTGTTGCGATGGACCTTCACGCTCAAGCCTAAAAGCTCCGTAAGCAGTTTGTTGAGGAGACAAGCTTAATGAAAGTCCTTGCTGAGTGCGTGGGGTCTCACGCCCGGCCGTGAAATCTATAGTTGGACTATAGAAATTGTATTGACCGCGCTGGACAAAGCCTTGAAGGGCAGAAATGTCATTTTGGTCTTGAGATGATTGTCCGGTGTGAGAGCCGGGTAACGGTACACCAAGGAATCGTTGAGCTTGCATAGGTGGCGGTGTGTGAGGTAAGTTTAATGGGTTTCCAGAATTGTTGGAGTTGAAGAAAACAAGGTTGTTTCCCCCTTGTTGAGACGGTTGTCCATCAGAGTATCCCGTGTAACCAGGATTCATCAGAATTAATGTTTGTAAGCCGTCATTACCACCTTGTAATTCTGAATTTCCATGATAATATGTCGCCATCGATCTTTCAAGAAATATAAATAAAAAAAATTTGGCTGAAAAATAAATGACCAGGTTAATCAACACTCGTGACTTATAAGGTCGCGAGAAAATAAAAAAACTACATAGTAAAATTACCTGTAATTAATTAGGTGGAGTGAAGCTAGCTGATGATATAATTTTCAATCCATGCGGTTGGTACCAAGAAAATTGAGAAAAATAAGTCGTTCAACTGTAAAATTTAAAACAAAAAATAAAAACAAATCATTAATATGAAAAATACCCATAACTAAGATGTAATTAAGCGATCTCCACCGCACCTATTCAATACTCCAGCTATTAAAAAAAAAATCAACCTTTAAATTATTTTTTCTCTAATTCTGCAAAAACTCCTTTTATCTACAGTTATTTGAGCTACAGGTTATTTGAACCGCGACTCTAGAATAATTTCTTTCTAAAAGATAAGAAAAAACCAGTTAAATTGTTTGAAACTCTCCTCTATGCTCGAGGCCAGTACGATCTGATCCTCGCGATGTCTCGATTGTACTACTATGTATAAGCTAAATTTTAGCTGACCATGGTGGAGGTCAAGACTCAAAAAAGAACTAACAGTCTCTTTCTCTCTATGTAATATATATAGAGAGAGGGAGTGGGAGAGACAAGAAAATGATAGATTATTTAGTTAAAATATATATATCAAATGGTACCTGGTTTGAATATGTATGTATGCACGTGCTATACCATCATCGTCATAATCTGCAAAAGGATGAGAATTTAGTTATAGTGACAGAAAAAACAATTTTGAGAGAGAGAGATTTTATAAAGTTGATGCATGAGGAAAGATGAATCATACCCAGAAATCTTAACTATGAATAGATATAATATTGATGATCAGTTGTGTCAGATTCATAGATCTCTCCCAAAATCTCTCCAAGTCTTGATAAGTCACGAAAGAGAAAGTGAAGAAAGATGAGGCTAAAAAGGCAGAAAGAAAAGAAAAGAAAAGATGCCTATCTTTATACACTCATTTAATTATCTATACACATATAAATAACTAATATAAAATATTATTTAAATTTAAAAATTAAAAGAGAGAGAAGAATTTAATTTTATTACATAAAAATATACTATGGTGTGTGTTTGTGTGAGCTTTTAGAGTGAAGTACCTGCGAAGTGATCAAAGTAGGGAAGTTGCATTGATTTGACCTTAGAGCTTTCCAAATCATTTGATACAGTTTGTGATGAACTATAAAGAACTTTTCAGAGATGGAAAGGATGTAGATGTGTGTATCTATCTACCCGTGTGTGTGGGTTAATTAATTCATATAAATATCAATTCTTTTACCAAGTTTCTCAATGCCCGTGTAAAGGGATGAAAATGGTCTTGGTCAAGATTTTGCTATATCTTTAGTACTTATAGAGAAGATAGTTCGAATTCTCTCGTGGATAACCTAGTTATTATTTACCTGAGAATATACATAGAAATGCGTGTATATTTCTATAAAATTAGTCGTGGTGCGCGCAAACTGACCTTGAATAACCTACGTAAAAAGATAAAAAAGGATGAAAATCGTTTATACTCGAGTTATTTAGACAAGGACGTATGTAGTGAGAGGAAATTAGAAAGAATGAGTTAGTTTGATTTGGATATAAATGTTAAACTTTAGAACTAAAATTATCTATATTAAGGGTCCGCTTGGAAGTACTTATTTTAGAGTAAAAAACGTTTTTAGAATAAAATTTTAAAATTTTAAAAATTTATTAAAAATAATTTCGAAATCTAAAATCATTTTAAGTGTTTTTTTCTAGAAGCACATATTTGGTGCTTCTTATAAAAGTGTTTTTCAAAATTAAAAAAAAAACCTTTTAAAATACTAGAAGCACTTTTAAGTGTTTTTCCAAATAAGCACTTCCAAACGGGCACTAAAAGAGTTATTGAAAATAATAATAATTAATGGTTAATGATCTTTTTATTTTATTTTATATTTTTGTTTACCATAATTCTCCTTAACTTCCTGATACCTTTATTTTCCCTTTCATTTTTTTACCCTTATTTTTTATTGTGTTTCTTTTAATACATCCGAGAGTCTCTTTGGATTTTGAGTCATTAACTCGGTTCGAACATATACCGCTTAGAAGGAGAACTAGTGTCTAAAAAAAGAATCAAGACCCTGACTAATTGAGCTACACCCAACTGATTATTATCTTTAGTATGTTATTTACTCATACAATATCATCTGACTTTACCGATAAAAATATATATATATCATTTGACTGACTAATCTCTGTCTCTATCTTTTCGTGTTATATTTTTTCCTCTTTGTATTAGTTTTCAAACAAACTGTTTTTAGGATTTTAACCCTTATATTAATCTCAATCTTTTTTTCATATCTAAATTTTTTCCAGCGCTATTTCGAATTTTCATAGTTGACTTTAATCTGTCGTTTAATTTTTGATATTTTTTCATGATTTTTTTTAATCTTTTTATTCAATCATTCAAACTTTTTCATTCATCTATAAACTATCATTGATCATTTTTAACTTACTTAACCTAATCTTAAACTTTTCATTAGTTTATGTTCAATCAATTTTTCTATAAGTTCACATTCTCATTTGTTTTTATAAATATCTTGTGTAATATAATCAGATATGAATTAAGGAGTAAATTCCGTTGTATTTAATATTATTAATGCTTGATTTGTGATATTCTTATACTTATATATTGATATTTAATTATCGCTATTCAAATATCTCCATTTTTTCAATATGTGTTGTAGTTTTAGGATATTTCCCACAACTCAATTATTTATTGTATTTTTTTATGTATATGTATGTGAAATTTTTCATACTGATTTTGATTTTACTATGCCTGTCTAATTGATTAACATGTACTTCAATTTCCTATAACTAAGTTTTTTATATGTTTGTTGAGTTTTGAGAAAATTTACAAAACTCATCATATACGGTATTTTTTTTTGTCTTTTTGGAAGTTTATGTTCAGATTTGTTGATAATTATGTAAACTTTTTCATAACTGAATTTGATTTTAAATATTTAATTGATACATATATCCACTTCACTTTTGTAAATTTTCATATTTTATCAATCTTTTACTCCATCTTTTATATGATTGTTGAGTTTTTTTTTAAACTCATCATATACTACATTTTTTTCTTTTTGAAGTTTATGTTCAGTTTTTTTATAGGTATATGAATTTTTCCATAACTCAATTTTATTATGTATTTTTAATTGACACATATTCACTTTATTTTTGTGAATTTTCCTATATTTTTTAATATTTTTCTGAATCTTTATATGATTGTCATCATATACTATATTTTTTGTCTTTTTTAAGTTTGTGCTCAGTTTAATTGATAATTATTTGAGTTTTTCTATAGCTGAACTTTATTATAATGTTTAATTGACACATATTTACTTCACTTTGTGAATTTTTCTATTTTCTCAATAATTTACTGCATTTTATATGATTTTGAATTTTGAGAAAATTCTCAAAACTTTTCATATACTGAATTTATCTTTTTTTGTTTACATATTGTTTTATGTTATTAAATTCTTCTTTTCTTTTGTTAAATAAGGTAAATATTTTGTGTTGGATCCTAAAATATTGATTTTTCTCAAGTTCGTAATTGATAGTGCAATGTATTCTTTTGAGTATTTTGAATCGTTTCAATCTATTAAACAATGTGTGATAAAAAGATCAGATTATTTAAGTCATGTGTCATTTGATATCCATTATACTTATGAAAATCATCAATCTTGCAAAATGGTATCTGATCTGATTACTCAACTCTTTTTTAGTTGTTTGAATGAGACGGAGAATATAAATGTGAGATTATCAATATTACTTCTATTTGTCAATTGAATTATAATTCCCTTACTTCATCATCTCATTTTGGTATTTAAGTTGATTCTGACTGTGTTCCAATGGAAGAAGATGAACAAGATTATCAACATAAAGAAGTTGTATTTCAAAGTCATGATTGGAAAAATAGACTAAAAGATATTGGACAAGTTTTACATAGTGGTGTGAAAGAATTCGGATGCGTGTTGTCTAAATATGCTTGTGGTAATCCATTTCCTTTTTATCACAACCATAGTCAACATATTGTTGCTTATTGCAAAAAAGTGTAAATAATTCTTGTGTCTTTGGTATGTGTATGCATCGTTTGAGAAAGCAAATGTCAAATCTAATCTCAATTTTTTTATCAAGGAACATACTTGTGGTGTTCCTTATAGATCATTCTCCAACAATCATTTATTTGTGAATGTTGTTAAAGATTTTATAATCGATGAGCTCAAAAGTAGGTATTCTACAAAATCACATGACGTTGTAAACCACATCAAATATTAGCATGGTTATAATATCAGTTATATAGTTGTTTATTCTACGGTGAACAAAGAGCGTGATGAGGTATAGGGAGATACTGGTTTATCTAATAACAAAATTCTAGGCTATAACAGTAATTTAAAATATGTGGATCCAACTTTGCAAGATCATCTTGAACGTTGTCATATTACTTTTGGTGCTTGTCTTGATGGTATTCGTTCGTGCCGTTCTATTTTGTTTGTTGATGGTACATTTTTAAAATCTAAGTTAAAGGATAACCTTCTTGCTATAACTGGTAAAAATGATAATGGAGGTAATAAATATGAGTTTTGGAAAAATTCTAAAAAATTACATAAACAATCAAAATCACTTTTGAATTTTAATTTTATAATATATGTAAATTTCACATAACTAAAATTTTGGAAAATCTCTAGTAGAATAATAATAACTTCAATTATGTTGGGTTTTCCTATAAATCAACAATATATGCCATGCCTTAATAGTCAATTGAGTTTTGGGAATTTTATTTGAAGTTTTTTTGATTTTTTTATTTTTAGAACTTACTTTTTTCATATTTTTAAGATTTTGAAGAAGAATTTTTAAACATAATATAAGCTTTTTTTGCTATTAACGTAATTTTTATAAGTTAAGTGAAATTTCCCGTAACTCAAGTATTTATTAAATTTTACTCAGTTTTTGTAATTTTTTTGTTAGGGTTGTATCTAATTGCATTTTCAGTATACTGTTCTGAAGATAACGTTAAATGGACAAGTTTTATCCAATTTTTATCTAATTTTTATGCCCACATCTTGATGACCTTGAGGTTAATTTTGTTACAGATCGCCAGTGAAGTCTGTTTTTCCAAAATCCCATTATTTATATTGTCTGCTTCATCTCAGGAAAAACTTGAAACTTAAAATAAAGGTGGTAAAGGTTTTACTAAGTCCATGTCACAACTTCTTGACATATATTCTCATGCCATGGATCCTGATGACTATGACAAGGCTTCTGCCAAATTTTAGGGGCCTAAGACCAACTTTAAAAAACGGGCCCCTCAAATTCAAAGTTACAAATTACATAAAAAATTCTAAATATTTACCTACTTTTTCTTTTATAAATTTAATTATTTAAAAATATATAATAATTGAAAAATATATGTCAGTAGATATAAAATTTATAAAATAATACCATGATAAATTAAAAAACAATTTAGGGAAAAAATATACATGTGTTGTGTTGTGATCAATCTGACAAATATAGAAAAAAAGTAAAAGATTTAAAAAAAAATGGTTTAGCATATATGATTGGACTAAAACGGAGTCCTTTAAATAAAAAATAATTACTCTTATATATATAAAAAATGGGCCCCAAAATAATAAGAACTGGGAGGGGGCCCGAGGCCATGGCCACCTCCCAGGACCGACCGTGCTTAGCAATCAAATTTACTAAAACCCTCCCTAAAGAGCACCACGCATATACTTTTTTCCAAGAAAACGTTATGGTGAGACGACATCAAATGTTGACGAGTCATTTATTAATCAGATTAAGGTTGTACGTGAGATATCTGTAAATAAACTTATCGATGGTATTTGCAGTAATCTAATAGATTAAATGTACAAACGATTTGTTATTGATAAGTCATGTACTAGTATACTATCTCCTTGGTTTCAACTCAGATATGATATCAAATTCAACTATTTTTGCACATAGAAGGTTTGTTAGTCAAATGATGTTGTTTTTCAAGTTGAGTGTGATTTTGTGATGACTATTGATATTGCTAAAAGGTGTTGTTATTGTTGCAAGTGACAACTTTTTGTTACACGTGCAGTTGCAACTTAGCATTATGGTCGAAAGAACAACAAATATAATTATGTTGAAGATTAATTTTATGTTTCAAAATATATCGAGTCATATTCAAGATCCATTCCTCACTTTCTACGATTTAAAATTTAAGTGCATCTCCTGAAGTGATTTTGGTTCAACCCCCCCCCCCCCCCCCCCCCCCCCGGTAGGCCCAAAAAGAATCGTATCTCTTATGCTATAGAGTTTTTTTAATATCCAAGAGAAATTGTAGGCATTGTAAGCAAAATACCTATCATAACTATTCTACTAGTTATACAGTTATACCTTACACTTGATTTTTGTGTTTAAAGAATATATTCTTGTCTTCACATGGATTTTTTTCCCTTTGTTTATTAAGTATAATAAAACTATTGAACCATGTTAGCTTATTTGGTTTATGCTTTGTAGAAGAATTTATCATTTTTATTTATTAGTTCATAACAAATTCAGTTATAGTAAATATCTTATAACTCACAAGATCTTTTTTTGTAATCACATTTTGACTTGTTTACGTTGGTTGTAAGAGAATCTTTTTTGATTGTTAACATATAACTAATATTCGAATATTTAAACCAGACCATTACTAACAAGATATTTTGTATAAGATTCAAAGATTCACAATAGATTGAATTATGGGGAAAATTCGATAACTCAAGATATCTTCTTCTTTTTCTTTAAATTATATTTTGACTTTTCTATATTGGTTGTAAGAGAGTATTGTGTGACTGTTAACATATAACTAACATTTAAACATTCAGATTAAATCATGACGAATAAGATATTATGTACAAGATTCAAATATTCAAACATTTTAACAGTTTGAGTTATAGGAAAAATCCCATAACTCAAAATATCTTTTACGTAATCACATTTTGACTTCTTAATATTGGTTGTCAGAATATATTAGGGTATAATATTAGGTTGTTGTTATAACATATAGTTTTTAAATGATTACCTATTGCGGAAAATTTACATATTCAGGGGTCCTACATATACCAAAATGAGAAAGATACGTCAAAAATTCACTGCACATATTTTAGGAATGCAACAGCATGTGGTAGAATTGAGATGATGTGGAGTCATTTGTGTCAGGGGAGGATGACGGATGGTGTGGCATGCCCTGGTGTGATTGGTGGGCTAAGTGGTACACGTGTGGTGTTGATTAGGGCATTCGGTGTCTCAGTTGGTGCAAGTCTACGGGCATGGCTGAAAACAGACCGAGTCAAGCTGAAAACTAGATGTGCAAGCTTATTTGATAAGATTTACGAGTCGAGTCGAGCTCAAATTAAACGAATCGAGTCATTAAAAATTGAGGCTTGTTTGTCAACACATCGAAGAGATTTTTTTGAGTCGAGCTCGAGTTATTGACATATAATTTTTTTTCATAGGTTTAATAATATATGTATTGATAAATAAAACATTAATTTATAGATCATGACTATTAACAAGCAGTTAACCAACGAGCTCGAAGAACTTGTTTTTTTAACGAATGAGTTCGAACAATTTTTTTTGTTTGTTTGTATAAATTAACGAGTTCAAACGAGTTTTTGAGCCGAGCTTGAGCTGCTCGCGAGCGGCTTGGTTCGGTTACACCCCTATCTATGGGGGAACAACAATATTGTGTTGTTCGTGGATGAATGCTTCGCAGGAATTTGAGGTGCAATATATTGGTGGAGGGTTTAAGTGATTCTGATTATTTATTAATGCCATATTGATACTATAAATGGGGTAGAATGTAAAGATCTTTAGGTCAGAAAGTCAACATTTTTCTGATGGTATTCAAGGTACATAATTTGCATAATTTGGCTTGTACCTTATTCACATGTGGGAAAAAATTATAGATGATGGCATTATTGTTTTGAACGACTTCTCTTGGTTAAGTGGAATAAGTCATTAGTCGAAAATAAATTTAATATTGATAGGTGTTTTAATCATACCAAGAACGAGCCTGGTGTTGAAGCTTTGTTTCAGGCTTAAAGCGTGGTTTTCTGAATGATTTTGCAGGTGCATGCATCATCAATTCGCCTCTACATTTCGAGCTACTTACATTCCATTATGGGGTTAAATGGATCGTGGAATGAGGCATCACTAACTTTTGCACTAAGACTGAATCGTTAGAGTTGTACGTGCTAGTGAAAGATGATGTAGGTTTTGCGACTTGGTGGAACAGTATATGTCGTATTTGTTTAGATTTTTTTTTTGTGAAGGAAAAAGTTCTGCGTGGTGGACCACATTTACTCTAAAACGAATACGTGAGTAGAATTGTTGGTTAGAAGAGGATCAAAGTCAATGATTAGACTAATGCAGTTAGTAAAAAAATCTTTCAAATGATTCATAAAAAACGATTACTAAATGTATCATATTTAGAGTTGTATTAAACTGCTGGTCAAAAGTTTATTATCTTTCTTATCAATTTTTTTTATGTTAAATGTAAGGGGAAAAATACTTAATTTTTTTTTATCAAGGTACTAACTAATATAATGGGGATTTAATTTAATACTCTTCTCTCATCTTATATATTGGTTTTTCTTTTTTGTTTCGAAATGTTTATTAAATATAAGATAAATAACAACATTTTAAAAGTTATAGGTTATCGCACTAGTACCCCGGATCTCCATCCGCACTGGTGATCTCTAATTAATTGATTAGTTACCGTAAACGACCATTGTTGGTACTAATTGGTATGATATAAATATCTTATGCTACGTACTCCCTCTGTTTCAAAATGTTTGTCCACTTACTAAAATTGGTATTTCAAAATGTTTGTCCACTTAGTATTTCAAGACACTTTTTCCCAATTTTTTCCATTACTACCCCTATTAAAAAATTAAAATTTATATTTCCAATACACATTTAAGATATCAAGACACTTTATGAAGGGTAATTTTGTAATAGGAATTGTAATCATTAGTTTTTTTAATTTGTGTGAAAAGCAAAATGGACAAACATTTTGAAACGGAGGGAGTATATAATTATCAACAGGTGTCAGAAGATACAAACAGCTGAAAAACGAGGAAACGTCTCCTTCCACTAAAGCTTAATCTATTATATTAACCATATAAAATAAAGTAGAGAAGATGATAATAATGATTCACCAAAGGAATACAGACGGGTTGGGACGGGGTAGAAGGATGGGGGCCCTTGTGTTCATTATTGATCCCTATTTTGTCTAGCTTATTTTCTTCATTTTTTCTTGAGTTTCTTTTGGAGTATTATATGTGGTTGTATGAAGAGTTTGAAGATAGATCAATTAAATTGCCAATGCACACAACTGCAACCACCATAACACCTGCTCAATGCTTCACAAAAGTTTGGTCATTTGTTTGGGTATTTTCGTTTATCAATTTAGTTTAGCCGTATCTCTTTTTAACAATATTTAACTTTGGTAATTTATAATGATAGTTAATAAAAGAGAATTACGGATTAACTCTTGCATGAAAACAGATTTAAATCATCTTGTCAACAAGTGACATGAGTCTTTACGTAAAAAAAATCAACAAATTCACAAATTGTAATACCCTTTCTATTTGATTTATTACACAATGGATTGCAATTAAATAGTAGAATTGTACTACTCATCGGAATATCAATATTTCAAATCATGATGGTTACAAGTTCTTTTTAATTAAACTATATCATCTCTAACACATAAATAAATTTCCAGGAACGTAAAAAAAACCCAACAATTTGAATACTATGAGAATTATATTCCAATAATCTTAAGCAACATAATTGTATAACCATTAGCATGTAAAACCTAAAGATCTATTGTTCAACCCCAGGTTGTTAACTATTTCTTTTAAAAAAATGTATCAAAGTTTTAATCAATTTTTTTAACTATTGATTTGTGTCAAAGAATAAAAAATGGTACAAAGATTTGTCATAATTTTTTACTTCTTCCTTTATTTCAAATATATATACAAGATTAGTTGGAAGAGATAATTTATGAAAATTATAAAAATAAATCGTAATTTATCAAAAAAAAAAAAACATTATCTGCAATCAAGAAATTGTATTCCTCACCCACGGTAGTTTAAAACAAATTGTTTTTTATTTTTTTAATTTACAAAGAGAATTGTATACCTATTGCATACAATCAATTTTCTATAATACGCTAGGCAGGCGGTGAGGTACCTTTGAGCATCTAGGAGTCTGGCGGAAGGCTATGTGTTATTTTTTTATGCAGTTTTAATTTTTTATCTATATGAAAATATATATTATTAGTTCATTTATTAAATAAAAACAAAAATTCTTTCAAATTATAACCTTGTACTAGGCGGTCGACCTTAGGCAGACCAAGGTGGGGATTTTTAAAACAGAGCATACGATACATTATTGTTTTAAAACTGAGAGCATTCTAGTGGTTAAAAAGGTCTTGATAAGTGTTTCATACATAATCCTTTAGAGTAAGGTTCAAATCCCTGACAACTACACTCTTTTGATAAAAAAATTATTTGCTTCCTCTATTTAAGGATTTCAGAATACAAATGTGTATAAAAAAATTATAACATAATCACCAATTAATGATCTGTATCGACGGATCTCGTAATCAAACAAAAATTATAATTCCTTTAACATATCTTACAATAGACATGTTATGATCATATCAAATAAATCAATAAAACTGAATTTCATAAAAAAAAAAATTAGTATCATTCTTATGAACAAATTTTGAGGACCATGTCTCCAATACCATTTGTGAAATAAACAAATAGGATTACGGATTACCTCTTGCAGCGGAAACAGATTGAATAGTCTTGCCAACCGACGTGAGTCCTTACGCAAAAAAATCAACAAAACCACAAGCTACGATACTCTTTGTGTTACTTGATTGTTTAAGATAATTAAGATATATATATATATATATATTAATTTTTTCGTTAATTTTTTCGCATATATTATTACACGAAAATCCAATAACTCTATTTATATGTGGATTATGTTTTAAATACAAAAGAGATAATTGTTCCCACCAAAAGTATATGTGTCATGATATGGACTGGCCCATCTTGAATGCTCGGACTGTCCCAAATTCTTACAATGATAAATGTATATGCGGGACAAAAATAAAAAAAAAATTGTCGAGATTCTAGAAGCTCAGTTTGTTGGCTAAGTTAAAGCCTATAAGCAAATAAGGATACGAGGGAACCGGGATTGGGGGTAGGCGATCTAACTTTTGATCTTGCGATACAATGTAAAAATTTAAGAATCTTTCTTAAGAAAAATTATGAGTAAAAAAAGTTAGAGTTCCGGGAGAATTTTTTGAGTAAACATTAGCCCCTCCACCTCCCAATAACAAATTTGGATTGCCCTTTCTAATATAAATACTAATACCTCGTACTTTGCAATACATTTTAATACACACGAGACATTATTTTATGGAGTTTAGAGTCTAAAAGTTGGGATTTATCCCCTAATTTGGCATATTTCGAGTCTTCAACTTTCATGTATGATTTAGGTGTTGCTGGAGCATTTTGAGGTATTTATGTATTATTTGTGAAGTTAATAGGAACACAGAGAATCTAAGGAACAGAGACAAAGATTAGTCAAGGATTCAACGAAAACCACAAGAGAAGCTAAGGAGTCAATAGAAGTTCAAACACCAATACCGACAAAACATCATCGTCAACTTAGAAAAAAAATTGCGAACAATTAGAGTAGAATTAGAGCTCTTCCTATTACCACAAGTTAGCACTTGAAGTTTTGTTCGCATGAGAAAAAGTGGAATGCAAGAGTTGAGACGAAGAAGTTACGTGTATTTTGCTACGATGGTATGAGATGTCCCTATTTAACAAAGGAGTACGTGGGTCATATTTGACCCACTTGGTGGGCCGAACAAGAGGAGTCATGACTTTTCCTAGTTGAAACAGAAGTTTTTCATTATTGGACTTCACTATTTACATTCATATTACATTGTGAGTAGAAAAAATCAAGGATATCAAGTCAATAAGCAAAACAAATTTAAATTTTATCATTATAATACTTTTTTTTCTTTAACTCTTCTTTATATTTTTTATTTTATTTTATTTAGTATTATCACTAGTATGAATTAATCATCGTATTATCATGAGATGCTTATGTATGAATTCTAACCTATAGTTTGGGATTCTTATATGAAATCTGAATCTTTTCTTATTTAATTGAATTGTGGACTAACAGTGTTCATATTTCTTGTTACAATTATCGATTTTATTGCGTTGGGCAGGTATATGAATCGCCCTAATCTTTAAATTACACCAGGGAAGGGGGTTTGAATTGCGAATTAGGATATGAACATTCAAATTAACTTAGAACCGTAGCTAGTCGATAATCAATTTAGGGTATAATTTTAAACATTGAAAAAATTGTAGGATCACTCAGGAGATGTTCCTAGAGTTGGATAGTAGCCCCTATTAATTTTGAATAGATTTAAGTGGGCCTTAGAATCTTTGTTAACGTTGAATTCTCAATTTTGTCCTTAATTATTACGTAATTCTAAATCGTCTTTAATGGTAATATACGAGCATTTCGAGCTATCTTTCTTCCCTTGTTTAATATCTTATTACTATTATGTCTTTTATAAGTTGATAATTGTTATCTATTCCTTTACTTATGTTAGTTATTATAAGTTACACCCAATCACTCAATTTTATATTTAGTTGTTCGTACAATTTTTTATTTGAACTAAATTAAATACGGATTTTAGTCCACTAATTCTCACTGAGACGATTTTTTACTAATTATTTTATTACTTGGAAAATTATTTGGTTTAAATTTGATTTCATAAAAAGGAAATTAAGTAATAATATATATACCATTCAAATTCATTATACCATTCACAAATGACACAATTTAAATGGAAGTAAATTTTTAATTTATTTATATCATTATTCTAATTAACGATTTATTTTTATTCAAATTATATAATATTATAAATAATATAATAGATGCTATAGATTTGGATTATATATATTATTATTTTATATTTCTTATATAAACAATGACAAAATATGTATACACGAAAGTTCCAACGAAGAACTTCCACTTATAGTTGGTATAAATTGCATGCTTGCTTACTTCTGGAATTTTAATATTTGGTATATGTTGCAAATTTGGCACCTACCAAAGAAATGAAGCAATATCTTTTAGCTTTTATAACTACTCCATACATACAATTATTTAATTTATATAGATAGATGAGATCTCTATTGATGATATATCCAGTTGATGTCGTTATCATATTGCATATATGTTTAATTTAGATGTACACACATGGAAACGTATGCTCGAAGTATCGGGCCATAAACAAATCAATGGAGAGGAATTTGGACGCGTAGAGCAACATAATTACTTGTTTATTACTATTAATACTTAATATTTAATTTGGATCTACACTATAGGAAATAACTAAGTCTCGGAGCTAAGTTTATCCCATACACTATTGTTATGAACGGTAAAGAAAGAAAGAGTAGCATTTTGTTTATTATCAAAGAGTGTAAAGAATTACATAGTATAGACTCCTATATATAGAGAATAGGAAATCCTAAACCCTAGTCTTCATGGGCTTGACTACAAGGTAATGGGCTGGACTGACTATCCACATATGGGTTTATAACACTTCCCCTTGGATATTCAGTCCCTAAGAATATGTTTCGTTAAATCTTTCCTAGAAAAAACCTAGTAGGAAAAAATCTAGTGAAAGAAAAAGAGTACATTTCTTTATACGCTTTCTAAAACTACCTCATTAAAAACCGTTATAAGAAAACCTATTAGGACAAAACTGTGATGAAAGAAAAGAGTGTAGTGCGTATTTGTCTCCCCCTCTTGTCAAACTCTTAAGAAAGATCTTGAAATCCTTGCATGCTAATCTTGTGTATAAATTTCGTGACCGTAGATGTAGGTAATGATGCCTTTGTAAATAAATAGTCCAAATTGTCACTTGAGCGAATTTGATGACCATATATTTCAAATTTTTTCAAGAGTTCATGTCTAAAGGACAACTTTGCAAAGATAATTTTAGTTCAATCACCTTTGATGTAGCATCCTTTGTCTTGAGCGATACAAGTAGCATATTGTTGAACTTTGTTTACTTGCTGAAAGATTGCATTTCCCCATAAATATTTAGTTTATAGAATATGCCTCATTAAAACCTTTCTAAGAAAAACCCGAGTGGACAAAATCTTAGTAAAGGAAAAGAGTACAGTATTCTTCTATACGCCTATATAAATTGCCCGATGAAAAACCTTACAAGGAAAACCCAATGGGAAAAAACCTATGCTAAGAAAACAAATAGTGCATTGCGTAAATGTCTCCCCATGATGTAAGTATAACACAATGGCGTATAACTTGAGACATTTAATAGGAGTAATAATAATACGACATAAATTTGATCGACGGTTAGTTCATATTCATATATAATGATTTAAAATGCTCGACATAAGACTTATATGAAATCTTTCACAAAAATATTAGCAAATAAAAGTGCATCCACCACTGGAGACTATATCTCTTTAATAAATAAATTATGTGTGCTGCAACATACTATCTTATATAGTGACTCCCCCTTTGTAGCACATTCGTTTCAATTTAAAAAAATTGCTTTATTTATGTCTTTCTACTGATGACCAGTCAGTTTATTTAGACATTTTAATTAAAAAAATCCTCGATTTCATTTATGTATTAGTAATTATTGCGCGCATGTATAAATATTCGATCATGATCAATTTTTTAGTTAAGTTCCAATAATTTAAAGTAGTAAAATAAATGCTTGAGATCTCAATATATAATCAGGTACCTGATACTCAGTAGGAGTATTTTAATTCTCAGTTATATACACTACTTTGACATTTATAAGATGTCAAAAGTCTAATAATTAACAACTTGCTCATGTTGTTACTCCTTTATGCTATCTTTGGAACCAAATAGATCTATTGCGCTTTAAGCGTACAATAGTCTAATTTTATAAGATAGCTCTTTTGAGACATAAATTTAATCAGGAGCATTGATAACTGGATACTGTGACTTAATCACTACACCTTTACAATATTTTTATTTGTATGATTGTACGAGGATCAATATAAATGGTGTATTCTTTTATTCCAGATTTTCTTTTTAAATCTCCCTAATCAAGAGAATAACTTAAATAACATATATTCTCAGATTCCATCCTTTTGCGCGGTGGTGGAGCAATTGTAACGTAAATTGCGCAGTTAAGATATTTTGATGAAATAATTTTATTTTTTTGGTCTTTGACCAATAGGGAGTATTTATTATGAGCAATGGTCATAGCATTTCGTCATAGAAGATTCAATAGTTAAGTTTGCTAGACTTGTATATATCTTTTGATTTCGTCATGAAAAAAATAGATGATTTAACATCAAAATGATTTGGGACACAAATTTTTATTTGGACATAGCTAATGTGATAATATGTATTTGATCATCTAGATCTTTAATTTTTTTTCATTTGTGAATTTTCACTAATATTTATATTATCAAAAAAAAATACAGATGATGATATTGACAAGATAAAAAAAACTGGTGATACGTTACAAAATGTAAGCGATAGTGATCAGCGTTATTTTGTTCATGATTTCGCATAGGATCACAATAACAATTTAATCTCCAAAGTTTTGTAGAGTAAAAATTTCACAAGAGCAAAAAAAAAAAAAACGCTTATTGAATTATTTACTTTCAAAAAGCATATTTTTGGTTCTTCAAGTACTTTATACATAATTCCAATTATCATAAATCATTTGAATTTTGGATAAATGTAAATCTTGGGAGTACAATACAAACTTTTTCAAATCCTTCTATTAGGTTGGATGTACCAGATATGGTATTGACATATCCTTTAGAAACTTAAAAATCTGAGAAATATATTTTATTTCTTAGGTTATAGGAATGAAAAACGAATTAATTTATAGATTATGCGATATATGCGCATAAAATATATCTTAAGTTATCTTTTTTTTATTTTATTTTGTTAACCAAAATACGGTCTCAAATTGACATCTATACGTTCGCATAAATTGCATAAAGTTATGCCTAATATTTTTTTTTTCATTATAGGTTATGCTATATCAGCAGATATGCATAAAAAACGTATTGCCACTTGTGTATACGCCCTATATTTCCTATAGGTTATATTATATCAGAGGATATATCCAAATAATATATATACATCTTGTGTTTATGTCATTTTTTTTGTTACATAGGAGAACCGCTTTGGACTTGGAGTTACTAGATTGGATGATCTAGACCCTGCCTAGTGAATTATTCCCAATTGGTTATAACCTTATTTCATATACCATTAAATTGGTATATGTTTTTTTTCTAAAATAAGAATTATTTATAAGTAAATGCATAATATATTAAAAGAAATGGTTAACATAATTATTTAAGTAATAAAAAGAAGCCATGTTTTTGTTCATGTGATTTTTTTATTTTAATATCAGTATAAAAGCTACTGACGTGAATTAAAAAATTGTTTTGTTGAACAAAATATACAACGAGTAAGAATACGTCTCCCTTAAAATTAAAATATTAACAATAATTAAGAAAAAATAATAATTTATCGCTATGGCTGAAAAGTTTAGATGGATTGTTTACATTTCAGAGTAGTGATATATCCTATACATGACTTAATATAACTATAAAATTGATATATAATTGTTTAAAGTAAGAACAATTGGTCAAAACTTTTTTTTTTCTTTTCTTGTCAAAGAAATGACTAATGGATTGGTAAATCACTAATTTATCTTTTTAAAAATTGTGATTGAACTATGGAAAATTACCATGCTCTCCAATGAAAACCATTGTTAGTCTTTTTGGTGCTCAAGATGACTAATAACCGTCGGTTTGAGAAATATAGCTTTGTTTTATAAAGTATCACCGTTTAATATACTAATGATTTATGAACATTCTGCTCCCACAAAAAATCATGCTATCATAATATATTTGGTTAATGTTAGAATTTCTCTCTTATCAAGGAAGAGTTGTTTGCACTATAAGGAGGAGTGGCTCCAAAAATGGCTGAAGAAGCACACTCACAATAGTAAAGCTCAATTGGAGCAATTATCAAAAGCTTGTGATAATACAAATCATTGTTATTGTTCGACGAACAATTTTATTTTATTTTTAGTAAAAAAGTTAAAATAATGAATTACTTACAAATTGAATGCTAGGGGATATCGTACTGATAACGTGTTATGAATGGTAGAGAAAGAAAGAGTAACATTTTGTTTATTATCAGAGAGTGCATAGAATTACATAGTATAGACTCATATATATATATAGAGAATAGGAAACCCTAAACCCTAGTCTTCATGAGCTTGACTACAAGGTAATGGGCTGGACTGACTATCCACATATGAGTTTATAACAACTATCGAATAGTTAGAGACAATTAAAAAACTAAGATAGTCTCTCTCGGTATTTAAGTGCCTGGAAGATCATGGTCAGAACTCGGCTTTTAATTAGAGGTGGATTTGGAAGGTAACATGTCCGCAAAAAATATGGGTCTTTCTATGGAGACTTGCATTAAATAAAATCTCATCGCAGAGAATTTATGGATGTTGGGAGTTGGCGAAAAGAGGGTGTACAATATTTATGGGGAATAAAGGGAGGACGCGAGGCACGTTTTTATATAATGTAAGCTTGCCAGGAAGCTGTGGAGGAGCCTGGGGCTGCAGCGCTTGAGCTCGGATCACAGTTAGGTGAAAGAGATAGAGGAACTCCAACTGGGCCATGTGTTACTCAGGACATGTAGCGTCCAGTTTGCGACATGTGATGATGAATCTGCTGACGCCGTAGGAGCTGGAGGAGTTTAGGACAAGAGCAATTCACTGTCTGCTGCAATGCATCTGTGGCTGGAGTGCAATTTGGCTCAAAGCTGTCATGTGATGCCTTGAGTGGAAGTTAGTTTTTACAGATGCGTTGTTGTGTATTTGGACAAAGAGGAACGAAGCAGTATTTGATCATCCAGGCGACTATTTCAATGCGGACAGCGAGCGAAGAGAGGTTATTAAAATGATCGGGGATTTTGCACTTGCGTAGGATAAAAACGAGATGGGGGCGTCATAAATTCGACAAAGAGTTCCTTATTGAGGTGTTTTAAAGCCCTGGGGCGTTTTAAATTAGATATAGATGGGTGTTATAATTTAGCAAATGATGATAACCGGATGGGAGGGATTTAAAGAGATGGTGAAGGGACGTTTACTGTGATTTTTATGAGTTCTTATGTGGTGTATTCACCATATTATTCTGAACTTTTGGCGTTACACTATGGCTTGAAGTGGGTCGTGAGTATAGGACTTAGTGAATTGGATACAGAGACCGACTCAAGGGAGGTTCATGCGCTAGTGAAGGATTGTGGTAGCTTAGAGATTCGTGTATGTCCTGTGTTACGAGAGGTGCGAGGGGATCCTTTGAAACAAGCCAAACTTTGAGTTGAATCATATTTACCGAGAAACGAATTTATGCGCAGATATGTTAGCGAGAAATGGTGTAGAGGCCGGCGAGAACCTATGAGTCCAACAGGATCCACCAGATTATTTATGGAGTAGTGTAAATAAGGATATGGATGGTTGCGCAACTATAGGCTAGTTTTATTATTCATGTTAGATCTTAGATTATTTTATTTTAATGGCTTTTAACCTCATTTGTATTTAAAAAGAATAAGATTCTCTCTCTTTCTCTGAAAAGGAAGACATCCATATTGTATATGTTATTATTTCATTGTCGTAGACTATAACATATTCATAGTGCACCCCGGGGGCAATGTTGATCGTAACTCTCATACCCTTTATTTTTATTAGAGTCCGATCCAGGATTTTCAAGGCACCGCCCCAGAAAAAAATTAGGCTAATATCTAGATCAGATGGGTTTGAGAAGGGCGAAACTCTATTTTTTGTATGTTTTTTGCTAAAAAGTTCAGGTAAAATTTGTATTGCGTCCCAAGACTGGGGTGGCAGGCGCCAGCACCCCCTAGATCTGCCACTGCTCCTAATCCAATCAAGATTTGACCCTTATAATAGTGAAATAAAAATTAAACTTAAAATCATCATAAAAATCACAATATGATAACCTTATCTCGGTGAACAATGAAAATATAAGCTTAAAATGATATGATCATCATAAAAATCACAATATGATAACCTTATCTCGGTGAACAATGAAAATATAAGCTTAAAATGATATGAATTGCGTATGCTTAGGCAGATTCTAATGCAGTTAGCATATATAATGAAATATAAAATATATTAACTAATATCAAAATAAAACTTATATAACGGATGCACAAATGTAATATTTTTTAACTAATAATTCTTATTATATTGAGATCTTTTTGATTCATACTTATTGTAATTAATATAATTAAATAATAAAAATATTTTATTTCTTTAAATGGCAAAAAGAATAAAAGCAGCTAGATTTTTAAATGGCAAATAAAAATTTAAATTTTGAGTAATTTTTTTTTATATATTTAGATTAAAATATATATAAAAAATGATTTAAAAACATTATATAATTTTTTTATAAAATCATACATAAAAATATTAGATTAAAATGTAATTTTTTAAACAAAACATAAAGCTAAAAAAATTTGTAAAATAAATAGATTAAATTGTTAATTTTTAATTGTAAACAAATAAATGAGTAATTAATTTAAAAAATTAAATTAATATTGCTCTTTTAAAATAGTAATAGCTTGTTAGGCGGATTCGAAACTAGGTCACTCACAAGGAAATAAGACAACTTACCAGGGAGGCTGGTACCAAAATTTGTTTTAAGACATAATTTATTTGTACATATAGCAACGTACATATACATATATATAAATATAGCAAATTTGGGCCCCCTTTTTAGCTCGGGCCCTGGGCGGTCGCCCGGTCCGCCCATACCCTGGGCCGGGCCTGGTCGTAGTTAAAAATATTTTGATGTTCAAACTGAATAATGACAACCATATAGAGGACTAATGACTATAATGGTAAGAGAATACGAAGTAGAGTACTCAATAAAGACAAATTTAGACGGTTGACTCCGCGACGAATCTACACGAGCCATCTTAATGATGTTTTAATCATGTAATAAGTTCTATTCAATCCGGTCTCACGACCTCTATTGTATTAAAAAAAAGTAGACTATTTGGTATAGACCGATTGCAAACATTTTTTTAACTAGATAACTATATATGATAAAGAAGCAAATAAGATTCAGCCATTCGCTTTTGAAGAATTGTCCGCCACACAAAAAAGCTAATTGGGCAGACATTTGACTGTATTTTCTAAGTAGGCTTTTATATTAAGAACTTTTTTTTTACGAAACTGGCATAATTTAGATTAAAACACTAATAAAAATACAATAAGTTCAGTATTGTTTTTAACCTATTCCATTCTCTATAATATCAAGTAAGAAAAGATTAAGAAAGGTGGAAGGGAGTGAATCCGCCCAATTGCAAGTAACATCTTCTTTGCGACCCAATCTGCGGTTAGATTTCATTTCCTAGGTATGAATTGAAAATTAAGCATGCTTGAATGCGAAAATATTTAAATGTCTTCAAATATTCGGGATAAATGACGATTACCAAACTCTGTTGATTTTTGAGAGACTTCATAAAATTTAAGCAATCATTTTTCGAAATATATCTTTGATTTGATTGATCAATTGCTTCTTTAATTGCATTCCTTATACCAATAGCTTATGCTTCCTCTCTGAACATGGGTAACCTAGTTTTAATTTACTTAAGAATATACATGTGGAGACGTGTATATCCCTATGGGATTAGTCGTATTGTGCGCAAATCAGCGCGAATCACCCATATACCTAAAGAAAATAAAAATAAATGGCTTTGCTCTTCGGGAGATTTCGCATTAAAGCTCCATACTTTTCCTTTCAAAAGTTGGCCTTTTTATCATTGAAAATACCACCAATACCAGCTTATTATACTCTTTATAGATAAGATACATCAACCTGTATATAAGTTAAGTTTTCATTATTATACTCGATGTTGCTTTTATATTAAGAATTAGTATTTCCAAGTTCGTGGTAGTTCTAGTCTTTTTAAGTCTTATGCTTCAAATAGAGTAACTCTTCCACACATAGAGATATCAATTGACATGAACAGTTTTGAAGGCGGAAGTTTGCATGCAGCCCCTTTCCACCACCATGTCCCCATCCTCTCTTCTAGCCTCTAGAAGTTGAAAAATATATTTGAAATTTAGTCGAGAATTCTTTTATTAAAAATATATATTCATTTTTCCTAACCTAAACATTTGTGTACTCTATCATAATTAGTTAATATTAGTCTTTCGTTGAAAAGATTTTTAAATCTACACTTATCAATGAATATTTTCACTATTATCTTTAGCGGCAAAAAAATTTGTCAATACAAATTTCGATTTTATCGCTAATAGGCATTAGCGGCAAACATCGCTGCTATTTGTTCGCTTCAATTAGTTTGTCACACCTTTTGTAACAAATTGTTTGTTTTTTTCTTTATTGACTTTATCTTTAGCGACAATTATTGCCGTTAAAATATAATTAGATGTCATTTTAGTGTTGGCGCAATAAATATTACAGTTAAAAACATTATTAGAAATCATTTTAGTATTACCGCAATATATATTGTATCTAGTGATATTATTTATTATAATATTTTGTCGTTTTTTCTGGAGTTGTTAACTAAGGGTTTAAGTTCACCCATTTTTCTTTTTTTTGGCCAAAAAATAAAAAAGCTCACCCATATACTTGCGCATTGGTTGATTACATTGGTCCAATAAGTAAGAGGTTTTTCCTCCTAATATATTTGTGAGCTAATCAAATTGAATCAATTATTATAACGTTGTAAAGAATAGAAAAGTCATAAGTTAGGAAATTATAAAAAAATGCAATTTTAGTTTTATGTATTAATTTAAGGTTAAAATATACAGAATAAATCAAGGATAAATTAATTATTAATTTTTTTTTTTACTTAAATCTTGTGTTAAAGTTTATTGTGACATTCCATCGTATCAAAAGTGGTTCAATTCAATAGAATGTATTTGGCTCAGTTTTTTTTTTAATACATGAAAGAGCTACTTTAGATTCAGAGTAAATGACTTCAATAAGATTCAATCTCAAAACCTCTTGGTCTCTGCGGAGTAACCTAACCACTAGGCCAACTATCGATCTCTGGCTCAGTCTTTTCAATCACTCTCTTTACATTTATGTTTGTAATTTTATTATGTTATCAATCCTACGAGAAATAAATGACATTAAAAGATTTGGAAAAAAAGAGAAATCAAATGGAAGAGTGTTCTTTTCTTTTTCTTTATTTTTTTTAACAAGTGGAAGAGTGTTCAATCATTAATTTTTTATTTATATTTTATAAAAATTGATTTATATCACTTTATGAGTATTGACATATTATTTAGAAGGATGACTTATATCATTTTATAAGAACTAATATAATATAGGGTGAATTATATATAGGGTCTTGGAGACACTATTTTTTCTCTATAGAGTAGTGTCTTGAAAGTTGTTATTCTTAGGGGCCTCATTTTTTACAATAGTCTTTCCTACCCTTACTATCACTAAAAGACAAAAGTGTGATGTCACTGTTTCTCTCTCCTTTACCTACCACTACCCACCTACCTCCAACCTCCAACCACCTACCACCGACCTCCGCCATCTACCTCCGACCACCGACCTCCGACCTCCGACCACCAGTCACCGGTCACCGGAAAAAACATCGAGTACTCCGAGAAAAATATAGAGTACTCCGAGAAAAACATAGAGTACTCCGAGAATTAAACGAATTAAATGAATACTCTATAAAAAAAGTCGGAGTACTCTATGAAATAGTCGGAGTACTCTTGATGTCTCCTCATTTGTGATAGATTTATATTAGGACGAGACATCATTTTTAGTGATTTAGAAGTCATTATAGTCGATTTTCTTGAGAAATGCTACACTTTCCTATTTGAGTCTTGATTTAGTAAAATAATATTTTTAGAGCATATTGGGTTTAATTATTTATTTAGTGTGAAGCTTTAAATATAATTATGGAGTTTAATTAGAGTCCAATTCAAAGACAACAACTTATGGAAAGAGATTTGCATGGTAATTGGAGATAAGGAAATAAAAGCTAAAAAGATGGAAAAAGAAAAGCTACCTTAATCTGGGATTCTGCAGCACACGTCTAAAGATATGCATTTTTACCTAAGAAATAGGCCGATTTTGGTAATTTTCTTCTTTAGGGGCAAGATAATTCTGTTGCGATTCTTTTGGTATCTTATGGAGCTCAAACCGACCAATAACGAAGAAGATATGCTCAAAACGGTCCAGCAGTGTTTATCTTTATTTCCATACGAATTAGAGTTGGGCTTGGAGTCCACTATTTACTTCTCCTTCAAGAAAACGAATTAGGGCTTCTAAGACACCTATAAATACACCCTTATATCATTGTAAACATGTCCTTGCTCAGTTGCAAAGTATAGGCTTAGTCTTTACTTATATTTTCTTAGTCTTAAACAATAGCTTAGTCCTTTAGTTAGATATTCATCCTTAGAATCAAGCTATTTATCCAAGAAGCAAGCTGACCTGTAGAGGAAGACAAGAAGAAGAAGATTGGAGACTGACAAACTCCTCTTCTACATCTCACCTTCTCTATATTTAGAGTAATTAGCTATAGATCTATTCTCAACCATATTTCTAAGCTTTTATTCTGTAAGTTTACTTTTAATTGTTGGATTATTATTTTGTCTTTAAATACTATTTGTTCTTTTAATTGATTAAGCTTGGCGTATATTGTTATTATGTGTTTTGACTTATTTCCCTAGATCTGATCAATCTTAGGATTAATCTTAGTTATTGACAACACCACATAATTGTCTAGTTTTGATCCCTTGCCTAACTAGATAGCCATAAAGGTTTGATTTAATCACCAATCATTACTTAGGAATCCCTAGTAGTGGAGAGGTTGCTCCTAAGCCTAGAAAATGCTAGGTAGAATTTAGAATCCTGGTTAATATATAATGCTTAATCTGTGACAGGTTAGAATAACAACTTAGTAAAATAGACTCATATTAGTGACTCTAATCTAATAGACTTACATTCATATTTATTTATCTGCATTCGTATTTGTTTATTTCATATCAGATAGTTATTTTATATTGTTTTATCTTTTTATATTTTATTCTAAAACATCTAAATTCATCTACGTTTGTTAAATATAAGTAGATCTAACGGATACAATCCATGCGAACGAACTTGACTTATCATTAAAACTTGCAAACGATCTGTGATACTTGCAGTGCGTTCCGTGGTTCTCAAAGGTGTGTGACTCTTTATTATTATCTTTATTTATCCATTATTTTATCACACCTTTGCCCCCACCAACTCTATAAAATATTAGGAGTACGCTAAAAAAATTGGTGAGTATTTTTAACAATTAGAGAGTAATTTAAAAAAGCAATGAGTAAATAATAAAAATAGTGAGTATTATTCAATTATTCAAACAATTAGATTATTACACAATCAGAAAAAAAAAATCTATTTGGTTTGACCAGATCTAGATCTGGTCAACCATGTCAAACTAAACAAAAATAAATAAAAATAAAATCTCTTCACGCGTGAAACACCATCTTCTTCGCTGCAGCCATGAACACAACTAACACCATTCCGCCACCACCACCACCGAAATAGCTACACAACAAACACCATTCCGCCACCACCACCATAACACCACCACCACCACCGAAATAGCTACACAACAAACACCATTCTGCCACCACATCCAATGGTGTTGCAGCTAGCTTCCTCCTGCGCAGATCTCCGGCGAGGCTAGGGTTTCGCTGGAAACCCGACGGTGCTGGAACGAAGAAGAGCAGCAGCGAGGATCGAGCTCCCTCTTTTTGCTGCCATGGTTATTCAAGCTTCGACGAGGCTAGGGTGTTGCAGCTCCGACGAGGCAAGGTTGTTGCAGCTCCGACGAGGCTAGGGTTCCGCCGGAAACCTGTTGCTGCTGGATCGAGGAAGAGCAGCAAGGATTGACATTGACCATAGCCATTACCTTTTCGCTGCTTCACCATGGCTCGAACACCTCAGCTGGAGAAAACTGCTGGATCTCGTCGGAGCTCGATCCTCGCTGGAGCTCGAACACCATGGCTTGAAGAAAACTGCTAGATCTCGTCGGAGCTCGAACACCATGGCTTGAAGAAAACTGCTGGATCTCGGATCTCGGAGGTGGTGGTGGCTGATGGCGGCATTCGGAGATCCATGGCAGCAAAAGAGGATGCAGTTTCCATGGCTGCTTGTTGGAGAAGAAGAAATAGCCATGGCTGCATTTTCGGTGCTGGTGGTTGTGTTAGGGTGGTGGTGGTGGCGGTTTGGGTAGGAGAGAGAGTTAGGGGAGGAGAGAGATGTGAGAGAAGAGAGAGAATAATTATCTGTGAAATGTAATATTTAGTATATATAGGGGAAAAAAACAAAAGAGGGGTAGCCTAGTAATTGGGGTTTTGGGGTTCATGTGTTAAAAACTTGCTGAGGTCTTTAGTAAGAAGAGGCTCTAGGTGGGGGTGCTAACTCGAAGAGGGGGGTGTGGTCAAGACCCTAAGTGTCATTTTCTCTATAATATATATATTTTTTTCATACATCTGAGGCTTAAAGCCGGTGTTACATAATAACTACACCATCCTAGGAAATTTGCACGCATCTTGGTGCTGCACAACCAGTTTTGTTCCTCGTGATATAATACATTTCACGATAACTGATTTATAACATTTGTCAAATATATAAGAGTAATGCTAGATATCACCCCAAATTGTATCGCCTTTATATCGCCTCTTATGTGGACCAATCATAAAAGAGAGAGGAGATGATAAATTAGGAGAGAGAAATCACATGATTGGTCCATTTAAAATCCACCTAGGAGGCGATATAAAGGCGATGCAATTTGGAGTAATATCCAGCATTACTCAATATATAATGGTTAATTTAACCACATGTTTAGTTTTTATTAGTCAATATACTTTTTCACCCGTTATCAAAAGAAAAGATACTATTTAACTTATTGAAGAAAAATGCAAGCCAAACCTACACTATTAACTTTACAAGTTAGTTTTCTTTTGTTAAATTAACAAAATATGACTACAATTTATAAACTATGCTAATAAAATTTATAATTAATTCTATGGCGAGTTGATTTTTGTATGCATGAATCTTTATGCTCACGATTATAACAATATATAGCTTTTATTATAAAAAAGTTTATATAAAATACAAAACAGTCTTAATTATAATTAATTTTACTTAATTATACTAGTATGAAACAGCAGTATGTTTCATACTAGTAGTAGTATTTTCCTAGGACGTATCCAATACTAAGAAACCAAAGTACTAATAAGAGAACATTTATAGAAGGTTCTTGTGATATCGATGGTTAGTTTGTGTGGTTATCAATAGTACAAGTATTACTAGTCTTGTGCTCGACCCAAAAAAAAACTTGTGAAAACTTATTCTTAAATGATTTGATTTAAAGATTTCCTTTTCCCAACTATATTGGACACTCATAAATCTAATTAATTAACCGGATGATAATTTGATGCATGTAGAATCTATATATTTAATATATATATATATTATTATTTTTATTAGAGAACTGCCATTCTCTGATCATATCAATATCATAAGGATCATACATAATAATCTTGATAAATCCCTCATTTTCCTAGGATTCTCCCTTAAAGGTGTACATGGTCTATTTCATTGTACTACTAGTTTCTTTCAATTCATCTCCATGCTGGTGGGCTATAATAGTGTACCTTTAACACAATATATATTACAAAAGGCTCTCTCTTTAGGGATAACTAATTAATCGCAATTGTATTTTGTATGAGGTATCTTTCTAGATTTGGGCGATATTATATGCATTATATAATTCAAAATTGAATAAGTGCATACGTATCGGTGGAGATGAATTAAAAAAGTCAAATGAGAGTCAATATCCTCTCCGTTCTCTCTAGGTTTCCAAAATTAGTTTCTTTCTCTCTCTAGGGTTTCTCTTTCGTTTTTGGCAGCTTTTACGTATTTTCCCATCGTTTCTTCTCTTCTCTCTCGTTAATCTTGCTGTGAATCCACACTGGTTTCACGAGCAAGGTTGATTGTTCTTTTTTATTTCTTTGCTGCATTTCTTTTCTTTTCCCCCCAATCTTTTCTCACCTGAGCCTTTAACCAAACACTTAACAATCAAGTTAATCTACCCCACGAGATTGACTATTATGGCACCAAAAAAAGCAAATAAGAAGAAAACCAGTAGTACAGAGGAGGTTACAGAGGTACTGAACACTTTCAAAGTCCAAAGTTCGGGTTATGGACAGAGATCTGTTGGTGATAAGTCTAGAATTAGTGTTACACCGGTCCGATCTGGACTTATTACAGACAATAGCTCAAATACAGTGGAAAAAACAATAGAAGCTACAAATAAAGTTACAGTTATGGAAGCTTTCCCTACGTTACAACAACAGAAAAGTACATCCAAAAGAACAGAAGTAATCACTGAAGAGTTCATCCCAAAACCTAGCTCAGATATGGTTTGTTCACCTTCATCACTGCCAGGGGGACCCACAGCCACGGTTACACCAAGGGAAGTGTCTCCTCGTAAGACTTGGGCCACTTTCTTTGATGGTGAAATTAGAGAAGCAGTTCAACTTGACTTTGTGAAGCCAGATCTGAAAAATGGAAGAATAACAGTTACCCCATCTGCGCAAATAAAAGAAGATGGGTGTAAAGATTGGAAAACAAGTCTAGTGGGACAATTCTTAGATAAGCCCCCTCCCTTCTATATGATAAAATACATGGCTGATACAATTTGGAAGAAGTTTGGCAAAGTACAAATAAGCACCTCTGAACAAGGTTTATATGTGTTTAAACTTGAGTCTGAGGAAGCTTGTTTCAATGTATTGGGAGAGCTATGGCATGTTAATAACAAGCCCCTCATCTTGAGGAGATGGAAACCCAATACTCACTTTGAGAAATTTAAAATTGACAAAGTACCAGTTTGGGTTAAGCTAAGAAAAGTACCAGGAGAGCTGTGGAATAAGGCTGGCCTTAGTGTAGTGGCCAGTGCTCTAGGTAAACCTTTACAAATGGATGAATATACGGCTAATCAGACCAGGCTCAGCTATGCCAGGGTCTGTGTTGAGATGGACCTTAATGCGGATATAATTGAGAATTTCGACATTGATATGGGGGACAACCTTATTGAGACTGTTGAGGTGGAATACAGCTGGAAGCCTGTCCTGTGTAAAACTTGTAACATCTTGGGACACACTGAAGCTACCTGTAGAAACAAAAAGAAGATATGGGTTGAGAAAACAACTACAAACAAGGAATTTGAGAAAGTTAGCTCACCTCAGCCTGTGGGACAGAATGGTGTTAATAGTAATAACAATGAAACTTGGACACAAGTAGTTAATAGAAGAACTAGTTCACCTCCAACCCAAACAAATGGGGGAAATAACATAGCTTCTACTTCAAATAGTTTTACTATTCTCAATCAACAAAATGATGATATTGATAAAATGGCTAGAGAGATTGTGTCAATAAACACTATGGAGGTAGTGCAAGAGAAACCTCCTGACCCTCACCTTACATGATAATTACTTGGAATGTAAGGGGAATAAATAATAAGATCAAACAAGTTAATTGTTTGAGATATGTTAATAACTTTAATGTAAGTTTGTTTAGCTTGATTGAAACCAAAGTTAAGGCCCATAAAGCCAGTAAAATTTGGGATTCAGTGTTTAATAAATGGGAAGTAGCACACAACTATAACCATCATGAACTTGGAAGAATTTGGACCTTTTGGGACAAGAAAATATATAATGTTACAGTCATTGAGAGAACCAGCCAAGCAATGCTATGCAAGGTGGTCATAATCAAATCTCAGACTGAGTTTTTCTACTCTCCAGTTTATGCCTTGAATAAACCTGAGGAAAGGCAAATCCTGTGGAATACTTTGAGAGATTGGGAAGGTACAGTAAACAAGTCTCCTTGGACTATTCAAGGGGACTTTAATGAAGTTATGGAAATCAATGAGAGACTTAATGGGACTGTGCTTTCAGAAGGGACAATTGACATGAGAAAATGTGTCAATGACTTGGAGCTAACTGACATGAAGTATGTGGGCCCAAAGTACACTTGGACTAATAAAGCAGCTGATGGGGAGATGAGGGCCAGTAGGATTGATAGAACACTCATTAATGAGAGTTGGATCAACACTTACAACAATTCCTACCTAACCATGGAATTCCCTTATTTATCAGATCATTGTAGTCAAATTTTGAAGTTTATGGAGACTGAGAATAAAAGAAAGTACCCCTTCAGATTCTATAATGTGTGGATGGACCACCCTGAGTTTCTAAACCTTGTTCAGGAAGCTTGGAGCACCACCTTCCAAGGTACCCCAATGTATAGGGTAACAAGGAAGTTGAAGATTCTCAAAGAGAAGCTTAAAAAGTTCAATCAGGAATACTTCAAGGGCTCTCAAGACAAGATTATAAAACTGCAAGGGGACCTGAAAATAGTACAGATCAGTAGATTACAAGGTAACACTGACAAGGAAATTCTTAAAGAAGAAAATGAGTTAATTCAGAACATTACCAAGGAACTTCTAATTGAAGAAGCCATTGCTAAACAGAGATCTAGAGATCAGTGGGTAGAAAAGGGTGACCTTAACACATCATACTTCCAGAAAATCATGAGGGGGAGAAGAACTCAGAATAGCATCTTCAGTATTATAGATAGTCAAGGTATATGCAAAACAGATGAGAAAGATATCTCTGAAGTATTTGTGAATCACTTCACTAGTATCCTGGGCAAAAAAAGAAATAATGAGGGCCAATACAGTACAAATATATTAAGGAATATATTGGGAAAAACAATTAGTCAAGAGGAGAGTCATCACCTTACTCAACCTATTTCTGAAGATGAAATAAAAGAGGCATTATGGTCAATTGATAGTAACAAAAGCCCTGGACCTGATGGTTTTTCATCAGGCTTTTTTAAAAAATGTTGGGACATCATAAAAACTGATTTGATATTAGCTATAAAAAGCTCCTTTGAAGATTGTCAAATTCTTAAGGAGATTAATTCAGCTAACATCTCACTTGTACCTAAAGTGAGTAATCCTAGTACAACAAAAGATTACAGGCCCATTGCGTGCTGTAACATAATTTACAAGATTATCTCAAAAATAATTGCAAATAGACTTAAAGGGACACTTCAAAGTATTATTTCTCACAATCAATCTGCCTTTGTGCCTGGAAGATTGATAGGTGAAAATATATTAATTGCTCAAGATATTGTTAGAGGCTATACAAGAGCTAATATTTCAAAAAGATGCACTTTAAAACTTGATCTCATGAAGGCCTATGATTCAGTTGATTGGGAATTCATTCTGAAGACACTGGAAGCTCTAGGCTATCCAAATAAATTTATAAATTGGATAGCCATGTGCCTCACAAGTACCTCATACTCCATAATCATCAATGGGGCCCCACAAGGCTTTTTTAAAGGGGAGAGAGGGCTCAGACAGGGGGACCCTCTCTCACCCTACCTTTTTGTTCTAGGTATGGAGGTTTTGTCTCAAATCCTAATACATGTGGGAAACAAGAAAGATTTCAGCTGGCATCCAAAATGTGGAAAGTTAAAGATTAATAATCTAATGTTTGCAGATGATCTACTTGTTTTTTTCACTCCTAATGCTGGATCAGCAATTTGGATTAAAAAGGGGTTAAACTTATTCTTTAACCTTTCAGGCCTCAAAATCAGTGACAGTAAAAGTAATATTTTCTATGGAGGGGTGCCTGATGATATCAAGAATCATATAAATAGTATTCTTAATATACCTGAGGGTGTGTTACCTATGAAGTACCTGGGTCTACCTCTGATTACAGGTAGGCTTAACTTAGCTGATTGTAAGCCACTGGTAGATAAAATGACAAAAAGAATAGATCACTGGAGTTCCAGACATTTATCCTATGCTGGAAGGATTCAGCTAATTAAATCAGTGTTGGGAGGTATTGCAAGTCACTGGTGTAGTGTGTTTACTCTACCTAAGAAGATTATCAAGATGCTACAGAGTAAAGTTATGGCTTTCCTTTGGTGTGGAAAAAGTGTGTATGAGGGAGGTGCTAAAGTTTCCTGGGACACTGTATGTAAGCCTCTAGATGAAGGTGGGTTGGGAATCAGAGATTTAGATTCTCAAAATAAGGTGTGGGCCATCAAGTTATTGTGGGGATGTTGCCTTCCAAGAGGGACACTATGGTCCCAATGGTTGCAAATCAACCACCTCAGAAGTAAGTCTATTTGGCAGATTGATATACCTGTGGACTGTTCTTGGGGTTGGAGGAAGATTCTGAAGGTTAGAGATATAGCTAAAAAGCTCATCAGATATAAGGTGGGAAATGGTAAAGATATAGCTCTCTGGTGGGATTATTGGTTACCAAACAATAAAACTCTAAATGAGCTAAATTGTAGCAGCTTGGCATCAGGATATTACATAAACAGTAAGGTTTCCCAATTTATATATAAAGGAAACTGGAAGTGGCCAGCTGAGCTAAGATTTATGAATGAGATAACTAAAGATATCGTAATCTCTAATAACGAGGACTCGATAAGTTGTACCTGTACAAAAAAAGGTGTGTTTAATTTCTCTGAAATATATAATGAAATTAGAGCGAAGGGCATCAAAAACAAATGGTTCTCTCCGGTGTGGAAGAACAAGGCCTTACCCAAATATAAATTTATCTTATGGCTGGGATACCTGGATCGACTTCCAACCAAACAACGGCTGTTAAATTGGGGGTTAATTTCTAACCCTATATGTGAGTTTTGTAAGATTAACAGCGAGGATAGAGATCATCTCTTTTGGAGGTGCCCTCATACGAAACGGATTTGGAACATATGTAAGAAGAAAGCGAGGATTAGAATACAGAGAAGTGAGCTTAGTTCTATAGTTAAATATATTGATGAACAGAAACCAAAGAGATTAGAGTCTGAGATTACCAGATTGATTTTACCGATTGCGGTACATACGATATGGGAGGAGAGAAATAACCGCATCTTCAGCCAATCCCACCTTACTGAGGAAGGTATAGTTGAGAAGATTTCAAGCCGTATGATAGAAAACATAGTGATTCTGAAAAGGTTTGCTAAAGAGGAGATTGAAGCAGAGACGAAGAGATGGAGAGAGAACTAGGGTTCGATAGATTTGAGGTGTACTTGTAAGTGGAAGTGGTGTTAGTTGTGTTGGGGCTTTGACCCGTACTAGTTTAGTTGGTTAGTTCTATTTTGTTTTATTATGTCTGGTCAAAGTTATTTTGACCATGACTAATATGTAAACTCTTATTTGTTTTGATATATATAAAAAATCTGGCTGGCTTAGCAAAAAAAAAAAAAAAAAAGTGCATACGTATCGGATTATTCTTTCTTTCCAATCTTAATTGAAGTTTTTTAGGACTGTAAATGAACTAAGCCGCTCGCGAGCAGCTCGAGCTCGGCTCAAAGAAAAACTCGTTCGAGATCGGTTCGAATATAAACAAGCTCAAGCTCAAGCTTCATTTTAAGCTCGATAAATAAACGTGTCTGCTCGAGCTCGACTCGTGAGTTTGTTTATAATTATAAAAAATATAAATTAGTATATTATCTACTTATAAATATATTATTAAACCTTCAATATCAAATTGGATATTTATAACTTCTTTAGACATTTATTTTTTCATTAATGTTATGTTTCATATTTTCAACACACTCCATCAAATAACAACCGTTCATGAAAGTCTCATTTCAACCATAAAAAACTAATTGTTCATGAGAAACTCATGCTCGACTCTAAAAAAGGTCTGTTCTATAAGGATCTTTGGAAGCTCGAGCTCGACTCGTTAAAATTTGAGCTCGCTTAGCCCGGCTCGTTTAAATTTGAGCTCGGCTCGGCTCGGCTCGAGAAGTTAAACAAACAAGCATGTACATCTAGTATTCGGCTCGGCTCGGCTCATTTACAGCCCTAAAGTTTTTTGTAGTATTTTTTTTTTACTGGACTTTGAATTTGACTTTTTTCTCATTTTCCGCTTTCATTTGAGTTTGTCTTTAACTTCCCTGCTTCATCTTAAGATCTTGTATAATCCATGCACTTAGAAGATTTGCGCTTAACAAATAAGTAACACAAAAGAACTCCAAAAATACCTAAGCATCCAAAATTAGCAAAGAAATCACAGCGTGTCACATAATAGGAAATAATCCCTCAAGTAAGTCCAATAACCCTTGAAAATGATGTCTCGTGACCCTATAAATCTATCACAGAACACGAGACATAAGCGCGTAAACAAATTTTCTCCTTTTTTTTGCAACATGGTAAGTGACCTAGGGAGATGCATATGCCTGTCACCACCTTGATCTCTTGAACTTATACGATGTGGAATCGTGAATTAATTAATATGATATGAATAACATATCCCCCCCATCAATTATTAATTTGATAAAGTATGGTCCCCACCATTCTCAGTGTTTCAACTAATTTTTTCTTTATTCAAAATTTTCTCGAGTAAATTCACTGTTTACCCCTTGTGCAATAACGTGATTGACAGATTACCCCCAACTTTCTAAAACATGCCTTTTTACCCTCTGTATATAAATTTTGTCCTAGTTTACCCCTACTAACGGATTTTGTCCAAAAATCTGTTAATTTCTTCTTAAATTACTATTTCAACGAATTATTTTAATAATGAATATTAACCCTCAAATATTTTAATTTTTTTCCAAACACCCCTAAATCCTTATTTTACACTTTTCCATTAATTATTAAGAAATAACCCTCCCCCACCTCCACCTCACCCACCCCTTCCACTTCTTTTTCCCCATTATTATCAAAAAAGAAAAATACAAAGCCTCAGTAGAAATCGCCCCTACCTCACTCATCTCTTCAAATCCCCTCCCTCATTTGTCTTCTTCTTCCCTGTTTTGAAGTTCTCAATAAAATATCTTCGAGAGCTGTAAATTGGAAGGAAGCTTCAAAACCTCTAGTATGGGGGCACATTAGAAAACTGTTGTAGATTTCACCCTTTGTATATTACATTTCATCAATGGAATCAAATCCAAATGCTCTGAAAACCTTATATTATAGAATGTTTTTTATGGATTCTTTTGAAATGTGTTCATGAATGATCCCACTGTACTCTAACTCAAAGCTCTTGTCAAATATTTTGGTGATCTTCATGGGTATTTTCGAGATTTAATGTGTCTATTTGATGAATATGGTCTCTCTTTAATTGTTGGAGATATAAAGTAAGTTAATGTTAATATTAATTATACTACTTTAGATCAAAATTGATATATGTGTATTATTGTTTCAGTTATATTGTTAATTTATTTCTAGGAGATAATGGTGATCGAGGACAACACGGTCTAAAAATCATCTCCTTACTTTTGGCACTCGAGAAATTGATAGATCAAGTGTACAAAATAGTGTCATTCACTTTTGTGAATGAATTTTTTAGCGTTTTTAAGATATTATATTAAGGAATTGTATTAAGTGGTTGATAGGTGGTTGTGATAATGATAGATGACGAAGAAAACATGATAGTTAAATAAAAAAAGATAGTTGGTCGTGGATTTTATGAATTCCATGATTATTTGGTAAAGAGCGTCGGTCGTGTGTATTTTATGGTTACATGAATCTTTATTTTGCAGATTGTTGGCCTTTTTTAGAAGTTTTTATGAAATTTTAGTAGGTGTTTTTGTTGTTTCACCAAGAACACCTACTAAAATTGTAGAAAAAGACATAAATTTTTGGGAGGAGGAGGAGAAGAAGAAGAAGAAGAAGAAGAAGAAGAAGAAGAAGAAGAAGAAGAAGAAGAAGAAGAAGAAGAAGAAGAAGACATGTACTAATACTAGTTGAACGACTTCCCAATATTTTTCGTGACGTGCCTCATCAGACATGTACTAATACTGGTTGAGACCACCAGAGTTTTATCTTGAGGGGAAATTAGCTCACAAATTGCGTTATTAGTAAAATAAAGATCACCCCTTGGCTGGGGGTGGCCTTAAAACTGCCCTAAAATACGTCTTCCCGTCGTCCCTATTCCCTTTGGCAGGGGATATTCCTGCTATAGCATTGCACTTGAAGCGGTAGTATTGCAATAAAAGAATGTCTATTTGGACTTATTGATCTTGGAGACCTTCGTCATGTTTGGGCTTGTTTTGGCGGGATAACTCTTTGTGCACCTGCCATATCAGGAGTCTTTCTTGCATATTTAGTACCTGATATGCAACCTAATATTTGTAACCTATGTACCCCTTTCTTTAGGTGAGTGCAATCATTAATAGTATGCTCATGTCTTGATTGAAGTGGCATTGTTTGATTCGTACCTCTTGGTAGGGTTGATCATCGACCTGGGAGGAATTAGACTTTTGGATATCTTTCAATCTATAGAGAAGCTCACAAGAAGATTATCGGCTGGTCCATGCCTCCTTAGGATGATACTGACATATGTGTTATTCATAGTTACTTTGTATGGATGGCTGATGAACAACTCTTGTGGTCAAGGGATGGGCTTTCCAACTATATCCTCTTGGAGAGATGATTTCATATGTTAGATTTTTGTTCGTTTCTACGAGGCTAGCATGACCTCATCGACTGTGATGTGCCTTTATGCATCCTTGAGGATGGTTGATAGGTGAAGATCGGGCCTTGCGTCCAAGCATATTCAAAACTTTTAATTTATAAGGCCATGAGTAAACGAGATGTACATTATGGAGATATCAATATCATTGATCTCATATAAAACATTTATGAATCTCTTTATGATGGTCTAGAGGCTCTCTCATTATTGTAGAAAAATTTCCACGGGGAAGAACATGATTGTCTTGATGTCCTCTTATGTAAGTGGGCTTATTTTTGGGCTCAAGCAACTACTGAGACTTCCTCGATGATATGGAGGAAACACTCAACGATATGTTTATTTTGAACCTATTATAGATTTCATATTCCTCTAGTACATTATGATGTGGTAGTTTGGGTTCGTTGGCCCATCAAAGGTGGGTAGAGCCAGAAACTTCTCAGGCATGACAGAGTCTAATATGGCTAATGAGAAGGGTCTTTTCATATTGACATGTGATGCTCTGTCTGGAAGTGAGATACATTTCCTAGGACCTTGTACCCGAATCATTTCCTCTCATCATGTACATTCTCACTTACGACCCAGTGACCCTCCCCAGATGGTATGACTCTTATGGGTGCCTCTGTTATACACATATAGGCGAGTCAATAATACCTTTATAAAAGGGGTACGTAGAAATTATTTTTGCTTCTTCTCGTGTGGATATCTTTAAGGCACATTGGGCCAAATAATGTATATACAGGGTTACTTGAGGGTCGATGGCTACCTCTGACCACTCCTCCTCTACCGTGATATCATTGCTAGATACCTGAAAATCATCTTCCAAGGCATCATTGGCTTCTGGCGCCTCAAGACTGGCTGGAGGTGATGGGGATGTGGTGGCTTTATTTTCAACGATGTTACCATGACATCTTTCGTTGTCTCGTACGACTAATCCTAATGTTTCTCGTCATGCTCCTCTCCCGACTATTGCTGCTATCCATGCTGACTACAATCGATCACGAAGCCAATGATAGATCTCCGATCTACCTGATTTACTATTACAACTAAAAGAGCTTATTCACAAGTTGATTAATTATAAACAATTGGAACTATTTTTAAAGTATGTTGAAATAACTTCTAGAATGAGCTAGTTGGCTGTGATATTCGAGTATCTCCGAACTAAATACCATGATGACCCTATCTCCTCCAATCACACTCAATTAGAACCAATGAGGGGTTTCCCCCGATGATGTTTTAATGCTCAATTCAGTTTATACAGGTATATCTAATAAGTGGGAGAGAAACGATGGTAAATAGAATGTGTACCTTTGTTTAGAATGAGAAGTTGTATTTATTGTCATCTAGAGCTTATTGGGATACTTGGAAAGGTCTTGTCGTAGGACTATGTCGTGTCAAATCTAGTATGGTGCTCAAGAATGTACTTTCCTGAGGGTCTTAATGGTCATGATTTATGACTCGTATATTAAAATCACGGGGATGGGCTTATCTCTGAGATGATAATCTCTTTCGAGCTCAATAATCATATCCTACATTAGTGATCGGAGCCTTAATATTGATGATACTTCTCATATGTGAGCATTCAGTGTATCTAGTCTATTATGGTTTTCTGAAATATATTTCCCTTGGGGTCTTAATAACCTCTAGTGATGACTTATGTATTTGGAACCCAGGGTGGCTTTATTCCCGAGACGATGCTCATCGTCGAGCGTGATAAACAAATCTTATTCCACTGAATGGGACTTAGTGATGATAAGGCTTCTTGATGTTTCCGTATTTGTTATACTAGATTTTTTAGCCTTTTCGCTTTGTTGGGTTGCGAGAATTCCACGCGTAGGTTCTTTTTCATTTTCACTCTACCACCACGTAAACAAAAATTTAATAAAAAATTCATATGATTTTTTTTTGGAGAGGTAAAAAATTCATATAATTTTGATTGTTTAAATGTTTAAAGACTGGGTAAATAATCGATAATTAATTTTACCTCAAAAGTAGACTGAACTAATTCATCAAGCTAGAGATCAAGAATCATCAACTACTAATTACCATCATATATAATAACTGGGAAGATAATGAACTAAGATTTTTTTTTGGGTTGGGTAAACGGTTATATTAATAAGAGAAAAAAATTGTACGTTATACAAGGAGTCACCTACCTAGGCCCGAAAGCTTAAGGTAGCAACAAAATAAAAGCAACTATATCATACAATTACATATTAATCTCCCACTATCATCCAAAAAGGAGTGATGAGGGAACGAGGAAAATAAAATGGAAAAAGTATGTCACTTCACATCCTTGATAACCGAATCCCGAGTAGTTGTTTCACTTCTCATAACAAGATAATTTCTTGCCCTCCTTACACAGTACACGGTGGCTCCAAAAGCTATCCTCCAAGCCTTTGTCCTCCAGTTTTCCCGAGCCTTTAGTTCCTTAATCCATTTGAAAGCACTTAAGAGAGTATTCATCTTCTTATCAATACCCAATCATTTACGTATCTCGTCCCATATATCTTTCGCATAAGCACATTCGAAGAAAATATGCTTATTTGACTCAAAGTTTTCACCACATAAATCAAATGTGGATCCACCTCCAAATAGGTCATTCGATCTTTTGTTTTAAGTCTCTCCCTTAATACCATCCAAATGACAATAACATGTTTGGGAGTGACACATGAATCACAAAAAATATAGGCCAAGGCCTCATAAAAGATCTATACCTAAATAAATCATAAGACTTCTTATATAAAGTATAAAAAAATTCGCTAGATACCTCATCAAAGATGGGATGATCACTAGCCAAGGAGAACCTCCGAGCCAAAATTCCTTCTTAACCCTCATCACCAATCGAATCTCTAACTACCTCTTTAAGTTCCCAAATATTTTGATAATACTCCCCATGAATCCATCTGATACAAAGAGAGCTCTTTTTAGCAACTATCTTCCAAAGTATTTTCATGAAAGGTGATCTATTCTAAACTCCTAAATCTTTCAATCCAAGCCCACCTTCTTCTTTCAGAACACAAATTTTTTCCCAACTAACTTGTGGCGCCTTCTTATCTCAATAAAGGTTCGTACAAATACTATCAATACGATCACGAAAACCTATCGGAACCGGAAAAATAATAAACTAAAAACACTTTACCCTTTGTAGAACCGATTTAATTAATAGGAACTAAGTTGATATTAAACAAAATTAAACACCTGTCCAAAAGAAAACGAAAAGGAAAAACTAAACCTGTCTCAGAATAAATTGGGTTGGATTCTTGTGTAATTAAATAAAGGATTAACGTCCAAGAAACACCTCAAGTTAGAATTAATTTCTCCTAACCCTAACCATCATTTTGTCCATAAAATACCATATACATTTTTTTATCTTTTCCATAAAAAGAGTCGCTAGAGTTATGAGAAGTTTTCCAAAATTCAGATTTTGAGTTTTGGAAACCTTCTCATAATTCACTGTCATTTAAAAAAACAAAATCTTTTATAAGTTAAGATATAAGGTGTAAGGTGTCAGATGCTTATGGTCCTTAACCCTTAAATAAACACATTAAAATTCCATTGAAAACACGTTTACTACAAATTTTTCCTCGCACTAATAGAAATAAACCGAATGAATTCGTTTTTAACTACAATAGGTCGATAGCTAGCCATATGTATCACGACTAGGTCAATAATTGAGGATTAAAATTATAATAATTAATAGTGAGCATGATTGCTAAATGATACGATCTCCGACACTAAATTTAAATATCCGACAACAGTTTAATAACAAGGAGACAAGTGGATTATAGTACTAGTAACTACATTCCTACTTTGAATGTTCAAAGTTCTTTTTTTTTTTTTTGAACATTCAAAGTTTGAAATATCAATTTGCAATAGTGTACGTCTTGAGTGGTTATGAGACCTTAATGATCCAGCTGTTTCAAACTAATTACTACCTAGCTTATTAATTATTAGGGTGATTTACGTATAGAAACAAACTCATGACCCATAAGAATTTAGTTTTTTTTTGTTACACAAATGTTATTATATTAAAATACCTTTGAATAATACAAAAATTCCAAGAAAATAACAAATGTTAAAATTTATATAAATGTCAAAAACAAATAGACCACCAAATTATTGAGTATCACTATTCATCTTTGAACAACATCGTCGACCACCACCGACGCCGTTACCAGAAATTCTCTGAATAGCGGAAAATTTCTCTGAGTATCGTAAAAAAAATCATTGAAAACTCAGTAAAAACACTGTGTTTTCTAAAATATACTTGAGTAAAACAAAAAATATGTAAAAATCATTGTTGTTAATGAAAATACTAATGATACAATAAACCCCACGAAGTTAAAACTCATTCCTAGCTAACACCCCCCCTCCCCCCCCCCCCCCCCCTAATAAAAAACTAAAACGACGATTAAACTTTCATTTGTCGACGACTACAATTAAACTTAAAAAAATGATCTTTTGATAAACAAAAAAAAAAGAACTAGTTGACAACCACATTAATCTCTCAATAAGTTAGTTTCAGACATGAACTCCATGACTATTGATGGATGCATCACAAAAAGCTCCAAAATATTTGCGAACAAAAACCTTTGACTTCGAGTTCTATTTTTTTCGAAATACAAAACTAAAGGTAAAGTGTGCTTCGAAGGTGCAGTGATTCAAATGTGCAACGTGCTTCGATCCGAAAAATGTCATGACTGTGAAAAGCTCGAGCTACTGAAGAACTCCATGGATCTGTTGCTTCAGCTTGAGACTAGATGATAACAATTTCGAAAGGTTGCTTCATAATTGTGCTTCATGGATGCTCTGAAAGGCTACTCAGAGATGTGTTTCATGGTTGGGCTTGAGATCTTCATGCCTGCTTCGCGATTGTGCTCCATGGCTTCATATCTTCATTAGAGAACACCATGACTGCAAAAATGGAGGTTCCATGGCTGCCGAAAATAGAGAGGAAAGAAACAAAGAATTTAGGTTGGAATGAAAAGAGAATATAAGATTAGGTCCTAGTTGTGAGATTGTGATTTTTATTTATTTATTTAGTATATATAGTGGTAGTTTGAGGGTACAATGGGTATTAAAAAAATAAGTTTATAGTGTAAAATCTTATCAGATGCCTTTAGATTGAAGACTGAATTAGTGAGTTGTGGTTGGGTTTTAAAGGAGGTCTTCATGACCCTTTGGATAAATATATCTAATTTTATACATATTAATTACTTTCTTATTCAAACTTAGTAAATACGTAAAAGATCACCAAATACCTAGTGTTTTAAATTTTGACAATGAGGTACCCATTGTTTTAGTTTGAACCATAAGATATCCAAGATCTCATTTTTATCTCTCCGTTAGTACCTTCAATTTTTTTTGTTAAGTGCCTACTTGGCATGGTTATTTAATTTAAAATTTAAAAAAATTGTAACTATAAAAAAATTATAAAGTAACTCTTAAGTTTTATAAAATATATATAAAATTTTCCTAATATTATAGAATCCTTACAAAATCAGCCCATTTCCATATCCTTTTTTCTTCATCTCTGATATGTACACACAAATATATAGATACATATATAAACTCATATACATTAATGATATTATATACACACATACAAGATTTCAATTTCTCCATGGCAAAGCAGCACGTCTCAATGGCAAAAATTTGACATACTATAAATAGATAAATAAATAAATGAACTTTGTTTGTAAATCACTGTTCTGTCTTCTTTTTTACTCCACTTTATACACCATCAATAATCGTTGTAAATAATAAAAAATTACTCATCTTTAATTATTACCATACTTTACCTTCAGTGCTGAGATTTGTGAACCTATTCACCCCTTCATTTTTTTTGGGTTAGGTAAATGGTCGTATTAATAAAAAATAAATGTACACTATACATGAGAGTTACCTATCTAAGCCAATAGGCTAAAGATAGTAACTAAAAAGTTAAAAACAAATACTATGTGGAAACTTTAAGGCAATTGGCTAGAACCTATACCAACTCAATTAGCTAAACTACTAGAGTAGGGTATTGATCCCTCAAGGGCCGTATAATCACTCTGTATTAATCATTATATTAAGGTAAATTTTAGTAAGAATCGAACCAAATCAAGGAAAAAATGGAAAAAATATATATATATCAAACATGCATAAAATCCATCACCTCGCCATCATTAACATTACTTCCTATCTCAATCAACAAGAATAGACCATTAATTTCCCAGAGGTTAAAAAAATGAAAAAAAACCTTCACCATTCAAATATATAAAAAATATTTTTACCTTAGTTTTGTTATTGGACTGTCTAATCTTGTTGATGGGTTGCAAAAAAGGTGGATGTTAGCGAAAAAGATGAGTTTCAACTTTTATTTTTTAATGTGTTCCAACATTTTTTTAATATACGCATCTATTGAGTAGAAGAAGAAGGAAGAAGGGAGTGAGAGGGTCAGGAGAGTAGATAATTTTTTGTAAAATTTTGGGGGTTTTTCAAATAATTTTTTAAAATTTGGGGTTAAATTAATCATTCTACTAAATTTATATTATATTTTTAATTATAAAATATTTTTATTATGAAATACAAAATTTACCCCAGCCACATAAGCAATTAATGTTAGAAATAATGATTGGTACTAACGGTTAAACAAAATAAAAAACTTAGGTACAAGTTTGTCCAAATTAAAAAAATGGATACTTATTTTGTCCACAAACAAATTTGTTGGGTACCTAGGTGGTCTTTTTCCCTATTAATTAATTTTTTGATAAAATCAGTATTTTATTTACTATCAAAGCATATAGTCATACACATAAATTTATAAGGTAAAAAAATACATTTAACAAATAACTCCTTTGTCTAACAAGTTTTCGAGAAAGAAAAATATTGAGTACTCCAAATTTATCCCTCAATCCCTTCTTTCTTTTATATGTGATTTTTTTGTTCTAAACTTTTATATTTGATTAGACGTTCCATTTCTAGTTGTTTTTGGTCTTCCTAAATTGATTTTGTGTTCGTGTTTGAGATCAGTCCTATTAATGTTTGAAATTGTTTATTCCGAGGTTACTTTGATTCCATGGGGGTGATGTTCTTACATGTAAGTTTTTTTTGTTTAATATTTCTAATTATAATATCTTTTGATTTTTTGGAACGCTATTTGCTTTATGCTTCAAGTTGTTTTATGGTCTAACAGTTGTATATGGTCAATCTTCATTGTAATATAATTAATATGGGAACACATAAAGAAATTACAGTGCTTAGATTAATGAGGTCAGTGGATAATGTATTACTGATGATAAGTGCTTGATAAGAAATTGGGTGCTTACTTTGGCTATAGAAATGTTTATGTTGTGTATTCAGAGTTATTTTCCTTATTTAAGAGCTAGAAGGTGTACGGGTAATAGATGTATATGTTAACTATAGTATTTACTCAATCCTTATCATCTATACAACTAAAGTAGATATTAAGTTGGAGTTGAAAATTGGTTGGAAATTTAGGCAGGATTGTAATATGGATAAGGGTATTACTGAAACTACAACAAACCTGGTAGGTTCCCTAACTTATTGGATGGTTAAATGATGTCACTCGTTTTTTGATAGATTTTGAGATATCGGAGATATTTAAGTGAATTTTTCAGATTTAATATGATATTTATCCATTTATTTGACATGTTTTGAGTTGTTAACTAATCTCATATATAAATGAGTTTTGGAGCAATATAAGATGATTTGTGTGTTATGTGTTCAGCTCCTAGGAACTTGGATGATACGATACCCCGAGACAAAGCTGGGAAGTCGAAAATTCAAGGAAAACACGAGGCAAGTTGCAAAGGAGCCAAAAATTTCATGAGAAGCTGAACAAAAATTGTTGGTAAAACATCTTCGTCAACTTTGAAAATCAATGAAAAATAATTAATGATGATTCTGATCATGATACTTACACATAAATAACTCTTAGTGTATAGATCACGTGATAATAAATGGTTCGTAAATCATAGTTGAATTGAAGAAGTTATGGGTATTTTTCTATGAAGTCCCAATTTATCCAGAATTTACAAATAATCCATTGTGCCACTTTTGACTCACTTAAGTTAGCCCACTGATGGGAAATATTTTTGGGGAATATATATACCAGTTTTAAACCTCAAAACATACGACCTATGATAACGGAGAGCTCATGAGTTCTTGGAGCAAGGAAGGAAGCAAGGGCAATACCTATTTCATCAAAACCTTCATAATTATTGAGTGTAAACCTTAATTTTGTTACTTCTTTCAGTTATGGATTATTTTTATTTTGTTTTTCTTTCTTCATGCATGAACCAAACATATTTTAGCTTTATATTGCAAGTGTATGAACTTTATCAATGATATGCGACTTATTTTTATGAATTTTGGTATTACATGCTAATTAAATTAAATTATGGATGTCTTGTTGCTTATAATTCTTATTATTATTATGAATTCAATACGTGGTTCTTGTATTGAGTTCGTGTTAAGTATTAAACTATATACGATAGATGGGGGTAATTATTACAAATAGAATTATAACGTCTAGTTGAGTTAGAGAATCGAAATATCTAAACTAACTAGTCAATCACTTGGGGTTAATACTTTAGGCCCTAGATAATTCCTTCGAATCACTTGAGAAAGGATCCTAGGATTAGATAGCAGTCCTCTACTTATCTAGGAGGATTTTAGAGTGACTTTAGAATCTTGTTAAGCAAGTGAAATTCCCAATTTACCCTCAAATCATGACTGGTCTGACGTCATGCTAGTGGTGAGTACGCAATATTGAGCTATATCTCTCATCATATTATTGCTTTTTAGTCATTTAGTTTCATCTTTGTTTACGACGAAACCTAGAAATCGATCACTGAGTCAATAATTATATTTTTATTTCATATTTAGTAGTATTATATTTCTAAAAACCAAAACAAAAATCCTTTTCTTTATTTTAGATTTTCATCAACGATAATCTAAATTGAAGCTAGAAGTACATGTTTAACTCCTTATTTCATGTGGACACGATAACTTATAATTTATTATTACTTGTGACGACTCGTACACTTGCTAGTCATCTTTTTTTTGATAGTTGATTTTATATCACACCTCGTGGGACAACAATAAAGTAACGAGGGAACAAAGTTTTGAGTAAAGGATACTCCTCTAATTGGTAAGAATAACTATCTCTAGGATCTTAATTAAGATCTTGGAAATGGTAGATAACTAATAACTGGCATCAGAAGATAGGTAATAAAAAAAGTGACCTTATCAAGGTCATTACTGAAGAAGATATTATGAAGGAAACCCATTTATATACAATTGTCTACACGCTTAAAACTAAGGGGAATATGTTGGTTTATAAATTAGCTAACAATTTGTCTCTGGTTGAATTTGATAAAGCTATTAAAAGATACTTTTTATGGAATATTATGCCTAACTTATATGGAGGATTAATTCATGTTACAAAAAACTAAAGTAAGGATATTCCTATGAGGGAAATAGACTTAACACAACGTCAATATGGGTTCAAACTGCAACATTTCGCTTACCAAGTTTCTTTGTGACATTTTCTTCATTTTGTATTATTATCTGAAACTATTTTAAAGAATTTATTATCTAAGTTTGGAAAAAACATGTGGTTCATATTTTGAAATTCAGGGCCAATATAAGGATTAATATCCCTATATCTGCTTGGGTAAATTTTTTCTATTATGACCTTGTAAAAATTCTATTATAGGTTCGATCTAATTGGTCATTTCAGTGAGGTATGTTCATATGAATTGGTTGAACACAACAATGGTGATCCAATTAAAAAGTATTTTATGTATGACCCAAAAATCAGCGAGAATGCCATGAGTCAGCCAATTTATGGGGAAAGGTCTTCCATTAATATAAAATAGTACTTTTATATGTTTGGTGGTCCTTTGTGTGTTATAAAATAAATGCAAAAGTAATCGAACCACAACCGCAAGTGTACGGTTGTCCCAAGTAGTAATAAGTGATTCTAGGATCGTTTGCAGGGACGGTTTGGTTAACTACAATGCTTATCGAATAATGAATGGTTGCACTTAGGAAAGCAAATAAAGATATAATGATTGATAGGTTGTTTTTATTATTTCTAAGTAATGAAAGACTAAAGGGTGAATTATATATAGGGTCTTGGAGACACACTTTCTTCTCTATAGAGTAGTTTCAAAAATACTATTCTTCTTAGGGACCTCAATTTTGACAATAGTCTTTCCTACCCTTACTATCACTAAAAGACAAAAAGTGTGATGTCACTGTTTCTCTCTCCTTTACCTACCACTACGTACCTACCTCCAACCTCCAACCACCTACCACCGACCTCCACCACCGACCTCCGACCACCGACCTCCACCACCGACCTCCGACCACCAGTCACGGTCACCGGAAAAAAACATAGAGTACTCCGAGAAAAACATAGAGTACTCCGAGAATTTGCTGAGTACTCTATATATTTATTGAGTGCTCCGAATAATTTTAATGAGTATTTAGATAATTTTAATGAGTACTCTATGAATTTTAATGAGTACTCTATGAATTTTAATGAGTTACTCTATGAATTTTAATGAGTGTTTAGATAATTTTAATGAGTACTCCGTAATTTTGATGAGTACTCCGTAATTTTGATGAGTACTCTGCATATTTTATGAGTATTTTACAAAAATAAATAAAGAATAAATCCTAAAAATTAATTTATTCACTTTTCAAACTTTTTTATACAATTTCAAATGAATTACACATACAAAAAGCAATTCAAACGAATAAAAAAAATACCTAGATTTGAGTTTGACCAGATCTGGTCAAACCAGATCTGAAAAAATAAAAAATAAAAAAAAATCGCAGCGAGATCTTGAACGGAGCAGCAGCACCACCAAAACACCACCACCACTACCATAACACAACAAAAGCTCCGAAGCTCCGATGGCCACCACCATAACACGAACACCACCACCACCACCATAACACCACAACCACCACCGCGAATAGATCGGAGCAGCCACGAACAGATATGATGCAGTGAGCTTCAACATGCTGGAACTGCTGCATAGATCGAGCTTCACCATCCTGGACTGCGGTGCATCGAGGACCTGCTGGACTCGCGTGACAGTGGTGCTATCATAGATGCACCTGAAGTCGCGAAAACCACCGGCGAGACCTCACCTCCGAGCTCCACTGCACATAACGTCGGTGTTGGTGATTTTGTGGTGGTGGTGAAGATCTCGATCCACGAACAGCTCGAACAACATCTCCTCACGATCGAACAGCTGCACCTGCATCTCACCGGATCTCGGATCTGGACTGCGTGAAACCCTAGCAGCTCCGGTGGTCACGAATAACGCAACAACATAGAGGGAAGACGAAGCCTCTTCAATGGCTGGTCCATGGCCTCAGATGAAAGACACAACGCTGCCTTTTCGGTGGTGTTATGGTGGTGGTTGTTGGCGGCGTTGTGTTATGGAGGTGGTGGTGGCGGTTTGGGAGATGGGGGAGGAGAGAGAGATAGGGGAGGTGAGAGAATAATTAGAGATAGTAATGAGCTGTGAAATGTAATATTTGGTATATATAGGGAGAAAAAAAACAAAAGAGGGGTAGTCTAGTAATTGGGGTTTTGGGGTTCATGTGTTAAAAACTTGCTGAGGTCTTTAGTAAGAAGAGGCTCAAGGCCGGGTCCCCATCTTAAAGAGGGGGGTGTGGTCAAGACCCTAAGTGTAATTATCTCAAGACTAAATGGAAAATGCAATTAAATACTAAAACGTAAGTAAATAAATGTGAAACGCAAATATGAGAAAGTAGCACTTGAGAACGCAAGGGATCCTCCTAATCCTATTTCATAAACTATTCTGTTTAAGGGTTAAATCGGTCAATTACAATGGTCGGGATTCTATAAGGCTATCCTAGAGAGTCACTAGTCCCGTCAGGGTAAATATGATCCACTTTTAGATGATTAAGTTAATTACCACATTGGCCCTAAAATTAGCTAAGTCCGTCAGAATCAATAGCTTCTATTTTAGATTGAATAAATAATTCTGTACCTAAACCCTCCGTCAGGATGATCCACACGCCACATATGTGGAATAGCCTAGATACTAACATCTGTCCTTAGTTAGCTACTCCAAAAACAATAAATAATCTCAATTTATTGAAAAGAGTAAAAGACCCAATTTAATTTAACAGAAACCCAAATTCAGACATAGAAATTCAATAGAATTGGGATTCACCCATAAAGCATTCTCAAGTACTATAATGGAATTAGCTCATGCTAATTAAAAAGAAAAATAAATTAAAAGAAATTGAATTCATATTGTATTACAGAATTAAAATTAAAAGGAACCTAATTTCCGGAATTGGAATGACTGAGAACGGAGATATAGACCCTCTCCAACTCTTGCAGCTTCTTCTTTCTTCCTTCTGTTGTTTCTCTCTGATGTTTTTAATTGTAAAGAATGAATTGTGTGAAAAATAGAAGTCAAGAGCTCCTTTTATAAGAGGAAAAACGGATTAGGGCTTGGACTTAAGAATAAATCACTAATTAAATGTCCAAGCCCAATTTCTAAGCCCAAAATCCCGTAACTGCTGCACCACCTTCACTAAAACGGCTCCAGCCGCTTCGTTATAACTCCGATTGACCTGAATCACTTGCTAAAGTTCCGTAACTCGATAAGGAATGTATTCTCTTCAAAGGTCAGTGGCTAAATCATCTCTTAAGTGCCTTGAAATCAGCAATCTTTGGCATGTTTTCCAGATTTGCAGCTCCAAAATCAAATTCTTTCGGGATTTATCTTCAAGTCTTGACTCCATATCACGATCTTTGACTCTCTTCTCGGATTCCATTCCTAGCTAATATTCAAAACCTACAGACTTTTCACTAAAATATACAAGATTACGCACAAAAGTTTAATAAATCAAGAATACTAGAAATAAAATGGAAATTCCGGATTATTGCATTTTTAACTCAAAAGTATATCAAAATATTCAATTAAACATCAAAAATGATGTCTCCCAAGGGTCGAAAATAAGAACAATTAGGGAGACATCAAGACCCCCAACTCAAACCTTTGTCGTCCCGACAAAGTAAAACAAAACAAAGGGGTAAAACTAAGCGTATAAACAAGTAGAAGCTAACAAATACACCTAAAGCAAGTCTTAAGATAAATCTCATATAGAAAACTCTAGAAACTAATATACACATACATCTATAATGCAAAATCAAACACAAATAATCTCAATCATAAAATTAAAGTCGCAATGCTTGAAGATTACACTTGTACTCATATCTGTATGATGGCTATAGGGTGTTCCTCAATCCTAACTCGCTTTGAACGCTCCACCTAGTATATTCCCTATCAACGGAATCATAAATTCACTATATACTTAGGAATCACGAGGTCTTTATGGTTTTAATATTGGCTTAAGGACGGTGTGGATGTATATTTGGTAAATTTGAAGTGAGCTTTTGGCTCTCTCCTCACTTACCATCAACAAATGTCCTCGAGCCTGAGTTTATGCTCAAAAAATGTTTTCACTCACCCATTTACGCAACAATTTAGCGTCCCATGTCTACCCACTATAAATAAGATGATTTTCAAAAAAATTCCACTTTGCCGGGTGTTTTATTCATTCATATTTTTCTTTTTATTTTCTTTTCTCTCTTTTTTTTTGTACAGACGCAAACCGGGTTCCCGGTTTTTGATGAAACCGGGTTCCCGGTTCCTACTGTATGGATTTTTGAATTTTTCTTTCTTTTTCACTTTTTTTCTCATTCCCGGCAAAGGGTTACAGTTATAAATCATCTGCAATTGTGCTACAATATAAAGCACATCAATCCCTACCCAATAAATTCCCCATAAGTGGACCCACCACCCCAAACTCAAGCTCGAGACATGTCTCAGGATTGTGATTCAAGTGCGGGTCATATGGTCATGCCTAATGATCTAAGGGATAATGGCTTATATCGTGGCTACAAAGAAAAAGGCTAAAGGCTCAAAGTGGGCTAAGACGGATAATAATTAATACAAGGGATAGAAGGCTAATAAGTCACAAATGGCTAACAAAGAACTACCCCTATCATTTTCCTAGGTGTATAGCTTGTCTTTAGTTCATATCTAGGTGGGTTCTCTACTAATTAGGATTTCACGTTCTACACACCAAACATATTCCTTAAGTACAAGCTTACTTCATTTGCATTGTTCATTAATTTTTCCTATCAATTACCTATGTTTGCATGCAATTCTAAATGCGTTTTATATCAATCCCTAAAGTCCACTATTTGCTATCATAGATTTACCAAAAGTATGCTTAAAGGGACATTTAAGATCTTCTACAGTCAAACGCAACTCCGAAAATTATTTTATTGAAAGAAAATAAAAACAAATAGCACATAAAATCTGGGATGAGGCAACGAACCCCCAAAAACTTGGTGGTCCTTTGTGTGTTCTAAAATAAATGCAAAAGTAATCGAACCACAACCGCAAGTGTACGGTTGTCCCAAGTAGTAATAAGTGATCTAGGATCGTTCGCAGGGACGGTTTGGTTAACTACAATGCTTATCGAATAATGAATGGTTGCACTTATGAAAGCAAATAAAGATATAATTATTGATTTGGTTTTTGTATTAATTCTAATTAATGAAAGACTAAATATAAAATGCAAGTAGATAGTAAAACGCAAGTAAATAAGTGGAAAACGCAAGTATGAAAAGGTAGCACTTGAGAACGCAAGGGATCCTCCTAATTCTATTTCATAACCTATTCTGTTTAAGGTTTAAATCGGTCAATTACAATGGTCGGGATTCTAAATTTCTTATACCCCCGTCAAGGTGGACTATAAGGCTATCCTAGATTGTCACTAGTCCCGTCAGGGTAAATATGATCCACTTTTAGATGTTTAAGTTAATTACCACATTGGCCCTAAAATTAGCTAAGTTCGTCAGAATCAATAGCTTCTATTTTAGATTAAATAAATATTTCCGTACCTAAACCCTCCGTCAGGATGATCCAATCGCCACTAATTGGAATAGCCTAGATACTAACACCTGTTCTTAGTTAGCTACTCCAAAAACAGTAAATAATCTCAATTTATTGAAAAGAGTAAAAGACCCAATTTGATTTAATTTAACAAAAACCCAAATTCAGGCATAGAAATTCGATAGAATTGGGATTCACCCATAAAGCATTCTCAAGCACTATAATGAAATTAGCTCATACTAATTAAAAAGAAAACTAAATTAAAAGTAATGGAATTCATATTGTCTTACAAAATTAAAGATAAATAAAACCTAATTTCCGGAATTGGAATGACTGAGAATGGAGATATAGACCCTCTCCAGCTCTTGCAGCTTCTTCTTTCTTCCTTCTGTTGTTTCTCTCTGATGTTTTTAATTGTAAAGAATGAATTGTGTGAAAAATAGAAGTCAAGAGCTCCTTTTATAAGAGGAAAAACGGATTAGGGCTTGGACTTAAGAATAAATCACTAATTAAATGTCCAAGCCCAATTTCTAAGCCAAAAATCCCGTAACTGCTGCACCACCTTCACTAAAATGGCTCTAGCCGCTTCGTTACAACTCCGATTGACCTGAATCACTTGCTAAAGTTCCGTAACTCGATAAGGAATGTATTCTCTTCAAAGGTCAGTGGCTAAATCATCTCTTAAGTGCCTTGAAATCAGCAATCTTTGGCATGTTTTCCAGATTTGCAGCTCCAAAATCAAATTCTTTCGGGATTTATCTTCAAGTCTTGACTCCATATCACGATCTTTGACTCTCTTCTCGGATTCCATTCCTAGCTAATATTCAAAACCTACAGACTTTTCACTAAAATACACAAGATTCGCAAAAGTTTAATAAATCAAAAATACTAGAAATAAAATGGAAATTCCGGATTATTGCATTTTTAACTCAAAAGTCTATCAAAATATTCAATTAAACATAAAAAATGATGTCTCCCAAGGATCGAAAATATAAACAATTAGGGAGACATCAAGACCCCCAACTCAAACCTTTGTCGTCTCGACAAAGTAAAACAAAACAAAGGGGTAAAATTAAGCGTATAAACAAGTAGAAGCTAACAAATACACCTAAAGCAAGTCTTAAGATAAATCTCATATGGCAAACTCTAGAAACTAATATACACATACATCTATAATGCAAAATCAAACACAAATAATCTCAATCATAAAATTAAAGTCGCAATGCTTGAAGATTACACTTGTACTCATATCTGTATGATGGCTATAGGGTGTTCCTCAATCCTAACTCGCTTTGAACGCTCCACCTAGTATATTCCCTATCAACGGAATCATAAATTCATTATATACTTAGGAATCACGAGGTCTTTATGGTTTTAATATTGGCTTAAGGACGGTGTGGATGTATATTTGGTAAATTTGAAGTGAGCTTTTGGCTCTCTCCTCACTTACCATCAACAAATGTCCTCGAGCTTGAGTTTACGCTCAAAAAATGTTCTCACTCACCCATTTACGCAACAATTTAGCGTCCCATGTCTACCCACTATAAATAAGATGATTTTCAGAACAATTCCACTTTGCCGGGTGTTTTATTCATTCATATTTTTCTTTTTCTTTTCTTTTCTCTTTTTTTTTTGTACAGACGCAAACCGGGTTCCCGGTTTTTGATGAAACCGGGTTCCCGGTTCCCACTGTATGGATTTTTGAATTTTTTCATTTTTTCTTTCTTTTTCACTTTTTTTCTCATTCCCGGCAAAGGGTTACAATTATAAATCATCTGCAATTGTGCTACAATATAAAGCACATCAATCCCTACCCAATAAATTCCCCATAAGTGGACCCACCACCCCAAACTCAAGCTCGAGACATGTCTCAGGATTGTGATTCAAGTGCGGGTCATATGGTCATGCCTAATGATCTAAGGGATAATGGATTATATCGTGGCTACAAAGAAAAAGGCTAAAGGCTCAAAGTGGGCTAAGACGGATAATAATTAATACAAGGGATAGAAGGCGAAAAAGTCACAAATGGCTAACAAAGAACTGCCCCTATCATTTTCCTAGGTGTATAGCTTGTCTTTAGTTCATATCTAGGTGGGTTCTCTACTAATTAGGATTTCACGTTCTACACACCAAACATATTCCTTAAGTACAAGCTTACTTCATTTGCATTGTTCATTAATTTTTCCTATCAATTACCTATGTTTGCATGCAATTCTAAATGCGTTTTATATCAATCCCAAAAGTCCACTATTTACTATCATAGATTTACCAAAAGTATGCTTAAAGGGACATTTAAGATCTTCTACAGTCAAACGCAACTCCGAAAATTGTTTTATTGAAAGCAAATAAAAACAAATAGCACATAAAAACTGGGATGAGGCAACGAACCCCACCCCAAACTCAAAAATGAGTCGTGTCCCCACGACTCGAAAAGACTCAATAAAGCAATTAAACTAATATACACTAAATGAGAAAAGGATTGGAAAACATATCTGGATCGACACTAGGCTGATTACGTGTAGTCTCATGTTAAGGTTTTGAATACTACTTCATCAAGCTTTAAAGATCATTTAATTGTTGCATCCATCTTGAATAATATGTTCTTCATTACCTCGAACGCTTTTGCCATATTTCCAAATCTTCATCATTTCCTATCTCTCTAAATCATCATTTCTTGGTGTTTTTGGAAAGATTTGTGATTGATTATGTGTTTGGATGATGTTTAGAGCGATGGACTGGTGATATTTTGGTGTTTTGATGATGAAATTGAGTGTTTTTTGAGCTTTGGTTCGTCATTAATGGTGTTAAGTGGAGACGCAACCACGAGACGCAACTAATGGCGGGTCTCAAAACGCTGGGTCAGAAACTTTTAGCTGTTCATACGAAATTTTTTACTTCACCATTGGATAGAGCTCAAAAAGTTATGCGGTTTAGGCTCAATAAAAAGTTAATTCCGACCTCCGAGCTTCAAGTTATGATCTTCCGAAGTTTTGATACCGGGGGTACAGCACCAAAAACGGGTTCCCGCATTCGCAAAATGCGGGTACCCGGTTTTTCTTCGATGGCGCGAATGATGACGCGGGTGTGACGCAGCCAAGACGCAAGACCCAAAACGCTGGGTTAGAAAGTTGGAATTTTTAGCTTTCGAAACTGGGTACCCGCATTTGCAAATGCGGGTACCCGGTTTGCCCCTGGAACACCACAAATTTTTCCTCTATTTTCGCCCTTTCGACCCCAAACTCATGACCTTTTTACCCCTGAAATCATCAAAAACAACTACCCTTCCTCATTTCTTACTAATAAACACTAAATTAACGAAAATCAAACAAATTTAAACTACGAAAAATAAAAACTTAAACTAATATACAAGGAATGGCTTTTGTTTAACGTCGTTAAGCTCGACAGTTTACCTCATTCATTAGTCGTTGACATAACCTCCCCAGCAGTGAGTGAGGTTGTCAATATTTGCAACTCGAAATTTACATCCCTTAGCTTTTATGCCCACTAGTTTATCTGAGATAACCTTCGTGACCATGAATGGTCCTAGCCAAGAACTTTTTAATTCACGTACCTTTGGAGGGGGTTTGGTTTCTTCATAGCTACTTCTTCACATACTTTGAACCCCTTTTTCTTTCTTTCCTTCTTATGTTCCTTCGGAATCTTCGAGGCACGTGCTTTCTCTTTCTCCTTTGCATGATTGAGTTGTGGATTTTTAGGGTATGGAGGAGCTTTAATTGGTGGTTTCTTTCGTAGCTCTTTCTCCTCCACCCCTAACGTGTCCACAACATTAATTTGCTCCTTACTTACCGGTTCCATTACATCTAGACGAAAGCATTCTTCCTTGGAATCCGGAAATCTCATAAGTCTGAACACGTTAAACTTCATTTCCTCGTCTTGGATTCTCATAATCATCTCTCCGTTTTCTACATCAATCAAGGTACGCCCCGTGGCTAGGAATGGTCTTCCCAAAATAATGGGGACATTCCTATCCGCGTCGTAATCAAGTATAACAAAATCAGCGGGAAAAATTAACGTACCTGCCTTAACGAGGACATCTTCGATTCGGCCTTCTGGATGTGCAAGAGATCGATCCGCCATTTGCAAGACCATAGAAGTAGATCTTGCCTCTCCTATTTTCAACTTCTCAAAGATTGATTTGGGCATAAGATTAATACTTGCACCCAAATCGCATAGTGCTTTTCCTTGCCATTCATCACCAATAGATATCGGAATTGTAAAGCTCCGCGGATCAAGTAATTTCGGAGGTAATTTATTCTGACATATTGCACTACATTCTTCAGGTAAACCAATCATTTTATTATCACAATATGGTCTTTTATTGGTGAGGGATCTTTTCAAAAACCTCGCATACTTAGGTACATCTCGAATAGCTTTTAAAAATGGTATGTTGATGTTAAGATTACTTAGCTTATCCAAGAATTTCTGATATTCAGCTGTGTCATCCTTCTTTTGAACTCGCGATGGAAATGGTGGAGGTGGACGATTGATTATAATATCATTCTTCTTTTTCGGAATCTCAATGGACCCCTCCACTTCTTCAACTTCCACTTCTTTCTCTTTACTAACCTTATCCTTTTCTTTTCTAACTTCTTTTTCTTTCATAACCGGAAAAGGAGGTGGAGGAAGGTTCTTACCACTTCTGAGAGTAATAGCTTTACAGTCTTCGATTTGGATTGGATTCTCAGTATCGCTAGGGAGTTGCCCTTGTGGACGTTGATTCAGTTGTTTATTCATTTGCGAAACTTGAGCTTCTAACATCTGAATGCGTGCTTCAGCAGATTGTTGCCTTTGGATTGACTGTGCATGTAGGGAAATTAATTGTTCTACGGTTTTCTGAAGGGTAATCACATCTTCTTGTGGTTGGGCAGGTAAGGCTTTTTGGTTCATGGTTTCATTGTAAGTGTCTTGAGGAGCTTGTCTTTGCACATAATTTCCTTGATTTTGTCCTCATTGATAATTATTATGTGGTCTTGGATTGAAGTTGTTACCTTGGAGACGCGGCTGATACGCATATGTAGGATTTGATGCCCCATTAGGATTTGAGTATTGAAACCCAGGATGGTTTCTGTTAGGCTGATATCCATTACCACTCGAATTAAAATTCCCTCTGTTGGAGACAAACATCACGGACTCTTGATTATTCTGACAATTCTCCCAACTATGATCATTCACACCACAATACTCACATCCATACACTTCTTGTGCAACCTTTACCCCAAATCTTTTATTCGAAAAACCTTCTTTCACGGCTAAAGTGAGTTGTCTCAATTGTTGTTCTAGTGTGGTTTGAATCTTGGTCTCTAAGGAGTTGAACTTTTCTTCAATATTGACATTATTGACTCCTCTTCTAACTGGTGTTCTGACGGTATTCCACCCAACTTCATTCTTTACTGTTCTTTCTAGGATGATTTTTGCATGAACTGGTTGAACTTGAAGAAATCCCGCACCACATAGCAAATCCAATTTTTCTCTTGAAGTCCCATCAAGGCCTTTGTAAAAGATTTTTAGCTGTTGTTGTTCTAAAAAGCCATGATCGGGAACTCTACGTAAACACATCTGAAATCTTGTCCAGCTTTTACCCAAAGTTTCATCATATTCTTGACGGAAATGCGTTAATTCAAGTTGATCATCTAACCTCATGTTACTTGGGTAATATCTCTCAAAGAAAGCAGTTTCTAATTGGTCCCAATTTGTTATCTTCGTAGGATCTTGTGTATTGTGCCATTCACTCGCTCCATCAATAACGAAAAATCGAAACACAGCAAAATACATTTGTTCTTTTGAAACTCCTTGTGTGATGTAAGAATCACATATATGCTTGAATTTATGCACTGCTCGGATAGGATCTTCTCCAACTTTACCACGAAATTTCCAAAATTTTGGAATTGAGCTAACATACTCGGGACATCTATATCTGGAGCACCTACCCCTAGAGCAGGAGCACGAAATGGAACTTCTTCTGGACCATTAACAAACCAGGGATCTTGGTTATTTGCCATTTCTTTTTCTTCTTGTTCTCTTCTTTTCTTATTTGCAAGTCTGATTAACAAATCCGGATTATCAAGGATTTGAACTTGTGGTTCAAATCTAAGCCTTCTTCGCATACACCAAACCTAAAAAAAAATCTGAAAGAGAAGAACAAACAAAAAGCGTAAAACTGATAAAAATAAAAATAAATGCAACTATCACTAAAGGATAAACACCGTGGTCACACGCTACCGTCCCCGGCAGCGGCGCCAAAAACTTGGTGGTCCTTTGTGTGTTCTAAAATAAATGCAAAAGTAATCGAACCACATCCGCAAGTGTACGGTTGTCCCAAGTAGTAATAAGTGATTCTAGGATCGTTCGCAGGGACGGTTTGGTTAACTACAATGCTTATCGAATAATGAATGGTTGCACTTAGGAAAGCAAATAAAGATATAATGATTGATTGGTTGTTTTTATTATTTCTAAGTAATGAAAGACTAAATGGAAAATGCAATTAAATACTAAAACGTAAGTAAATAAATGTGAAACGCAAATATGAGAAAGTAGCACTTGAGAACGCAAGGGATCCTCCTAATCCTATTTCATAAACTATTCTGTTTAAGGGTTAAATCGGTCAATTACAATGGTCGGGATTCTAAATTCCTTATACCCCCGTTACGGTGGACTATAAGGCTATCCTAGAGTGTCACTAGTCCCGTCAGGGTAATTATGATCCACTTTTAGATGATTAAGTTAATTACCACATTGGCCCTAAAATTAGCTAAGTTCGTCAAAATCAATAGCTTCTATTTTAGATTGAATAAATAATTCTGTACCTAAACCCTCCGTCAGGATGATCCACACGCCACATATGTGTAATAGCCTAGATACTAACACTTGTTCTTAGTTAGCTACTCCAAAAACAGTAAATAATCTCAATTTATTGAAAAGAGTAAAAGACCCAATTTAATTTAATTTAACAGAAACTCAAATTCAGACATAGAAATTCAATAGAATTGGGATTCACCCATAAAGCATTCTCAAGTACTATAATGGAATTAGCTCATGCTAATTAAAAAGAAAACTAAATTAAAAGAAATTGAATTCATATTGTATTACAGAATTAAAATTAAAAGGAACCTAATTTCCGGAATTGGAATGACTGAGAACGGAGATATAGACCCTCTCCAGCTCTTGCAGCTTCTTCTTTCTTCCTTCTGTTGTTTCTCTCTGATGTTTTTAATTGTACAGAATGAATTGTGTGAAAAATAGAAGTCAAGAGCTCCTTTTATAAAAGGAAAAACGGATTAGGGCTTGGACTTAAGAATAAATCACTAATTAAATGTCCAAGCCCAATTTCTAAGCCCAAAATCCCGTAACTGCTGCACCACCTTCACTAAAACGGCTCTAGCCACTTCGTTACAACTCCGATTGACCTGAAATCACTTGCTAAAGTTCCGTAACTCGATAAGGAATGTATTCTTTTCAAAGGTCAGTGGCTAAATCATCTATTAAGTGCCTTGAAATCAGCAATCTTTGGCCTGTTTTCCAGATTTGCAGCTCCAAAATCAAATTCTTTCGGGATTTATCTTCAAGTCTTGACTCCATATCACGATCTTTGACTCTCTTCTCGGATTCCATTCCTAGCTAATATTCAAAACCTACAAACTTTTCACTAAAATACACAAGATTACGCGCAAAAGTTTAATAAATCAAAAATACTAGAAATAAAATGGAAATTCCGGATTATTGCATTTTTAACTCAAAAGTCTATCAAAATATTCAATTAAACATAAAAAATGATGTCTGCCAAGGGTCGAAAATAAGAACAATCAGGGAGACATCAATGTTGGACCCCCAAAACTAAACTTTGGAAGAACATATAATAGTTGTTGTACAAGATGAGTAAGACTAATATCTTTGACATATATGTCACTCGTCTATTCAAGGATGAGAATGGAAAAACTGATGGAAGTTATGGAAGAGAAGAATTATAGAACCTAGTGGAAAAATTAAAGACGACCATCTTATACAGATTAAGTCAAGCATAAACCGAGAAGAAGAAGAAGAAGTTAACTCAAACCCTATTCTCTTTGGTGAACTGTGCATCTACAGGATATTTGGTTTGGTTGGAAGGAATATTTGGCCTGCTGGGAAAGGGATATTACAAAAAAAATCAGTGATTGATAGTGTTGGTTTTGTTGGAATTTGGCTCTTTAATCTTTTCTTTTAATTATGTCTTTGTTTTGTTCTTTTTATTTCTCGTGCTCTTTTGATAATAACATACATGATATCTTTGTAAGCTTTTGATTCTTTATATGAATTAAAATTCATTTCTATACAAAAATATATGCATATTCATAAGGTAGAATTTCGCGTGACTTTTGAACTTTTTATATATATATATATATATATATTTTGTAGAAAAAACTCCCACTATATGTATAAATATATACAAAAAAGAAGATTGAATAGTATTGTATAATTTTCAGTATGTAACACTTTTTAATTAAACATTGTTAAAATAAAATAAATATACTAAATACGAAATTGTGCAATTTTATTTTTTAATAAAAAATATCATTTCGAAGCTGCTTATACAAACTCTAAAAATCTGGTGCAGATTTGCAACGATATTCGATGCTAGAGAAGACGACACTTTGTCTTCTTTAATAACAAGCTATTTGCAGATTATTGAAGACCATTTTTTGTAGAATAGACTAGATGGTGATAGAGATGATAATGTCTTTGGTAATAAAGTTGGGGATAAGGAGATTCCAATGTCATAAGCAATAGTTTGAAATCTTAATGTGAAACAGACCCACTAAGAGCCATTCAGATCTGAATTGGACATGAAAAACAAACAGTCTTATTGATCATGTGTCTTAATGAACCAGATTAAGATCTCATTAAGTGAAAACAAACACCCCCTAAGTCTGAATCATTCAGACACTACCTCTTACTGAATAAGTTCAATTCATCTGTTCATTCAGCATTTAACACTTATTACTAAAAAAACAAACAACACCTAGTTTAAAATCTTAATGAAACAGATCAATTAAGAGGCATTCAGATCTGAATTGGTCAGAAATACCAAACTGTCTTATTAATAGAGTTTTAATAAACCAAATTAAGATCTCGTTAAGTGCAAACAAACACCCTCCTAGCCTGTGAAACATAACCTCATTCTTATTCTTAACCTCAATCTTAACGTTAACCATAACTTTAACCTTAATAATTAGAATTAACCTTAAACTTAACCTTAACCTTACCCTTAACCTTACCCTTAACCATAACCTTTAACCTCAATCCTTTAACTATTAATGTTAACCATATCCTTGACCTTATCTTTAACCTTAACGTAAACCTTAATCTTAACCGAACAAATTTTTTCTTGAGTGTCTTCAGACACGGGCTATACCTAGTATATATATACACACACATATACATATATATATATATATATATATATATATATATATATATATATATATATATATATATATATATATATATATATATATATATATATATATATATATATATATATATATATATATATATATATATATATATATATCTTGCAACACAATAATAATCAAATATATCGACGATTAAATTTTATATTTAAGTTATTAGTTGATACCTTCCCTAAACTTATTCCAACTAAATCTTTCCTCAAGAAAAAATACCAATTTACCCCCTGAACTATATAAAAATGGTCCAAGTTCTTGAATTTATTTAGTTAACCATGTACTTATTCTCTAAATTACCTATAAGAAAAACAATTACATTTATAAATGAATAATAAAAAAATTCCCCTTCCATCTTATTCTTCTTCAACATCCCCGACTCCAATTAAAAAAACTGAAATACACCTAAATTTTCAAAGTTGATCTCTCCCATATTTGTGCTATAATAGGACAAAACAAAAGAACATGTTTAGTAGAATCAATGTCATCTAAACATCCTGAACATTTATCTTCTCTAACATATTTACATGTATTTAAATTAATCATCGTGCAAATAGAAATTCTAAAACATTTCCATTGAAAGATACACACTTTAGTCGGGACATTCAACCGCTTCACCAATTTCAATAGTTCTTTATGTGATGTCTTATTAATAGTTGTTGGTTGAGCACTTGTCACCATATCCTGTCTAGATAGAACTTGATAACTGGATTTCATTGTGTAAATACCTTCCTTAGAATGAGGCCATATGAACTGGTCCTTACGATCTCTTTGTACAATGTGCATTCTAAAAATCTCTTAAACAGCCGGCATAGGATAATTGTCATCAAGCAGGTCAGTATACCATTAATTTGAATCTTCTCACATAAGATGTGATACTTGTTTTATACTTGTCGACTCTGGCTTTTCCAATTGAAAAGGAAGGTCCAACCATTTATGTCGCACACATTTGTTCTTTCCCTACTACCAATTTTAAATCGACCGTTATTGAGAAGATAATCATGCCCCTCCAAGGATATTATCTCACTACCATGACCTACCATGTCTTAGCTTCACATCTAGAAAATTATCTTCAAAAAGTAGGTACCTTCATGGAGTCGAGATGCTAGTGAAACTGGATTTTGAAGTATTCTCTACGCATGTCCTACCAATAGTGCAATATCTATCTCTATAAATTCTGAAAAATCCAAAGGGGCCAATATTTTACTATCTAAGAGCTTGTTTTGTGCAACCAAGTGAATTTTACTTTGCTTTGCCAAACTCCACCAAAAATTGGCAAATCATGCTAGAAAGTTTTTCTACAAAAAGTCTTAGGATGTAGAAAGATCGACATCGCATATAGCTTGAAATACATCATTTATAAGTACCTTATTCCACCATCAGACAACAATTGTGCTTTTGCAAAGTCTTTATCTGCTATCCAAATGAGAATATCTACCATAGATCTTTTATGGAACAAGGGTATGCTGAGGTACTTTCCTAAAACTGTCTTTATTGGATATGTCAGATACACGTTGTTTCTGTCTTTAAATAATGTGGTGTATCCATACTGAAATAATTGATGATTTATTAACGTTAACTATTTGTAAAGATCATGTACAATAAAAGTCAATACTGTATTGAAATTCCATGACTTTGCGTCTTTCCAAAGTTAGAAAAAATAATGAATCATTTTGATGAATTTTCTATTGATACGGTCCTTAATAATGTCAATAAGAGATTATGTATATAAATTAAAATTGACTGGTATCTAGCCTTTATTGATAGATTAATAGACTCTTAAAACATCGTTTGTAGGGGTTTTAGTGCTTTAATGTGGGATTTATCCCATTATTTCACATGTTTTGAGTTATTGTCTTATTCGCTATGCTGTAGATATCGCCGCCTAGGCGCGCCTAGGCGCCGTCTAGGCGTCAACTCCCCCCTCAACCGCTTACGCCTAGTAAAAATGCTAGGCATTTTTGCCCAACGCCTTAGTCGCCGTGGAAGAGGCGCCTAGCCCACCTAGGCACCGATTAATGGCAAAAACTTGCCGCCTAGGCCCTCCATTAAATTTATTTTACTCTAAAAAATTCTTGAATTGATATTATAACTCTAATTTTAGTATTTTTCATATTCAATATAGTGGTGTTAGATGAATTTTATGTCTTAAATAGATAAAATTATCATAATTATACACGTGTATTACTAAATATATAAAATACATAGCAGTATTCAAAACCGCGTAATCCCGCCTAGGCCCCGCGTAGTCCCTCCTAGGCGCTAGGCCCCAGTCGACCGCCTAGGCCGCGAACCGAGATCTACAACATAGCTTATTCGTGGATTTATACTCGTTTTGGAGCATTATGAGATAATTTGTATGTTAAATATATAGCTCCTAGTATCATGTATGAAATGATAACACAATACTATGCCAAGAAATAAAAAATCTAAGGTAAAACTTGAGTCAAGTCAAAAAGGAGTCATAAGTTTGCCAGCATCCCAACTAAAAGTGGGAAAATGCTTACATTGACTTTAAAAAATCAAAACAAATTATTGGTGATCATGAAACTTTTCATCAAGGTAGTCGTTGGAGTTAAGAGCAAGTGAGAAGAAATGGAGAGGAATTTGGAGTTGAGATGAATAAGTTATATATGTTTTGCTAAGAAGATTCAAAAGTTGTTTAGATATACAAAGAATCTATTGTACCACTTCTGATTCACTCAAGGAGTCCCATATTGTGCCAAACGTCTTGTAGGACTATATATACTAGTTTTTCAACAGCCAGACCTAACACTATCATCTTGAAGAGCTAGAAACATTGAGATCAAGGGAAAAAAACAAGGAAGAGTCATTACAACACTTTATTTCCTTAATTAGTGTAATTTACTCCTTTAATTATGTCTTTTTTTACTTTGTTTTCCTTTCTTCGATTATGAACTAAACTATCCAGTAGCTTGAGATGCTTGGGTATGAAACCTAACTGTTAAATATGCTCATTTATATAAATTTTGGATTTCTTATTTTTTTTAAAAATATGGATTGTTGATGTTGTAATTACCCTTATGATTATCTTTAAATTCTTGTATAGTGGACACAAATATATGATTTTTTAGCTATTGAATTATGCTTGAGAGGGGGGTTTGGTAGTGGAACTAGGTTAATTATGACGTTGGGAGTTGAAGACTCAACAAAACTAAACTAACTAGGTAATCATATAAGGTTAGAAATTTAGTTGTTAAATAATTATAAAAGATCACTCGAGAGAGGTTCGTATGATTATATAACACCCCCTTATTTATCCAAGAAGAACTTAGGGTGACTTAAGAATCTCGATTAACAATAACGTCATGTTTTGCTCTTAGAATTGCAAGTAAGTACAAGCTATAGTTAGTGGGGATTACAAGTAATTCGAGCTACGCCTTCTCATCTCCATTCTACAATAATCAATTTAATTACTTTAGTTAATTATTAGTTTAAATTCAGTCTTAGTAGTTCCTAGTTCTAAAAACCACACAAAAATCCTTAATTTTAATTTTTATTCTTAGTGAATCTCTGAATGAAAGATAAGTTACTTATGAACTCTTAAATCCATATGGAGACAAACTTATGTATCTATTATATTACTTGTGTCTACTCGTACACTTGCGAGTTTTCATCTTTTGAGTGGTTGATTTATTATCATACTCTCCCCAAGCTGTCTCCACCACCCCATATCAATCTGGTTTATTCATGTCTATATATTTGTGATATATTAATCTACTCATGAGACATCATTTTAGGTGCATTATAGTAATTGTTAAGAGATTTTCCCTCATTATCAGTTAATTTCTTAATTCATGCCTTGATTTGGAGATGTATTACTTTTATAGCATTTTTTGTATAATTTGTGTTTTAATGTGAAACTCTTAGGTAAAAGGAAATAACTAGATGCCAAATCAATGACAAAGAGATAAGGAAAGAAGATTCAAAATCTAGAGTTAAAAGGAAATAAAGTTGATTTAGGAAAGAAAAAGCTGCCAAATAAATCTGTGATGCTAAAGGGACGTCCAGTATTTTGAAGACTGCAGAAAACCAGTTATGAATTTGAAAGATCCCTTTTAGCGGTCAGATATGTCTTTGTATTGCAGTCGTTTTGGTAGGTGGTACACTGAATATGGCCAAGTAACGAAAGAGATATGCTCAAATCAATATCTAGTATTTACGTATCTTATATTTTAGGAAACTAACTTGAATTGGACTCCAATAACTTGACTTGCACTACAAGATTTCGACCTAGCACCTATAAATACACCTAGTTATCATTGTAAATATGTCCTTGCTCAGCCTATAATCATTATTACTCTTGACAGTATGTATCTATTCATTAGTTTGTTTGTTTCTAGTATAAACTAGTTATTCCATAACTTGGGTTTGCATATGTATGATCTTTGAATTCTATTTCTTTATTTTATATTTTTTGGTAAAATACTTTTAAAGTGATTTCAGCTACTTATTTCATATATATATATATATATATATGTGTGTGTGTGTGTGTGTGTTTTGTGTGCTTGAATTACTGTAGTCCTTGCTAGTGCATGAGAAAAAAATGAATTTGTGTGTTACTGTGATACACAAATGACTATTTTGTGTATTACAAAAACACACAAAATAACAAAAAAGGGTTGGACAAAAAGTTAATACATCAAGATAGTAAAAAACGAGTACAAATATCGTGTATGTGATTGATAAAGAGAAAAAACGATTTTATTAAAGAAGAGAATGCTTTAGATTGATTTTATAATTTTGTGTGTTACTAGAATACAAAAATATTTTTTGTGTATTGTAGGAACACATAAAACTGAATATCACCAAAAAAATCAAAAAAAAATCTCTGATGTAGATATATACTTGCCCCGTAAAAAAGTACAATTTTTATATTTTTTAGATTTAAATATGATTTTTATTAAAAAAATCACGGTCGTGCGGGTATTGTGGAATTTAGAAAATCTTCTTTTGTGTGTTAGCAACACATAAAACGGATTATCGAAATTAAAAAAATTTAAAAGTTAAAAAATTAAAAACTTAAAAATAAATAAATAAATTTTAAAAAAATCAAAAAAATTTATAGACGTAAATATTAATTTGTCTCGTCTAAAAATGCAATTTTTTATTTTTACGATCTTTTTAGAATTTGCTATGAACTTTTTTTAAAAAATTTCACGGACACGCGCGTGTGATGGAATTAGTTGGTTGTGATTGGTGGTGGTTATGGCGAAGGTGGTGGTCGGCGGAGAATAATGATGGTGATGGTGGTGGGAGTGGTGGGGGTGGTGGGAAAATAAATAAATAAATATTTTATAATAAATAGTGAAGATAATAAGAATTAAATGATATATATATATATAGTTATAATTAAAATACTAAATTATAGGCTTATGACTTCCAACATTTTGTTATTAATTGAGAATTAACTTGAAATTGTAGTTAACTGGATATAATTTCATTCTCCGTGTAATTAATTGGATGTTGTCCCTATATAATATCTAATCATTTAGATATTTAAAAAAATAGGATTCATTTTCAAGAAATACCTTAAGTTAGAATTAATTTCTTCCCTCAACCATCTTTTTTCCCATAAAAGGCCACATATATTTTTTTTTCTATAAAAAGAATTGTTTGAGTTATAAAAAGTTTTCCAGAACTTAAATTTTGAGTTATGAAAAGGTTTCCAAAACTCAAATATTGGTTTTGAAAAGTTTTCTATAACTCACTGGTTTTTTAAAAAGACGATATCTTTTATGGGACAAACAAAGTGTAAAGTAGTAGGTGTCTATTAGACAATAACCCTTTAAAATATAATATGTCATAATAGTTCATAATATAATTGAAAAAAAAAATAGATTAAAAAATGTCTCTTCGAACTATTAAATATCTTCTTATCATACAATATTACATAAAAAGATAAACATGGAATAAAAGAAAATTAAACATTCATTATATAAAAATCAATTGTGACAATAATACATATAAAATTCAAAACAAAAATTTTAAAATACAGTTCAGAAAAAGAAAAAGGGGTTACCAAGAAAAGGTTGGTCCTTAAAGTCAAACCCAAGTTAAAGTAAAGGATAACAGCGGTCAGTCAGTTTCCAATTTTCCACATGTGGGTCCTAATCTTTACTAACCACAACAAGCGTTTTGGTTCTTTTCCCTTTCGAGTGATTCTTAAATTAGCTGGAATTTCATCAAGATAAGCAACCGGTATAGTCGTCCCTCCCTCCCTCCCTCCCTTTTTTTTTCAATAATTATGGGATTCCTTTCATTTTGTATAAAGTAAGCTTCATCAGTTTTCATACTCCCCCCGTCTATTTTCTTTGTCCAAAAAAGATATTAAATGGGCTCTTTCTTGATTATGATTCATTAAGAATAATGACAGAAAAAAAATCATTAAGAATAAGGATAAGATTATTTATTATACAATGATTTTTAATTATATCTTTAAAATATGAAAATACAAATATTCTCAAATACCTATTCTTTTTAAATGAAATAAAAGTAGATTGAGGGAGTAAAAATTATAAAAAGAACCTATAAGAATTTTAAATTATGTTTATTAATTTTGAACCCTGTATAGTGGAACTTATGGTTTTAATTTGATTTTTTGAGTTACTTTTTATATATATTACTTAGTGAGAGTTAAAAATCATAAAAAAAAAAAATATGGAGAGCAAACATTCATTTTAGTCCTCCAACTATAGTCTATTTTTCGAATAGTTCTTTAGCTTCTAAAATTACTTGAATGTTCCTCAAACTTCATTTTTGGCCCTTGGTTAGTCTTCAAGTGTATCTTTCAGATTTTGACCGTTAAGTACCACTTGACAAAGATGTTCGAGAACCAACTCAGTAATCAAGGATAATTTTGGGACCATTTGGGGAAATTTTTTGAACTTTGAGGATAATTTGGGTAACAAAAGTACCCGTTGCCATTCGGATTTAATGGTTAAAATAGATGGATATTGATGCAGGGACTAACAACGTAAAAAACAAAATTCAAGGATTATTTAGGTAATTTTAGAAGTTCGTATATCATATTGGAGAAGGATCTATAATTCAAGGATAAATAAATCTCATATATAAATTCAAAAAGTAATGATGTATTTATCCAATAAAAGTAATATTTCTTTAATCAAGTTTTTTTTTAAAATAAAAATATCAAACAAATTTATATTACAATACAAATTCTAGTATTTTTTGAATTCGCACTCTTTTTTAGTAACTAGTTGTAACAGCAGGTTTGAAGTGGGTGAAGAGAAGGCGACCACCCCATCATGTTTTTGTGACACAGTGATAAAATATGCGGATTGAAAAATTAGTGCACTTTTAGTCTAGAATTCGTCCCACTTCATGCAAGTTTAATATTCACCCCTAACGTAAAATTACCAAAGAAAATAAAAATTCCCGCAAATTTGTCATACACCCTCCCCTCCTCCACCCGCCTCAACCCGCACCCCTCCTTGTTTGTCTATCTAGTAACTATATTTTGTGTTTCTTTCTATTGTTTCCAAATTCTATAAGTATTTATCAAACCCCACAAAATTAAAGCCATTAATGTAAAACCATATTTCTCGGGTTATGTCTTGTTGTGGTGTCCACCACCTTCAGATAATCAACTTTCCCTTCACACGCTGATACCCGGCCCGCTCCTTCAACTACATCTACATTTTACATGCATGCATGCGAAACTATTCTTTCCTATTTCCAACCTAATGTATTAGTCCTTCGGTGTTGGAAGCGGTGGCAAACACAAATTAAGGTTTCTATTTATTGATTTATTAAAATAGATAGTCTTGTAATTTATTTGTAAGTCCAAGAGCCTTCATATCCGAAAATTTTAAATTTCTAACTTTCCATTCACGTATACTTCCTCCGAAATGTTAATCATTTTTTTTACACAAATTAAAAAAAAAAAATTAATTTTCTCTATTTTTACTAAATTATCCCCAACCAACTAAGTAAATACATTTAATGATGATAAATTTTTAAACATTTAATAGAAATAAAATTGGTAAAAAAGGTAAAAAAAGTTCATTAGTATCTTAAATGGAAAACTTTTTGTGGACATTTGTTTTTAAAAATTGTGACAAACATTTATGGACAAAGAGAATATAATCAAAATGTCTGAAATTTAATTCTCGAACAAGAACTTAAGGTATGTTTGTATTGAAGGTATTGAGAAAAAAAAAAGGATAAGAAATGATTTTCGATGTATTATAACATTTGGATTGGAATTTTTTATAAAGGAAAGTAATTTGAGTGATCACCTATAAACCCCATTATATAATCATTCTAAATCGGTATCAAATGGAAAAAAAGGATTTTAGTATATAATCATTCTAAATCGGTATGCAGCCGATCCCTCAGGGGTTAGGCTAAACTTTGTAACCGTTTCTTATTTATCTATAATATTATGATTTCGAACAAAAAAAAAAGAGAAAAGAAGTAACCTTAAAATGGAATATTTTAATATATTATTTCTTTCATAATTTTTTTTTCAGTTTAAACAAAAAAATATTCAAAATTCGTTAGAAATGTTTCTTTGTTAAAGTTATCAAATCGAAACAACATTTTTCTTTTCCTTTCTTTTCTTTTATTTTCCTTTCTTTTTTATTTTTTTCCCTCCTGAATATAAACACACCCGTAGAGTCAATTTTTTTCTTTCCAATTAAATCAGACTTTCATTTTAGGTCTATTCAAAAATGTTTATTTTAGAGTAAAAAAAATTAAAAGATTAATTTTTTTTAAATCTAGAATCGCTTAAAATTTTAAGAAAACACATATTTATAACTTTTTTTAAAAATATTTTTAAAATCAAAAATATTTTTAAATATAAACATTTTTAAATGTTTTTCATAGTCTCTCTTTTTAAGAAAAGGTTTTCGAATATTATTTGTATTTTTCAATTTCAAAATATTGATATTGAATTTTTCTAACATCATCTCTATTAATTTATTATATAGTCATTTATATTTTCAATAGATAAATGTATAATAAGTAAGTCGGCTTGGTTAACGTTTCGGTCCGGACTAGTTCGGTCCGGTTCTTAGCATTACTAGGCCTTACCGGACCGTTCCGGTCCACCGGTCCTACCCCTTATCGGACCGGCCTGGTCCGGTTCTATTGTAGAAATATTGAGACACGAACCGGTAAGAAGAACCGGTTTGACCGGTTCCGGTCCGGTTCTAACCAGTTCCAAACTGGTTCTGTTTTTTTTTAATAAAAACTAAACTCTTTACATATTAATGCAGCCTTCATGGAAAATACAAACTCATCATAAATAGTGTTAAATACATTTTTTATATACAATAAAATCAAGCAAAATAACTTTGATAAACAGTCTGTAAGTAATTTGTGCAATATTGATTCAACGCCTTCTCCAACATAAGCAGCCTACAAAAAAAAATGCTAAGTTATGAAAAAGTCATTAAAACCCCCCAACAAATTGTATGTATTTGCATTACTCACCAGTGTTAAAGTCATAGCATCAACAATAACAAAGGGTTCATTTACAAAACGAGCTAGAATTTTTGCAAGTAGTGTTTTACCTGTGTGTATTAGGAATTAAATTATGTGACATGATAAAATCATATGAATTTGTTACATAATTAAGCCAGAAGCAAGAAAAGTAAAAGAACCTGAGCTTGTAAAAAATGCTACTTACCATTTCTTTCTCAATCAATCTGGAAGTCCAATCGAATATAACGTTTGAAATGGATTTCGAATACTCATAGCTTTTTTATGCAAATAATTGCAAATAGCATTTTTTTTTATCAGCGTATTCGGATAACGGAGGGACTTTTATGCAATTCCTTTTAGTTTCTCGATTAAAAAACTCATACAAATTAACTTTTGTAAGGTTAATTAAGAGAAACATCAAGAAATAACAGTATAATAACACTATGGGTCCAATAAATATGGAATCAGATTTTTCAATCATCATATAGGGACAAAATTTAGGGACTTCTGGTGCAAATATTTGAAATTATATGCATTTCGAATTTCATAGGGGCTAAAACCAAAATTTTCAAGATAACCAAATACCATTCTGAAATTTTTTAGGGATTGTAAAATATAATGAAATACCATTCTGAAAGTACCTTACAAATAAATTTGATTTTGCTTATTTGAATAACTCAGGGACAAAATTAACCAATTCGGAATTACAATCGATCACTAATCAAAACTTTTCATTTTCCAATTTCACAGGATCAGAACACATCAAACACCCTCAAATTTGAAAACAATAGAGTAAAAAACTCAACAGTATTGCATAAAGGAATGGTAAACATCCTCAATTTCGAAAACAATAGAGCCAAAAACATAAGCAATCCACCATATTAATTAGAAATCAAACTTTCAAAACCTTCACTTAAATCTAGGGCTGTAAATGAACCAAGCCGCTTGCGAGCAGCTCGAGCTCAGCTCGGAGAAAAGCTCGTTCGAGATCAGCTCGAACATAAACAAGCTCAAGCTCAAGCTTCATTTTAAGCTCGATAAATAAACGAGCCTGCTCGAACTCGGCTCGTGAGATCGTTTATAATTATAACAATTATAAATTAATAGTATCTACTTATAAATATATTATAAAACCTTTAATATCAAATTGGATAGTTTTAATTTCTTTAGACATTTTTTTTCATTAATGTTATGTTTCATATTTTCATATCACACACTCCATCATATACCGACCGTTCATGAAAGTCTCATTTCAACCATAAAAAACTAATTGTTCATGAGAAACTCGTGCTCGATTCTAAAAATAATCTGTTTTATAAGTTAAACAAACAAGTTCTAACATTTCTAATTTGGATCATTGGAAGCTCGAGCTCGGATCGGCCCGGCTCGTTTAAATTTGAGCTTGCCTCGGCTCGAGAAATTAAACAAACAAGCCTATACATTTATTATTTGGATCGGCTCGACTCGTTTACAACACTACTTAAATCCGTCAATTCAAATATTCCCTCAACTAATTTTTGAAATACAACACAAAAATTCGTCAATTCCAAAGTATCAAGTGCCTATAGTGTCAATTTCGCATAGCACATGGACCTTAACAATCCAAATCACTCAAAGCAGGGACTATAAGTAACAATTTTGCATCAAACAGAGGACACAAAGTATCGATTTCACAAACATCAGGTGACTTAAAACATCAATTTCACAATACCACAGTCCACATGGACTAACATATATAAAATCACACATATCAAATACTTCAGGGACTAGAAAGACCAATTTTGAATGCTTAAGGGAACATAGCCATCAACTTACCCACTTAATCATGGCTTAAATCCTCACCAACTGAGTCAAGATGTTGTTCTCTTAATCAACTCCACAAATAAATCAGATGCAAACATAAAAAAGTATATTAGAATTAGAAATCTTCAAAAATAAGTAAAAAAATTAAATCAAATTTATAAATTAAAAGCTTACTTGATTCAAAACCGTACTCAATCCATGACAAAGAGAAGTGGATTCCAGAAATAACTGATGTCTCCTCATTTGTGATAGATTTATGTTAAGATGAGACATCATTTTTAGTGTTTTAGGAGTCAATAATGTCGATTTTCTTGAGTTTTAGTGCACTTTCCTATTTTGTGTCTTGATTTGTAGAATTAATGTTTTTAGAGCATATTGGGTTTAATTGTTTATTTAGTGTGTAGCTTTAAAGATAATTATGGAGATTAATTAGAGTCCAAGTCAAAGACAACAACTTATGGAAGAAGATATGCATGGTAATTGGAGATAAGGAAAGAATTGCTAAAAAGATGGAAAAGGAAAAGCTGCCTAAATCTGGGATTCTGCAAAGATAGGCGTTTTTACCTAATAAAGAGGCCGAATTTGGTGAATTACTCCTAAAGGGTCTAGATAATTCTGTTGAGATTCTTTTGGTATCTTGTGGAGCAAAATCGGACCAATAATAAAGAAGTTATGACCAAAACAACGCAGCAGTGTTTATCTTTATTTCCATACGAATTTGAGTTGGGCTAGAAGTCCATTACCTTAACTCTTCCTCAAGAAAACGAATTAGGTCTTCTAAACACCTATAAATACACCCTTATATCACTTGTAAATCATCCTTGCCTCATAGTAATTAGTTCTTAAGGTTTTATTCTTCCAGTTTATTGTAGAGAGCAAGATGATGTCTTTTATTATTTCTTTTAGTTTATTTCCTTCAGGTATGAACTAAACCTCCCATAGCTTGGGTTTTGCATATGTATAATCTATGAATTCTAATTCTTCTATCTAAGTTTCTTTGGGAATTATATGTTTTAATCTGATATTAGCTTCTTACTTTATATTTGCTTATGTGTTTTGATTTAATGTCTTTCCTAGAACTGATCACTTTAGGATTGTTTTAAGAGTAGTTAGATGGTCTCCTTGACAGGGTGTTTAACTATTGAACCACCACATAATGTCTAGTGTCGATAGCAGTTCTGACAAAACATACTTCTAACTAGATAGTCATTAAGGTTTGTTTTAACCACCGTATCACCAAGACTTGCAGTATTTGCTTAGGGCCTTAGTGGCGTTTGATAACCCTATTTTAAATCACTTCTTGGTTGTGACGTAGCCCCCTTAGTCGCTCTCAAGGTCTAAGGTAGTGGAATTTAGAATCCTGACTAAGTATTACCAAGAGCTAATATTCTCCCTTATGAACTAGATCTATAGATAGAATTAGAAGGATTAGTGCATACTAGCAAAACCTAAGCTATACTTCTCATCTCATATTCTTAATCTTTTACTTTATTTTCTTAGCTTTAATTTAGTTTTAATTCATAAAATTCAAAAACCAAATATTTAATTTTCTGTTTTCTAATTATTTACTTTTACTCGTTATCTGTTCCTACGCGATTAACACACTTAAGTCCCTGAGAACGAACTCTACTTATCATTAAAACTTGCATACGTCCTGTAATACTTGCAGTACTGTGCCTGTCTAGGGTGAGAGTGCATAGTTTTCCATACTTAAATTGATCATATTTTTATCACACCCTAGGCGACACCAAGTTTTTGGCGCCGCTGCCGGGGACTTGTGTCTCGTTAGCGTGTGGGTTATCTATTTCGAGTTTCAGTTTTTAATTAGTTTTTACTTTTCAGTTTTTAGTTTAGTTTTAGTCTTTATTTTTCCAGATTTACGCTTGGGTTGCTTTATTCTTTTTCAGGTTTTCACAGTGTTTAATTCTTGGCCTCCCTTACCGGAGCCTGAGAGGAGCTTCAGAGCTTATAACAAACGAATTCGTGAGGAAAGAACCTTGAGGAGAGTTATGGCAGAACAAGTTAATGATCCGGAGTTAGTCTACTTTGCACCAGGAGGACCTCCAGCATACATTCCACCTGGTGTACAATTACCAGTAGGAGAAGGTAATGGGCAGAATAATCTCAATAATCAACATAACCGAGTTGAACAAGATCTACCTGGCCTTAATGTACCATTCCATGTTCAACCCATCGGTTACCGCCCTCCTGAGATTCCGAATATCAAATTTAGACCCGATCCGGGTATGCTTAGTCAATTTCAAAGTTTCGGACTCTATACTGGTACTGCAATTCAAGATCCGGTAAAAGCGATTCAAAAGTTTATGCAGATTTGTGATGCCTACATTACTCCTGCCATTACACGCGAGCAACTGTATTGTCATATGTTTTCGTTTTTCTTGACCGGAAGAGCTAGCGATTGGCTAGAAAGACAACCACATGGAACCATTCACTCTTGGAGAGAACTTCAAGCCGCATTCTTTAACCGATTTTATCCGAAGAGCATGAGACTTAAAGATCAAGCCGAACTTGCAAGATTCGCCCAAGAAGATGGAGAAACAGTGGGAGAAGCATGGACAAGGTTTCAACAAAAATTAGCTAGATGTCCACTCCATGGTTATACACCTGCTCTACAACTTGCTATATTCTATGAAGGACTTAATGATAAGGGTAGAGAAAAGGTGGATAACATTGGAAAGGGTAATTTTGTGTCCATGAATCACAATGAAGCTTCCGAGGTGTTAGAAAACATTATGGAGCAAGAAAGAAGTTGGCCTTCAACGCGAGCTTCTGTAGCAAAGACCCGAGGAACGCTTCGTTTAGATGCAGAAACTGCGAACTCAGCTCAAATATCCTCTTTAGAAAATCAAATCAAGGAGCTGAGAATCGCGATGGAGAAGAATTTAGCTGCTACAAAGGTAGTTCAAGAGGCACAAGGTTGCCAACAATGTGGAGTTAACGATCATTCATGGGAAGAGTGCGAATCAAATCCGCAATCTGTTTACTTCATATCCAACCGATGGGGCAACCGCAACCATCCGGGTATGCAGTATTCAAATCCACAAGGGGCCGCTAATCCTGGTCAATATCAATCGCGACCCCAGAACAACTCTTACCAACAGAGAGGTCAGTACCAAAACCAATATCAGAATCGACCTGCTCCTCCACAACAACCTGCTCAAGACGCCTATACCGATACCTTAGATCAAAAAGCTTTACCTCAGTATCCGCAAGAAGGGTCTATGGACAATACACAGATAGTACAAGCTCTAGACCGTTTGAACACGACTATAAACGCTCAAGAAGAAAAGGTCAGAGGACATGATGCCATACTTCAGATGCTAACTACTCAATTAGACCAAATAAAAAAGCATCTAAAAGAACAAAAGGAAGTAAAGGCAATTGAAGGAGGTGAAGATAAGGATGAGTTCGAAGCTTGCAAGGCTATATGTCTTGAGATTACAAAAAAAAAGAGGAAGCACCACATGCTGCCATTAGTGCGTGGAAGTTCCCAGTATTGAAGAAGAAGCAACCGAGTCTAACCCCGAGGAATCTGACTGTTTAGAAGTTTGTCTGGAGAGCGATGAAGAGAGAGACGAGTTCATAGAGTTACTGAGAAAGGTGCAAGAGGAGATTCGTTCGATGGTAGAGTATGCAGCGGAGTTAGCTAAGGAGAAAGAGGAAGAAGCCTCAAAGGAGGAAGCAAAAGATGAAGTGGCACCTGCTGTGCTAGAGGAGAAAGAAGAAGAGAAGGTGGAGTCGCCACCTAGTGTTCAACCAGTGTCATCAAATATTCCTGATACAAATCCTAAAGATGACACTATTCTCAATACATTTGTAGAGGCGTACCAACCTGAAAATATCAACGCCCAAATGCTTGAGATTGCGAAGAAAGGACTTACACCGCAACAAGTTTTTACGCAAGTTATCCCTGATAAAGAAGCGAGTGTAGAGATCCCAAGAGAGAACCTGAGGGTTTCGAGAAGAAGTGAGAAAGAGCTACCTACTAAGCTTAAAGATCCGGGAAGTTTCAACCTTCCTATTCAATTACATGGTAGGCTCAAGGTGAAAGCGATGTACGATGTGGGTTCTGGTGTGAATCTTATGCCTAAGTCCGTGTTCGAGAGACTTGGACTTCAAAAATCAGAGAAAACTCCAGTGAAGTTGCAGTTTGCTGACAACTCAGTGAAGAGGACATGGGGAACGGTGGAGGACGTCTTAGTCCGTGCAGGTAATATCGCCATCCCTACTGACTTTGTTATACTTGAGTTTGATGCAGATAAGCAGGTTCCGATCATACTTGGACGGCCTTTCATGGCCACAAGTCAAAGTGTGATCAACTTCCAAGATGGGACCATCACCCTTCATGCTAAAAATGTATCCGAGACCTTCTATGTCTTGGGTAAGAAACCAAGGAAGTTGGATCCCACCGTGCCTATCATCCACAGCCTTTCACATCACAAAGTCCCTCCTGAGGAGATCCACTTAAAACCTGTGGACACAGAGCCAAACATTGAGTTTGGGGTTGGCCATGAAGTCCTATGGAAAGCCCACAAACGCGAGAACAGGCCACGAAGTTTCAAAGACTCGTGGATGGGACCATTCATCGTCACAAAGGTTGTTTCAGCCAAGGTGATAGAAATTCGCCCCAAAACTGGGGTCAAGCGCAGATTAGTTGACGTTCATAGCCTTACTCGTTGTTGGGGAGGCTATATTCGCAAATCTTGACAGAGGTAACACGTCTAACTTTGAAAGACGTTAAACAAAAGTGCTGTTCGGGAGACAACCCGAAGTTTTTTTTATGTTTTCATGTCTTTTACATTCTTAGTTTAAGTTTATTTTAGTTGTTTTTAGTTGATAATGCATATTTGAGAAAGGTATTAGTGTTTTTGGTGTGTAGGAATCGGAGAAATCAAGTTAGGGAACGCGAGGAAAATTTTTGGAGCGCAAGAAAGCACCCCACGGACTACCCCCACGGACTACCCCATGGTCCGCAGGGATGGTCCGCGAGGTCAAAACCCGTACCACGGGTTGCTACCGCGGGTTTGATCCAGAAACAAGAAAAAATTCCACGGACTACCCCACGGTGCACCGCGCCATGGTCCGCGCCTCAAAAACCCGTACCACGGGGTGAGCACCACGGGTATTTTGACGGAGTTGACAACAGAAGCTGCGGTGTACCCTCCGGTACACCGGACCCTAGTCCGCGAGCCAAAAACCCGTACCACGGGGTCCTACCACGGGTTTAGGTCAGTGAGCAAAAATTTTCGAGCATCAGATGTCGCGGACTACCTTGCGGTGCATCCCATGGTCCGCAGGGGTAGTCCGCAGCGCCGCCAGAGGAGAGAGAAAGTTACGGGATTGAGTTATAAAGGAGGTATTAAAGCTATTATTCCGAATTTATTAAACCTTAACCCTCTCTTTCTTCTCCACAACCCTCCTAACTCCATTGAAGCTCATCAAAACCTTCACCAATCACCAAAACACTACCCAATCATCAAGGAAAGCACATCAAGCCTTCTCTCCACATCATTACAAGAGAGAATCAAGCTACCAATCATCACCAAATTCATTCAAATTGAAGAATCAAAGAGCCAAATTTCACAAATTCATCACACAATTTCTAAAATCCAAGCCTACCCATTACAAATCATCCTCACCCACATAGAGATTCATCACCAATTCATATTTCCTAAGCCAAATCAAGCTTGTTCAACCATTAATTCAAGAGTTAAATTTCAAGGGTTGCTAAAGCTTTGAGTTGGGGGTTAATTGAAGATGACTAATAGAACAACAATCTTATCTAGCAAGAGGGAGGTGAAAAGTGACAAGGGATTGGATTTAAACAAGAAAAAATCAATTGACAAAGGTGCTAGTTCTAAATCAAAGGGTAAAGATAAATTGAAGAGTGGGAAACCTTCATATGATAGTAATGGTAAAAAGCTTTATTATTATGCAAAGGAGAGAACACTACCTCAACAAGATCTTATACCTATAGAGAAAGTGGATACTTCAAAGGCCTTGAAGATTTCTGCGGAGAAACAATTAAAAGAACTACCTTTTGCCTATGAGAAAGTATTCAAGGAAGAAATTAGAGATGGAGATTACAAGAGATTCTTTGAGCTTGGTGAGAAATTGGGTTGGTCTACGTTCATGGTAAGCCGTTCTGAATTATGTCCTGAATTAGTTTTGGAGTTCTATCTAGGCCTCTTTAGCCGAGATAGTGATTATGTTCCGATTATAGGAAAGTTAGTTCCTTTCACAGTTGAGGAGATTAGGAACCACTTCAAGTTTAAGAAACTGATAGGTTTTTGCAAATTTGAGGAAGCAGTTGCTAAACGAAAAATCTTTGATAAGGAATTACTTTTTGAGCATGTTTTAGACAAGGAGAAAGTGCATTTACATAAGGGAGAATTGAAGGCACCTTGGCCTTACAAATATCCTCAAGCAGATGCTAGAATTTGGCACAATTTCCTTATCCCGAATGTCTTTGGAAACACACGAACTTTGGAGGTGACTATGAAGAACGCGCTACTGTTGGACTGTATTTTGAGAGGAGAAGAAGTTGATATGGCACAGTTGATCTATGAGGAGGTGATACGATTCTCGGTCTCTCCTAAATCGGTTTATAACGTTAAATTTCCAACTATGATCACGTGTCTTGTGCGAAAAGCGAATGTAGTATTGGGTGAAGAAGAGAAACTCGAGTTTAAAACAAGTTATATTGATAATGCTTGGATCAAGGAAAGCCTTCGAAGAGCAGGTTCTACTCAAGTCTCGAAGGAAGAAAAGGAGCAATGTTGGCAAGAGAAGATGGAGGAGCGTTTAACGAAATTTGAAGCAGCTCAAACTTCCTTAGTCAATGATGTGGCACAAATCAACGCTAATCACGTGCACATCATGAAACTCCTTGAGCAATTAACGAAAGGTCCAGCAATTCCAACCTTGGATATCAATGATGCGAGGCAATAGCCTCGAGAGTATGTTCTCTTTCTTCCTTGCCATTTATGTAAATATGCCTATCTGCTAATTTTAATTTCTGTTTTTCGAGTCTTTTTCGAGTCTTTTTCGAGTCGTGGGGACACGGCTCATTTTTGAGTTGGGGGTGTGGGGATTCGTTGTCTCTCATCTCCATTTTTCTGTTTTTGGGTGAAATTAAAATTTTTATACATGGGAATTAGATGTAGAGTGTGTTTAATAGCTTGAAAGCATGAGCTCAGTAGATTAATGATAGTAAGTGATATGTTTATGAGCTATGTATTTGTATGCTTTGAGTATTTGCAGGAGAACACACGTTGATAGTAAAGAAAAGATTAGTGAGCAATGCGATAGAAAGTATGTTCGATCTCAGGGAACCTTGAAAGTGTGTAGGCCGTGAGATCCAAGCTAGTTGAAAAACCATTTGATGAAAGTGCTAAAGGTAAGAAATTTTCTGAATTACATAGTGTAGAAAGTGATCAAGGCGGTTCTTTCATATTTTTAAGCCTTTGAAGCCTTTTTATACCTTCTCACCTTGTGATTTTTTAGTTTAAAAGTTATATCCTTCTTAGCCCCTTCTAGCCTTTCTAAAGCCTTTTTATTGAAACACGTTATAAGCCATATCCTTTAGATTTTAGGACTTTTCCATATGACCCGCACTCGAATCGCGATGCTTAGACAGTTGTTGTAGAGCTTGAGTTTGGGGTGGTGGGTCCACCATTATGGGAATTATTATGTTGGGATTTCTGAGCTTATTATTGTGCTTTGTGCTTTATATTGATGATGTTTCACAGAATTGTATTGTAACCCTTTGCCGGGGTAATAGTGAATGAAAAAGAAGCTTCGAGCTAATATTGCCATCAAGGGCATTAAAAGAAAAAATATATATATGAGAAAATTAGCGTGATATCTCAACATTAAAAGAGAGTCATAGCTATAGAAAAGAGAATTGATTTGAAAAGAAAAGAAACTATATATATTCGGACCGGCAAAGTGGATTTTTATGTGAACATCTTAAGCTTTAATTGGGTTATTGGGGATGCTAAATTGTGCATCAAGGAATTCATTGGGTTGAGTGAGAAACGTTTATGAGAGTAACTCAAGCTCTAGGGCGATTCGTTGATGGCTAGTGAGGAGAGAGCCAAAAGCTCACTCCAACTTATCCAAATATACTATCATACCGTCCCTAAGCCTACAGTACAACCTTAAAGACCTTGTGATTCTTTGTTATGTAATTGAGAAGTGATTGAGCCATTAGAGATTAGTTAAGTGGGTTCTTGGATACTAGTAAGGTTTGATGAACAATCTATAGCTCTCAAGGGGAACTGAGTAAAGTCCCAATCCTTCTTACATTGCGAAACTAATCTGATCTTGAAATCAAGCCGTGTTGACTGTGGATATGAGAAGTGTAAAGGTATGTAGTTTATAAATATTATTGCATGAAATTTTCTGAGTTATGTGCTTTAGGTTTATTCTATATATTCTGCTACGCTTTTTCCCTTGTGTTGAGAATTTTATAAGTGTGTATTTCTAGACTTCCCTATGTTTTTATCTTTTATTGTATCGGGACGATACAACTTTGAGTTGAAGGTCTTGATGTCTCCTCATTTGTGATAGATTTATGTTAAGATGAGACATCATTTTTAGTGTTTTAGGAGTCAATAATGTCGATTTTCTTGAGTTTTAGTGCACTTTCCTATTTTGTGTCTTGATTTGTAGAATTAATGTTTTTAGAGCATATTGGGTTTAATTGTTTATTTAGTGTGTAGCTTTAAAGATAATTATGGAGATTAATTAGAGTCCAAGTCAAAGACAACAACTTATGGAAGGAGATATGCATGGTAATTGGAGATAAGGAAAGAATTGCTAAAAAGATGGAAAAGGAAAAGCTGCCTAAATCTGGGATTCTGCAAAGATAGGCGTTTTTACCTAATAAAGAGGCCGAATTTGGTGAATTACTCCTAAAGGGTCTAGATAATTCTGTTGCGATTCGTTTGGTATCTTGTGGAGCAAAATCGGACCAATAATAAAGAAGTTATGACCAAAACAACGCAACAGTGTTTATCTTTATTTCCATACGAATTTGAGTTGGGCTAGAAGTCCATTACCTTAACTCTTCCTCAAGAAAACGAATTAGTTCTTCTAAACACCTATAAATACACCCTTATATCACTTGTAAATCATCCTTGCCTCATAGTAATTAGTTCTTAAGGTTTTATTCTTCCAGTTTATTGTAGAGAGCAAGATGATGTCTTTTATTATTTCTTTTAGTTTATTTCCTTCAGGTATGAACTAAACCTCCCATAGCTTGGGTTTTGCATATGTATAATCTATGAATTCTAATTCTTCTATCTAAGTTTCTTTGGGAATTATATGTTTTAATCTGATATTAGTTTCTTACTTTATATTTGCTTATGTGTTTTGATTTAATGTCTTTCCTAGAACTGATCACTTTAGGATTGTTTTAAGAGTAGTTAGATGGTCTCCTTGACAGGGTGTTTAACTATTGAACCACCACATAATGTCTAGTGTCGATAGCAGTTCTGACAAAACATACTTCTAACTAGATAGTCATTAAGGTTTGTTTTAACCACCGTATCACCAAGACTTGCAGTATTTGCTTAGGGCCTTAGTGGCGTTTGATAACCCTATTTTAAATCACTTCTTGGTTGTGACGTAGCCCCCTTAGTCGCTCTCAAGGTCTAAGGTAGTGGAATTTAGAATCCTGACTAAGTATTACCAAGAGCTAATATTCTCCCTTATGAACTAGATCTATAGATAGAATTAGAAGGATTAGTGCATACTAGCAAAACCTAAGCTATACTTCTCATCTCATATTCTTAATCTTTTACTTTATTTTCTTAGCTTTAATTTAGTTTTAATTCATAAAATTCAAAAAAACCAAATATTTAATATTCTGTTTTCTAATTATTTACTTTTACTCGTTATCTGTTCCTACGCGATTAACACACTTAAGTCCCTGAGAACGAACTCTACTTATCATTAAAACTTGCATACGTCCTGTAATACTTGCAGTACTGTGCCTGTCTAGGGTGAGAGTGCATAGTTTTCCATACTTAAATTGATCTTATTTTTATCACACCCTAGGCGACACCAATAACAATTCCTCATAAAACAGAAACAACTTGATCATCAATAAACCAACAATGGTTAGTGTAAAATAAATATAATCAATAACTACTAGAATGTAGAAATATACCCAATAGAGATGAAATATTACACCACCACTATCATAATATCATATCCATATTCATAGATCATTTTACCACTTTCAAAAGAAAGAAGAAAGAAGATTACTAATTAAACACCACACCGCCACCACCATAAGTTACAGAAATTAAACATCATTGTTGAGTGAAGCCATTTCTGATAAAATATTAGAGAATGGAAGGATAAGAGGGTATTGAATTGGGGTGGTGGTTTGGTTGAAGGAGTAAAGACGAGAGAGATGTGAGATGGGGTGGTGTGTTAATGTGAGGAGTAAAAGAAAAAAATATATATGTAAAGGGTTTCGGTCCGGTCTGGTCCGGTCCGGCCCTAACCGTTATTCTTTTTTTAAGGAATCGGACCGATAAGACAAAGGGCGGTTCGGTCCGGTCCCTCACTGTAGCAGCGTTCCGGTCCGGTCCGTAGGACCGGTCCGATAGCCAGGCCGATAAGTAATATAGTTTTATTAATATAAAAATCATTAAATAGTTTTCTTATTCCAAATATATTTAGACCCTAACCCTATTATCAACTTAAAATATTATTCTTAACTAAATTCCATTTTCTCTCTTAAATATCCAACAACCCTCTCTCTCATCGCTCTCTAGATTAAAATTCGCTTTTTTTTTTCACAAAGTATTGCTTCTATTCCTATCAATACTCAACTACATCATGTATCAATACACCTACCATACATTAACGCATACCACTATCGAGAAAAGGATAACCACCACCAACAAACCCAACCCACCAACCCAAACCACCAACTACAAATCCTCTACATTCTTCACACCACTTGTAGATGCAACCACTTGAGAAGAAAACAACAATTATCATCGTGCGAGAACTACCACAACTTTTGCGCAACCACTATCACATGTAGCCACCTCGTCTCCATCGTTTAAATTTTTTTTTACAGCTACGTATATGTGAAACATGATTGGATCTTGGATTTATGCTAATTAATTTGCACAACCAACAGTTCAATATAGTGGACCAATTAGGGAAAAAATTGGTTAATTTTTTTAAACCACGTGTATTGTATTATTGAAAGTATCATTTTTTTGTTAAACGATTCGTGAAGTGACATATTATTGTGCAGTGTTGGTAAACTTTAAATTTGTAATTATTGATTATTTATTAGGTTTGTATACCTCTCACGAAACCCTTGATTAATTTAGTATTACTTGAACTTGTATTAATACTTGTTTTTTCTCAATTTAATAACAATTTATTTGATTGTCCAAATGGTAGAGAGTTTAGACATTTATAAGGGAGACTTAGGGTTTGAAACCCTTATCGTTCAAACTTTACACAAACCTACCGAATTATATATTGGAAATCAAAATGTTTTTTCCAATTAAAATTTAAGTTTTTTTTCTATCTCGAAGGATGGTGTTTGTAGCTCCGCTATCAATCAAACAAAAGTTCTCATCACGTATCTCATGTTTTTCATAACATTATTAAAATCTATATTATATATGAAAATGAAAAGAACATAATAAGAATAGTATAATATATTGAATCAAATCCATTATATTTAGAAATTAAAATTTTAAGCTACAATTATTATAGAGACCGGTTTCAAATGAATGTTGATTTAACATTAATTTGATCAAATTTGATCTTCCAGGCCTCATTATTGGTATCACCACCTAAATTTTTTAATACCGTATAATTTTCAAAAAATTGAATAAATAAAAACAAATTAGGTTTCAAATATTTAAAATTTTCCATTTAAAATTTATCTAAAAGTACGATATAGGTTTCACGCCTCTAAATAATTTGTTGTATACCTCAAACCTTTAGACTATGGTCTATAATTTGGGCATATAAATTGCAATCTAGGTTTCGGGTCTATAATTTGTTGCGCTAAGAGCCTATACAAAGTTGTTATATGCTTCCATCCTATGATATTTGTTCTAGTTTTAGGACTTATCAAATTCGTTGGTGGGTATAATATTTATTTTATATTTCCATCATATAAAATTTATTTTAAGATTTGACCTAAAAAAATTCTATAACTCTGGATCTTTACAATTTTTAACCATCTTTCTCACATTTATAAAATACCTTACATCCTTCATGCATTGACAATTCTTTACTTCAAATAGACGGTTAGAAGGTAATTACATTATATACTCTCCAAAATATGTTTCAAACCATAGAATTAGAAGTATATCAATTTTATTACACTTTAACAAGGTGCTTACAATATATTCTTTAAGCGTTGTTAGTATAACCAACAAATAAATTAGCATGTAATTTATTGCACTTTAACAAGGTGCTAATTACAATATATTTTTCAAGAATTGTTGCTATAAATAAACAAATATATTAACATATGCAAAGAAAAGTTCAATATATCTTACAAAACTTTTTACCTATTTTTAACCTATTCGACAAAAGAAAAGAGCAAACTCGAGATAATAATGTGTTATAACCTAAAAGGAGAAGAGTAAACTAAATGGAGAGAATATGATTCTTGTATTTTAACTCGTGTTATACAACCAAGGCATGCTCATATATATAGGACAACATATGCTCATTTATATAATTCATTAACTTTGCACGGACAAGAAATAAAAAGGGTTTTTAACTCAAAAGGGTCATATATCCCAACAAACTTGATTTATAAGGTCCAACCTATTTTACTGAATACACTGGTCCAAAATACCATTAAGTGTTGCACACGCGTCTGATTAATTGGTTTAGCAGCCACATTGGTAACACGCGGTGATCTAGGGGAGTTCAAAAGTTGTTGCAACACATCTTGTCATATCAAACCAATTTTACTTAATCAATGCAACCCAAACTAATTAGGAGAGAAGTTTCTGAAAAATTAAGAAGAACATGAAACGCCCATCATGTAAGAGCTATCCGGCGAGCCTAGCTAACAAACGGCATAAAACACATAGGCTTTTTTATTGGACGAATATGAAAAGAGAATGGTGGATCGGCGGGGTCGATAGATAGGAGTATACAACCCAAAAGCACTCTCAGCCTGGTAAGGACTTTGTCTAATAGAGGTCCCAATGAAGGCGGTTGATGTCTTGTCTTTTGACATTATATTTAATAGTTCGAGACATCTATTTTTGGAGGGGTTTTAGTTTAAATTTGGGATTTTGTTTCTTTATTTGATATATTTCTATTCTTAAACTAATGTCAATGATTCTCGTGTTTTTTTAGCATTTTGAGGTGTTTTGTGCTTTTTAGGTGAAACTCATAAGAGCACGTGGGGACTCGGAAAAGTAAAAATAAACCTCCAAGGTAGTGAAAAGAGACTAAAAAGTAACCCGGGAAGTCAAGAGTTAACTTAATTCTCAAGAAAGAAAGGTTTAACTATTAGGTCGAAATCTTTGAATGACGCCCAGGATGTTTCGAGAGGATTTTGGAGCTGATTTATAGACCGTTGGAAAGCTCTTAGAAAGAGAAACATGTGGAAAAAAGTGAGCAAAATTCAAAGCCCATAAGGTCGAGGTGTGATTGTTTTAGTGGCTTAAACACATGCCCCAAAACAAGAATGCTCCATAATTTTAGTACTTTTAACCCATTATCAAGGTTCATGATTTTGGGAGGAATAAAAAATGCTTTTTCCTTCGTTTTCACACACAACTCATAAAACAAATTCAAAATGGAGCAAAGCCTTGAAGAGGATATTGGGAAGAGTTTCACAAATTCATCTTCATCTTCAATCATTCAAGCATTCATAATTTTCTGAATATTATAATTTCCTTTTTCTTTTTAGTTTTTTTAGTTATTTCATGCTATCTTATTTTCTTTTGTTTTATTTTCCCAGAATTATGAGCTAAATTCCTAATTGAGTTTGGGAAATCGATGAAATTCTAGTTTTATTATTTGAGCATTTTATTGTAATTAGGGGCAACTTAACTTAATTGGGATTGATAGTTATAGGTTTACCTTATATTGAATTGTGACTGATTAATTTGGAATATGGATTTTTTATCTTTAATTTACACCCGGGAGGGGGGGGGGGTTTAAAGGTAGATCTAGGTAATTTGAGAGTGTAATATTTTATTGAGTCGGGAGATCTTAGATGATGCATAACTGCGAAGGAGGTATGAGTTTTTATCACTTTATTGGGTATCTTGGTTCATCCTAGTGGGGCTCCATGTCCTTAATATTAGAATATATTCACCCGAGAGAGGTTTATTTTTAATTCTGAATCCCGGTTAATGTGTACTTATCAGTCTCTCCCTTAATAGGTAGAATTGCTCAATTAGTGAACATAAGTGAATCCATGGTCCCAAGCTAAACTTTTCACATTTAAAACTTAGTTTTTGAATATCTAGTCCTTATAATCTAGTAATCGTTACTCTAGTAATTTATTTTTGTAGTAGTTTAATTACAATCCAATCCATATTTTCCATTTAGCTTTTTCCTCATAATGAATTACTCGTAACCCATCTAAAGCACAAGATTAGAATTCCTAATCCCTTGGTACACGAATATCGATTTTTGAAGTATTACTTGGTCAAATTTCGTACACTTGCAGATTGACAACAACGATGGTGGTGATGCAAGAGTAAAAGGAGATTGAATTGTGCATTAGGGTTTACGGAAACGATGTTGGTCAACAGTGGCGTTTCCAACTGGCGCATTAGGGTTTGCGGATACGGTGCTGGGCTCGACGGTGTAATTTAGTGGGATGTGTAAAAGCATAAGTCATAACACCTGTGTACAACATTTGGTGGGTCGTTTGACACGCATACACCATATAAAAAATATAACATATTTAAGAATGAGATACTTTACGGGTTTACAATTACTTGTAAAAGATCCAAACTCTCCTAGCGAAATGGATTACATACCATGTTTAACGATAATAGCTTGAATGTGAAAGCACTTGTTTTTAGTATATTTTATGTGTTATTGTGTACCTTATGATGAAGTGAATCGTTATTTTTGATATAATTTCCCCATAATTCTGCTGAAACTGTTATAGTACAAATTTAGTTGCATCAAATAGGATTGAATACGTGAAATTAGGAACTAATGGAATGCAAGTTTTTTTTTTCCTATGCGTGCTTTAGAGTGAAGAAAATGACAGATTGTTTATATTATAAGCCCGAAATAATATTTTGAACTTTATTCATTCAAACTATTAGACTGGACCTTGCATAATTTGTTAAGTCATTGACCTTATTAACAATTATCTCAAATAAAAATGAGTCACTCATTACTCTAAAACATTCACATAGATAATTATAAATTCTTCACAATAATTTCAATATTTTATTCTAAATAGCATAATCATTATAACAAAACCGCCACTAGACTAAAAAAAAAAATTAAAACAAACTGTTTGCCAATAACATTTTATTTTTGGACTAGATTACCAATAACATCTTGATTATTTTTTCATACCAAAATACCTTTTATTAATAGATATTGTTTTTTAATACTAATAAAGTATAGCCACCATTTCCCATAAATCCTCCAGACACCACTACCTCCTAAACCACCATTACTACCATTTCCGATCAATTTTTATGGCAACCTCTTCTGGTTGATTTTAAAAAAATATAGATTAATCATAAAAAACTGAAAACATATATCTTAAATTAATTTGAGCTCCTAATTATTATATATCACACGTAAATATTAACATTAAAAAAATGATTTGATCTCCGATCAACAACTTTGAGAATATGTAATTTTCATGTTCTCAAAACATAATACTACTACCTATTAGATAAAAAAATGAATATTCATAGTCTGAAAACGGGATGAAATATAAAAATTAAGGTTATCAGGTATCTCAACAACCTCAAAACTTTTCTTCCACCTAGGACAACCCAAGTTATGCCCAAACTACTTCTTCTCAAAATCATGCAACAATCTACAATCCGAGTAACACCATGATTCCCAAATCGATTGGTCCGGTTTTGCAACTACATACTATTACATTTAGGAATGCAATTATGAGCTTCATTGCCTGTATCATGAAAAATGGTATTTTCCCCCCTATACTAATAGTGCTTTGATAGGTTATTATTTCTAAAAGTCTGACTTTGAACCCCGTCTACCATAAATGTGATGCCATATTATTCAATTATTTATACTTTCTGTCTATTTTATCCTTTAAATAATTAATTAATAATTTTAAATTAATTAAAACCCCCTAAAATTATTATTAAACCACATAAACCTTTAAAATATCAAAAGAACCCCTGTAACACTTTCACGTTTCTTCGTACACACATTTTTACCCCAATCAAACCCACACACTCTACCTAGCCCACCTATTGAAACAAAAGCTCTAACTCATCTTCTTCATAGTGCACACCCACCCTCTCAGACATAATTGTGTATCACACATCCATAACCATCGCAATCACAGTCAGATAGATCATTCTCCACCACTAATAATCCACTACACTATTAACACGACATATTCTAAAATACCAATGTTCAAGGTGGTTTTTTTTCTCAATTTAAACGAAATAAACACAATTTTTTTTGTTATTTGACCTATAAAACTTATCAAATTTTTTACAACACTCTTTAGTAGCATGCATATATCACGTCTTTACGTTCTTCAGTAAAATTTATATATCGCGTACCTTAATTTCAAATGTCATATGGATAATTATGACCCCCATTTATAATACTATTTGCTTTGGTACTCGCTTGTTCTATTACCACGTATGCCATTGATATGTTTGAGGCTCACGTGCCCGGTGTGTTGGTTAGGGCTCTGACAATTCCAGAATAGATTATCGTCGTTCTATTGAGAAAATTAATTTCTGGAAATCTGATGTCTCCCAATTTGTGATGATTTAATCTTAGTTGGAGACATCATTTTAGGTGTATTTATTAGGATATATGTCGATTTTCTCATGATTTAGTACACTTTCCTATTTTGTGTCTTGATTTAATTATTTATTATTTTTAGAGCATATTGGGTTTAATTGTTTGTTAATTGTGAAGCTTTAAAGATATATGGTAATTAATTAGATGCCAAGTTAATTCTAAGAGATAAATGAAAAAGGATAAACATGGAAATTGGAAATAAAGGCAAGAAATATGAAAAAGGAAAAGATAAAGTTGCCAAATAAATCTGAATTCCAGCAGCTACGAACATAAAAGTGATCATAACTCAAGATTGGCTATGAATTTGGAAAAATGGTCTAAAGCAAAGTTAAAGAGCTTTCCAAGACGATCAGTTTCGACTATTGGAACGCATCAAACGGATAAGTATTGAAGCAGTTACGACCAAAATAAAACAGCATCAAAATCTTACATTTTCTATATTTTAGGGTTACGGATTTGAGTTTGGCTTGGAGTCCAATACCTATCTTATACTCCAAGAAACGTTTTAGGGTTTCCTATACCCTATAAATACACCCTCTTATCATAAGAAACTCATCCTTGGCCAAACCTTACGCCAAGAGGAAGCTTACAACACAAGAAAAGAAGTATGGAAGGAGCTATGCATCAATTATGTCTCCTTCAATCTTTGAATTTGTATTTTCTTTCTTTTCTTCCATTAGTATGAACTAAATTATATTTAGCTTGAGTTTTAGCATATATGTATGAACCCTAGACTTGTTTAAACGTCTATCTAATTTGGGAATTATATGTTTTAAATTGAATCCATGTTTTATTTCTCTGTTTATGTGTTTGATTTATAGTTTGTTTTCTTTACGGATTGCAACCGTATAGAATTACCTTCGTGTTAGTGAGATAGTCAATAGCTAAGGTATATTTAACTATGAAAACAACACATAACGTCTAGTGTAAGGATGGTCCGACAACCCAGCCGATCTAGATAGTCATTATGGTTTGGTGTTATCATCATTAATCAATTGTAGGAAAAGTTTGCTTATGACCCTTATTGACACAGGTTAACCCTATTTTAAACTACCTAGCACAATTGAGACCGATTATTGTAATACTACATGATTCGCCCTTACATGTTTAGAATAAACAAGACTAGCGGGGATTACTTGCTAATTACTCAGGCTAAACTCTCATACTATCTTCTTCTCTTTGCATTTAAATTTATGTCTTTACTTTATTAGTTAATTTTCTATTTACAAAAACCAAACAAAAATCTATTTGTCTTTTAATTTCTTGCGTATTATCTGATCTGGCTTCTTTATTTGCACTTGATAATTTGCATAAGTTCTCTCTAACATTCGTAGTCTCTAAGGAACGAATTTTATTTATCATCTAAAACTTGCATACGTCCTGTAATACTTGCAGAACTGTGCTCAACTTAGGGTGTTTATTTGCACTTATTTATATCATTATTTTATCACACCCTAGCGACACCAAAACCTCAAAGGAAGTATATATAGATTATAGATATATATTATATATCCACATGTTCCATATACTACTCTTTCAATCATATGGTCCTTCACAAATCCACCACACTTCAATTTACAACGGAGTTTCACATATTATTGTTTCTAGTCAAGATAGTACACATCCTTATTTTGCACACATATATAGTTTTTCGTAATACGAACCGAGGGTCAGAGTCCCAGGTCTTTCCAGTTGGGTACTAACAACGAGCGTAGTTTCAACAATCTGGGTAGATGACCTTGAACTTCAGAATATAGATGACATAGCTTATAAAAACAGAACAATATTTAGTATCTCAAACTTGTAAACCCTCACCATAGCAAATCTAAATCACATAACTTATACAGAGTACACCCGATCTCCAGTGGATTGCCCCTTGGCACCACATAATGATAAAAAGGGATTAGAAATAGTAAAACTGATAGTATCTCGTTACTAATATATATTGATGGTGATTTCATAAATCAAGGTTCTTACGTGATACATAATAAAACTACTTGTATGAATATAAAAGTGTTTTCCTTGACCGATATGTGATGATAATCTTTACCCTCTGGATATTTAGAATAAATCGAGGCATTAGTAGTCTTTCTTTTTTCCTTTTTATTATCTTGTCTTCTTTTTATTTTTCCCAAGAGGGGTCTCATAGCCTCCTCTAATAGATCACTCAGGATAAGGCAAATGACTAGTCTTTTTAATCTTTTTTTGCTAATCCTGTGGAATAGGACCATATTTGACCTTACTCTTGATGTCATGTTTACAATGAGGATACATCTCTACATCTTTGATCATCTTACTTATTAAAAATTTCATTGCTTCATACCGCACATTACCAAATAAGAACTCACATTGCTTCTCCTCCTCGAAGATAAAGTAGAAGCTTCATCCTTAAGTTACAAATTTCCTTTTTGTGCGAGGATTGTAATTGTGCACCTTTTTTGGAAAGACACTCCAACATACCACCCATAATGGATGGTAGGATAGTTAATAATGGTGAGTACTTTAACATTTCTCCTCAATCTAGAAGATAATGCCAACCACCATCCCCTAATATTCTTCTCAGCCTGATGGGTGATTCACTACTTCTTTAAAGCATGCTCGAAAGAGGTTTGCCAACGAGGATTTATAAAATATGATTTTGCATATCACATTTAAGGCTATTATTTTTTCCCATGTGTCTGGATTAAATTGGGATCAATCATAGTTCTCAGGGAGGTCAATGATAGGAGTCCTAAAGGGACGCCTCAACCATTTACCAAAGCATTATATGTATAAGCCCAATTCACATTATAACCTCAACATGCCTACCTAGTGACCCCTATTATCCTAACCTCTACACATAGTTATTTCCCTAGGTTTATGGCATGCTCAAATTTATTAGTAGATAAAAGACAATCTACACTAAGATCCCCTATCAAATCTAATATATCAAAGTTTCTAAGCATCTAGTGACATACCTCGACTAACCTATCATTTACTACCTCTGAGTTTATAACATCGACACGAGTGGCATTGACTGGGTTGAGATTTCGAGGTGTTTAAGGAGATGCGCTGTATTTATTGTGTTCCTTACCTTCAGGCCTCAAGGAATTGGAGTCCTACTATACACCTCTACGCTAATAAATAATAAGGAACTATTATCTTCATTTTCATCTAGAATTCGATGACGACACTTGATTTAAGTCTTAGAACTAATCAGGTTAACCACTTGCGTGTGCTCTTCTAAATTTACTTAGAGCAAAGAACCCCTACATATCTCTATATTACCACTATCTTTTGAAAGCAACACCCCCAATGTCACAAGAAGGAGGGATAATTTATTTTGACATTTACATTGAAAATAAGTCTAAATTGTAAAAGAAGGTGAGAGTAAGTACCTCCAAAGTTGAAGCGTGAAGATTATAAGTATCAGAATTGGGTTGCTTTTCATCGTTGTTGGCTGGATATATTCATATCTCTCTCTCACACACACACATACACACACACACACTAGATTGGAATATATTCAAAATGATTAATGAACTTGGATTATAGGTATATATAGTGTTTACCATAAAATTCATAATGAGTCATAATGATTACTTTTAATTGAAAACATTACTCCCATAATGCATCGTCTCGGCTTCCATGGTTTTAATTAGTTGCCAAACCCATCGATTCGCGTATTTTAGGTACATCATATTCAAAATTTGAAATTGAAAATGTAACAAGGTGGAAGCACCAAAGCCTCATAATAGTGATGGAAGGTATTAAATTTTGAGGGTGCCATCTGATAGACTATATTTTTCTATAAAGGTAATCGGGAATATACACATCTCTATATTCTCTCGATTTAACATTTTAGTTCCATATCGACCCTCAAGAGCTCTATGTCCCTTGTAGGTTATTAGATACGTCATCTTATAAGTTCTTTCAACTAGAGGTTCGTAAGGTAACATTCAAAACATAAATGTGTAATCAAGTTTCCTAAGCATGTGGTTGAACAACAACCTAACAAGGTACTTCCCAATAGTCGAATTTATTATCTTATCAAACTGTTAACATTGCGAGTAACTACTTTTCACCCTATCATCTATAAATAACCACCATATTATTTGCAAAAGACACGAGACATTCACGCAAGGGTTACCTTATGCGCAATTTACCCCTTTTTCTATTTGCATAGTCATCATAATATATGTCATACTTTATTCAAAGTAATATCATCTTACCTTCGCGAGGAAGATCTTGTCTCTTACATAAATTACTTACTTGGGGTACCCGTCCCCTTGGTTTACTGATTTAGTGCATATTTTAAATAAATTGGGCACTCGCAAATCAATCTAGTTACTCTTGTACGAGAGAGTTCTCCTACAAAATATATTAATAACTCAAATAATTTCGACTACATTTTTGGTCAATCAACGATAATTTTAGAAGATTGTTAAAATGAAAAATAAATGGATATTCAAACGAATTGTTACAAACATTTGAAAGTTCTTTTTTATTTGTGTAAATATTTTAGTCTATGCAATTTCAAAACATTACATATAAGATATATCAACGGTAGAAGAATATTTAACGAACCTCGCATATAAGAGGAATTATTACTTTAGAGAATTCACTTTGGTAAAATTTAAGACGTAGATAACTTTTTTTTTTATTCAAAATGCTGGCAAATTAAAATTAGAGATATTTGATTGCTAAAGCGTGGTCTCATGTTTTATATCCAGGATTCTTTTAGGAGGGTATAAGTTACAATAAACAATTGGGTTTGATGTATCAGTTTAGAAGAAATATTGGGATTAATTTTTAATTTGTGGAGGGACAATATTCAAGGGTGGGGGAAAATATTCAATTTGGATGGGCTAATATAATATTTTACTAAAGTTTTTATCAACAAAAAAAATCGACTGAATTTCAGTCGTCCACCCCCCGCAAAAAAATCGCCCCGGTTTATTTTACTATCCGTATATGGCCGTTATTGTATTTCATATTTTATTTGTAATTTTTTATAATAATTGAAATATATTATTAATGAAAAAATTATTTTTATTATAAAAAATATTATTTATATTTAATATAACAGTAGAGTCAAGTCTCATTTCGCCCTATTATTTGTTACTATTTTTTCTACTTTTCATTCTTTCTTTTTTTCAATTTAAGTCACATATATAATTTTTCTTTTATTTTGGACACAAATATATAATAATCATGTAAAAACCCTAATTTCATATATAAAAATTTCCAAAATTGTGAACCAAATTTAGAAAAAAAAAATGAAAAACACTATCTACAAAAGTAGTATGGCATATGAACTTATTTCTAAAGTAAACAATCTATATATTTTTTTTATTTAAACTATCCTTATTTTAACTATATTATATAATAATATTTATATATTTTTAATATTAAACAGATAATGGGCCACCATCCCACTTTCGGTCACCACCATTTCCGGTCTCCACCACCTCTGATCACTGTTTTTGCCACACCACCTCCGACCACTGTCACCGTAACCACCATAACAAACTACGCCCAATTTATTTTTTTTAATTTCCAGCCACCACCTTCGACCAATATTTAAAATTTACAAAAAATTCAGCCACCAGCACCGACTACCATCGCCGCTGCCGCTGCCCCACCACCACCACCACCACCAGTCAATTTTATACTTTAGATTTAAAAAATCAACCGCGACTACCACCACCAACTCCGGTCAATTTCTTTTTATAATATTTCGACCACCGCTGTCGCAACCACCACCAAGTTTTTTTCCGACAAATTATTCCGCATATATGAATTTTATTTCTTGAATTACATGGAATTCGATGTCGAAACAATATGTTAGATTGTTTCATATTTCGAACATGAAATTCATGTTTCAAATAATAATTTCTTTATTTCGAATAATCAATTTCTTGTTTCGAACAACGAATTTAATGGTACAAACAGTTAATTTAATATTTTGAATAGTGAATTTCGTGTTTGAAATTTAAAATTCCATATTCTGCGATCAGTTAGCCAAAAATATGACTGAAGAAATACTGGACAAGTCGTTGGAGATGGTCGGATGCTCAAAGGTGATGTCGGCCTAAAAACATTATCCGGGGTTGGTTGTGGTGTTGATGGTGGTGGTGGCTGTAATGGTGGCGGCCAAATTTTATAATAAAATTGCTTAAGAGGGTGGTGGCTTCAACAAATGTTTGTGGTGGTGGTCGAACTTTTATAAAATAAAATTAGTTGTAGGAATTGTTGGCGTCATCATTGGTGGGTAGTGGCCAAACGTTTTTTTTTTTAATAAAAATATTCCAAAAGTGTTGGCGGTGCTTACGCGGTGATCGGTGATAGTGGTCGGGTTGTTTAAAAGATTTATTCTCAGCTAATGAGAACGATGGTGGTCGAATGTTATAATACAGTTGGTTAAATTTATATTTCTTTCTTATAAGTAAACTGATAATAATTCTTATATGTAAATAGATAATAAATCAATTAAATAGATCGAATAAATGAAGATATTTTTAACAAGAATTATTTTTAAAAAGTAAATTTATAGAAAAAAGTTGTTTTTAATAATTAAATTCTTTAGTAGAGTGTAGTCTTTTTCCTTTTTCGCAAAATAGGGTGTGGTTAATAAATTAGCTTATATATATATAAACTATCTAAATGTTCCGTTCAATGGAGCTTATAATATAGGTGAAGCTGAAGCACTGGGAGTGCTATGGGGATGTGAGATGGCTACAGAGTTCCTTGCTGGCTCGGTGGTGATTGAGAATGACTGCTTCTCCATCATTCTTCCTTTCTCTTCCTCCTTTCCCAACTTCCTTTTTTGATTGTTGTAATATTTTTAGAACTATTTATGATAATGCTGAGTTTCGTAGACTTACTTTTTCTTTTGTTTCGTGCAAGAATAACCGTGTGGTTGACTAGGTCGCTAAACATAAAATAGTATGTTTGATGATTAAAGGATGTGTCCTCCTTCTCAGTTAGCTAATTTGCTTTCTCTTGACTCTATTGCTTCCGACATTGGCTGAATTCTTTGTTATTTTTATCCATCTATATTATGGTTTGAAAAAAAAAAAAAATCTAAACGTTCCGGTTCCCTACGTGTGAACTTATAATTAACCCAACACAATGATTTACCAAAAAGATCTATCCCACGTGCCACCCTAAACGTTTTCCTAAAGACTTTTCCCTCCTTATTCCGTATTAAAATTTTCAACTTTGTTTTGGACTTTTATGCATTTTGGCTCTACCTCCGGATCCAAGATTATGGTCCCCACAAAAATTATTGGGGCCCACTTTACTGTAGACGTCAACTAGTACAGGACCCTAAAAATAAACACGAGGATTTGCCGGCCTATGATTTTTTTTTCAAGTGTTTAATAATATAAATAAAAATAGAAAAATTCTTCCATCTAATATTGGATGAACCTACACCGATCATATTAATACACATATTCCATGTTTTAAACTTACAAAAATAACTAATTAATTAATCCAATAACATGTGTTTTGTTATAATAATCTATGAATATGAGGTGAATATTGGACCATCCAATATTAGATGAAAGTCTTACCTATAATAGGCGAGGAATAAAAGAAGACTCGCGGGAAAGGATTTGGACAACCAATCCCCTAACCAAAAATTCTAAAAACTTTAACTTTTGCAACCTAATCATCTAGGTCATTAGTTTTCCTATTAGGCACTTTGGAATTCATATTAGGCTTTTAACTTTTAAGAGTCGTGTCATATGTTCATAATTTTACAAATGATTGGGTCCCACATAGCTTAAATCAATATAAAAGACAAAAAAATAAAAATAAATATACGTTTATTTTTTTAAAGAAGCACTTTAAATTATTTTTAAATTCTTAAATGTAATCATTATATATATTTTTAGGAAAATAGTAGACATGTCATTTTTAAAAAAACATCTAAAATAATTTTAAATTTTAAAAATAAATTAAATAATCTTTATAAATTATTTTAGAATTAATTTTTTTATAAAATAAACAATTTCTAACATTGCCTAAAGCCATGTATTTGATTGGTAAATGCATCTTTCAAAAATAATTTAGATAAAACTCATTTATATTTCTTGTTTTATACGAAAAAGAAAAAGTAATGATCTAAAAAAAAGTTGCATACTCCCTAATATATAGAAACTACTATGAACAAGTTTGAGTTATAACTAGCTCTTGTTATATTTTGGTCTTTTGAGGATATAAATGAAAACACAAAGTTTAAATTTTGCTCTAAACATAGACAAACTAGTTTTGATTCATCTCGAAAGGATGCATGAAAATATATGTATATTCACGGTAGATTTAGTTAACAATAAACTGACTCGAACCACTTATGCTATAAAATAAACTAATATGTAAAGAAATAAAAATAAACAAAGAATATGATTTGTATTTTAATTATTTGTTACATTATACGAAATTTTATATTTATAAGACAATATATGATCAGTCGAGTCATTCAAATTATAAGTGGAGTTCGCTCTTCCTTCTAGAAAAAAATAAAATAGATCTCGTTCTTTGTCTTCTCCAACAATTCATTCCTCAATCTTTTTCATTTTTTTGCAGTTTGGGTTATCTTTTGGTGCTCCGCTTCATCTTTTCTGGAAGATGAACTCATCTTCGGATGGGTTTATCTTTCCCATACACTTTCTCCATTTTAGACCTATTTTGATCTCTTCTTCATCACACATGAGAGCTTCTTCTCTTATTTTGATCGAATTAACTAAGAACTTTAAAGATCTAAAAGCCTTAGACAAAAACTCAGATTAAAAACCCTAAATCGGTCAACAAATATAAAATTAGCTCTTGCATGTTTAGATCTATATAATAATATGAGTTTTGATAGCACTTTATGGTTCTTTGATATATCTACTGTTGTTAGGCTTATGAATCGTTGTTTTTATGTTTCTAAATGTTGTTCTCATCCCTATATCAGCAGGTTGATACTCCATAAAGACGGTTGTGCTTATGACTTAAACTATGGAGGCGGTGTTGGGAAGAAAAATCGATTTATCAAAGAGTTTATTACAAGCTTTCATGGTAATAGACTATTTACACTTTGGGAATTACAAAATAAAATCCTACAAGAAGCAACGACAATTGTGGAAACCAAGAGAAAAATAGTTAAAAAAGAACAAGGGAAAGAAGAGATATGGGCTTATACTACCAGGTCGATGGCTTTTTTTTTCTGTTTTATGTTTTTAAATTTTACTTTCATTATTAGATCGATGGCTAATGTTTGTGTTTCTTATATCTCAGATAGAGATATTATTTACTTGGAAATTGATGGTCTTTCACTTCTATCAGGAATCCTGATGTTCAACAGCATTGTAATGCTTTATCTTGCACTTTTGTTTATCATTTTGATGTTCCTCCTCTTTTCAAGATAATATTTGTTTCTATGAGTGGTTTTTCAGATATTTCTTATGTAGGAATCGAAGCAATTTGCTTAGCAAAAGAAATTATAATTACAAAAGAAAGGATATAATCTTATAAAAAACGATAAAGATTATGATTCACAATACGAACCAGAAAAAGGGAAAGAAGATAGTGATAAAAATAAAGCCAACTACCTTGGGAATGAGTTTGAAGGTGATAACGTGGACAATAAAATGAACTTTATATATGATGATGCTGACGAAGATGTTAACAATCCTATAAAGATGCAGAAGGGAGGCGCCTACTCCCAGGATAAAGCCGCGGGTGGTGAATGAGTATGATATTTTGGAATTGTCAAGAGATCCGAACCCCTTTGACAATTTCGCATCTTGGATCCTTGGTGGCTCGTTTTAGACCAGTTCTTGCAGTTTTTTGTGAGACCATGTTAAGGGAAATTGATTCCCAAGACATAGTCAGACGACTTGGTTTTAGTAACAATTTTTTTGTTACCCCACCTGAAACGCTTATCATTCCGGTGGGGTCATAGTTTTGTGGCAATCATGTGTTTATTTAACTGTTGTTTTTAGCTTCTCCTTTTATGTTATTTTTAAAATTAATGAAATATCGTTTAGTTATTACATGGTGTGCATACATGCTCCAAATGAATTTTATGATAATAAAACATGGTATGATATTTCCAACTGGAGTAAGGATATATAAGAACCCTGGACAATCTTAGGAGATTTTAATGTCATTCTTAACATAAACGGAAAGTGTAGCACTAATCCTGCAGATATCAACCATATTAATGAATTCAAAAACTTTACTTACAGTTATTCGCTTATAGAGATTAAATCTAATGAATGTTTTTTTTACTTGGTCCAACAGGATGGTAGGTGAGAAAAATGTAAAAACAAGGATAGATTGAGCAATGGCTAATTAAGAATGGATCAGACTTTTTCCGAGAGCACAAGTCTTCGTGCCTCCAGCAATCGGTTCCAACCATTCTCCTCTTATACTTAATTATGATATTAATATGAAATTTCAAATGAAGCAATTTAAATTTGAGTCTTTTTGGTCAGATAACCAGAATTGTAGACCTACGGTAGAGAAATGATGGAATATTGGGAAAATTGAACCTCTTATATGCAACTATACTAAAAAAAGAGACAATACTATTAACGAACTAAAACAATGGAGCAGAGAAACATTCAAAAATCATGAGACACAGATTAAAAGTTTACAAGAAAAACTTACAATTATTACCAATGAAATACCAACTGAAACTTTGATCAAAGAAGAACAAGAGATTAAAGAAAAAAATCAAATTCGAGTATGCATGTGAAGAAAAATATTGGGGATAGATCGAGACAAAATTGGCTAATTTATGAGGATAAAAATACAAAGTTTTTCCATCTAGCAACAATTTAAAGAAGGAAATATAATATAATCACGAGGATTAGGGATGAACATAGCACTTGGAGAGATGACTCTACTGAGATTAAAAATTGTTTCCACGAATTTTACTAAAATCTATTTATCGAACAACCGACAGAATTAAAAGGTATGGATAAAGCCACATAATATATAATACCTAAAGTTAATCAACAAATGAAAATGACCTTATTAAAGAACCGACTTTGGAAGAAGTAGAAAAAGCTGTTTGGGAACTTTCTTTGTCTAAAGCTCTAGGACTGGATGGTTTAAACTGTAAATTCTATAAGGAATACTGGGATATTATTAAATTTGATTTTCGATTTGGTTCAAGATTTCTTTACTAATAATAGAAATTTGGAAGATATAAATGATACACTATTACACTAATCCCAAAAGGGGGAAGTTCAAGAAGGATTGGGAGACTATAGACCGATATCGTGCGTAAACTTTATCTATAAGATTATTTCTAAAATATTAGCTAACCGTTTGCAGGGGTTAATGGATAAGATTGTGTCCCAGACACAAACAGCTTTTATTAGGGTCGAGCTATACAATATAATATTATTATTGCGCAGGAAATTTCTTTTTTTTATGAGCAGGAAAAGGAAGAATAAAAAAACATGGCGAAAATAAAAATTGATATGGCTAAAGCCTACGACCAAGTAAATTCGTAGTTTCTTCTTTTAGTTCTCAAAAAGATAGGTTTTTGCGACTAATGGATAGCTTCGGTAAGAAATTGTATTATGTCTGTTTCTTTTAATATGAATCTTAATGGTGAAAGACTTGATAAATTCTACACAGGACGCGGAATTAGACAAGGGGATTCTTTATCCACATTTCTTTTCTCTTTAATGACTGAATCGCTTACTAGTAGTATGGAGTATTATACTAACAACAATCTTTATAAGGGAATCCAAATTAACAGGAACTGCCCAGAGATATCGCACCTTTTATTTACGGATGATTCATTATTTTTATAACTATTGACGAAACTAATTTGCAGGACTTTAAAGATTGTCTTAGTATGTACTGTAGAGGTTCACGTCAGAAGATTAATTTTAACAAGTCAACAATAATAAGTAGTGAAAAAAACCCTCAAGAGCTAAGACAATATGTGACTTCAGAGATTGGAATTAAAGAAACAAATGATCTGGGCTACTATCTAAGAATACCTTTATGTTATAAAAGATCAAAAGTAGAATCTTTGGAATGGATAGCGGAAAAATTATTTAAAATACTGAAAGATGGAAAGCGAGATTATTATCTGAATAAGGAAACGAATTTTTAATTAAAGTCATACTTGCAAGCGATCCTTAACTATTATATGTGCATTTTCTCTTTTTCTATTTCTTTCTTGCAAAAAAATTATTTCTGCATTCTCTATTTCTTTTTTACAAAAAAATATTAAAATAAGAGATTACATAAGTAAAATTAATTTAAAGAATTATTGAATTAATAAAATAAATATTTAACTTCCATTATAACAAAATTATAAAGAGACTATTGAATTTAGCCTAGGTGATCAAGTATCTAACTGATTTATTAAGATTATATTAAATTAAAAATATTTATCCTATTCTTCTAGTGATTAAAGTATTGGTTAATTACACGCATGTTTTAGAATAAGACTTTCATTATATATATTATAATTATTAATTATATTAATAAAACATGTAAAATTTTATTAATAAAATAATTATTGTAATTTTTTTTTTGGACAGGTAATAATTAGAGCCAATTGTTGATTGATGCCTATTAAAAAACTTATTTAGAAAAAGGTGCCTAGGAAAAAATATTTATTGAAAACAGCCCTATCCCAAAATTACCTTTATAATTAACAATTAAAAAATAAGAAAAAAACTAATAATCACACGCGCGTGTCCGTGAAATTTTTTTAAAATCGTCATAACTAATTCAAAAAAAATCAAAAAAATCAAAAAAAATTATATTTGGATAAATCAAATTAATATTTACGTCTATGATTTTTTTCGGAATTTTCTGAATTTTTTGATTTTTTTGATTTTTTTAAATTTTTTTTTCCGCAGACACGAAATTACATGTTTTAAACATGGAATTTCATGTTTATTTCACGGTTTAAAACATGGAATTTCATGTTTAAAACATGGAATTCCATGTTTAAAACATGAAAATCCGTGTCTGCGAAAAAAAAAATCAAAAAAATTCCAAAAAATAAAAAAATTCAAAAAAAATCAAAAAAATTCATAGACGTAAATATTAATGTGCTTTATTCAAAAATACAATTTTTTTAATTTTTTGATTTTTTTTGAATTAGTTATGACGATTTTAAAAAAAATTTCACGGACGCGCGCGTGCGATAGAATTAGTAGTAGTAGGTGGTGGTGGTGGTGGTGGTGGTGGTTGTGGTGGAGGTGGTGATGGTTGTGGTGGATGTAGTAGTGGTTACATACATGGTGGTTGTGGTGGTGGTTGTGGTGGTTGTGGTGGTGGTGGTGGTGGTGGTGGTGGTGGTGGTGGAGGAGGAGGAAAAAGAAGTCCCCTATTATTTGTTTAATATTTAAAAATTAATATTGTATTAAAATAAAATAATATATTTAATAATAAGGGTAGTAAAGGTATAGAATATATAAAGGGGATGTTTTCTATAAATAATTACTTCATTAGGCATTTTTTTATAAATAAGATTATTGAAGGCACAAAAAAACAATTAGAGAGTTTAATGAGGATGTTTTCAAAAATAACCCCTAATAATTATTGTAATTACTTTTTTGAATTTGAAATATAAGATACGTATTATAATATGATTACCTATAAAATAATTTGACAATCTGAATGTAATAAATGTTCATCTTTGGGCCCCAATAAATTTAGTGCAAGAAAAGAAAAAAGCAATAAGGATGAAGACGTGATTATTTTGCAACTACCTTTTAGCATATAACGTCGTTGTCGGAAGACGCGTGTCGATGATACTAAGGAGCAATAACGTTGATTTGTTGGTCCGTCCCGTTCTGATATTTGTACATGTTTACTAGTTATTACCAGTATCGTATGTCATTATCCACCATGCATAATCGAATAATTATTCGGTACAATAATATTTTCTTTTTAATAGTAGCAAACAAAAAACTCCAGTTTGGTGTTTCCTAAGCATGCTATTATTGTTTGGATGGCATTGAGGGAAAGACTTAAAACGAAGGATATAATTACTTATATGGAGCTAGATCCGCTTTGTGAGTTGTGTGGGGAAGATTTCGAATCGAATAAGCATCTCTATTTTGATTGTTCTTATGCAAGGTCAATTTGGGATGAGATTAAATCATGGCTAGGATTAAATAAGGAGATGAAAACGATTATTAGTGCTTTGAAATGGCTTAAAAAGCTTAAAACTAGAGAAAATTGGAGGAGAAAAGCATGGAAAATCGAGTTTGGAGCAACCGTTTATTGCATTTGGAAAGCGAGAAATCACCTTGCTATGAGAGGCGATTCGATGACACGAGAAACGGTTACCAAGGAAATCAAATGGTGTGTATTTTCCATTTTATTTTCCTTGTTCCCTCGTCATTCCTTTATGGATGAGAGTGGGAAACTAGCTTGTATTAGTTTAGTATGAGTTAGTTGTATTTTGTTTCTTTGTTGCTACCTTAAGCTTTCGGGCCTAGGTAGGTAACTCATTTGTATAGTGTACAGTTTTTCTTTTAATACAGCCGTTTACCCAACCCAAAAAAAAAACTCCAGTTTGCTACTTTTTTTCTTGGATCATAAATATTAAATAAATGAATAGTAGATTACGACATTTTTTTTTGTCGGAAGTAGATTACGACTCTAATACGAGCAGATTGTGTTTATTCGAGGGCTATTTGGTTGGAGATAAAGTCTTGGCTAAAATTGGAAAAGGAGATAAACACGCTACTAAGTGCTTTAAAAAGACTCAAAAAATTTAAAGCTAGAGAAAAATTGGAGGAGAAAAGTATAGAAGATTGGTATTGGAGCTACCGTGTGTTGTATTTGGAAATCGAGAAATCACCCAGCTTTAAGAGATGATTCTTCATCTAGAGAAACGGTTATCAAGAAAATTAAGTGGTGCATCTTTTCTATTTTATTTTCTTTGTTCCCTCATCATTCGTTTTTAGATGATGGTGAGCGATTAGATTGAATTAGTATTAGTATGAGGTAGTCGTTTTTAGTTTCTTAGTTGCTATCTTTAGCCTTTGGGGGAATTATTTATTAGAGCCCCATGACTTGTGGCTTAATAGAATAAGGCACAACCTCAAATTTTCCATTAGACCTTAACTAGAAATGGGCAAAAAGCCCAAAACACCCTCCCTTCCCCTAGTTAATACAGTAAGAACACAAAAATCAAAACAAAAAGCTAATATAGAAAAATGAATCGACCGATTCGTTGTCTCTCTGTACTCTCTCTGTACTCCCTCCCTCTCTCTTTCAGCAACCACCCAAGCCACCACCATCCCACCATCAGTTTTGAAAACCCTAGATCCCACCCTCCCACCTTCCCACAAGCAACTCTCGCCCTTCCCACCTTCTGCTGCAACACTGCTGTGACGAACATAACTTCACCACCACCGCTGTGACGAAAAGACCAGCACCACCGTCGATGTGACGAGCAAGAACACCACCACCATCACTGTCCTGCACCAGATCCGAGCTGTGAAGAAGCCCCCCACCAACCTTCCCGCAGATTCGCGCTCCAACAGAGAATCGCCGCTCCTCCAGATCCGCGAAGCCACCACGCCGCTGCACCACAAGACCCACGAAGCCACCACCTCGCGCTAGTCAGAGCCACAACAACCTCCATTTCCGCCACCAACCCTGCTGCACCAACAACGACAACAGCCTCCATTTCTACCACCAGCGACAACAAGCCTCCATTTCTACCACCAGCGACAACAACCTCCACCCCCTTCGCCGCTTTCCATCAAGCAACACCTCCATTTCCACCACCAGCGACGAGATCCACTACTACGAGAAGAGATCCACTGTTGCGAGAAGAGATTCACTGCTGCGAGAAGAGATCAACGCCTACTTCTCCGTTCAAACTCCACATTCCCACATCGTAGCTGTTCGTCCTGCCGCCAGCGCAAGAAGTTTGTGTCTGTATTGTTGGGTCCAACCCCACCAAAACTTGGGAAGGGTCCGTGTCTGCGTTTCTTTTTTTTTTAAATCGGGAAGTATCCAGCCCATCATGGTCCAGTTTAACACCACAGTTCCATATATTTTTTAGTTAGGTCTAGTTTAATTTTTAGTTAGGTCCATTTCTTAAAAAAACCTTTGTTAAGGTCCATCTATTTATTCTTTTTGTTTAAGTTCAGCCCATTTAAAAAAAATTATCCAACACAGATTTTTATATTGTTATTTGTTTGTCCAGTCCATTAGGGTCTTGACATTAGGGATCAGTAGTTTTGTTTTAAAAATTAAAACCTAATCTTGTTTGTTAATTTTGCAGGTGAAAATTAAACAGCAATGAAAAATTTAAAATTTTGAGGAATCTTTGTAAAAAGTTAATGTGAAAAATATATCAAAAATATGGACAAAAACGGTTTGGGTACAACCCATTGGGTACACGCTCTTGATTGGATTTCATTGGACAAGAACTTGGAAAAATAATTAGGACATTGGACATATATAAAAACCAAGAATTAGGTACAACCCCTAACAATGTTAAAAAAACATAGGTATGTACCGATAAAAAGTATATGTACGTACAATCGTGATGTACCGAAAAAATAAGAAAAAAGAATAAAAAAAAATTGAAAAGGGTATAAAAGTAAAAAAAGCTAACCAAAAAATTGAATTAGACTTTAAAAAGTAGTGTTTTTTAGTTAGACTTTGAAACCTAAAAAATTTGGAAATTATACTCTAATTAATAGTTTTTTCTTAACCTTTTGGATTAGGTAGGTAATTTTTTTTATAGTATACAGTTTTTTCTAATTAATACAACCGTTTACCTACCAAATATAATATGAGCAGATTCATCTTATACATAGAAAAATTTATAAAATGAATTATCCCAAGATTCGGTTTTCCTTAAACACGTTTGAGAATAATTTTGATTCAGTATCACTTTTTTGAATTTAGACTTGGTAAAATCCAATTTTTGATTTCCGTGGTCATTGCATAATATAAGTAAGAGTCAATTGTTGATTGATGCCTATTAAAAAACTTATTTAGAAAAAGGTGCCTAGAAAAAATATTTATTGAAAACAGCCCCATCCTAAATTACCCTTATAATTAACAATAAAAAAATAAGAAAAAAACTAATAAACACGCGCGCGTGATGTCTCCCGATTTGTTCTAATTATTAGCCCCTTGGAGACATCCTTTTAGGTGAATAAATGACTTATTTGATAGACTTTTAGGCTTAATTGATCATATTGCACTTTCTCCCCTTGGAAATTAACTATTTGCAGAATCTGAGCTTTTGTGCGTAAATTTGACTATTTTTAATGCAAAGTTAATTGGTTCTTGAATCTCATGAAAGTCCAATCCAAGGAGAAGAAGTGAGAATAAAGTCTTAGTGTATTTTAGAGTGTTAGGAAATGATTTCTAGTCGAGTTTCTATTTTTAGAGTACACTTTCCTATTTCGATTTCTTGATTTATTGATTTATTCTTTTTAAGCATATGCGGTTTAATTATTTATTTAATGTGAAGCTTTTAAAGATAAATGATAATTACTTAGAGGCCAAGTCAAGATAAAGATGAAAGGAAAGAAGATTTACATGGAAATAAGAAGATTTAGGAAAGATTTATTCAAAGGAGGAAAAGATAAAGCTGCCTTTTGAAATCTGAAATCCAGCCACGTTTTAGAGATTAAATCATAATAAAAGATTGGCATGGATTCAGGATGAATGGTCTGCACCAATAGAAAGAGTTTTCCAAGACAAGCAGTTTCATATATTGGAACTTCTCAAACGGATAAGTATTGAAAAAGATATGACCAAATCAAATCAGCAGAATCTTATCTTTTAGAGCTACGAATTTGAGAGTCTTTGACTTGCCTTCCACTCCAAGAAAAATTCGACCTAGGGTCTTCCAACACCTATAAATACACCCCTTAGACCTCATAATTCAGTACCTCTCATTAATCTTTCAATTCTTAACATCCTTAGAGAGAGAGTCACAATAACCTCTCATATTTTACACAATTCATAACATCCTTAGAGAGAGAGAGTCAACCACTTCAGAGCAAGAAGACAAAGGAGAAGTTAGAGCTGGAGGAATTCTGTTCTTCAATCAACAGTCATCTAATCCTTAGGTTATATATTTCTTTTCTGTAATTAAATATGATGTCTTTCTATTTAGTTTCAGTCTTTAATATTGCTATGAGCTAAACTTTTCTATACTTGATAATCGCAATAAAAGGATGAACCTTAATTAATTATTTCTATGTTTTGAATTTGGGATTGTTTAGATTTAAATTGAATTAGGTCTTAGATATTGGATATTACTTTGTTCTTAATCACTATTTCTTTTCCGTACAACTAGAATTAGCTTTTAGTATTTGGGCTATTCACTTTAGTGGCGAAGTGATCATCCGACAGGGGGGTTTGAATACAGATCTAGGTCATACCCGTGTAATGTCCGTTATTGACCGACAGACTTAACTAGTTACATAGCCAAAGAGGTAAAATCATATCATCCGAAGAGGCATATTCGACCATACAGGTGTTTATGATACTTTAGGATAGCTTCTAGGTCCACCCGACAAGGGGCTAGGAGATATTAGAGTCCCGACTAATATTATAATTCCAATTCTACCCTTAAACATAGCATAGATTATATTGATTAAGCGGATTCCTTTGCGAGGATCAAGTATTTCTCTTATCTGAAGTTAGTCTTTTATTTGCTTTATTTCCTTTCTGTTTAGTTAATTTAGTCTTTATTTTAATTGCATCTTTTAATTTCCAAAAACCAAACAAAAATTACTATCTTTTATTTTCTGCTTAGCAATTATCTCTACTATCTGATTAATATTTGGGTTGAACCTAATCCGTCCCTGAGAACGAACTTGATTATCATATATTACTTGGGACAACCGTACACTTGCGGTTAAGTGGTTTCTCTTATTTTGCACTTAATTTTATAACACCCCAGGACCCACCAGCGCGTCCGTGAAATTTTTTTAAAATCGTCATAACTAATTCAAAAAAAAATCAAAAAAATCAAATTAATATTTACGTCTATGATTTTTTTCGGATTTTTCTGAATTTTTTGATTTTTTTTGATTTTTTTAATTTTTTTTCGCAGACACGAAATTTCATGTTTAAAACATGGAATTTCATGTTTATTTCACGGTTTAAAACATGGAATTTCATGTTTAAAACATGGAATTCCGTGTGTGCGAAAAAAAAAATTAAAAAAATTCGAAAAAATTCAAAAAAAATCAAAAAAAAATCATAGACGTAAATATTAATTAGATTTATTCAATTTTTTTTTTAAATTTTATGATTTTTTTTAATTAGTTATGACGATTTTAAAAAAATTTCACGGACGCGCGTATGTGATTGAATTAGTAAAGGTATAGAAAATATAAAGGGGATGTTTTCTATAAATAATTACTTCATTAGGCATTTTTTTATAAATAAGATTATTGAAGGCATAAAAAAACAATTAGAGAGTTTAATGAGGATGTTATCAACAATAACCCCATATAAGTAATCTAATTACTAAAATAATTTTTAATCTTTAAGATAGTATTTTATCAAATTAATCATACTTAAATTTTTTATATATAGCATAATAATTGGATTGCTAAATATAAATAATTTAATCCTATAACTTTTTTTTATCTATATTTGAAGTTTTACGATTTATTGAAAAATAATCAATTTGCACAAACAAGGACCTCCAATATCACATGTTTATTTTGCGGATGGATGACTTGGTGCTTTCCGCGGAAGATACTGGGAGACAAATTGACCTGGTTAAAACAATGATGCAATATTTATGTGAAAAGTCGGGTCGAACTGTAAATGATGAAAAATCTATTACTGTTTTTTCAAGGAATGTCCAAAGTGCTGAAATGGATGAGTTAGCCGCGAGGAGCGTGTTGTCTTGTGTGATTCGTTGGGTATGTATTTGGGAGTGCTTACTTGCTCAAGGCGAACTTCAAGAGGTTTTTTTCCAGAATATAACAATGAAGATAAGAGGTAAACTTTCCAATTGGAAGTCACAAAATATTTCACTAGTAGGAAGAATAATTATGGCCCAAGCAATGTTAAGCGTGATCCCGCTATATATTATGCAGACGGTGAAGTTACTGGCGTATGTGTGTAAGGAGATTGACCAAATCATTCGGTAATTTATATGGGGATCGTCTGGAAGGGAGAGATATGCATTGTTTGTCTGGGGTAAGATATGTAGTGAAAAAAAGGACGGTGGGTTGGGAATTAGAAGTGTAAAATCTTTTAATAAATCACTCTTAGCCAAACTGAGTTGGTATATACTTCAAAATGATCGGGCTATATGGGTGAAAGCACTCAAACATAAGTATTTTAGTGATGGCTTCTTAAATTGTGTATCCAAACAAGGTGATTCATAAATTTGCAGAAATATCTTAGAAATTGGGGGGTGTATTGAATAAGGGAGTACAAGTGGTTGATTGTGAACATGAACTAGTGTATAAGTAGAGCTTGGAATCGTTTGGTTCATTCAGTGTTAAATCGACATACAAATCCATGACTCACACAAGCACTAATTTGAGTTTTAACTGGAAGAGGATATGGGATATTAGTTGTCCTGAAAAGATAAGAGTCCTTCTATAATGGGCCATTTGGGATCGATTACCAACCAAAAGTAATTTGGCGAGTCACGGAGTCCAAGTGATGCTAATTTGTGAGGCGTGTGAATAGGGCTTAGACACAGCGTTACATCTCTCTCTCTCTCTCTCTCTCTCTCTCTCTCTCTCTCTCTCTCTCTCTCTCTCTCTCTCTCTCTCTCTCTCTCTCTCTCTCTCACACACACACACATGGTGCATATATGATCAAATGATAAATGCAAGTACAAATGGAGTTTTCAATAGGCACTGTCAAATTATATATGTAAATATATGTATATATTAGATTTATTATTACTTTAGCTAGAGAGATTATTTAACATAATTGCAGACGACTTGTTATTCAAGTTTAGTCCTACTATAAATATTGTTCTGTAATTCACTTTAATATCACCATTTCATTCTATACAAAGCACAATTTCTTGTATTATTGTCTCTATTTTTGGTATGGTACCAGAGTTACAATTCTTGTAACTTGTGCCACTATCATCATATCATCCTTTATTATCAAAATCGCCACAATAGTTGCTCAAATTTTTTTAATCAATTTTTTTGAATTTGAGTATACCTTTAACTTCTTTATTAGATCGTCAAATAGTAAAAAAATATATCAAATCGATTTTTTTAGACGGTTCTATTGGTATAAAAACCCTTGTCATCCGATTTTGCATGCTCTTCCACATGTCGTTCGAAGTTCCGGTATTGTTGCAAATTTTCTAGAAGAAAAAAAAGGAAAAAAATATGTTGCGTCATTGTACATTTTGCCAACTACAGTGTCGCCATGTCAGCGACATTTGGTCACCAGGGTTGACTGCCACGTCATCGTTGACTTCCACGTCACTTAAACAAGATTTTAGGACTTTACCCTTCTTGAGGTTTTTCGATCCCCGACTTCGTTTCCGCTGTCCGTTTCCTCAAATTCTTTTTTGTTAAGCCTATTTTGCACAAATACTTATTGAAAAACAATGAATTCTACTGCACCTCACCCATTTTCATATCAATATTGTAAGTATTCTCATAAAGATGGTTATGATCTGTTAAGCTGTCCTACACATTTTGCAAATTTTGTAATATTACTCGACCAAGTTAGTATTTCAATGGTTGCTCATATTTTTCGATATCAACAAATCTGAAGGTTGATCGTTTGTGTCAAATCATGTCAGCAATATAGAAAATTCTACCATTACTTCAAATATCTCGTTCATATAGTATAAGCGAAGCTGTTCGAGAACTTAAATAATATTTTTTTTAAATAATTTTGATCGCTTTTTATAAAATTTGTATTTAACTTATCATATAGATAGATTTCAACATTTTTTATTGTGATCAAGGTTTCCCCATCCGTGGAAACTTATACTTTTAGTAAGAGTAATGATATATATCATCCAAATTCATACCATCTAAATACCACCCTATGACGTGGAGTGAATTGTTGGTTACAAATCTTTAATCAAATTAAGAAAATAAATACATTACAATTTGTAACCAACCAATTTACACTATGTTATTGGATGGTATTTGGATGGTATATATCATTATTCTTTTATTAAGGACCATGACGTTATATTTTTTCAAATCTAAACTACCACATAAAATTTTATCACATTTTTCAACTTTTATTGTAGATATTAACCGTACCAGGACAACTATTGAGTTTGGCAAGAATGATGGGATTTGGCAATACGGCATATTTTAAAGACTCCACTATCTATTCTTTCAATCGATGTCAAAAAAGAAATAGATAGTGACCCTAAATATGTTATCCTTAACAATTTTGTAACAGAATAAATTATCTTATAATTAAGATAAAAGGCACTAATGAAACATTATGGAACTATATATATAATATATGATAATAACCCTACTATACCACGATTGGATTAGTCCAACTACCAAACTGTGAAACTTCTTTTATTTAAGAAAATATAAACGAAAGGTACAATATTTGTATTTTTTACCTAACCATGACCAATGCGTAAGTTAACCTAGATCAACCACTACAAGAAATAGTAGCATTAGCGGAGAAGGTATTGCGACAACAACTAAAATAGCCTTTAATGATATTTTTAAAAACCAAAATGACCTCTAATTATATTTTTAGCGGCAATATTTGCCACTAAAGATAAAGTTAATAGAGTAAAAAACAAATAATTTGCTACTAAAGGTATCTTTAGCGACGAACTTATAAAGGCGACAAATAAAGACTATTAGCGGCAAAATTAAGATTTTTAGTATAAAAAATTTTGCCGCTAAAGATACTATTTCTTGTAGTGAACCATATTATAAAATAAAATATAAAATAACTACACTATACTTAAAAAAGAATACTAAATAATAATAAAGTCTCATAGGAAACTAGATTTGTCATTAGGTCTCCATCATCTTTTATTTGTCATCTCAAAATCAAACATGTTAACTGAATGTTTTTTGAGTTGCATGCGAACACCGGCGGCTGGGGCAGGGGTGTACCTCCATCAAATATAAATTTAAGTTTCATTATTTTAAATTTAATAATTTGTAACTCATATAAAATATTCTTCATATACAGAGGCGGAGCCTAAATATTTTCGTAGGCAATGGCCCAATTTTTTTTTTTTACGCGGTATTTATACTATAGATCCTTATATTATGCAAAATTCACAAAACAGGTACTTATATTATGCAAGACTGCACTATAGGTCCCTATAATATGTAAAGATTGCCATATAAGTCCGATATAAGTCCCTATATTATGTAAAGCTTGCAATATTGTTTGGATATTAATTTTTTTAATTAATTATTCTATAATTTTCTTTTTTAATACAAAATAACATATATTTTATAGTAAAAAAACAAAAAAAGGTTATAAATTGAATAATTAAAATATAAATAAAATAAATTTTAAAAATTAGGGAGCCAAATAAAAATTTAAAAAAAATTTAAGGTGAATTACTTAATTTTTTTTTTAAAGTATAGTTATGTTTTTTCTTTTTGAAAAGTTAGGGGGGCCATGACCTCCTGGGACCTATCGGCCTCCGCCCCTGTCCATATAAAAATTAACTCCAAAAATTAAAAAATGGATCAATACTTCGAACATCACTCATTATTTTTACTTGTAGCTTTGACATTCTATAAAATCCTAGATCCCATGTAATAATTTATATTGAGATACAATATAAATATAATTAAGAGTAATTTATAGATAATAACTGTAAAATTAATTGGTAACTCCTGAATAAATACTACTAGTAATGTATAAGTAAGTTTAATAATAATAAATTGTTGTTAACTATGTTAATTTTTTATTTATATGAATCTAGATCCTCTATTAACTCGATTCCAATACTAACTCTACTAACTCCAATCACAATTAAGTAATTGGTTTTTAGCATTATCTTTATTTATTAGTGAATTAGTATGTAAAATATAATAGGAAGAGAGAGAAATAAATTAGAAATAAAGATAATGCTAAAAACTAATTACTTTATTGTGATTGAAGTTAGTAGAGTTAGTATAAGAATCAAGTTAGTAGAGGATCCACATTTAGTACGTTGAAGATTTAAATTCGTATAAATTATTCTAAGCTAAAAAATGAGTTAAAGAAGGTTTTTGGAAATATATTTTGTAAATTGTGTAGTATTTTAGGAATTAAAAAATTAATTATAGATAAATATAATAAAATATAATTTTCTTAATTATGATTGGTTGTTAGGATAGTTAGTATAGAACCTAGTTAGCAGAGGATCCAAATCCTTACATTGTCTATTTTTAACTTATAATATACTATTTCAGTCTTTTTATATCTGTCCACCCTTTTGATACATAAAGATTAAAAATAGCATTTAATAATCTTCTTCTTTATAAATTTGCCCTTAATTAATATACATGAGGTTATTTAATAGGGGCAACGCCCAATTAATTACGCGGAGAAGGTAAGTATTCCCTATTAATTACAACTTCAACTTAATTCCCAATTAAGCACAAAATATTATCCAATTACCAAAATATCCTTCTACCTATTATTAATTACTTTAATTATATATTTTATTAATTATAGTTTAATATTTATTTATTTTTTTCAGATTTTTTTTTAAATATTTTTTTTTCGAAATATTTTTTTTTCAAAAAATATTTTTTTTTCGAAATATTTTTTTTTCAAAAAATATTTTTTTTTCGAAAAATATTTTTTTTTCGAAAAATATTTTTTTTTCAAAAAATATTTTTTTTTCGAAAAATATTTTTTTTTCAAAAAATATTTTTTTTTTCGAAAAATATTTTTTTTTTCGGAATTTTTTTTTTCGGAAATTTTTTTTTCGAATTTTTTTTTTGTCGATTTTTTCCCCCGGAATTTTTTTTCCATGATAATTGTGTGTTAACGTAACACAAAATCATATGTGTTGTGTGTTGCATGAACACCCAATATGTATAATATTGAGTTGCTTAAACACACATAAATAACAAATTGTGTGATACATGAACACAAAATCAGACAGACAGAATATTTGTACACAAAGTATAGAATAATGTATATGTAGGCTGATTATGTGTTCATGCAACACGCAATTGCTGAAAGTATGTGTTACAGTAACACACAACAGTATGGGTTTTGTGTTGGTAAGACACACAATGCGTTTATCATTTAAAGTATAGAATAATGTATATGTAGGCTGATTATGTGTTCATGCAACACGCAATTGCTGAAAGTATGTGTTACAGTAACACACAACAGTATGGGTTTTGTGTTGGTAAGACACACAATGCGTTTATCATTTACAGTTTTGCGTTGCTTAAACACACACAAATAACAATTGTGTGTTGCAGGAACACAGAATAAGATATACAGAATATTTGTATACATTAATAGATAATAGTGTACAGATAGTCTGAACATCTGATTGTGTGTTAATGTAACACACAATCGCTTGATGTATGAGTTACCGTAACACAAAACAGTATGGACTTGTGTGTTAATGAAAAAATCTTCGAAAATATTTTTCGAAAAAAAAAAAAAAATCGAAAAAAAAAAAATATTTTTTCGAAAAAAAAAAATTTCAAAAAAAAAAAAATTCCAAAAAAAAAAAAAAAAATTTGGAAAAAAAAAATTTCGAAAAAAAAAAAAAATTCAAAAAAAAAATATTTTTTCGGAAAAAAAAAATTAAAAAAAAAATATTTAAAAAAATGAAAAAATAAATTCAGATATTAAATATATAAATATATAATGAAATAAAAAAACATATAAGGGCAATAATGGAAGGTAAATATGACCATGTGCTTATTTGAGAATTAAGTTGAAAATTTGTGAGTAAGTAGGAAGTAATTTCCTCCTTCCTTTTTTTTGAGAATGAAAAGTGAGGAAGTGTAATTAATTGGGAATTATCTCTATTTAATACAATACTTTTTATACTATTTAATTATTTTTTAAATTGAAAAAAATATAGAAAAAGTGTCTTGGTATCAAGAAATGAAAAACAATTTGGACACCCTTTTTAGAAACTTTGACAAATATAAATGGATGGAGGGAGTATATATTTTTTGCCCAGAAATGACAATCCATATCATTATACCGCTTCACCATTTTAGAATATTAATTTTTTGTTTAAAACTTGTTTAAAATGATTTTTTATTTGATTTTTTTCTATTTTTATTTTGCATTATGTTTGTATTCCTTTAAAATTTAAGATCCCGACAATAATCCAATGGATTAATGCCCAAGAAACTTCTCATATTAGTTTTAATTTCCAATCACCACAGCTGTTAAAAAGCAACATACATTTGGTTTTTCCCTTTTTTATACTACCGTTGTTGTCGACCTTACGTTTTTTACTACATCCGCTATTATGTAGCCAAAATATGCATAGAAACTTATATTTTAAAGAACAAGAATACAAACCACCATGAATATCATTAATCATGAAAGTATCAGAACTGTTGGGACCATTACCGGTGAGTTGCAATTGTTTCTCTTGTTCAACAATATTTTAATTACATCATTCTCCTAAAATTAAATTATTATCTATAATGCAATTAACATTACATTATTTTACAAGATTTCAAATTCAAAGACGATATTTTTCATTATAACAAACTAAAATGTTATGTTGTGTATATAATAATTAAGAAAGAATAAGAAGAATAGCTCTTAAGTAATATCAAGCATGGTAGACATTTCTTAGTCTCCCATAAGCACTTTTAGAAAATATTTATATAAAGTGTTGCGACATGTTATAGGCCTGAAAAATAGTTTGAGTTTTGGAAAAATTCCTAAAACTCAGATTTTGAGTCTTAGAAAATTTATTAAAACCCAGATTTTGAGTTTTGAGAATTTTTCCAAAACTGAAACTATTCTTCTTTTTATTTTATTTTTGCATTCTTTATATATTTTAGTGTTTACGAAATAACAAACAATATATATGTATCATAAAATATGATATATACCTTATGTTTGTGTGTTTACCTTTCATTTGAAGAACACTTTGAATCCTGAGAAATTCCCAAAACTCAATATGTTCTTCTTTTATACTTAATTTTTGCATTCTTGATATATTTTACTTCTTTTTTAGTTTATGAATAACAAACAATAAGTATATATCATATGTTTGTGAGTTATAGAACAAATATGCAACAAAAAAGAGAACAATTCGAGTTCTAAGAAAATTCCTAAAACTCATATTTAAATTTTTAATTTTTTTTTAAAACTCAACCTATTTTTTTTTTGCTTCATTTTTGCATTCTTGATATGTTTAGTTATATTTTAGTGTTTTTGAATAACAAACAATAAGTATAAATCAGAAAATATGAGATATACCATATGTTTGTGGATTACCGAACAAAAATACAGTAAAAGAAAGAGCAGTTTGAGTTTTAGAAAATTCTCAAAACTCAACTTTTTTTAGTTTTGAGAATTTTTCCAAAACTCAAACTGTTCTTCATTTTAACACTACAGCAGGTCGCTGATTTACCCACGACAGCTGTCGTCGGTAAAAAGGCCAATTTCGTCGGTAAATATGTTTACCGACGACAGCTCGTCGGTAAACTGTCGTCCCTAGAAGTTGGTCGGTAAAATCAGCCTTGCCGACGACTGTTTTGGCTTCTCGTCGATAACCCAACATTGTTTACCGACGAAACTTAGCTCGTCAGTAAAAATTATCATACCGACAACGGCCTGGCTGGTCGCCGGTAAGACGCATTACTTTACCGACAAGCGTCGTTGTCGGTAAATAATGTAATACCGACGACGCGGTCGTCGGTATCCTATTATTCCAATTGTTTTTTTTTTATTTTAAATAACCTACCGACAACTTAGTTACTTGAATGTCGTCGGTAAATTTTATTTTTTATTTTTTTTAGAAAATCGTTACCGACGACATTCTTGACATGAATGTCGTCGGTATTGTGATTAATTTTTTCTTTAATTTTTTTTTTAAATTCAGTTTTTTTTAATTTAGTTGTTATTTTATTTTAATTTTAATTTTTATTTAAATTGGTTTTTGATTTTTTTATAAATTAATATTCTATGAAATTTTGAATATAAATAGAAATCATGGATTATATTCATAAAAAGATAAATAAACCCGGGTAGTCAAACACCGGGCAATAAAGTCAAACCCCGGGCAATAAAGTCAAACCCCGGGGTTAAAAGTCAAAATATTACATAAAAACTTAATAAAAGTCAAGAATGTAAACTTAAATAAAATAAAAGTCTTAAACGTAATAAAATGAAAGTCAATCACGGGCCCGATAGATCTTCTCCTCGGTCACTATCTTCATCTTCATCTTCATCTTCATCTTCATCTTCATCAGAGACCGGAGAGAGACCGTTTTTTTCACGGGATTCATTGAGGCCTTTGAGCAACTTCGTGAAAAAATCATCGGACCTAGAGGAGCTCGGTGGAGCATCGTCATCCGGCATAGGAGGTAATCCTTGGACTGCGCGGAGCTCGTTTATCCCGTCGAATATCCGCTGGATCTTTCTCACGTTCTTCTTTGCGGCCTCGTCCGAAACAGGCGGCTTCGGGTCCTTCTTTTTCTTGAAGACAGCTCCGATCGAAGGGATCCAGTGTCTACTCTTAGCCGGTTTCATCACCTCCTGAACCGTCTCCTTCAACGCTCCTATCTGCTCATCCACTGGAACATCCTCAGCCGATTGGGTTCCCGTCTCGATAACCCGCTCCTTAAGCTTCTCCCGATAAACTCCTTGTAATAAAATTTCAAATAAATAATTAATAAATTTAAACTTAAATAAAAACTAACAAAGAAATAAATTTAAAGTTAAATAAAAACTTACACTAGCCTGCTCCCATCTATCATCGACCCATTTGCCCTTCGCCCCATCATATCCCAAGTACTCGAAGTATCCGCCCATCTGTGGAAGTGGGACCTCCTCTTGGGTCTGCTCGTCTATATAGCTCAGGGGCTCCTTCGTATGAACCTTCAGCTTACCCTATAAAATATACATAAAAAATTATAATTATTAAAAAATTAAATTAAATAACTAATAAATTTTATTTTTACTTTAATAAATTATACCTTGATAATCTCGTGGCGGGTCTGGGTTTGGTTCCGAGAACCTGACTTGTTCGGCTTCTTCTGGTTCTGCCGATTCTTCTTATTAATCTCCGCCTGAGCCTGTTACAATTCAAGTTAAAAAAATAAATAAACAATAATTTAGTAATAAAATAATTAAAATTTGATTTTACCTTCTTGTTCGGGTCATTCATCATCTCAAGGGTCAGCTTCCAATCCTCGGGAAGCACATCAGGTGGACATTCATCTGAATCGCCATAATCGGCCTTCAAGTCATACTTCCACCTTCTGTAAGCAGCGGACTGAGACTGCGTTAGCTTCCCGCTAATAAAGCTCCAATCTCGGCGGGCCCTCCACTCCTCGAGGTTGAAGAACTCCTCGAGTTTTCCGAGGATCGTGGTCTTTAGTCCCCTCGGCACAGCACTCCACGAGGGTTAGTAGGGAGGGACTGTTTCTCGAACCGCGAGACCCACCACTTGGGCCACGTGTTTCCCATATTCTTCGAATGGGTTCCACGTGTCGTCGAGGATACAAAAATCTACCGGAAGGGGCCCACCTAGCTTCTCCTTGGCATCGTTGGCGGTTTTGAGAGTCGAGACATTTCGGGGTCTCCTCTTTCGCTTAACTGTTTAAGAAAAGTATATTAATTAATTTAGTAATTTATATTAATTGAATTTTATAAATTAATTTATATTTACCAGGCGGCTGATTACAATCGTTCAAGTTCGGGGGTTGATTCGGGTTCGGATCTTCACCGTTCCCGTCACCCCGGTGGTAGTTAGGCATTACTGCGGCCATCTAAAACTGAAATAAAATTAATAAATTGTATTTTAGATTTTTTTTATTAAAAATTACAAAAAACACACATATAAATTTTAAAAAAAATATATTTTTCATAGTTTTTAAATTGTATATTATAAATTGCGTTTTAGTCCTCGTATTTTCAAAAATTGCTAAAATACCCTAAAGTCCATAATATTTGTTTAAAAGTTTTATAATTTGTCATTTAGTCCTTATAACATATATATTTACATAAAATACCCTAATTTGTCATTTAGTCCTTAAATTGCATTTTTAGTCCCCAGAGTTTTCATATTTGCATAAAATACCCTAAATTCTTTAAAAATATAAAGTTTTTAAAATTGCATTTTATTCCCTAAATTTCATTTTTAGTCCCTAGAGTTTTCATATTTGCATAAAAACTTCAAAACACATAAAAAATTAACATACACAAATTAACAAATAATCCTAAAACTTCTAAACATCAAAAATCATTACATCAAAATACATCAAAATACAAACCCTAATTTTTCTAAAAATTAACCAAAAAATCATGTTACATGGTATATTTAACAACAAAATACATATTCAGAATCTAAAATCTATCACAAAATCACGGAATTAACAAGAAATCCATACAACATTTAAAAAAAATTAAAAATCAATTCGAAAATTAAAAAAAAAATAGGTTTAGTCACGGATTTGTGGTGCCTGTTACGTGGAGATTATGTTCAACATATCCAGCATTCCATGCCAAGCAAGAGTAGAGGAAAAACAAAAACAAAAAAATAGTTAGGATTTGATTTAGAAAATTGAAAAAAAATTGAAGAAAATATTAAGTTTTGGCATGGAATCACTTACATTTGATGTTATACGGGTGTTGGAATGGCTCGGAACATCTCCTTCTTCCTCGGAATCGACTTTTTTGAGAGTGTTTTGATGTGTTTTTGTTTCAGAAATGAAGCTCGGTAGGGTTTAATAGATAAATTGTTTACCGACGACACGTCAACTCGTCGGTAAACAGGCCAAGTCGTCGCTAAACATGACACGCGTCAAACAGTCGTACGCACGACTGTTGCGTGTCCTGGTTTACCGACGAGTCATTTTCGAAAGTCGTCGGTAAACCCTTGGGCGGGAAAAATGAACCGCCTATTCTGGCCAATAAAATTTAGAATTTCGTTTACCGACGACTCGGGGTTTTGATTCTCGTCGTTAAAGATTTACCGACAACATTCTTGAATTGAATATCGTCGGTAAAATTTTAACGACGACATTCAAATCAAGAATGTTGTCGGTAAATCTTTAATTTTCGTCGGTAAACCTTTTTTTTTTACCATTTTTTTTTCCATATTTCTTTTCTTTTTCTTTTTGGGATTAAGATATACACACACAAATGTAAGGGTCAAACTTGAGTGTTCGGGGTGTTTAGTCAACAGTTAGGGTCAAACTTGAGTGTTCGGGGGTGTTTAGTCAACAGTTAGGGTCAAACTTGAGTGTTCGGGGTGTTTAGTCAACATGTTAGGGTCAAACTTGAGTGTTAGGGGTGTTTAGTCAACAGTTAGGGTCAAACTTGAGTGTTCGGGGTGTTTAGTCAACAGTTAGGGTCAAACTCGAGTGTTCGGGGGTGTTTAGTCAACATGTTAGGGTCAAACTTGAGTGTTAGGGGTGTTTAGTCAACAGTTAGGGTCAAACTTGAGTGTTCGGGGTGTTTAGTCAACAGTTAGGGTCAAACTTGAGTGTTCGGGGTGTTTAGTCAACATGTTAGGGTCAAACTTGAGTGTTAGGGGTGTTTAGTCAACAGTTAGGGTCAAACTTGAGTGTTCGGGGTGTTTAGTCAACATGTTAGGGTCAAACTTGAGTTTTAGGGGTGTTTAGTCAACAGTTAGGGTCAAACTTGAGTGTTCGGGGTGTTTGGTCAACAGTTAGGGTCAAACTTGAGTGTTCGGGGTGTTTAGTCAACAGTTAGGGTCAAACTTGAGTGTTAGGGGTGTTTAGTCAACAGTTAGGGTCAAATTTGAGTGTTCGGGGTGTTTAGTCAACAGTTAGGGTCAAACTTGAGTGTTCGGGGTGTTTAGTCAACAGTTAGGGTCAAACTTGAGTGTTCGGGGTGTTTAGTCAACAGTTAGGGTCAAACTTGAGTGTTCGGGGTGTTTAGTCAACAATTAGGGTCAAACTTGAGTGTTCGGGGTGTTTGGTCAGCAGTTAGGGTCAAACTTGAGTGTTAGGGGTGTTTAGTCAACAGTTAGGGTCAAACTTGAGTGTTCGGGGTGTTTGGTCAACAATATCAAAATGCACTAAGACTAAAAAACAAATACAAAATATCCTAATTAGTTTCATATCCACTAATATCTATAGGTTCATCATCGCTATTAACCTCTGTAGGTTCTTCTTCATCACCATATTCCTCCCACGTGTCGTCTTCGATTTCCTGGTTTTCATCAATAACCATTTCAAAAGCCATCTCAATACGAAAATGAGCTGGGTCAATCTCGATCTCCTCGGTAGTTGCCAAGTTCTCCGATTCGGAAACCGTCTCAGTGTTACCCAAAGGTATACTAATGCTCTCGTTGTTTGTAGATAGTGATTCCGAACCCCATAACTCGGGACTCCATCCGTGACGATCATTTATTTCCCAAACGGCTTTCCAACCCTTCATTGATTTCTTCGCACTAATCTCGTCAATGTAGAATACTTTCTTGGCTTGCGATGCTAAAATGTATGGTTCGTCTTCCCACTCAAAGTTTGTCGTGTTAATAAAGGTTACCCCATGTTCTGTCCTTGATTCAGCCATTTTGTACCATTTACAAATGAATAAGACAACTGAACACCCTTTAGTGTAATTAACATCCAATATTTTCACTAATTCTCCATAACATGGTCTATCTTCGTACGTGGTACAAACTCCGTAATCCTGCGTGACTCTTTTTTCTCCTTTACTCTTGGTTACCCACTTGACACCATTCACGACACATGAATCGTATATGTCCACCGCACCAAAAGACATGATGGCCAAGGATACCATCTCAGTGGTAGCTAATACATCACCTGACTCTTTCATCCAATGAACCTGTCATACATAAATAATACTAAGAACTTCGGAAATAAGTAGATTATGTTTAAACCAACGTCTAAAGTACATACCTTTTCCAAAAACCAACTCTTAAACCGTTGACGATGCATAATCTCTATTTCGTCACCCGTTCCCGTAAGTGTGGATTCGTGTTCACTAAAATCATAAATGAATATAAATAAGTTAATGTAAATATATAAATATATATATATATATATGGGTGATTTATTAATAGAGTCCTTAGAGGTTGGACCATTGCCCATCAGGTCCAACCCACTACTAAAGACTGATTTGCCCCCATTACCATTGACTTACCATTCAGTTTCCATAACAAAATACGCTGATTTCATGCAAACGTATCAGTCAACATTAATCAAAAAAATAGAAAACGAAGTGCCAGAAACAAAATTGAAATTTCCAATAACCCACCTTCTTTCTAATCTTCACACCACTAAACTTTAACCATCACTTCGATATACCACCGGAAAAAAAAATGGCGAGAACGAAGGTGCCCCAGCAACCCACCGTCGACGATGGAAATCAGAAAACGAAGAAAGTGAAACTGGTTAGGAAAACGGACGCTGAAGGTGATAGTAGTGCTAAAAATAAAGAAAAATATCTTGAAAACAGTGACGACGGTTTTGTAGAAGGTGTGCCATTGAATACTGGGAAGAAAAGACGCGAAAATGATGATGGGAAGGGGAAGAAGAAGGTTCATCAAGAGAAGAAGAAGGTGCCCAACAAAGGTTTTATGAAGGTGTGTATATGCGATTTTCGGTGGGTTGTGTTTGGAAATTGATGGATTGGATGAATAAAGTCGATGGGTTGGATGGGTTGACATGAATGGGTTATTCTTACTTAATGGGTTGCGTATGTAAAAATGATGGGTTATAAGGCTAAATCATTGGGTTGGTTAAAATTAGGCTAACAGGTCATATGGTGGGTTAGTTGGGTATTTCTGATGGGGTGTTAACTAAAATTGGTGGGTTGTTGACAATATGATAACATAAAAATTTTGGCGGTGGGTTATATGTTTAATTCTGGTGGTGTGCCAGTTTAAGATATCGGTGTGTGTGTGTTCAAACTATATCAAAAACAACAAAGGCTAAAAAATATTAACAAATTAAACGGAATACGCAGATATTATTAGATGAAAAATAATACTAGATTGTAATATGTGATTAAAGGGAATCACTTATTACATAAAGATCAAAACAGAAAGTATATGAAATTTAAAAGAAATCAACGGAGTTTTGGGCAAGTAGAACGGTTGTGGTATCTGTAAGTGTGACAATTGCTACACATTCTGCGTTGTGAAGAATCAGCACGTTCACCTTCCGATGGATATCGACTCTTCTTTGGTCTGCCTGGCTGATCTTTGTATGCGGGTGGGTTTACGACCATGTCACCTAGTGCCTCTTGTTGGGTTAAGAACATTGTCAGAGCAGGGATGTGTTTCGCGTATGTTGATCGATAACTTGACGCAATAGTTGAAGAGTAAAATCGAGTTTAATGATACCTTAAAAGTGTGGAACCTGTGTGAATTGCAGCAATAGTTGAAGAGTAAAATCGAGTTTGCGAATGGAAGAAGTGTTGACTCGTGGAATATAATAACAATCTTCCTATAATTAATAGCTATTAGTAAGGGATATTATTTGATTAGCTAAAAATTAGGAATCTGTTACAAAATTAAATGATATTGTTTAAATCTAAACGTGGAAACTAAAGGGGTAGAGATGGAATACTAAAAAAAATGGACTTCCATGGGGGTGGAAAAATTCCTGGACCCTATAGAGATGGAATGTTGTGTTTTTGGACTTAATTTGATATTATCTCTATATATATATATATATATATAAGAATATATATATATAAGAATATAAATATATATATATATATATATATATATATATATATATATATATAAATAAGTAAATATATAAGTATATATATATATATATAAATAAGTAAACGTTACTTACGTCCTTTATGGTTCGAGCTCGTCGCAGTTATTCAAAATATACCAACTGACGTGCTCCTTCTGAAGAACTGGTAAAGCACCTGACTCTTTCTTGCCAATAGGAGTACACTGAGAATTGAAAACGGATATCTCTTTTGGTTCTGGCAGTTGTTCGTTGTATCTCCCTGGATCGTTGAACTTTGGCTTTTCTTCACTAAGATACCGCGATATGAAAGTCAACGTCTCTTCTGCCACGTAACCCTCGGCTATGGAACCCTCAGGCCTAGCCGGGTTTCGAATATACTCTTTCAACTTTTTCAAATACCTTTCAAATGGGTACATCCACCGCATTTGAACCGGGCCCCCTAACAACGCTTCATCATATAAGTGAATCACTAAGTGGATCATGATATCAAAAAACGCGGGAGGTAAGATCATTTCTAACTTGCACATCACTTCTACCACTTTCGCCTTACCATCCACCAACTCTTTCCTACTCAGGTTCTTGTTACAAACGACTCTAAACACGTTAACTAACCCAATAATTGCGTCGCTAATCGATTTATCATCTAGAAGCGCAGGGAGACAACAAATAAAAAGGTACTGCATCATAACATGACAATCATGAGATTTCATTCCAATGATCTTCCCCGTATCGGCTTGAACGTTATTCCTCATACTAGACGTGAATCCATCGGGAAACCTCTGTACCTGTAACCACTCAAGAAACAACTTCCTCTTCTCCGCTGACAACGTATACTTTCCACGTTTTAGAATCGTTTTATTTCCTACTGTTGCCAACCACAATTCTATCCTGAATTTCATTTTCTTAAGATATTCCCGCGCCTTAACGTTATCTTTGTTTGGTTTCCCATCGACTGCTATAACTGTACCGAGAAGAGCATCACACACGTTTTTCTCGCAGTGCATGACATCAATGTTATGTTTCAACAAATTTTCGGACCAATAAGGTAACCGATAGAAAATACTCTTTTTCTTTCAATTCGTCTGGCGAGGACCTGTAGTCTTCGTCACCTTGCCTCCAAAATCCTTGTGTTTGCCGGGAAACACAATGGGAAGACCATCTAACTGTGTCTGAATACTAGCTGGACTATATTTCTTCGGTCGCTTAGTAAAATTGGTTGCCGGGTACGAAACATAATCTTTTCTAAACCGATGTCCGAAGGGTAACCAACGTCTATGGTCAAAGTAAACCACACCTTTTTCACACCCAATGACGGTGTGGAATCCATGCATTCCGGGCAAGCCATGTAACCTTGACCCGACCATCCTGAAGTGTATGACCGAGCGGGGAAATCATTGGTGGTGGACAACAGACAAACCTTCATAATAAACTCTTGTTTTGTATGGGCATCATACGTAAGGATCCCTTTACTCCACAACTCGTCCAACTCATCTATCATAGGACGGAGGTAAACATCCATGTCCTTACCGGGCGAACGAGGACCCGGAATCAACAAACAAAGCTGAAAAGTGGTTTCCTTCATGCATACCCACGGTGGCAAGTTATAGACGGTTAATATAACAGGCCACATGCTATACGAGTTGTTTTGCATAGAGAAAGGACAAAACCCGTCGATACCGAGACCCAAAAAGACATTACGAGGTTCGCTAGCAAACTCAGGGTGTAGCGCTGCAAATCTCTTCCAACTATCACCATCAACAGGATGACGCAACACATCCGGATCGGCAGTCTTACCGGTATGGTGCCAAATCATGTCTTCAGCGGTGTGCTTTGAAGCGTATAGTCGCTGTAACCTGGGAGCAATCGGAAAATAGCGGAGCTTCTTATGTGGTACTTTGATACCCTTCTTTGGGTCCCATCTAGACTCGCTACAAACTGGACACTTATCGAGGTCTTTATACTCTTTATAAAATATGGCACAATCGTTCAAACAAACATCGATGGTAATATACCCCATACCCAAGCTTTTCAACTTCTTGTTGCATGAATCATACGAATCGGGCAAAGTGTGAGGTTTGGGAAAAATACGACCAATCTACTCCAATATCTCGGTGAATGACGTGTTACTCCACTTGTTCTTTACTTTTACGTGCATAAGCTTGGCAATGAAGTTCAATGAACTCATCGCTTTACAACCCGGATATAATTCTGTCTCCAATTCGTTAAACAGTTTTTCGAAACTACTTGGAATTTCTGCGTCTCTCATCTCGGTGTCACCCTGATGACCGCCAACATCGTAACTGTGTCTCACATCGTCATAAACCTCGGCAATTTCATTAACTCTATTCGGAATAGGGATTTCTTCGGGAACGACCGGCTGCTCACCGTGTTTTATCCAAACCCGATACGACTTCATAATCCCTTCATTATAAAGGTGGTTCGTAACCGTCCGAGAGGCTAATCGACGATTATTTTTACAATAGTTACACGGGCAATATATAAGATCTCCATATTGCGAATGTTGTTTTGCATATGAGATAAAACCCAAAACCCCAACAAGATAGTCTGGATCGAATAAATTCGTAGCATCCATCCAACTCTTATCCAAAGCCATCTCTTTACAACAATTTTAGATAACAAGACAACTACATTCATATGAAAATAAAATAAATAATTATTACAACCCAATTGATAAAATGAAAAAAAATTACAACACAATGAATATAAATAACACAAATTACAAACCAATGGCTTGAATATAATTACAAATCAATAAATAAATAAAATTACATCACAAATAAATAAATAAAATTACATCATAATAAATAAATAAATAAAATTACAACACAATCAATATATATATAAACAATTTAACATAAATAAATACACAAATACAAAAATATATGAAACATAATATATGAAATAAATGAATTTATGCATGATTTATACACAATATATAACAAGACAATAAAAAAATATACAAAATAATAACCTATAGCAACTAATACACAATTCAAAATTCATGCATAAAAAAAAAATTAAAAAGTTTGAAATTTTAAGAAAATACCTTGAATTGGTGGAAGAAATTGGATATTAATGATGAAATCTCAACCTTTATAATGTAATAATAAACCTAAACCCATAATATTGCAAGAATTACACCAAATTTGATCATAATAAAAAAAAATTAAAGAATTTACCTAATATGTGTAGATGAAATTGTGTGTTGATGATACCCCACCTTGATTGTAAGCTTGCAAATGTTTAGTAATGAATAGGAGAAGGTATTGCAAAAAATTTGGATGAGTTTGATTGATGTAATTGGAAGAAATTGGGAGAAAAAATGGGAGTTTTGGGGTTTAAGCAGATAAAAATACAGGTTGTTCGCATATATGCACTTCAGATTTACCGACGACACGTAAAGTCGTCGGCAAAGGTAACGAGTCGTCGGTAACACCTAGAATTTAACGACAACTTTACATGTTGTCGGTAAGTTACCGACGACACTTCCAAGCAAAAAAAAATAAATAACGGCGTTTCGTCATTTACCCACGAGGCCAGTTGTCGGTAAATTACCGGCGGAAGGTTTCTCGTGGGTAATCAACAGTCGTCGGTAAAGAACAAAATATTACCGACGACTTTGCGTGTCGTCGGTAAACAGTCGTGGGTAAAACCCCGATCTGTAGTAGTGTAACTTTATGTTTGCATTCTTGATACACATATTTGTTCTATTTTAGTGTACGTGAACAACAAAAAATAATGTATAAAACTCAACTTTTTGAATTTTGAGAATTTTTCTTTATCTCAATCTGTCTTTTTTTTTTTTTTTTACAGAAAATGCATATCACATCAGCGTTTTATCTTTTTTATGATATATTTGTACGATTTCTTGATGTATACAATTTTGTTGTCGTCAATTGGAAGCGAACTCAAGATATCTTAGGAGGGTAAAAACGACAATGATTTTTACAAAATAGTGGACAATGTTACAGGGGTTTATTGAACATTAACCCATACTAATATCATATATCTCTATTTTAGGATTTTTGTAATATTAATATTACAAAATTGAGCTTATGGTCAAAGTTATTCACTTGACACGTGTTTAAGATGAGATGGTTTTTTTTTGGTTGAATTAGACAAAGATGTTGTTATTTAGATAGTTATTTGAATTAATTTAAAATTCTTTAAATATATTTTAGAACCTATAATATAATTTAACCAACCTAGTAAAACTACCAACAAAAAAGAGATTGAAAATAATCTTATTATGAATATGAAACTTCCTTTTAACGAAAGAGCTATTAAACAAACTAATATATAAACTTGTCAAGTTTATTAGCTTTGTAATCTAATTATACCTTTACGAAAGATTGGAAAATTTTGAATGTATCTTATTAAATAGATAATGCATATCCAGAGCTAGTCTAAAAAACAAAAATATACTTAGCTACTTAAAACTATTTTATTTTTATTGATCTTTTTTAACTATCAAAAATTAATTTGGATAAGATTAAGATCCTTTTTAATAAAAAGAAAATAGGTACTAAAGCGATCATCTTGATGGCTTGCCCTAAAACCGACACTTTGTTTACCTTGTGACTTTTTTTTTTAACTTTTGAGCATAGGCAGTATTTCAAAACAAGGCAGTCTAGCTGCCGAGGCGTTCCATTTAGGCGTTACAAAGTGCCATTGCCTAGAAGTTTTCTAGAAGCTGGCTAGAAGGTTCGTCAACGCATAATGTAATTAATAAACTACTCAATCGAATTAATGGGTCGCTCAACCCGAATACTATCTAACATGCTGACTCATAGATAACTAATTTAATCTAATTCAACCCAACACATAAGCAATATAAAAGAAAAACTACTCAAGTTAATAATTTGAACGTGCGAGAAAAAGAAGAAGGTAGAATTTTCTAAATTTTATTCGAGATTTCTTGAATTGATTATTTTTTAGGTTAATAATAATAAATTATTTATTTTATAGCTAAATGTATATTACTTATATTATATTGATCTACTTTAAGTATATTAAAATGTATATATATTATTCAAATCAATGTAGTCTTAATATATATTTAATATAAAATAATATAAAAACTTATTAGATAAAAATCGCCTAAATTCATATTAATGTGTCGCTTAGCTATTTAGACCCTCGAAGGTGCTCGATCGTTCAAGGAGCACCTAACATTTTTTAAAATAATGAGCTTACGTAGATAATTTTTATGTCGTGTTCAGTTTTCATGAGTAAATACATCGTTTACCCCCTGAACTTTACACGTTGTGACAGATTGCCCCCCAAAGAAATTTCTGCGACTGGATGGTCCTTAAACTATGTTTTTTTGACTTAATGCCCCTTGTTAACGGAAACCATTAGTTTTCTCCGTTAGTTGGTCACGTACGCAAATTGTCGTGACATTTTACCCCATGTACTAAGTTTTTTGTGACATTTTACCCCCTGAACTAAGTTTTCTTGACATTTTACCCTAGGCAATGAGTCACGAAAAACTTAGTACAGGGGGTAAAATGTCACAACAATTTGCGCATGTGACCAACTAATGGCGAAAACTAACGGTTTCCGTTAAAAGGGGCATCGAGTCACGGAAACATAGTTTAAGGACCATCCAGTCGCATTTTTTTCGTTGGGGGAAAATCTGTCAAGACGTGTATAGTTCAGGGGATAAATGAGACATTTACTCTTTTTTTTTTAGTGATATCATTAATAAAAAGAACAATAAACCCATGACATGACTTTACTATCCACTTACCGAAAGGAGAAGCTAGACAAGTTGATGTGTAATGTGTACTAAAACTAAATAGACTTTATATTGTAGTTTTTTTTGCTATAATTGAAAGTTGACTCTTTTAATTATACATTTCAATAACTTCTTGAATATAAAAATCTTAATTATTAAGATCTCAATTCATAAGACTTTCTCAATAGATGTAGCCAACCTTTATCATTTTCTATCTTTTTAAAAAAAAATAAAAAATCATCAACTTTTTTTAATACTTATATTTTTATTTTTATTAATTATTCTTGTATAATTTTTTTTATAATAAATTAAGATTAATTTTGAATAAATTGAAATATAATTTGTTTTTTATTTTATAATGATATATTCTTGAATTTGGATTTATATAAAAAATATCAATACTTTATTGTATTTAATAATCTTTTTAGGATTATAATTTTTTGAACTATTCAAAAATTACAATTTAATTTTTAATATAAATTTTTATTTCAATCATTTTATAAGAAAATAATTTTTTAATAAAAGCGAAGACTAAGTTAAAAAGTTTGAATAAGTCTAACTAAAATAATAATAAAATAATGATGTTTATAATTTTTTAAAAATTATAGTTAAGAGATTTCTTTGACAAAGAAGTTAATAATCAAATTAACTGAAAAAAATTATATGGTCATAATTTATTAAATAATCTTACTACATTTTAATTAAGATATTGCAAAAAAGAAAAATTGTTTAATTGAAAACACAAAAAAAACTCATTTGATTATTTTGTTAAGAATTATAATTTATATATTAAATATCTTATATTTATTGTTTTGAATATTTTTGTAATATATTCTTTTAAAAATAAAATAATATATAAATAATTATGTGAAAAATTTAAAGGGGCAACGCCCAATTAATTACACGGATAGTGTAAAAAATTCTTAATTAATTACAGTTTCAACTTAATTCCTACTTAAGCACAAAAAATTGAAAGATTACAAAACTGCCCGTAGGCAATTAATTAATTACTTTAACTATAAAAATATATTTTCATTTTTTAAAATTTTTTTCTATTTTTTTTTTCAATTTTTGTATCAAATTTTTTTTCAGATTTTTTTTCCTAATTTTTTTCCTGATTTTTTTTTTTAATGTTTTCCATGAACATACAATTCTGAGATTTGTGAACACACAGAATTGAATCAACCAAAATCAATTTTTTTTGTATTCCAGGAATACACAAATGTGAGTTTTATGTGTTTCATGAATACACAAATTGTTTTATGTGTTCCATGAATACACAAATCTGATATTTGTGTGTTCCAAGAATACACAATTTTGCAATTTGTGTGTTCAAGAATACACATAATTAGAACAAACAAAATCAAGTTTGTGTATTACATACACAAATTTGATTTTTGTGTGTTCCATGAATACACAAATTTGATTTTTGTGTGTTCCACGAATACACAAATCAGAGATCTGTGTGTTCCAGGAATTCACAAATCTCAAATTTGTGTATTCCAGGAATGCACAAATCTGAAATTTGTGTGTTCCATGAATACACAGAATTGGAACAAACAAAATCAAGTTTGTGTATTCTAGGAATACATAAATTCGATTTATGCGTTCTATGAATACACAAATTTGAGATTTGTGTGTTCCATAAATACACAAATCTTATATTTGTGCGTTCTAAGAATACACAATTCTAAGATTTTTGTGTTCCAGGAATACACAGAATTGGAATAAACAAAATCAAGTTCACACAAAACCCTAAAACATAAACACACAAAAATAACAAAAAAGTGTTGGACAAAAAAATAAAGAGTAATGATATTTGTCACCCCTTTTCATGTCACCCTTTTATCACCCATCTATATATATGTTTTGATTTCCTTGAATAGAAGATAGAGAAAAATTAAATAAGATAGAGAAATCCATTCATTGGTACATGTAGGTATACACGTAGGAGGTGATAAAAGGGTGATACAAAAAGGGTGACAAATATCATTACTCAAAAATAATATATCAAGATAGTTTAAAACGAATAAAAATTAGGGTATATGCGATTAATAAAGAGAAAAAAATATTTTTGTTAAAGAAGAGAATCCTTTAGATCGATTTTATGACTTTGTGTTATACAGGAACACATAAATTTATATTTGTGTGTTACAGCAACACATAACCCGGAATTTCGATTTTTTTATTAAAAATTGTGGGGAAAAAAATTTCGGGAAAAAAAATTTCTAAATTTTTTTTAAAAGAATTCGAGAATCTGAAAAAAAAATTCAAATAAAAAATCTAATTTTTTTTAAAAAAAAAGATTAAAAAATAATAAAAAAAAACCACATAAGAACAATAATGGAAGGTAAATATGACAATATGTTTAATTAGTGATTAAGTTGAAAATTTGTGAATAAGTAGAAAGTAATTTCCTCTTTCTTTCTTTTTTTAGGAAGGAAAAGTGAAAAATTGTAATTAATTGGAAATTATCTCAATTTTAAAAATTAATGAAATAAATTAATTTAAAAAAATGTTATGATAAAATTAAATTGAGTTTCATTTGAAATTAAGAGGTTAAAATTAGAAAGCTATTGAAGTCGATTTATTTTATGTAGTTAATATTTAATAAGGTATAAAGAGTTAACTCTCTAAGTTTGATAAATTAATTGAAAGGCTGGACTTAACCTATTGTTGTAGGAAAATTCTTTTATTCAATATTGGATGATTTTACACCAATTATATTTATACATATACTTATGTTTTAAATTTACAGAATTAACTAATTTATTAATCTAATGACATGTATTTTGAAATAATAATCAATGACTGCAATATAAATATTAACTCATCCAATATTAGATGAAATGAAAGTCTTATCCAATGTTGTATTATCACCTTTTTGTCATTATTTCACTAGATAATGATATACTTGCTATATATATAGTGGGTTCTTCACGTCAATAAACTAATATATATATAACATTATTTAAATACTTTGGTGGCATTCTCTTTATGAATCGCATGCTTGGGGTACTATAGATATTAAATTGTGCCTCGGAAAGTTTAGACAAATACAAAATATTCCAACAAATCAAATCTTCAAGAATTTAAATAGTACCCTTCACTATCAAGGTTATACTATGTTTCAATCTTTCTATTGTTTTACTCTGTTTCTCTTCCATCAAGTAAAAGAAATTGCTGTTCAATTAAATACTCATTTTGTAAAAGGAATAGATTATAAATTATCGTGAGAATTTGATTTGATGAAAAAAAAATTAATTATAGGAAACTAGCGGAATATTTAACCAATCATGATAAAATGTTGAACACAAATATTAGCTTTGATTGAGATTGATACTTAGCCCAGTAGTTAGGTTATTTCGCAGAGATCAAGAGATCCTGAAATTGAATTTCATTAAAGTCAAAATGACTCCGAATCCAAAGTGGCTCTCTCATGTATTAAAAAAAGAGTAATGCTGGGTATCACCCAAAAAGGCATCACCTAAACATCACCTAAATATTAACTTTGACCGGTTTGACGGTAGGAATTGAGATAGTTGCTAGATAAATAGCACCACTAATGAAGGACGTGGTAGATTATGGAAATCAGTTAAACAATTATTATGATCTGCATAAATATTTTGAACATTTATAAAATTTGGAATTGCATCATATTTATCTTGAATTGATTGAATATTGAGAAATTGTGTATATATAACCATGGTAAACTCGATATCATATGACAACACTTTAGATGATTTATGAGATATTATTATCAGAGATAAAAATGATTATTATATGTATCTTAATAATAAACTAGTAAGTTTTTATTTATGGTAAAAAAAAACTAACTTCTCAAAAAAAATGGAAGACAACTACTACATTAAATGTAGTAGTTGTTTGTAATGCGGGTAAGATGAATTTTTCTTTTTTGAGTTAGGTAAACAGTTGTATAAATAAAAAAACTGTATACTATATAAGAGAGTTACCTATCTAAGCCAAAAGACTAAAGATAGTAACTAAGAAGCTAAAAACGACCATCTCATACTAATATTAATACAAGTTAATCGTCCACCATCATCTAAAAATGAATAATGAGGGAATAAGGAAAATAAAATGGAAAAGATGCACCACTTAATTTCCTTGATAACCGTTTCTCTAGATGAAGAATCACATCTTATAGCTAGGTGATTTCTCGCTTTCCAAATACAATCCACGGTATCTCCAAAACCAATCCTCCATGCTTTTCTCCTCCAATTTTCTCTAGCTTTAAGTTTTTTGAGTCATTTCAAAGCACTTAGTAGCGTGTTCATCTCCTTTTCCAATCTTAGCCAAGACTTTATCTCCAACCAAATAGCCCTCGAATAAGATCAATAAAAAAAGAGATGCTTGTTTGACTCAAAATCTTCTACACATAAATTACAAAGAGGATCCAACTCCAAATAAGTAATATGATCCTTAGTTTTAAGCCTCTCTCGCAAAGCCATCCATACAATAATTGCATGTTTAGGAAATACACACGAGTCCCAAATAATATTCGCCCAAGGTTTAATATAATATTTTCGACAGAATAAATGGTGGGTCCTGGGGTGTTATAAAATAAAGTGCAAAATAGAGGAACCACTTAACCGCAAGTGTACGGTTGTCCCAAGTAATATATGATAATCAAGTTCGTTCTCAGGGACGGATTAGGTTCAACCCAAATATTAATCAGATAGTAGAGATAATTGTTAAACAGAAAAGAAAAGATAATAATTTTTGTTTGGTTTTTGTAAATTAAAAGATGCAAATAAAATAAAGACTAAATTAAATAAACAGAAAGGAAATAACGCAAATAAAAGACTAACTTCAGATAAGAGAGATATACTTGATCCTCGCAAGGGAATCTACTTAATCAATGTAATCTATGCTATGTTTAAGGGTAGAATTGGAATTATAATATTAGTCGGGACTCTAATATCTCCTAGCCCCCTGTCGGGTGGACCTAGAAGCTATCCTAAAGGATCATAAACACCTGTATGGTCGAATATGGCTTTTCGGATGATATGCATTTACCTCTTTGGCTATGTAACTAGTTAAGCCTGTCGGTCAATAACGGACATTACACGGGTATTACCTAGATCTGTATTCAAACCCCCCTGTCGGATGATCCATACGCCACTATATGGAATAGCCCAAATACTAACAGCTAATTCTAGTTGTTCCTAAAAGAATTAGTAATGAAACAAAGTAATATCCAATACCTAAAACTCAATTCAATTTAAATCTAACAATCCCAAATTCAAAACATAGAAAACATTAATTAAGGTTCATCCCTCTTATGCGATTCTCAAGTATAAAGAAATTTAGCTCATGATGAAATTAAAAACTAACATTAAATAAAAGGAATTCATGTTCAAATACAAAAGATAAATGAAAAACCTAAAGGGTAGAATGACTATGGATGGAAGAACAGGATTCCTCCAGCTTCTAGCTTCTTCTCTCCTTCGTGCTCTGACTTGAAAACCTTAAGCCTCTTGTATATTCTCTGAAGTGTGTGAAAGTAGGAGGTTAAGGGGTGTATTTATAGGTGTTGGAGGAGTCTAGGTCGAATTTTGCTTGGAGTGGAAGACAAGTCAAAGACTCTCAAATTCGTAGCTCTAAATTCTAGGAAAGGTAAGATTTGCTGCTGATTTGATTTGATCATATCTTTTTCAATACTTATCCGTTTGAGAAGTTCCAATATATGAAACTGCTTGTCTTGGAAAGCTCTTTCTATTGGTGCAGACCATTCGTCCAGAATCCATGTCAATCTTTTATTATGATTTAATTCCTAAAACGTGGCTGGATTTCAGATTTCAAAAGGCAGCTTTATCTTTTCCTCCTTTAAATAAATCTTTACCAAATCTTCTTATTTCCATGTAAATCTTCTTTCCTTTCATCTTTATCTTGACTTGGCCTCTAAGTAATTACCATTTATCTTTAAAAGCTTCACATTAAATAAATAATTAAACCGCATATGCTTAAAAAGAATAAATCAATAAATCAAGAAATCAAAATAGGAAAGTGTACTCTAAAAATAGAAACTCGACTCAAAATCATTTCCTAACACTCTAAAATACACTAAGACTTTATTCTCACTTTTTCTCCTTGGATTGGTCTTTCAAGAACCTATTAACTTTGCATTAAAACAGTCAAATTTATGCACAAAAGCTCAGATTCTGCAAATAGTTAATTTCCAAGGGGAGAAAGTGCAATATGATCAATTAGGCCTAAAAGTCTAACAAACAAGTCATTTATTCACCTAAAAGGATGTCTCCAAAGGGCTAATAATTAGAACAAATCGGGAGACATCAAGACCCCAAACTCAAACCTTTGTCGTCCCGACAAAGCAAAATAAAAATAAAACAAAGGATCTTTTAGGTGAATGCAGAAGGTAGAATCTAGAAAATAATCCCAAAGCAAAGCTTAAAACAAATTTCATATAGTCTAACTTAAGAATTAATATACACCTACACTTATCATGCAAAATCAAATACAAAACAATATCAATTCAAAATTAATTTCACAATGCTAGAAGGTTACGCTTATTACTTATCTCAAGATGGTGGCTATAGGGTGTTCCTCGATCCTTACTTGTGTTGAATGTTCCACTTAGAATAATCCCTATTAACTCACTGTGCATCTAGGAATCACGAGGTCTTTACGGTTTTAGCATAGGCTGAAGGACGGTATGGTATGTATATTTGGTAAATTTGAAGTGAGCTTTTGGCTCTCTCCTCACTTACCATCAACAACTGTCCAAGAGCTTGAGTTTACACTCGAATAACGTTCTCACTCAGCCCAATTGACGCGCTTAATTAGCGTCCCCAAATTAACCCAATAAGCACTAAGGATGACTCACATAAAAATTTCCACTTTGCCGGTCCGAATATATAATCTTTTCAAATCATTCGTTTTTTCTTTTCTTATAGCTATGACTCTCTTTATGATGTTGAGATATCATGCTATTTTTCATTGTTATGCCTATTCATAACTTGAGCTCAAAGCTTCTTTTCCATTCACTATTACCCCGGCAAAGGGTTACAATACCATAAACCTGTGAATCATCATCATGTAAAGCACAAAGCATCATTGATAAGCTCAAAAATCCCAACCCAATAGGAGAATCTTATGCAAATAAAAGACTAACTTCAGATAAGAGAGATATACTTGATCCTCGCAAGGGAATCTACTTAATCAATGTAATCTATGCTATGTTTAAGGGTAGAATTGGAATTATAATATTAGTCGGGACTCTAATATCTCCTAGCCCCCTGTCGGGTGGACCTAGAAGCTATCCTAAAGGATCATAAACACCTGTATGGTCGAATATGGCTTTTCGGATGATATGCATTTACCTCTTTGGCTATGTAACTAGTTAAGCCTGTCGGTCAATAACGGACATTACACGGGTATTACCTAGATCTGTATTCAAACCCCCCTGTCGGATGATCCATACGCCACTATATGGAATAGCCCAAATACTAACAGCTAATTCTAGTTGTTCCTAAAAGAATTAGTAATGAAACAAAGTAATATCCAATACCTAAAACTCAATTCAATTTAAATCTAACAATCCCAAATTCAAAACATAGAAAACATTAATTAAGGTTCATCCCTCTTATGCGATTCTCAAGTATAAAGAAATTTAGCTCATGATGAAATTAAAAACTAACATTAAATAAAAGGAATTCATGTTCAAATACAAAAGATAAATGAAAAACCTAAAGGGTAGAATGACTATGGATGGAAGAACAGGATTCCTCCAGCTTCTAGCTTCTTCTCTCCTTCGTGCTCTGACTTGAAAACCTTAAGCCTCTTGTATATTCTCTGAAGTGTGTGAAAGTAGGAGGTTAAGGGGTGTATTTATAGGTGTTGGAGGAGTCTAGGTCGAATTTTGCTTGGAGTGGAAGACAAGTCAAAGACTCTCAAATTCGTAGCTCTAAATTCTAGGAAAGGTAAGATTTGCTGCTGATTTGATTTGATCATATCTTTTTCAATACTTATCCGTTTGAGAAGTTCCAATATATGAAACTGCTTGTCTTGGAAAGCTCTTTCTATTGGTGCAGACCATTCGTCCAGAATCCATGTCAATCTTTTATTATGATTTAATTCCTAAAACGTGGCTGGATTTCAGATTTCAAAAGGCAGCTTTATCTTTTCCTCCTTTAAATAAATCTTTACCAAATCTTCTTATTTCCATGTAAATCTTCTTTCCTTTCATCTTTATCTTGACTTGGCCTCTAAGTAATTACCATTTATCTTTAAAAGCTTCACATTAAATAAATAATTAAACCGCATATGCTTAAAAAGAATAAATCAATAAATCAAGAAATCAAAATAGGAAAGTGTACTCTAAAAATAGAAACTCGACTCAAAATCATTTCCTAACACTCTAAAATACACTAAGACTTTATTCTCACTTTTTCTCCTTGGATTGGTCTTTCAAGAACCTATTAACTTTGCATTAAAACAGTCAAATTTATGCACAAAAGCTCAGATTCTGCAAATAGTTAATTTCCAAGGGGAGAAAGTGCAATATGATCAATTAGGCCTAAAAGTCTAACAAACAAGTCATTTATTCACCTAAAAGGATGTCTCCAAAGGGCTAATAATTAGAACAAATCGGGAGACATCAAGACCCCAAACTCAAACCTTTGTCGTCCCGACAAAGCAAAATAAAAATAAAACAAAGGATCTTTTAGGTGAATGCAGAAGGTAGAATCTAGAAAATAATCCCAAAGCAAAGCTTAAAACAAATTTCATATAGTCTAACTTAAGAATTAATATACACCTACACTTATCATGCAAAATCAAATACAAAACAATATCAATTCAAAATTAATTTCACAATGCTAGAAGGTTACGCTTATTACTTATCTCAAGATGGTGGCTATAGGGTGTTCCTCGATCCTTACTTGTGTTGAATGTTCCACTTAGAATAATCCCTATTAACTCACTGTGCATCTAGGAATCACGAGGTCTTTACGGTTTTAGCATAGGCTGAAGGACGGTATGGTATGTATATTTGGTAAATTTGAAGTGAGCTTTTGGCTCTCTCCTCACTTACCATCAACAACTGTCCAAGAGCTTGAGTTTACACTCGAATAACGTTCTCACTCAGCCCAATTGACGCGCTTAATTAGCGTCCCCAAATTAACCCAATAAGCACTAAGGATGACTCACATAAAAATTTCCACTTTGCCGGTCCGAATATATAATCTTTTCAAATCATTCGTTTTTTCTTTTCTTATAGCTATGACTCTCTTTATGATGTTGAGATATCATGCTATTTTTCATTGTTATGCCTATTCATAACTTGAGCTCAAAGCTTCTTTTCCATTCACTATTACCCCGGCAAAGGGTTACAATACCATAAACCTGTGAATCATCATCATGTAAAGCACAAAGCATCATTGATAAGCTCAAAAATCCCAACCCAATATAAATTCCCATATAGTGGACCCACCACCCCAAACTCAAGCTCAAGACAGGAAGTCTCAGGATCGTGATTCAAGTGCGGGTCATATGGTCATGCCTAATAATCTAAAGGGAAATTGGCTTATAATGTGGCGACAAAAGAAAGGCTTAAAGGCTAAAAATTTGTCTAAGAAGGATAAAATTAATTCAGGGATAGACAGCTAAAAAGGATTCAAAGGGCTAACAAAGAACTGCCTCTATCATTTTCCTATCTACACAACTCGTCTCTAGTTCATACCTAAGTGGGTTCTCTACTCATTTAGATCTCACGTTCTACAAACCACCTATTATCCTTAAGCACAAGTTTACTTCTTTTGCATTGTTCATTAATTCTCCCTATCAATTATCTCATGTTTGCATGCAATCAAAGTTCAGTTTATACTAACTCCTAAAGTCAACTATTTTCTATCATTAATTCATGAAAAGCATGCTTGATGGGGGCATTTAAAAGTCTCTACAGTCACGCAACCCTAAGATTAATTTTATTAAAGGCATGTAAATCACAAAAAAAATTGGGATGAGGCAACGAACCCCACCCCAAACTCAAAAGTGAGTCGTGTCCCCACGATTCGAAAAAGACTCAATAAAGCAATAAAATTAAACTAAACTACCTAACTAGTGTCTACCATCAATTAAGAAGAAGAAGAATTAGAACGGGGTACCTGGCCATGAAGATCCATAGTGTCCTCCTCCAAAGGGGGAGTATAATTATCAATATCCATGAATAAAGTTACCTCTTCCAGTGTTGACTTAATCTGTGTAATTTCCTTCCAAAGTGCTCCGATGTCTAATCGTAAAAGTTCGAACTCTTGTTGCAAATTGTGAGCCCATGGAGGAATTCCAGAATCAGTTTGAGAAGAAGAAGAACCTTGAACTTGAAATTGTAGCTTGTCTTCAGGCTTTGATGATACCCTCATCCTTGCTGTTAATTTCCCGTGTTGTGGTGGTGCAGGTGCCTTCTCTTGTGTTTCTTCAGTAGGCTCATCAAGATTGATGGCCTTTTCAATTGTGGAACCAGGCAAACTCTTGTTCTTCCCTAGGATACAACACCTTCTCTTATAATCCAAAGCATCTGGTCTGTTTGTCATGGTTGAATTGACCCCAAACTCAAGTTTATACCAAGGATAGAATAAAGTTAAGAAAACTTGGTATAACTTGAGTTTCTTGCTTGGATTAGATGAAGGAAGTTGTTTTCTTGATGAATCTTGGAAGAACTCTTGAAAGCTTGATGATCTTGATTGTGTTTAATGGTGAATTTGATGTAGAGGATGTGTTTATGGAGGATGGAGGAGAGATTTGATGATGTTAATGGGTTTGTTGTAGAGGTTTAATCAAGCTTCAAGGTGTTTTTATAGGGTTGGGAGCTGGAAAATTCGTGTGGAAGAGGCTAGGGTTTATCTCCTAAAGGTTAGAAGTTGACTGGGCTTCGAATTCTTCACAAACCGCCAGTCCGCGGTGCATCCCTGCGGTGCAGGGGGTAGTCCGCGGGGGTAGTCCGCGCGCAACAGCTATTGATTTTTTTCGCTTCTGTCTTGACCCCGAGCTAGCACCCCGTGGTACGGGTTTTTGCCCTGCGGTGTAGGGGTGCGGTGCATGGGGTAGTCCGCACATACTCCGTCAAAAAACCCGCGGTACACAACCCGTGGTACGGGTTTTTGAGGCGCGGTATAGGGCGCGGTGCACCGCGGCTATCAGCTTCATTTTTTTTCTTGCTTCTGGATAAAACCCGTGGTACAGACCCGTGGTACGGGTTTTTTTGGGGCGCGGTACATCCCTACGGTATAGGGGGTACACCGCGGGGGTAGTCCGCGCCAGCCTTGAATTCTTCACAAAAATTTTCCTAGCTTCCCAAACTCGATTCCTGCACCATTAACACAATACCCTTCTCATTTCTTTAAAAGTAGACACTAAAACTTGACACTAACTTAGAATTATACACTAGGAATTGAAAAACTGAAAGCAATAAACTAATATACAATGAAATGGCTTTTGTTTAACGTCGTTAAGCTCGACGGGTTACCTCTCGCATCTATTCAGCCTCAAGGAGGTACATGACCTCCCCCGGATGTGGATCAATTCTGCGATTGGTATCCTCGCCTACATGGTACAGTTTTAGACGATGCCCATTCACCATGAAGGTGCGTTGCTCGTCTGGATTCTCGATCTCTATCGCTCCATGAGGCGTAACCTTGGTCACCACGAACGGACCAGACCACTTTGATCTCAACTTGCCCGGATAGTTGCTGAACTTGGAGTTATATTTGAGGACCATCTGTCCCACTTTGAATTTCTTCTCACGAATCCGATTGTCATGCCATCTCTTCGTTTTTTCTTTGTAAAGCTTGGCATTCTCATAGGCATGAAATCGAAACTCGTCAAGTTCATTCAACTTCATCATACGATTCTCCGCAGCTAAGGTTAGATCCATATTCATCTCCGCAATTGCCCAATAGGCACCCATTTCAAGCTCAAGAGGTAAGTGACAAGCCTTACCATACACAATACGATACGGAGATGCACCCACAGGCGTCTTGAACGCAGTACGATATGCCCACAACGCATCATCTAATTTCATTGACCAATCCTTGCGTGTGGAACCAACTGTCTTCTCAAGAATGGATTTGATCTCTCGATTAGAGACCTCAGCTTGACCATTGGCTTGTGGATGATACGCGGTAGATACACGATGTCTCACATCATACTTCTCTAGAACTTTCTTCAGATATTTGTTCACAAAGTGTGAACCTCCATCACTGATTATAACTCGAGGTGTACCATGTCTAGTGAAGATGTGTGACTTCAAGAATTTAATCACTACTCGCGAATCGTTAGTTGGTAGAGCTACAGACTCTACCCATTTAGACACGTAATCAACAGCTAGTAGGATGTACAGGTTTCCGTTAGAAGGCACAAAAGGACCCATGAAATCAATACCCCATACATCGAATATCTCAACTTCCAAAACATTATTACGCGGCATCTCATCTCTCTTAGATATATTACCAGTAAACTGGCATCTGTGACATTTCTTGACATACTCATGACAATCCTTATGTAAAGTGGGCCAATAAAAACCGGATTGTAGTACCTTTGCAGCTGTACGGTCTCCTTTGAAGTGCCCTCCGTATGGTGAATCATGACAACCCATAATAATGGATAGAATATCTTTATCTGGGATGCATCTCCTCACCATCTGATCACTGCATACTTTGTAGAGGAAAGGATCCTCCCAAAAGAACTGTTTAGCACGGTGGGCTAGTCTCTTTTTCTCTTGTGAAGTAGCTCCTTGAGGAAAAGAACCACTCACAATAAGATTTGCAATATCCGCATACCAAGGAGTTTCTAATGAATAAACTGAAAACAAACTCTCGTCAGGAAACTCTTCTCTAACCAACTCAGGCCCTCCATTAGATTCAGAACCTTCAAGACGTGACAAATGATCAGCAACCTGATTATCACAACCCTTTCGATCCCGAATCTCTAAATCAAACTCTTGCAACAGTAAAACCCATCTAATCAACCTCGGCTTCGCATCTTTCTTCTCCATAAGGTATTTAATCGCAGAATGGTCAGTAAAAACAACAACTTTCGCCCCAAGAAGATAGGAACGAAATTTGTCGAATGCATATACTACTGCTAGTAACTCTTTTTCAGTTACGGTATAATTCACTTGAGCACTTGTAAAGACCTTACTAGCATAGTAGATGGAATGAAATACCTTATCTTTTCGTTGTCCCAGAACAGCACCCATTGCAAGATCACTAGCATCACACATAACTTCAAACGGAATCTTCCAGTCAGGAGGTAATACAATAGGTGCAGAAATAAGCTTCTCCTTAATCTCGTTGAATGCCTTTATGCAAGCTTCATCAAAAAGGAATTTGGTGTCCTTCTCAAGTAAGTTGCACAACGGCTTAGAGATTTTGGAGAAGTCCTTGATAAAACGTCGGTAAAAACCAGCATGACCCAAAAAGCTTCTTACTCCTTTTACAGAAATAGGAGGGGGTAGAGTCTTGATTACCTCAATCTTCGCACGATCAACTTCCAAACCAGCACTTGAAACCTTGTGACCCAACACTATACCCTCTCGAACCATAAAATGACACTTCTCCCAGTTCAAAACCAAGTCAGTCTCCTTGCATCTAATCAAAACCTTCTCCAAGTTCCGTAAACACTCCTCAAAGTTATCACCAAACACAGAAAAGTCATCCATAAATACCTCAAGGAAGTCATCAATCATGTCCCAGAAAATTGCCATCATACATCTTTGAAAAGTAGCGGGTGCATTACATAATCCAAATGGCATCCTTCGGAAGGCAAAGGTACCGAAAGGACATGTAAAGGTTGTCTTGTGTTGGTCTTTTGGATCTACATAAATCTGATTGTAACCTGAATATCCATCCAAAAAGCAATAATATTCTCTACCAGCTAGCTTGTCTAACATCTGATCAATAAACGGAAGAGGGAAGTGATCTTTTCTGGTGGCCTTGTTCAACTTCCGATAATCCATACACACTCTCCAACCAACAACGGTCCTTGAGGGAATGGCTTCATTTTGCTCGTTCAAGATGGTAGTAATTCCACCCTTCTTTGGTACGCATTGAACTGGACTCACCCATTCGCTGCTAGCTATGGGATAAATGATTCCCGCATCTAGCAGCTTGATAACCTCTTTCTTCACTACTTCCTTCATAGCTGGCATCAATCTTCTTTGTCCTTCAACTGAGCGCGCGGTTTCATCGTCTAGAATGATTTTGTGTTGGCAATAGGAAGGACTAATACCTTTGATGTCAGCAATAGTCCAACCAATCGCCTCTTTGTTAGCTCTTAGTATGCGCAACAGTTTGTCTTCTTGAGGACCTGTTAAAGTAGCTGAAACAATAACAGGTAAAGTGTTGTTAGTACCTAAATACGCATACCTCAAGTGTGATGGAAGCGGCTTTTCTTCTAGTTGTGGGGGAGATTCGATAGATGGTTTCTTTTTAGATACTATCTCCCCAGGCTCTCGGAATGGCTCATAGGCGAGATGCCTATGTTTCATTATCCCGGAATTCAAAGCAGCTACAGTCTCGGTCAGTTCTTCCATCAATTCCGGTAAGTCAAGTGTTAGGGCTGCTCGCAAGATATCATTAAAATTCATACAGTCAAACGTTTCTTGCGTAGCTAAATCAAGTATATCCATGCGGAAACACTCTTCAGGAATATCTGGAAACTTCATGGCCCTAAACACGTTGAACTTTACCGTCTCGTCTTGGATTCGCATAGTTAATTCGCCGTTTTCTACATCAATAACAGTACGCCCCGTGGCTAGGAATGGTCGACCCAAGATGATGGGGACATTCCTATCCGCGTCGTATTCAAGAATAACGAAATCAACTGGAAAGATTAGCGTACCTGCCTTGACGAGGACATCTTCAATTCGTCCCTCTGGATGAGCGAGGGATCTATCAGCCATCTGTAGGATCATGGAAGTTGGTCTAGCGTTTCCTATCTTCAATTTTTCGAAAATTGACTTGGGCATCAAATTGATACTCGCACCCAAATCACACAAAGCTTTTCCTTGCCACTCATTACCAATAGAAATAGGAATCGTGAAACTCCCAGGATCAAGTAGTTTAGGTGGCAACTTACTTTGGCATATAGCGCTGCATTCTTCTGGTAATCCTATCATCTCATTCTCACGGTATGGTCTCTTGTTGGTAATGGCTCTTTTCAGGAATTTAACGTATTTCGGAACATCGCGTATAGCATCTAAGAACGGAACGTTAATATTGAGGCCACGTACCATATTCAAGAACTTCTGATATTCGGCCATGTCTCCTTTCTTCTGAACTCTTGAGGGAAAAGGTGGAGGAGGACGGGTTTCTGTAACATCTTTGGATTTTGGCTTCTCTGGAATCTTCTCCACTTCCACTATTTCGGGTTCATCTTCTTTTTCTTCCACCTCTTTTGCCGGTTTCTCCTTCACAGTTGTTTCTTTTTCTTTCATAACGGGAAAAGGAGGTGGAGCGAGCTTCTTACCACTTCGAAGTGTTACTGCATTACATTCATATGGTTTGGGTTCCTCAGTATCACTAGGAAGTTGCCCTTGTGGACGCTGACTCAGTTGTTTGCTAATTTGACTTAGCTGATTCTGGACTATCTTCATATTTGCTTCGACTGCATTTTGACGTTCCGTAGCTTGTGTCTGAAGAGCAATTAAACTGTCCACTGTTTTCTGAAGGGTAACTACTCCTTCTTGTGGATGGGCAGGTAAGGCTTTCTGGTTTAAAGTTTCATCATAGGTGTCCTGGGGAGCTTGCCTTTGCACATAATTACCCTGATTCTGTCCTCCTTGATAATTGTTGTGTGGTCTTGGATTGTAGTTGTTACCTTGGGGACGCGGCTGATATGCGTATGTAGGATTGGCTGCCCCATTAGGATTTGAGTATTGAAACCCAGGATGGTTTCTGTTAGGCTGATATCCATTACCACTTGAATTGAAGTTACCTCTATTGGACATAAACATCACGGATTCTTGGTTATTCGGACAGCTTTCCTCATCATGATCATCTACTCTGCAAATTGAACACATATAAACCTCTTGTGTAGCTTGCACAGCTATTTTCTTACCCGAAAACCCTTCTTTTATAGCTAAAGTAAGCTGCTTCAATTGTTGTTCTATAGTACTCTGAATCTTATTCTCAAGCGTAGCAAACTTTTCTTCCATATCAACTTTGTTCACTCCTTTAACCGGTGTTCTTACTGAATTCCACCCTACTTCATTCTTGACTGTTCTTTCCAAGATAATTTTAGCGTGAGCGGGTTGAACTTGAAGAAAACCTGCACCACATAGCGTATCCAATTTCTCTCTCGAAGTTCCATCAAGGCCTCTATAGAAGATTTTCAGCTGTTGTTGTTCTGACAAGCCATGAGTGGGAACTTTACGTAAACACATCTGAAATCTTGTCCAACTCTTACCCACAGTTTCATCATATTCTTGACGGAAATGCGTCAAGTCTAATTCAGCATCTAATCTCATGTTACTTGGGTAATACCTGTCAAAGAAAGCAGTCTCTAATTGGTCCCAGTTGGTTATCTTCGTAGGATCTTGCGTATCGTGCCATTCACTCGCTCCCTCAGTCACAAAAAATTTAAATGCAGCAAAATACATCTGTTCTCTTGAGACTCCTTGTGTGATATAAGAATCACATATTTGTTTAAACTTCTGTACTGCTCTAAGAGGATCTTCTAATGGTCTTCCACGAAAATTGCCGAAATTTTGGAATTGAGCTAACATTCCTGAATCTGGACGGAATCGGGGAACATTAATATCTGGAGCACCTACTCCTATAGCAGGAGCACGGAATGGAACTTCTGGTGGGCCATTAGTAAACCACGGATCTTGATTCTGAGCAACAGGAGCAGCTGGAGGGTTGAGTTGATTTCCAACTTGACGATTGTCAACTGGGTCTTCGGCCATTGTTTCTCTTGCTAATTGTTCCTCTAACTCTTTTGCTTTAGCGTTTCTCTTTCTTTTGTTTGCTTCACGAACTAGGCTTTCGGGGTCTGCAAGAATCACAATATCTTCACGCATAAACCAAAACCTGTAAACCTGAGAAAGAAAGAAAACCCAAAGCGTAAAACTGAAAAATAAAACTAAAACTAAACTAACAATTAAAAAACTAAGAGATTAACACCGGGGTCACACGCTACCGTCCCCGGCAGCGGCGCCAAAAACTTGGTGGGTCCTGGGGTGTTATAAAATAAAGTGCAAAATAGAGGAACCACTTAACCGCAAGTGTACGGTTGTCCCAAGTAATATATGATAATCAAGTTCGTTCTCAGGGACGGATTAGGTTCAACCCAAATATTAATCAGATAGTAGAGATAATTGTTAAACAGAAAAGAAAAGATAATAATTTTTGTTTGGTTTTTGTAAATTAAAAGATGCAAATAAAATAAAGACTAAATTAAATAAACAGAAAGGAAATAACGCAAATAAAAGACTAACTTCAGATAAGAGAGATATACTTGATCCTCGCAAGGGAATCTACTTAATCAATGTAATCTATGCTATGTTTAAGGGTAGAATTGGAATTATAATATTAGTCGGGACTCTAATATCTCCTAGCCCCCTGTCGGGTGGACCTAGAAGCTATCCTAAAGGATCATAAACACCTGTATGGTCGAATATGGCTTTTCGGATGATATGCATTTACCTCTTTGGCTATGTAACTAGTTAAGCCTGTCGGTCAATAACGGACATTACACGGGTATTACCTAGATCTGTATTCAAACCCCCCTGTCGGATGATCCATACGCCACTATATGGAATAGCCCAAATACTAACAGCTAATTCTAGTTGTTCCTAAAAGAATTAGTAATGAAACAAAGTAATATCCAATACCTAAAACTCAATTCAATTTAAATCTAACAATCCCAAATTCAAAACATAGAAAACATTAATTAAGGTTCATCCCTCTTATGCGATTCTCAAGTATAAAGAAATTTAGCTCATGATGAAATTAAAAACTAACATTAAATAAAAGGAATTCATGTTCAAATACAAAAGATAAATGAAAAACCTAAAGGGTAGAATGACTATGGATGGAAGAACAGGATTCCTCCAGCTTCTAGCTTCTTCTCTCCTTCGTGCTCTGACTTGAAAACCTTAAGCCTCTTGTATATTCTCTGAAGTGTGTGAAAGTAGGAGGTTAAGGGGTGTATTTATAGGTGTTGGAGGAGTCTAGGTCGAATTTTGCTTGGAGTGGAAGACAAGTCAAAGACTCTCAAATTCGTAGCTCTAAATTCTAGGAAAGGTAAGATTTGCTGCTGATTTGATTTGATCATATCTTTTTCAATACTTATCCGTTTGAGAAGTTCCAATATATGAAACTGCTTGTCTTGGAAAGCTCTTTCTATTGGTGCAGACCATTCGTCCAGAATCCATGTCAATCTTTTATTATGATTTAATTCCTAAAACGTGGCTGGATTTCAGATTTCAAAAGGCAGCTTTATCTTTTCCTCCTTTAAATAAATCTTTACCAAATCTTCTTATTTCCATGTAAATCTTCTTTCCTTTCATCTTTATCTTGACTTGGCCTCTAAGTAATTACCATTTATCTTTAAAAGCTTCACATTAAATAAATAATTAAACCGCATATGCTTAAAAAGAATAAATCAATAAATCAAGAAATCAAAATAGGAAAGTGTACTCTAAAAATAGAAACTCGACTCAAAATCATTTCCTAACACTCTAAAATACACTAAGACTTTATTCTCACTTTTTCTCCTTGGATTGGTCTTTCAAGAACCTATTAACTTTGCATTAAAACAGTCAAATTTATGCACAAAAGCTCAGATTCTGCAAATAGTTAATTTCCAAGGGGAGAAAGTGCAATATGATCAATTAGGCCTAAAAGTCTAACAAACAAGTCATTTATTCACCTAAAAGGATGTCTCCAAAGGGCTAATAATTAGAACAAATCGGGAGACATCAATAAATCATAAGGTTTTTTATGTAAAGAATAAAATTTCTTACTCGATATCCCAAGTGTAATGTGACTCGCATTTCTCGAGGAAAACCATAAAGCCAAAATACTCTCTCGGTCTTCCACTCCTAAGGACTGACAAATAACATCCTTTAACTCCCAAACATTTTTCAATAAAGGAGAATCACCCGTTCTCGGTTTCCAATCCCAAAATCCACAAGCTTGAAAATATTCTTCATGTATCCATTTAATCCAAAGTGAATCCTTATTTTCTACAATTTTCCAAAGCATTTTTAATAGTAATGCTTTGTTCAATTCTTCTAAATTTTAACCCAAGTACACCTTCATCTTTTGGTATACAAATCTTACTCCAACTAACTTGAGCAGAATTATTTTCCCAATAAAAATTCTGGCATATGCTATTCCCATAGGTTCATAAGGTTGACTAAATATGCATCACATATAAAAAAATATCAGTAGATTTGACTTTTCCACGTACCTCGTCAAGTTTGTGATCATGATTTCCATATCATACTAATTGTGTAATTGTCCATTCAATTCTAAATAATTCTTGCATTGATGTATTCAGCGTTGTAATAATATTGTCACCATCCACTTGTGTATTTTCATGAATATGTTCCAGTTTTGCTTTCAAGATATATAAAAGTAAAAAAAAAATATATGACACGTTTTTTTATCTTTCCCATCCTCCATCAATATAAGATTTAATAATATTGATACTCTGAGATCCAATGTACATGGAATCCTGAACCTGTATCTTGGTCTGAAGTGCGGAACCTGCCCAAATGATTTGGCTGATTAGATAGGTTAGAAGAAGATGCTTGACCGTTTCTTTTTAGTTACGACACCAGTTGCATTCTCTAATTTTCGTGCATTATTCATTTGTAGGAACTGCACTGTTACCTACTTTCCAAATAAAAATCCTAAATTTTGTCGTGTATATTAGATTTCATACGACCTTCCGTAACTCCGGCTGAATAAACTCAATCCATATTGAATTTTGTGGTTTAGCTAAGATGTGAGAATATGTGAGTAACTTATATCCTTCTTTTGTGACATATTCTCCATTTGAGGCATAAGGCCAAATAAAGTTATCCTCGGTGTCAGTCTGATATATTTTCATGTGTACTATTTGAGATATAATCAGTTATGGTAAAATATCCAATAATTCTGTGTTCCATTCATTGGTTCCTTCTTTCCATAGTTGCGAGCCATCTCTAGCTCACAGTTCGACGATTTTTCCAATTTCCATTGCGATTCCAACCAACGACCGTTCCATATATTAGTAATTTTCCCATTACCTATATGATATATTACGTTGTGTTTTAAAATATATCTTCCTTCTATTGAAGTTTCCTATGACCATGTATGCCATTGTTTAAGTTTAATATTCGTACAATCCGATTTAGGGTAATAAATACCTTTAAAGAGTTTTCTAGCTCGGGGTTCAAGATTCTTTAGAATTCTCCAAACTTATGTCTCTATCAGTGTTGTGTTCATTCTTTTGAAATCTTTGAATCCAATACAACTAAGGAGATACTCTATTGCCAATTTTGACCATACAAGCCAGTGAATCTGATTTTGTTCTTTGGAACTCCACCAAAAAATAGATATTGCAGAAATTAATTTTCTGTCAAAATAAATAGGGAAAGAAAAAGATGACATTGTGTAAACTAAAATAACTTGAAGAACAACTTTAATGAGAACTTCCTTTTCACCGTCAAACAAGAGTTGGGATTTCCAACTCTCAGTTTACATAAAAAAAATCCACTGCCCATGAAAGAGATTCGACTTTTGATCGTTTACAACATAATGGAATACCCAAATATTTGTCGAGATTAGTTGTCTCATTTATTTGAATTTGTTTTGATACCGATTCCCGGATGTCTTCTGGTGTATCACCACTAAAACAAATTGATGATTTATTAAAGTTAATTCTAAAACTGATTCGACACCATAAGTTGAAATACATTACCGAAACACATGAATCTCACTGTCACTAAGTATTAAGAAAAACAAAGAGTCATCATCAAATAAGATTTGAGTTAAAAAGGAATGTTTCTTGTGATTTTGATTCCCTTAATCATTTTGTCGGAGACTCTGTTTTCAATCAACCCAATGAGTGATTTAGTCATAAGAGTAAAAAGAAAAGAAGATAAGGGGTTTCCCTGTCAAATGCCTATTTTAGGGTCTGTTTGGATATAGGGGGATATTTTTAAAAAGGAAAGGAAATGATAGTATATTAAAGGAAAGGATCAGAGGGTATTTAATCTTCTTTGGATTGAGTAGAAAAAGAAAGGATAATATTAGTAAAGGATTCCTTGAATTTTGTGTTTGGATTCTACAAGTAATGAAAAGGAAGGGATTGTTTTATAACTAAATTACTTTTGTGCACCTAATAAAATATATTATAAAACAAAAAGGGTAATAAAGACATTTTATCTTTAAAATCAATCTGTTTCTTCTAATGACTCCAAAGTGGAGGGATATGATATAAATGATTAGAAGGTATACTTATAATCCTTTCGTAACCTATCCCTCCAAAATTTTATAATACAAACAAAGTAAGGATATCTATTATCCCTTATAATCCCTTCCCCCTTCTAATCCCTCTGTCCAAACATACCTTTAGGTTTAAATTTCTCTATGATGTCTCCATTAAAATTTATTTGAAAAGACACAGTAGAAATACTATTCGAACCAAATGCGAACCATCTGGTTTGGATTTTAAATTATAAAAACTAATATATTCATTTCGGTTCGGATTTTGGCTAAGAACCAAAACGAGTTGAGCCATACTCACCCCTATATAGTGGTGTTGTAGAATGTATGTTGTAATAAGCGATGAGTTTTCTTCATAGTCTTTGGTAAATGGACCACCCTTTAGATAATAGTTCTCATCTGGTTTTTTTGGTATCTAAACTTACTTTGTTCGTAGGTATGATAAAGGGTTAATAATTTCAAACATGCCTTCCAATTGTATCATTTTCTTAAATTAATTAGATATGTCTGGTTTTACATAAGAGGTGATTAAAATATGAAATAAAAATAATGATATATCGCATTATTATTTCTTTTCTTGTCTTAGCTATGTAATTAAGGTTTCTCCACGCTCTTTTATATTTTCTCGGTTATATACTCAATGATTTAATACTCTTATTTTGACGAATTTTTATTGAAAGTTTAATCGTATTAATGCCCCATATTTGCTTTTCTCTTAGTTTTTTTTTTCAATAAAAACAATATACAATTGCCAGATTTTGAATGCGGGTGTCTCAAGTGAGAAGCGATAAAACTAACCACCTAAATTACAATCGAATCATAATATTTTTTTGTATACGCTTAGTTATATTGTAAGATCTTTGTTAAGATATATTTATTAAATAAATTAATCTTTTGTATATACTACATTTTTTTTTGTAGTTCAAAAATTTCTCTCTAGAATCCCGCCTCCTCCACAACTAAACCACCCTAGCACCACCACACCAAAATCCAAATCCTTACCTTTACCCGTCCCCTCCACCCTAACCTCCTCCCTTCCTTAGCCTCACATCAATTTTTTTTAATAAGGTACGGTTTGTTCTTCCCCTTCCCTACTTCCACCATCCTCCTCATCTTTTCTTTCTATCTCAGATTTCTTAGCTTTATCACTTGAAACTCATCAAGAAAACAAATGCCTCAAAAAACAAATAAACTAAGGTGTAAAAATTGATTTCGAAACTAGTTCATAACTCAATCTATGCAACTATCGAAGAACCAAATCTCTTTGCAAAAATTATTTGTGACAAATCGATTAGCTTCAACATTTTAAGGAAAACTATAAACAAATCATGGGTCATGTAGGAGAAAATAACTACAAAGAAATATGGTTTCAACACCTTCTTAATCTCCTGCACCAACAAAGAAAATTATCAACCCATACTTCAAGAAAGACCTTGAAATTTGTCTGACAAACACATATTAATACGAGAATGGGATCCTTACAATGGAGAATCAAAAGAAGACAAAAACAAAACAATTTTATGGGTACATATTTGATGTCGCCTAGGGTGTGATAAATATAAGATAATAAAATAGAATAAACGATGCAATAACAGCCTAGACTAAACACGGTACTCACTGCAAGTATCACAAGTCATACGTAAGTTTTATGATAAGTAAAGATTCATTCTCAGGGACTTAGTGTGTTATACGAATAAATTTAACAAGAAAGTGTAGTAATAAATAGCTATTGAATTAAAAGACAAATAAAAGCAAATAATAATGATTGGAGAGAATAATGATTAATTAAACTAAAAGACAATAAATTAAAAGATGAGAAAGTATAGCTCAGGTTTTGCTAGTATGGACTAATCCTTTTATTTCTTCTACTAGTTAATAAGGAGGATTAAAGCTCTTAGATAATTAGCCATAATTCTATATACCCCCTAACCCGCCTCCGGGTGGACTTAAGAGGCGACCTAACAATTACCAGGGGACTTAACTAAGGTGGTCCCACGCCATTAGGTTCTTAGATGAGGGGACCTTGCAAATAATGATCAGTGATTAAATCTCAAACCCTAATGACTATCTAGTTAGGCAAGTGATGTCTCCCTTTTTGTTATAATGTTATGCCCTTAGGAGACATCATTTTAGGTGAATAATTGACTAATATGATAGACTTTTAGTATTAATTCGCTATATTTTATTTTCTCTCATTGGAAATTATTATTTTTCATTTTTAAAGCTTTTGCACGTTAAATGGTTTGCTTTTAGTGCAAAGTTGTAGGTCCATGGATTAGATGGAACACCAAGACAAGGAAAGGAATCTAGAATTAAAGTCATAGATCGATTGTAAAACTCAAAGGCGAGAAAAGTTGATTCGAAGAATTTATTAGATGGGAATGAATTCTGGAATTCTGTTACAAATCAATGTTTTTGAGTATCTTAAGCACTTATTCAGCCTTGGTGCATAAAATAAGAACTATAGAGCTTGAAGTCATGAAGATTTTCCAAGTTGAACGAAGTGATTTCAAGTCCGGACGCAAAAGTTACAGCGGTTTTACTAACATCTGTACATTAGTTACGAGATTTCATTTAAGGATTGGGTTTTTATTCATTTAATCTAATCCTCTTAATTAAAAGGCCCAATCCGATTTCCTCCACTATAATAACACTTTTAGACCTCATTATTCAGCACCTCTCACTTTATTCTTCAAATTAAAATATCTTTAGAAGACAGCGTCAAAAGGAGAAGCAAAAGCAGGAGCTGGAGAAAGTTATTCTTCCAACTATAGTCATATTCAATCCTTCAATTATTTTCTTCATTTTATTTCTGTAATTGATTATGAATAAATTCTATTTAATTTTAGTTTATCTTTCGAACATGAGCTAAATTATTAAGTACTTGAGAATCGCACATAATGGGTTGAAGCCCTAGTTAATCAATTTCTGTTTTTGAATTTGGGATTTTACGATTTAATTTGAGTTGGGTATTTATTATTGTATATTATTTTATGCTTGTTTATTATTTCTTTTCTGATCAATTAGAAATAAGTTTAATGTGGTATTCGTCAATGACCCTGATGGGCTTGACTAACCACATAGCCAATTGGGTAAGAAACTAAAACCGTTTGAAAGTAGGTATAATCGCCCTGACGGGATTTATAATACCGTAGATAGCTCCTAAGTCCACCCTGACGGGGGTTATGAGATTATAGAGTCCCGACTAATAATTAAATGACAACTCTACCCTTAAACGAAACAGTAATTGCATTGACTTAGGTGATTTCCCTTGCGAGACTCAAGTACCATTCTCTTCTTGCGTCTAGCTTATTTATTTGCATTATTTTCATTTCAGTTTATTAATTTAGTCTTTAGTTTATTTTTGCATCTTAGTCCTTAAAACAAAAACCAAACAACTTTATATTTTATTTTCCGTACTTGCAATTATTATTACTTATCTATTGAGCACTTGGGTTGTACCAGTTCAATCCCTGAGAACGAATCTGACTTATTGGTTTATTACTTAGACAACCGTACACTTGCGATTTGTGTGTCCTAAATCTTTATCGCATTATTTTATAACACACAAGGACCCATCAGCAAGCCCTTCCGGATCACTACCGCACACTATATATTTATGTGATGTTTCAATAATTAGACACCCCTTCCGGGTGACCATCTAACTACTATTAGCACAACTCTAATTTGATCAGGATTAAGACAGACAATAAATCAAAGCACATAAAACAAATATATGGTTAAGAAACTATGATCAATTTAAAATAGTTTTTCCAAACAAACTTAGATAGAAGAAAATAGATTTCAAAGATTATACATATGCAAAACCCAAGCTATGGGAAAATTAGTTCATGCTATAAAGAATAAAACTAAAATAAAGATACATAATGTCAACTTGCTTCTCTTGAATGACTTCTATGATGATTAAGGTTTTTAACTAAGCAAGGACATGTTTACAATAGTTAGGATGTATTTATAGGTGTTTAGGAAGCCCTAGGTCGGATTTCTTGGAGTAGAAGGCAAGCAATTGGACTTCTTTTCCAAATAAATATTGTTTCCTAAAATATAGGAGATAAGGCAAACTGATGTTGTCTTGTTTTGGTCGTAACTTCTTCAATATTGCTTCGATGGCATACTTTATATCGAAACGACCACGACGAAATGATATTCACTTTTCGTTTAGATTGCATCTTCAAATTCCTAGCTGATTTTGAGTTATCTTCACTTTAGTGGACGTGGCTGAAGAATTTTAGATTTACTTAGAAACTTTTCCTTTCCTATTTAATATCTACTTCCTTTTATATCAAATTCTCATCCATATCTTCTTTTCTTTATCTCTTTAGAATTGATTTGGCATCTAATTAATTTCCATATATCTTTAAAGCTTCACATTAACACACAAATTAAACCAAATTGACCATAAACTCCTAAAATGATGTCTCCAACCTAGATTATTTCATCACAAATAGGGAGACATCAAGATTCATGGTATGCCAGGAAATTTTAAATCTGGAGAAAACGTAACACAATTCGCAAACAAATTTGGCAAGGTCAGAGAAATACAACTCCCCCTGGTGGATACTTTTAAAGAAATCAACTACGTCAAAGCGAGAATTGATTGGGATCTATATTAGCCTCCAAGTGTTAATTAATCTTTCAACATCAATGAGATAAGAGTCCTAACCGGAGCTTTAAAATATGAAAGGTTAGGTGAGTTTTGCTGTATTCATAGTTTAATCAACCATATGGAGAGTGAATATAACAATAGGAAGAAATTGAGACGAACACTGAAAAAATGGATTCATGGAACGGAGAGGGACTTTGAAAAATAAAGAATCGTCGTTCATCTTCACGATCATGGAAGACAAGGACAATTATGCTGCGAAATCCGAGTATAAATAAGGGTTAACGCGAACGACTTGTCCACTAAAAAATGGACAAAATTAGTATTATGGAGAAAGATGAGATCAACAATGAAGACAATAAAGGGTAATAATGGGTTGTACGAGAAAAAGGGAAAACCAATAATACTGGAGGATTTAATTGATTTTAAGAGTTCCATCGCCCCAAAAAAGAATATATTTGGGGAATTTCTTTCAGATAAAAAGACTGCTAGCATGGCCTTCATCTCTCCTATTCATATATGGGGCCACGATGACTCATAATACACGTTGTACATACTTAACTTTTCCTTTGGATCAATTAAAAGGCCAGAAATAGACAATGCCTTATTAGCGGAAAATAAAGCGTTATTTCATTAAAAAAAACCTAACTCTTACTCTCCCTTAACCTTAACCTTGTCCCCCAAATTCAAAGATCCAAAAAACCCTAACCTATAAAATGAGGCCAACAAAAGTGAAATGAAAACTAAATACTCAGAGTATAAATTAAAGTAGGCAAGACTAACTACGATAGTTATTTTAGCGAGTCAAGGAAGCAAAAAAACTGAGAGACACAAGAATGACTACGATAGACCAAAAATAAGTCAATCAAATCAAAAGAAACCAAGTTAGAAGAATATGAGTAAAAAAATCAAAGAACGAGAAGATTTGGAAGGCGTGGTGGACTCTGGCTATGGGTATGAAGAGCCTAGATCAACCAATTACAGAGGAGATAAAGAAGAAGACGGATAAAGAAATTTGGAGGCTTTGTCTCTAACAAGAATAACATGGATAGAATCAATAAGCTTATCGAGAAACTTACACTATCTGACCTTCACTCTAAAGGCTGTAATTTTACATTGTCAAATAGAAGACAAGAAAATAAACTTATTCAGACAACTGATATATAGGTGTTGTATCAACAGAAAATGGAATGCATGTTCCCTAATGCTTGGATAGAAATACTTACCCCTATTGGCCCAGACCATTCAATGCTTCTGATTATAAATGAGATACATAAACACCCTTCTAATAAAATATGTATGCTTGATAAGAATTGGCTTAACATTAAGGATTGTATTAACCTTATCATAAAAAGTTAGCTAAAGATGGCTAGCATAAAAGGTGAAGGCATATAGAAATATTGAAAAATGTACAATATCTTACAGGAAAACATAATACGTGGGATAAAAATCTAGCAAAAAAAAAAGAAAATTGATCTGAAAAAAAAATCAAGAGGCCTTGCAATATATGATAAACTCTATTATACCTATAATTTTGGATGAGTATAATATCATTATTAAAAGAATGGAAAATATATAGAAATAAGAGAAATCTTATTGGAAACAAAAATCCAGAGTTAGATGGTTACTTTGGGAGATATGAACACATCTTACTTTCACTCTATAACAAAAGCTAGAAGAAGTAGAAATAAGATAACAATAATTTTTATGGAACAAAACATATGGATAAAAAAGAGATAGGATATTGAACATGAAATTAAGGGGTACTTTAACAATATATTTTGTACTAAAGGCCCTAAAGATTACTCCTCAATTATTAACACTATTATTAACAGTTTAATTGAGGAGATGAACACTTATCTTATTAAACCACTGTGTATAGAGAAGGTCAAGAAAGCTTTAGGGGAAATGGGAATGATAAATCCCTAGAGCCTGATGGCCTACTTGTGTACTTCCATAAGAAGTACTGAAGAATTTATAAAATTTGATATCCTTAGAGTCATTACTGACTTCTTATGGAATAAAGGGAACATGTACCAGATTAATAATACTCTTATAATATTGATACCTAAAGTCAAGAAGTCAGCTAAAATATCTCATTATTTGCTCTATAAAATGCTCAAATTTTATATATAAACTGCTGGCTAGAATTCTTGTAAAGTGATTACAAAAATATATGTCTAATATCATTGATGAGAGTCAAAGTTTCTTTATTCCAGGTAGAGGAATTATAGAAAATATACTACTTGCTCATGAAGTAAGTCATTTTCATATAATAAAAAAAACATAGGATAACACTATGTAGTCATCAAGGCTGATGTAGCTAAGGCACATTTAAATGTAGAATGAGATTTCTTACAAGATACTATGGTTGAAATGGGCTTTCATAATATATGGATAGAATGGGTAATAGAGTGTGTTACTGTAGTATCTCACTCAATACTTTTAATTGGTGACCAAGTCCCTATATCTGACCCTACTAAGGGTTTAAGATAGGGGGGAGGGTCCTCTATCACTATTTCTATTATGTATTATAAATCAAGCTTTATCTACTCTTATGAATAAGAAAATTAAACAAAATCTTATAAGAGGGTTAAAATTTGAAAAAAAAACGGTCCTACCACATTGAGTCATATTTTATTTGTTGACGACAGTCTATTTTTCTTGAGGGAAGATATAGAAGATATATAACACTTTAATAATATTTAGAATGAGTATAGCAATGCCTCAAGTCAAAATACAAACCATAATAAGAGTGGATGGAAAAAATACACCTGAGGAAAAGCCCAAGAGAAAAATTCACCTTATCTTACATACTCTTAAAATGAATAAGATAGAAAACTTAGGGAAATACCTAAGCCTACCTGCTGACCGGGTTGGTCTAGAAAGATGGCACTTAACTGGATGATCGATATCATACAAGAAAGGATGGATAAATGTAATACTATATATCTTTCTGAGGCAGGAAAATAAACACTTATTGAATCTGTGGTTAATGCTATACCTGCCCATATTATGGCAGTTTTCTTAATACCAAATAGTGTATGCAATCAAATAGATGCTCTACTTCTCAATCTTGGTGGAAAAATAAAAACAAGAGAAGAACACACTGAATAGGATGGAAAGATATGACTATATATAAAACAAGGAGGAATGGGATTCAAATAAATGAAAATGAAAAACAAAGCTTTATTAGCTAACGATGTTGGAAAATTATCTCTACTTGTTAGAATTCTTAAAGGATTATACTTCAAAAATACTACCTTTAATAAAGTTGAGTTGGGCTACCACCCCTCTTGGGGTTGGAGAAGCTTAATTGAAAGATAAATACCTTCAATAATTTAAGATGGAAAGTGGGAAATGGTAATAGTATTGATATATGGAAGAATAAATGGATTCTAGGTACGAACACAATACAATGTCCCATCAACTATAATCTATATAAATTTTCTGAACTATGTTACAAGAAATTTAGTATATAAGATTTAGAGTTAGTGTATATATGGTTTAATAAGGAAATAAAAACAAATATCTTTAATATTATGACCCCATCAAATATTTTGAGGATAATTCAATTTGGACATTGTCTAAATATTAAGAGGTTACCTCAAAGCTATATACTACTTTCTAAAAGACGAAGATATTTTGAAAGAAACAAAGTAAAATAAAGATATCCCAACTTGCTCATATACCAGCCCAAAGAAAATTTGGTTGGAGTTTTGGAAGCAAAATGTTCCTCCTAAAATAAAAAACTTCAAGTGGAAATTATGTAAAGGTATACTACCTACTGATCAAATTAAGTATAAAAATAGGTTTGCTAACCTTTGTAAATTTTGTAGAAATGAAACAGAAACAATAGAATACCTGATATTTGCTTGTCCCTGGGCTAGAGCATTATGGTTAATTTCTCCAATGCAACTACTTTCTAAGCATCCTGTTTTCTTGGGTAAGAGTCTCTCAAAGGGTACACTGACTTTGTCGTTTGCTTGTGGATTTAGCTTCCACTATTATGTGGCATATTTGGAAAGAGAGAAACATATTTATATATGAAAATATTGTCCTTGACCCACAACATACATGAAACAAGCCCTAAAGGCCTATGATGAGTACACGGATAATAATAAACAGAATTCTGAGGCTAAAATGCATACAACAAAAAGATTTCAGGCTCTCTCGAAGGAAAAACAAAAGATATAATACTTAATAATACCCAAACAGGTTATTGTAAGAATACTAAAATAACAACTGATAACTAGAATAGTAACTTAACTTCGAATATCCTTATAGTCAATACTGATGCATCTTTATTTGACAGATAAAAACCCATCTCCTGCTTGTAATCTTAGAAATGGACAAAATGAACTATTTTACGGAGTTGCGTGGTCTTTAATTGTAACAGTTCAGAGGAAGTAGAATTTCTTGGAGTGAACAATGTAGTGTTATTGTTGATAAACTTTCTAGAAAGATGAAGTAAGAGTATTATGCGACAACAAAAAGTGGTGGACTTGCTGGACTCACAAAAAGACGTCTTCAAATTCGATGCAAAGACTAATTTATGATGACATATTTTGTTTAAGTTGTAATAGTAAAGTTAGTACTTTCATATCCCTAGAAAGGAAAATAGTATAGCTGACTAGATCACAAAGCACGAGTTGCACGGTAGAATGCTAAGTCGTCGAGTCTTTAAATCCTCTCTCCCGTTAGCTAGTTTATTAGATGCTAATTCTATTCCTAAAGGTATATGATAATAGTTTATTTTCTGATGTAATGACATTTTAATTCGTTATTTATTTAAGGTTATGACAAAAATGAACTAGTTTTTGTTTCTTTCGAAAATGGGTGGTCTCGCATTATATATTATAATCTAAAGGAGTACTTAAGATTGACAACGGTTCGGTTAACCACAAAAATATTAAAAAGCATAAACATTTATTTTATTAAAAACCATAACCTAACGGTTCTAACCATCAATTTCACTTTTCAAAACCATAGTCGTATTATTCGGTTTCAGATATTTTAACAGTTTTATGATTTTTAACCATAAGAAAACAATGATTCTATAAATATATTAAAAATTTCTAAAATAAGATCACATATATAAGAATGTTTTCCAAAGTATAAACGAATTGTGTTGGTGTAGGATTAAATTATATATTTGTCATTTAGTTTTAATATTTTAATATTTGGATTTTTGTTTTAGTATTTGAATATATATTTTTTACCTAGATTAGTACAAAATTTGAAAATATGTATAAGTAGTAAACAATTTTTAGTTATTCAGTTTTATTTTAATCTAAAACCATAACTTATAGGTTTTAACCATCATTTACACTTTCAAAACCATACCATAATGATTTTACCGTTTTATATAATTGGTTTTAATCGGTTCGCTTACCATTTTGTTTACCTTAACCATTGTCATCCCTATCTAAAGGGTAATTATGATAATTCGGAGAAATCGAAACCTACGTTGAATTTCGTAAAATTAAAATTCGAAACCCCTGTTGAAAAATCCGGAAACAAGAGCGCAATTTTGAGTCTAGAAAGAAAAATTTCAAAGAATTTATGATAATTTTTAGGTTATTCAGAAAAAAGAAGAAACTAATTTGGAAGAAAAATTATTATTCTCAAAGGATGCGAATTGCCTAAAAAGAATCGATTTACAAAATTAAAAGTCTTCATACGCTCCACATAAACAGGAAACCAAAAGCTAACGGCTCTATGGCTGCACCACCGCCGCCTCTCCAGGCCGGCACCAACCCTCCGGCGGAGCTTCCTCCGGACGAAACAATGAACACCACAGAAACCACGAATACCACAGAAATCTCACCTCGCTTAACCTCCATCAAAGACACTGAGAATCATCAGGAGGATCATGTCATGGAGGAATTCCCAGAATTGAGCGCTGCAAACACTGATAATAGAGGGGGAAAGAGGCAACGAGCATCGCCAAATGATGTAACCAAGAACCATGCGCTTCAAACTCCAAGGGAAGCAAATTCTGATCAACAAAGGCCTGCTACTGTAAACCAAAACTCAAGACCTGAATTGATCACAGGCGCTCAATTCACTGCTGCTACAAATGGGGTCTCGAAAGGTAACAATTCTACTCCGTTTACTAGGCCTAATCTCAGTAGTTGGAAGGGTACATTAACGGGTAACAATCTAGTAATTCCAATTATTGAAGATACAGATGAAATTAAGAATAGACATGTAATGGGGGAGGAAGAATTTTATGAAATAGAGGATTTAATAGAAGATGATGATGAGAATCTAGCCTCTGATTCGATCCCTACAGTCATTAGAACACGTGAAGAGATTCAAGAAGGGGTTAGATTGTGGAGGAATACGGCAGTGATTAGGCTTCTAGGTAGAGAAATTGGCTTTACGTATCTTCTTTCTAAATTAAAACAGATTTGGTCGCCAAAAGGGCACTTTGAACTTGTGGATGTGGGACATGGCTATTACATGGCGAAATTCGATAAGAGAGATGACTTTGACTTTGCGTTATCCGGCGGTCCCTGGATGATTCTGGACCACTATCTAATTGTTAGGGAATGGACACCGGAATTTAATGCCGCTTCAAACTTAATAACAACGACTATGGCATGGGTAAGGATTTCGAATCTTGGAATGCAAAATTATACCGCGCGAATCTTAAGGAAAATAGGTGATAAGCTTGGCCGAACTATAAAAATTGACCCAATGACAAAAGGTAGGCTTAGAGGCAACTTTGCAAGACTAGCGGTGGAATTGGATTTAAAAAAGCCTCTTGAACCTGAAGTTAGAATCGGGGCAGATATATGCAAGGTAGAATATGAGGGCTTACACTTAATCTGTTTCGATTGCGGAAAATTCGGACACAAAAGGGAAAATTGCCCTCCGAATATAGTTACTAGAATGGAGGATGAAAGTAATAACACAAAAGGGAAAGAACCTATGGTGGAAGATGTAATTGAAGTGCCAGTTGCTAAGGAAAAGTACGGGGAATGGATGACCGTGAATCGGAGGAATAAAGGAGGTGTTAGGAACAATGGAAGCTTTTCAGCTAAACCTTTACGTAGTAATAATCTTGGAAATAAATTTGAAGCACTAAGGTTTGAAGAAATTCCAAATGATATACAGTTTAATGCGAATAGTACGTTTAGTAAGGGGCAAACTTCGGGTACAAAATCAAATTCTAATAAGGGTAAAGGAGTTACATGGACTATTTCGGGTAGTAAAAAAGGAATAGCGAAAGGGCATGGAGTAATTACGTCTCCAAATTTTGAACAAAGGAGGTCTTTAGTGGATGAAGTATAGGTAAGTAATTTTGGTCAAATAGAAGAAAATAATGGGACAAATTTAATGAGCAAAAAATCGGACAAAAAAGGCGCGAAACAGACTCGTTCAGGTGGGAACTCAATTAAGATAAGTAATGGAAAGAAGTCTAATTTGGGAGTAGAGAGGAGTCTCTCGATTGGGGCTGGAATTGGTGCTATTACGGAGGATTTAGTTGAGGTCTTGGTGGTAAATGAGGTTAGCAATGACAGGGACCAAAGTGCAATAACAACAAACTATGTAACATTGGATGATGGCCCCCCTACACCACAACACAGGCTCTCGCCTGGAGGGGTGTTGGGCCACCTAGAACCGCCAAGCCCAATGGGCAATTCTTCCGTGAATAATCTTCCTCCCATGCCCCTGGACCCACCATGGGAAGCCGAGACTATCAAGGATGGGACCGAGCAGCCATGGTTGCCGAACCAGGCCCCTGAAACAGCACCAACAGTGGCGCATGAAAGGGAACAGGTGGATCAAGTTGAGAGCGAGGAGATGGACTTCGAAGCTCGCGCTTAATGCGCCGCTAGGTACCTCTTTCCTATTTTATTTTAGTTTTTATGAATTGTGCAAATGTTTCAGGTAATAAATGGGAAAATTCGAAACTTCCCATTAATATTTTAGTTTGGAACTGTTATGGAGCTGCCAAACCAAGATTTAGACAAGTTCTTCGGGAAATGATGATTCAAAATAATGTCTGGCTTTCTGTGATTGTTGAGCCGCGAATTAGTGGTGTAAATGCGAATAAAGTTATTAATTCTCTACAAAAGGATAATTCAGTTAGAGTAGATTCCGAATGTTACAGGGGTGGCATTTGGTTATTATGGAACGATTCAAATATTAATGTGAAGGTTTTATCAGCGGGTAGACAGGTTATTAATGTGGAGGTTAGTCAAGAAGGGTGTACTTCGTGGGTCTTTTCTGCAGTGTATGCAAGCCCGGATTACAAATAGAGGGAATTGTTATGGGAGGCCCTTCATTTTGCTTTTCATAACATACAATCGCCATGGTTAGTTGCTGGAGATTTTAATCAAGTGGGTTTAGAGATAGATAAGAAAGGCGGAATAACAGGGGTATCAAGAAGAATGGAAAAGTTTGAAGAGTGGAGGCAAAGTTGTGGCTTGATCGATCTAGGTTTTGTGGGTCCGCGTTACACGTGGAGCGATTCTTGGAATTCGGGTCAGAAAATTATGGAACGACTTGATAGAGCCTATGGTAACGTAGAGTGGCAGATTCTTTTTCCGAATACGCGTGTTTTACATCTGGCAAGGGTCCATTCAGACCACATGCCGATCCTAATTCAAGTTTGTCCGAATCAGAAACCAAAAGAAATTCCTCGCCGTTTTAGATTTGAAGCAGCTTGGTGTCTCCACAATGGTTTTCTTGACTTCGTAAACCAAAATTGGGAAGGTAATACCGTAGGGATAGGGGAAGGAATAATTGCTATTCAGAATCACATAAACCAGTGGAAGATGGAAGTTTTTGGGGACCTTAACCGTAAGAAAAGAGAACTCATTGCACGAATTAGAGGAATTCAGAAGTCACTTCAATGCTCCTATAATTCTTCTCTTAGACTCATGGGACTACGATTAACACAAGAGTATGAGAGTGTACTAGCGCAGGAGGAAATGATATATTTTCAGAAATCAAAGGACAAGTGGATTGAATCCGGAGATAGGAACACTCGGTTCTATCAACTTGCAGCGATTATAAGGAAAAAAAAGGCGAATTGTGCTAGATTGATGAATGATCAAGATGTTTGGATAGAAGATGAGGAGGGGCTAAAACAGTTGGTTCGCTCGTACTATGAATCTCTATACGCAGAACCGGAAGACCAAATGGAGGGGGGCATTTTACCGCTAGTTGGTCCACTTGAAAGAGAGATTACACGAGAACTTGCGCAACCTTTTTCTGACGAGGAAATGCGTATGGTGGTCTTCCAATCCAATCCGACCAAAGCCCCTGGGCCGGATGGTATGTCAGCAGCCTTCTATCAAAAGTGTTGGAGCTCAGTGGGTCCTTCAATTTGTAAAATGGTTAGAGATGCGATTAGTATGGGTCATCTTCCTTCGGGTCTGAATGGTACACTTATACACCTTATTCCGAAAGTACCAGACCCGAATCGGGTACGCTTACTCCGTCCTATTAGTCTCATTAATTGTCCGGTTAAATTTATTATGAAGGCAATGGTCAATAGACTAAGGCCTATTTTATCTAACGTTATTGGCCCTTGCCAAAGTAGTTTTTTGCCAGGTCGATCAACAGTGGATAATGTAGTGCTTGTACGGGAGGTGGATCATAAGATGAGGCATCTTCAAGGAAGGAGGGGAATCATGGCTGTCAAAATTGATCTTGCCAAAGCTTATGATAGGATTAGATGGGAATTCATTGAGGAAACGATTAGACTTTTTGGGTTTCCGGAAGATTGGATAAAGATTATAATGTCAAGTATGAAAGAAAATGAAATGCGAGTTCTTTGGAATGGGGAACCTCTAGCCCCTTTTACTCCATATCGTGGAATCCGTCAAGGGGACCCACTTTCGCCATATATCTTTGTTCTTTGTATGGAGCGATTATCTTTGCTAATTCAGAATTATTGTGTTGCCGGAAAATGGAAGGAGGTCCAGATTGGGCGTCAAGGTCCTAAGTTATCTCATTTATTTTTCGCGGATGATCTAATTTTGTTTGGTGAGGCCTCTTTTTTGCAGGTTCAGGTCATACAGGAGGTGATGGATAGATTCTGTAAAGAAGCTGGACAAACAATTAGTGCCGAGAAGTCACTAATATATTTCTCCTCAAATGTTCCTGTCCTTGTCCAGAAAGAGTTGGCCTTGGCTAGTGGGTTTTGTCACAGTAACTCGTTTGATACCTACCTTGGAGTACCTATTCTTTCGGGAAGACTACCAAAAGGGTTCTATAAAGGCATAATGGAGAAAATGAGGAACAGATTAGCTACATGGAAAACAAAGACATTATCGCTCGCTGGTCGGATCACACTAGCTCAATCGGTCTTAAACGCGATGCCTGTGTATCAAATGCAAGTGTTGAAGCTTCCGAAATATATATGCAATGATATAGATAGAGTTATCAGGGACTTTATATGGGGTTCATCAAGTTCGGAAAGAAAGGTTCATTGGGTGGCGTGGAATCAAGTATGCAAGGCTAAGAATAATGGGGGTCTTGGGATAAGGAGTGCTGAGAAATATAACTTAGCTCTCCTAGCTAAATTGGGGTGGAAGATTCTTCAAGATGATCAATCGGTAGCATGGGTTAATGTATTCAAAAACAAATATTTCAAGAATGGCCTTTTGAACCGAATTCAAAATGGGAATGAGTCAAACGCTTGCAAGGCTATTCTTGCGGGTGTTGAAGCTTTTCGTGAAGGGTTTATTGATCAAAGTGACGAAGAAGGGACAAAAATAAGATGGAAGTGGGATAATTCGGGTTGTTTCTCCGTGAAATCGGCATTCAAGAATTTGTTGGGAGATGAAGGTGATGAATTCTTTAAATGGGAATTGATATGGAGGCTAAAATGCTCCCAAAAAATACGGGTATTCTTGTGGAGAGTTGTTTTAAACCGGATTGCTACAATGGAAAGTTTGTATAAACGTAATATTGTGGAATCGAAAGCTTGCGCGATATGTGGTGCTGAGAGGGAAGATTTAATTCATGTCTTTTTGAAATGCAAAATTCCTATGTTGATTTGGGACTCACTTGGGCTCTTTACAGGTACATCGGTTGATAATGGATCTGCTGGAACTGACCCTGGCGTGGCTGGAGGATCTCGAACCAGGAGCATGGCGGCTTGCTTGGAACAGGAGGTTGGCGCTGATGGAATGGGAGGACTGCTGCAGCGTGACAGGGAGGACTTGGATCATTTCAACAGCTCCTGGATTCGCAGCAGGGACAGGTTGCCGAGGAGAAGCACTGCACTCGCGAGGGAACAGCAGCAGGCCCACGGAAGATATGCTTCTGCAGAAAACATCCACATAGCTGCTGGTTTTAGCGCTCAACAGCAGCAACACAGCAATTTTGCAGCTGCAATCTTGGCGCCAAGTTCATCGAATTATGTTAAAACGTGGGTTGAAGGACATCTTCAATCCAAAGCACGAATTAATGGCATAGAGTGGCCCTATATCTACATAGCCGCGTTATGGATTACATGGACTAAAAGAAATGCGTTTGTATTTAACGAAGAAACTACTATACCGCATGGGTCGGAGTTAAAAAGCGAAATTTTCTATTTAGCTAAGAATTTCATTTCGGCATGGGGTAAGTCTTTTGATGGTGGATTGATCAAGTTGGCTAGCAATGTTTTGGTAAAATGGGTTAAGCCTTCTACGGGTTTCAAACTAAACATTGATGGAAGCTTTTTTAACGAGAAAAAACTAGCTGGAATTGGTGGTATTATAAGAGATAAGTATGGAACTTGTTTATCAGGGTTCTTGGGTGCTTGTTTATTTGTATCACCTTTTATTTCCGAGCTTTTTGCTCTCCGTTTTGACCTGAGATGGGCATGTAATAATGGCTTTACTGAATTGGTAATTGAAACAGATTCGGAGGAGCTCCACGCGCTAGTGAAGGGCGGTGGGAGCTCTACTCACTTTGAGAGAGACTTGGGGAAGTTCCACGCGCTAGTGAAGGGCGGTGGGAACTTAGGAAGTCGTTATGTTTCAGTTATTGAGGAATGTTGCGCATTGCTGAAAAAATTTCCGAATTTCGTTCTCAAACATGTTTTTCGTGAAGCAAACCTTTGTGCTGATAAGCTAGCAAAGGAAGGCGCTAAAATGTCTAGTCAACCGATTACGTTTAAAGACCCACCTGAATATCTTTGGAAGTTCATTACGAAAGACAGAAGTGGTTACGCAACTACTAGAGTAGTCCTAGTTTAGTCTAGTAGAATTATTATTATGTATGTAATCCATTGTTTTATCGGCTAGTTTTAGCCTCTTATGTATGCAAAAAAAAAAAAAAAAAAAAAAAAAAAGGATGCGAATTGAAAGAAGAAGAAAAAAAAAAGAATGATGAGTGGATTCCAAATTGTGCGTGAAAATATGATGAAGTACTCCAAACTACGTGGTGACAAACTTCTTTTCAGTGGGCACGGACTTAATAGTAACAGGAATGCCTAATGAAAAAGATATACGCTCATCAGGCGGTGCGGAAGACCAAAACAGCTGCACCTAATTCATTTAAGCAATTCCAGCTACACCGGAAAGAAAACAGTGGCCACCGGCTAATTGTTTTGTGACGAACGTAAAAAAATAAAATAAAATAGAGCTTCACATTTCATATAAATCATGGCTTGGTGATTAAAGCATCTTCCAATCACACAAGTGTTTCTAACATGGCTTGGCTACATATGGAGGAGACCTGTATCTGCCGAATGAAATAAAATGTGGAGATTTTTTACACTGCAGTCGCAAGGAAGAATATCTACTACCCGTTCACATCTTTGTCAATCTCGAACACAGAACAACCCAATCAACCGCCGCCGTGCTCAACCGTTTGATATTAATCGCCAACAGGCCAATACCATTCCTTCCATATCGAACACTGGCCCATTCCAGTATTAGGCCCAATCCATTGATACACAATTCAACGGCCACATCCAAACACCGAATACACACTATAAAAAAAAACTGAATTCAACAACACGACTACACGAGAATCCACTGTTCTCGATGAACCGAACATACACCAACACCAAATAAAGAAAACATAAAAAAACCAGCAGTAATTAGTAGCGATATGAAGTGCCTGATTAAAATTTTATACAAGGTATTGGGTTGCCTTTTAGAAATGGGCTGTTTTCTTTTTTATGAAAAAATATATTTTGGTAGGCTCTTTATAAAATTATTGGACTGTTGTTTTTAAAGAATAAAAAGGTATTGGGCTGCTTAGTATTTTTGTGTGAGTATTGGATTGGATTTGATATAACAATGTATTAGTTAGTGGGGTGATATGTATGTTGTGTGATCAATGTTAAAAAAAAAAAAAATTGGAATGATTGAAAGTTTGATTTTCGCGTGAGGTAGTTAAGTTAGGGTTGTTTTGTGATTATGGGGTGGTGTTAAGTGTGTGCTCGACGACTTGGTTTAGTGGTGACTTTGGGCGAAGTTTGGGAGGTTTCAATTGGAAAAGGGGAGTTGATATAACGAGGAGTGTTAAGGGATACGCGGTGGTTTTAGGTGTATACGGAAAAAGTTTGAGGTTATAAACGATGCGCGTTGACATGGACACTTCACACCACTCTCCCTTGGGTGATAAAGCGCAAGCACGTGGGGCCTTAAGTCCCGAGGTACGTTTTTTATCCTTTCTTGTCTTTATTTTTGTATACTGTTTGGTTAGATGTATACTTGCTAAAATTTATTGCTTTCTGAGTCTTTTCGAGTCGTGGGGATATTACTCAACGTGTTTAACTTTTAAAAAAATTAAAATAATTCATGTAAGGAATAAGCGTATAACTTAAAGAATGTCCCCGAAAACATACTTTAAACAAGTTAATGATAGTTACTATTATGCTTTCGAATTGATTCATAATGTGCTTAATGTATTGCATGAAAACATAAGTAATAGATGGCAAAGGTTAGTGAGAAATGTGTAGAAGTAAGTTTGAATGAAGTGAGAATGAGTGGTGTGTAGAGCGCGAGGTTCGAAATTGTTGAAAACGCTTAATATATAAACTAAAAATGAAAAAGTAACGAAACCATATAGTTAGGAACCGGTTGGAACCGGTAATCCGGCCCTTCTTACTGGTCTGGATCTTCCTTTCACCTGCCCCAGATCCGATTAAAAAAGAGCCGGTTGACCTGAACAGTCCGATAAGACCCAGATTCGCTAAGAACCGGGCCGAACAGGTCTGTTATCCACCCTGAGCCCGATCTAGTCTATTTTTAATAGAAATATCATTTTAAATAGTGAAATGCACATCTCTTCCACCATTAAAAACCCATATTAGAGCGCTCACAATTCTAGGGCCGGTCTTGGGCATAGACCCAGGAAGCAACCGCCTTGGCCCCCAAATATTTGGTATAGGATCCTTTTCGGGAGAATTAAATATTTCTATGTATATAATTATATAATTAAATTCAGTTAAATAACATGGATTATAAGTTAGCTCATTGATAAAATAATATATTTTCTTAAAAAAGATTTAAGGTGCGAGTCTTATCTTAAAATAATTTTTTTATAAAAAAAGGTTCTCAATTTTGTTTTATAATTCTTTTTTTTTTTTTTTTTTTTTTTTTTTTTGATCATCAAATCAAACTTTTTATTTAATACTCAACTTCAAAATCCTTACAAAATTAATGGTAACAAGCATTTACCCAAGCATGGGTAATATACCTTGTAGGCCCATTTAAACATTACAACCTTAAAAGAAAAGAAAAAAGCCCAATAGGCCCATTTAAACATTACATCCTTAAAAGAAAAGAAAAGAGCCCAATAGGCTATTACAATTAATTTTAACTAACTAACTTCTCCACTATCTTTATAACCTTTTCATTTCTTAAACTTCTTGTACTGACCTTCATCTTTGCCATTTCGCAAATACGCCCCAATATTTGATCTTCATTCAATATCACCCCACCATGATCAATCTCATTTCTTTGCTTCCATAAGATATAAATGTATGAAGTAACCATTAAGCTCACTAACATTTTCTGTTCCTTACTAGTTAAACCAATGAATTTTTCTACAAGATCATCAAAATCACTTGGTAACCATACTATATCGCAAATTTTTAGTATTTTCTGCAATATCCTTTTAGAGAAAGTACACTTGAAGAATATGTGCACATTATCTTCACCAGTAGCCTTACACAAGCTGCATAGGGGATCAACTTGAGCTCCCCACTCAATCATTCTCAGCTTAGTACTTAGTCTGTTTTGAATAGCAAGCCAAGATATAAACACACACCTAGGAATATTAGCTTTTGACCAAATGAGCTCATACCACTTAACTGTTGCTTCATCTGAGTCATTTGTGAGTTTGATAAGGGTTTTTTTGAAAGAAAAGCCTCGCTTATTTGATTCACTCCATATCTTCTTATCTTCTCTGCTAGTAAGTGTAATATCAGCGAGATGTGGGAGAATTTTGCCCACACATGGAGGTAACCTCCACCTTTCTTTGCCATAGCAATTGTCAACTGTTTTATTACTATTCAAGTTATCTTTTGATAGCTCTATACCCAAGATTTGTTGCATGCTCTGTCCTCCAATCCACCTATCCCAGATAAGGTAGGTAGCCTTACCATTAAACACTTTATGCGTAATGAACTCATACGCTATGCCTCTTACTTTCATTAATTTCTTCCAAATCCACGTGTGACTCTGTTTCTCTTCAAAACTCCATACACACTTCCCTTTTAAAATGTTATGTTTGACCCACATACTCCACACGTTTTGTTCTTGTGAGTACATCCTCCAGAAGGTGGATAGAAGGCAAACAAGATTTAGCCTCTCCAAGTTAGGTATACCAAGGCCTCCTCTATCTTTACTGCAACATACTCTCTCCCATGATATGTAAGCTCCTTGTGCTCCATTCATATTACCCTTCCAAAGAAAGCTACTTATAAGTTTGTTCAGTTTATAAATAACTTGCTTTGGGAGTAAAAATACTCTGCACCAGTAAAGGACTTTGCTCACAATTATACTTTTAATAAGTTCTAACCTGCCAGAATATGATAATAGCTTTGAGGTCCATTGGTTTATAGTATTTACTATTTTATCAATCAACTTATTACCCTCATCAACACTGAGTTTTTTTGAATGTAGTGGGACCCCTAAATATCTAACTGGCAATTTGCCAATCTTGATATTCAGGATCCTTGAAATCTCTTTTTCCATATTAACATTGCCTCCACTTACATAAATTTCACTCTTCTGATGATTAATTTGTAGACCTGAAAGTCTTGAGAATAGATTTAAACCATCATTGATAATTTCTGCTGATTCTAAATTAGCCTTGAAGAACACAAGTAAATCATCCGCAAAAATCATGTGATTTAGTTTCATTATATCACATTTATGATGGAATTGAAACTCTCTTTTATTTGCCAAGTGAGTAAATAACCCCGTAAAAACTTCCATACATAAAGCAAAGAGATAGGGTGAGAGAGGGTCACCCTGTCTCAACCCTCTCTTCCCCTCAAAAAAACCACACGCTTCACCGTTTACACTCACTGAATAAGTAGGTGTGCATACACACATAATGATCCATTTAATGAATTTACTTGGAAACTTAAGAGCTTTTAGAATATTGATTAAAAACCCCCAGTTTACACTATCATAGGCCTTTTGAAGGTCTAGATTTATAGTGCAATTAGACATACTACTTTTCTTATCATAACCCAGCATTATATCTTGAGCAACTAAAATATTGTCGCCAACATACCTTCCTTGTATATAAGCGGCTTGGTTTAAAGATATGATTGAGCTCATGACTTTTTTTAATCTTTTACTCATGATTCTTGATAATGTTTTATATATAGTATTTGTACATGATATTGGACGAAATTTCTTCACATTCGTCGGCTTTTTCTCTTTTGGGATCAAAACAATGTTTGTAGCATTAACTTGTTTGAGAAGTTTATTGTTTTCAAAACTTTGTTTGATAGCTTTAGTGAAGTCTTCACCTACAATTTCCCATGCTTCTTTATAAAAAGTCGAGTTCAAACCATCAGGGCCTGGACTCTTCTTAGAATTAATCGAAAATAAAGCCTCTTTAACTTCTTTATCCGTTACAGGAGCTATTAAATCTTGACTCTGTTCTTCACTTAAAGTTTTACCCAATAGCATACTAAGTACATTACTAGAACAGAACTCTTCTTTATCATCTTTAGTTCCCAACAGGGTAGTATAGAATTTCACAAATTCATCTTTTATAAGGTTAGGATCTTCTATATTTGTACCTTCATCAGTGACAAGTAAGGTAACATTATTTCTAGCTATTCTACCTTTAATGATTTTGTGGTAGTAAGCTGAGTTACTGTCCATCTCATTGTTAAACATAACTCTAGCTTTCTGTTTTAACACTCTATGTTGAATAACAATAGCTTCTTCCAGTTCAGCGCTGAGTATCTTTTCTTCAGTTATATAACTCTGATCAAACTTCCCACTCATAATCTGCATCTGAACTATATTAAGTTGAGTTTTAAGCAATTCTATATTTGAAGAATTCCTCTTAAAGTACATGTTATTGAACTTCTTTAAAGCCTCTTTAGTATTTTTCTGCTTTTTACATAATGAGAACATAAAATTACCTTCTACTTTCAAACTCCAAGCCTCTTTAACTGTGTATAAGAACTTCTCATGATTAGTCCAGGCATCAAAAAACCTGAACTGGCTAGCTATACTCCTTTTCTTAGTAATAAAATTCAACTTTAAAGGGCAATGATCTGAGGTGGATGGATTGTGTATTATGACTCTAGAATCAATTGTATCTAACCACTTTGTATTAACAAAAACTCTATCAATTTTGCTGGCCCTGATATTATTACTATCACTCTTGTTAGTCCATGTGAAATAATGCCCTCCATAGCTATGTTCTATTAACCCTGCATCCTCAATTCCTTCACTAAATTCTAATGCACCTTTATCAAGCACAGTACAATTTAGCCTATCCTGTATTTTCAAGATTTCATTAAAATCTCCCATAACACATAATCTGTCTTTATCAAACCTCTTACTCCACCTTTCCATATCTGCCCATAACTCTTTTCTCTCACCTCTATCATTACTCGCATATATCATAGCTAGATAGAATTCCTCTTTATTTTCGAAAATTCTTACTTTAACTAAGATAGCTTGAGAATTTTGCTGGATTAAATCAATTCCTGCATATTTATTGTCCCATAGTAACCATATACGGCCACTAGGATCATTATTATAATTGTGAAGCATCTCCATATAAGAGAAATGCTTTTTTATTATCTCAGAATGTTTGTGTGCTCTCACCTTAGTTTCAAGCAACCCTACAATTCTGATTTTATTTTCAACCACAAAATCTTTGACATCCAATTGCCTTATTTCATTGTTAAAACCTCTCACATTCCAGGCTACACAATTCATATATTTGGGGGTCTTGTTATCTCATCTCCTCCATTGTGATTTGTAATGAATTCGATGACATCTTTGTTTATCCCTCCTTCATCCTGTATCACACCAAACTGATTTGCACTTATTATAGAGCTTGATTCTCCCTTATCCTTTGTATTAGTTATATTTCTCCTATTACTTCTAATTATATCCCATTCATCCACTTTGTTCTTGCCTTTATCTTCTTTATTTGTCTTCTCATTAAGTGATAAACTCTGTTTTGGCCTCCATACTTGTTGAATGTTGTTACATTTACTTTCTAGGTGACCAAACCTGTTGCATTTAGTGCAGATTATTCGTTTCCATTCATATTCCACTCTAACTTCCTGAATTTCATCTAACCCAATATCTACCAAAATTTCATCAGGTAATTCATCTTTTGTATCTACTTCAACACACACCCGTGCATATCCCAACCTAGTTTTTGACTCAGTAATGGAATCCATTTGTAAGGGCACTCCAATTCCGCTCGCAACATAACCTAATCCCCTTTGAGTCCATAGATTCATCGGCACATTAATTAATTTGACCCATATCGGAATTTTTGAAATATCTATCTTATCAAATTGCATTCCCGGTTTCCATGGCCTGAGTAACAGAGGTTTGCCATTGATATTCCAAATCTGCTCAAGTGCTTTGTTGAAGAATTGAGAATTTTCAAACTTAAATATAACATTTCCTTTGGAGCTCGACTTAATGTCTATTTTCCCCCATTTACTCCACTGAAACTTCACGAAATTTACAATAGCATAGAACGGAGGTGGATTATCCAAAAATTGACCTACAAGGGTATTCTCCCATTGTTCCGCTCCCTCATCTAACACATCCTGAGGTGGCATAACTAATTTCTTACCCTTTAACATCGACGGAGGGTGATGTTCCAGCTTCATCGATTTACTAGCGTATTTGTTGAACAGGTTTGACCACGGTACACTTTTATTTGCAACTGGTTCAGCTTGTTCTTCAACCGATTTACCTTGACCTTCATTGTTAACTGCTTTTTCAACAACTTCAAACACTTCCGGTACTGATACAGCTTCAGATTCACTATTTTCCCCTTCTCCTTTGTAAGATTCAGGGGTATTTAGCAAATTTGGGCTCGGCGATAGCATTTCTTTAGTGATATCTCTGTATCTGGTTTTCGTTTTTGGATTTGGGTTGGTGTTAGCTTTACCCGATACATTTTGCACTTTATTGACTCGATTTGTATATAACGTTTTAGCCATTTGTTAAGAGAAGTCAAACTAAGAAAGAAAAAGAAAAATAAAAGGAAGCGGTGAAAGAAAAGAGGTGAAAGGATAGAATGGATGGGTTTGTGAATCCAAGAACAAGTGTGAGATCCCAGAAAATTCTAGGTCAAACACTAATTCTGGAGAGAGAAAAGCTAAAAAATTAAAAAAAACGGCTAAAGTGGTGAGTGGGTGAGGAAATTAAGATGGAATAAAAAATTAATGGATGAATGGCTTGGGAGGATTTTTTGGCTAAGTTGACTCTCATTGACTTGGCTAACTGTTTTATAATTCTTTTTAATATATATATATATATATATATATATATATATATATATATATATATATATATATATATATATATATATATATATATATATATATAGATAAGGGTTCTAATATGAAATTTGCTTTTGAGCTCCAAAAATATCAGGAACTATCCTGCACAATTCGATCCTACATACCTATCTAACCGCCCCCTGCAAAACCATGTATATATCCTCCATCAAACCTCCACAAAAAAATCAACCATTACCTGCCATAACATTGGTAGCGTTAAAGCAACTGTAGATATTTAATAGTTCTCAATCCAAACAAACCCTAAGAGAATTCCATGGTCCCAAATACAGCAGCTATTTCTAAAAATCCAAGTCCTCAAAAATATCGGGATCATCATTATGTGATATGAATAATTGTACACATTGAACAAGTGGATAAATAAAATATCTAACGTAACCTCGATTGAACCTCACAAAATAAAGGACTCAGGGCATTTCTCAATTCTGTGTTGTGAGGCGTTGCTTTGCTGTTTCCCTCACCGAAGATCTTTATATTGAGGCTCAAATTCAGCGATTCTGCCAACTGTTTCGTAGCAACTTGCTTCAACACCATACATATATGGTAACAAGTTTAAGTGGATGAATTATTTTTCAAAAAGAAAATTTTCCATTTCTATGCAACTTTGAGTCAATAGCCACTGTTTATTCTAGGTCCTACTTGTATGAAACCGGACAAAAAACAAATAATCGACAACATCTTGGATTCTTTCGCATATATTTTCTTTTTAGGACGGAACAATTTTAGGTGGCAGCCAGATTAATTAGAGTCAGAACATTAGACTTCATTAGTGAAGGTGCATTTAAGGATCACGAGGATTGACAAACTGCTTTAGTTACATTCCATTTCTTGTTTAGAATACTCTCGTTTGGCACGATAGACCCTAAAAACTAAAAATAGTTGTAAGATTTTCATTCTATATCTATTGTAAATTAAGCAATGATATGTATTTTTCTAATCTTTATCATCTTTTATATGTGATAATTAAATAAAAAAAAGATAAATAATAAGAATTTTTTAATTAATTATTAAAATCTCTACAAATGAACAAATAAAAAATAATTATATATATATATATTTATATATATATGTATGAACTATACATTTAAATCTTCTATATTAAATTTTAGTCATTAATTAAAATAATAATATTATATAGTTAATTATAATTTATTGATATAAATTTGAAACATAAAACATACATTATAATAATATAATTTGATAATAATAATAATAATATTGGATCATTCAAGAAAAAATATTCGAAAATAAAACATAAATGGTTATCTCGATTCTCGACCGACGTTGTTTCCAAAGTGTCGGAATTAGCACATTAATATTACTTATAAAAGTGAATTTCGTCATGATCTTATGGAAGAAGTGGAAAAACTAGTCATATATTGAATAGCTTCACACTGGAAAATTTAAAAAAAACCATTGATGCTTTATTAAAAATAATTTTCTTTCTCAATTTCCCATCCTACTGGGAGATGTGGAAAAAAAAAATTATTGAGTAAACAGTCCCACATTGGAAATGGAGATGCGATTAAGTAAGTATTTACGTGCTTACCTCTTTATCCATTTCAAAAGGATTAAAGACTATGAAAGCTAAAAGAGAATAAATAAAGTCCCACATGCAAGTACAACAACAACCCCCGTTAGGCCCTGAACCGACACCGGCGACGGTGTACGGCGTGGGGTCGAGGGGTCGTGGGGGAGTTGTGGGAGTTGTGGGTGTTGCGGAGACTAATGTAATATGGCTGGTACTTATACTTGTCGTTGGCACTTCACAACCTTCTAGCCAAAAGACAAAACGTCCACAAATTAAGGACTCATCAAACTCAGAATATTCTCTAATCAAGGCTCAGCCTGCAAAGCGTCATCAATAAAGATGTCCTTAAATGACATTTATTGGGGATGATTCTTAAAGGCCTTCTCCCCTCTTATATATAGAGGCCTCTCCCATTTGCAGAAGTACGAAACTTAGAATTCGGAATAGACTACTATGCTTTACTCTCACTTATAATACTCTGATATTGCTGGACTAGAGTAGAAGCTCTGTTAGAGATACCAACACGCCAAAATATCTTTTTAATGCAACATTATATACTGTGTAATTGTTCTTTTCTTTAATTTCCGTATAAGTTTTATATTTCTCATTAATTATAATTTTGTGGTGTTATCTTTAATCAGAAATTATTTATCTTTTGCCTTTTGAGTATCCATATCTTTCGCTTTTAAGACTAGCGATTATAATTTTCCAACAATTTAGAAAGATATTTGTTTTATATCACTAGTTCTTTTTTGAAATGGCTTTTCCTATCTCGTCAGTTGGTCCATCATTGATCGCAGAGGCCTTTACCGACGCGAATAAGTAAGAGCCCTTTAATGGTTCCAACTACAAGCATTGGGCACAAAAGATCTTGATCTTTCTTGAACAATAGGAACTCGACTTCACTATAGTCGAAGATCCTCCCTTTCGGGTGGAAAACAAAGTTCCTATTAAAGAAGAACAAGCTAGATATCTTACCCTCTAAGCCAAGTTCAAAAAATCAAACACAATGGCTCGGGACTGGATGTTGAACAATGTCTCAAATCCATCTATGATCTCTTTGTCGAAGAGAGGTCGACAAAGATCATACGGGAAACTCTTGAGAAAAAATATGGGATGATGATTCAGTAAAAGGAAATATGTCATCGGATAAGGTCCTGGATACTGAGCGAGAAATGAGTAAGTGTGTAGAACGTGAGTTTATTGCAACTTTGACGTGAATAAGGAATTAGATCACATAGCTAGGAAAATGACTAGGACAGTTATTTGTTAGCCACTTGTTCCTTTTCACTTGATGAACAATAATTATCCATCTTATCCCCTCTAAGACTAATAATATTTTTTGTTAGCCCTTATTGTAACACTATATCCCTTAGTGTGTAGTACTTTACCATATGATTTGCTCTCAAGTCATAATTCCTCGCGGCTAGTCCTCTTGAACTTGAGTTTGGAATGGTGGGTGTTCATGATTCTGGGATACATTTAGGGGGGTTGATGTCTCATATGTTTTGATATAATAATTGTATCAAGAGACATATATTTGTGGGTTTAGTGGACCTAAGAGAGTTATTATCCCCTAGGAGTTGTTCTAACTTTCTTATCTCATTTTGGGCTTATTACTATTTTTAATCTTGTGTGCTTTAATCGTGTGTCAGGTGTGTAGATTTTAGGTACATGGTTTACATGAGACCCAAAGATTACATATATATAAGTCAAGTATTAAAATCCAAACCCAAGTCATGAAGTAAAAGGAGCAAAAAGTCACATTGGAAGAACTTGAACGTATACCGGCAAAGTCTTTACGTGACTTGTATCAGTCGCCACGAATAATTGGTTAGATAATTTGACATAAATACTTTTAATTTGGATAGACCTTGAAGTCAGTCATGCGCGAGAAGTGACGGAAGATGATTCGGAGTTTAGACGAAGAAGTTATGCTAATTTTTCCACGGTGACTCGAACATGGCCAACATAAAGTAAAAATGGATTGGGCCTTTTGGACCCCCAAAGGGGCCCATTTGGACCTAAAAAATTTTTAGACTCATATAAATACATTTTAGAAGCTGAAAAACATATACAACTTGTATTTTAAAAAAGAAAAATACTCCTGGAGATTAAAGAGAAGAAATAAGATAGGCTTTTAACCATTAATTCACCATTCTTCATCATCCAGAGTCTGATTCATCGTTTATTTTAAAATAGTTTATACACAAAAACAATATACAACAAGTCTTATGAAGTATTACTCAAGAAATAATCCACACATATATTATTCATATACCTAATCAACATGTTAACGTTCCAAGAAAGATTAACTTTGCAATACACAAAGGGATACTAATATACTTAGCTTGAAGTGGTGCCCATAAAGTGATCTTTGATCCTTCCATGGTGTCTAATGGTCTACTTACTTGCTTCATTTCCATGCATATATCACTTAATCACATAACTAAGAATTTCAAGGTCTTTTCGGTTATAACATGTCTTAGGGTCGGTATAGTACATATAGATAGTTTTAGAGTGAGATTTTGACTTCGGCTAAAAGCTTGAGTTTGATACTCCCTCTGTCCCAAAAATAATACCCACTTAGCTTTTCACACAGATTAAAAAACACAATCATCACATTAACCATTACTAAAATACCCCTTATAAAGTGTCTTGATATTTTAAATATTCATTGGGAAACATAAATTTTAATATTTTAATAAGAGTAATAGTGGAAAAATGTGGGATAAAGTGTATTAATTCTAAGTGGACAATATTTTTGGGACATTATTTTTAGTAAGTGGACATTACTTTTGGGACGCGGGGAGTGTCATGGATTTTCTCACTCATACCCTTTTGATGTATTAAATTCGCATCCCGGAATTCCAAAAACAAACTTCTTCTTGATATTCAATGAATTCACTTGCCGGATTCCTTTATTTATTCTTTTTATTATTATTTTTATAAAAATAAAAAATGAATCTTGTTTTTGATGTAAGAATTCATGTTGACTTCTTTTTCATTCATTTTTTCTTTTTATTTGTTTTTAAATATTTTTTTTCTATTTCATTCTTTTAGTTTCTTGAATCCCGATAAGGTTCATAATAAAGTGCATCAACATGTAGCATCGATATTCAAAGAAACTCACCCAAATATATCCTAAACTACAAACACACACCATCCCAAACTCAAGTTCAAAGACGACTTGTATTACGGAATTGTGACTCGAGAGCGGGTCATATGATAAAGTCCTCACACTAAGGGGTAAAGGCTTATAATAGTCGCTAACAAAAAAATAGGCTTTAACACATAGAGGGGTTAAGAATGATACATGATGTTAGTTGGACATAAATCTAAAGGAAACGAGTGTCTACAAAAGAAACAACCTTGGTTATTTTTCTAGCTTTATAATCTCGTTAACTCATTTATATCAACGTCACAAGTAAAGTAGATTTTCAACTAGGTTGGATTTATACTCTATACATACTCAGTTCTCACTTAGTCTCTAGGCCCTTATATGCATTATTCACTAATTCTCTTTCTACGCTAACATGTTTCCATACGAGCATTTCAAGTAAAAATAGGGGTGTTTCAAAAAGAAAGTCGTATTGAATATCATTGACTTGTTTATACATGTTTCCAAAGGACATTAGTAGTTCAACAACACCTATTTCCTAAACTATTTTTTTACTTTTTATTTTTTATATTTTAATTTTTTTGGTTTTTAATTTTTTTCTTAAAGTAAGTAAACACATAAAACAGGGACGAGAACAACTAGTAACCCACCCCAATCAAAAATGAGTTGTATCTCCACGACTCAAAAAAAAACTCTAAAGCAAGTAAACTTAGAAATATTCACCTGAACATATACGATACATAGGCTAACAAGAGAGTAAATAGTACTTACCTTTTAACATTGGGTTGCCTCCCAATAAGAACTTTTATTTATCATGTCATTAAGCTTGACACAAAATCTTCCCCAAAAATTGTATTGAGGCTGTTGTGGTACTCCTCCGCTTAAACTCGCCTCCTCCCCAAAATAGTAACTTAGTAAATTGCTCGTCATTGATTTTTCTTGATTGATCTGTGTATGGGGTTGGGTAGCTTCCTCGGTTTGTTGCCTGGTTCTCATGACAAAACAACTTCCTCACATAGTGATTTATGATGACCGTCTTGGACAGTATAAGCTCTTTCTTCTCTTTAATCACATATTCATCTTTGTAAGGAAGTAGGTAGTTCCCCTACTTTTTGCCTTGCTTTCACGTTGTAACACCTTTCTCCCAAGGTATTTGTTGAATAATTCCCCTAATACTCCTCGTTTCTCAATGAGTTTTGTTCTAAATTCCTTCATTACTTTCGATGAGAATGGAGGTGGGCTAACGTCTTCTAATGGAGGTTCAACTTTTGGTTAATTTTGTACCCTTGGTGCTTCTACTGGCTTCTCGACCACTTCCACTTTCACTTTATCGTCAACCCAGTCTTTCGTGATCACATCGTACAATTTTTTTAGGAATCTCTTTACCCTCGGTAACCACTTCTTTCGAGTCGACTTCCCTCTCTTGATTATATGCAAACTCCGTGAGATAACATACCATTCTTCATTGTTTTGTATAAATTTAATTACAGATTTATCCATCACACTAACAAAAGGCGCACCCACATATTGGTCTTCAACCACGTCCAGCAAAATCTTCACATCACCTATGCAAGTGTATTCTATCACTAATTCTTCTGCAACTATTTCTTTCAGTTATTCTACATCATGTATCAATTGAGGAGGAAGGTTATCCCTCGAAAGAGTGAATCGTGATAGGGCTCTTCATAATTCTTGGTGATGTTATAAACTTGTTAGAACATTCAAGTAGTTTCAAATTTGTGTCAGTTTCCCTAGTTTTGTTTTCGATGTGGTCTCAAATTTGGACTTGTTTACATCTTCTCTTGCCTTTCTCTCTTTGATTTCAAATATTTCATCCAATTATTTGGAAGCACACTCCTCTGGTGGTATCTATGGTAAACCAGTGGATTGTTTGAAGGTTGCTTCTTTGCACACCCGTATGGCTTTTGCAAGTGTTTAATTTAATTGGGATTTTGGAGGTCTTCTTGGAGGTTGTTGAATAATCCTAACCCATTGATTATTCTTTCCTTGTTCTTTATGGTGTTGATAAGATATTTGGTAGTAGTTACTACCCCATTGTTGATATCCCGAAGTGTCTTCCACATGGGTGAATTTATCGAGGTTTGAATAATATCCTCGATACATCATCAAAGAAATCGAGACCTTACTCCCTAGCTCCATTGCTCTAAGCATAGTATTTGTGATGAACAAAAAAAATAAAAGGACAATTGTTTATCTAACAACAAAAATTTAAAAGTAAATCTAAAACCACAGTTAATTAACTATTCCCCGATAATATCGGCAAATACTTGTTGTTCCCCGAGGTGTGATAATAAATCAAAACTCGTAGAATGAAATTTTGCAAGTGTACGAGTAGTCACAAGTAAAAAAGTTGATTAATAAGTTCGTCTCTAGAAGTAATAAACATTTGACACGTAATTTTAGCTTTCGATTAGATATTGTGTTGGGGTCAAAGAAACTAAAAAGTAAAAGAAAAGAAATATTTACTTGGTTTCTGATTTAATATTGACTAAGATAAAAGTAATAGATAAAAATTGAATACAAAGATATGAGTCTTAATGCAAAGTATAACTAGATATTGCGTTTCACCACTAGCATAAATTAGGATTGTTCGTGATATAAGGGTAAAATTGGTATTGCTCTTGCTAACCGGGAATATAAAGTCTCCATAAGATCCTCCCGGATAAGTAGGAGACTACTATCTAACCCTATGAACCTATTCTGAGTGATTCCTATGCATGTTATCTACAAGCCTAAAGTTCAAGCCCTATGAGATTATTTAACTAGTTCTGATCTTCTAATTTTCAAACTCAACTAAACAACTATAATTCTAGTTTTTGAATATTAAACACCGCAGCTGGGCACCAGTTTAATCCCTAACATAACTAAATATATGTAAGATCCATATTTACAATAAACATAAGGATTATAATAAGCAAATAATCCACAAGTAATTATATTAACATGTAGTCTCAGATATTATAGAAAATAATCTCAAATCATAGATAGGGTTCATATATATGCAATATCAAGTTAAAAGATATTTAGTTCATATTTGGATTATAAAAGATAAAATTTAAAGACATAATATGGATTTCAAGAGAAGACTAATTACAATAGATATAAACCTTGTGCTGTTGTTTTGCTCCTCGTGCTTCTCTTTTACTCTGCACACTATGAATATTTGATAAATAAAAGGAGTAATGAATGGTGTATTGAGGTGTATCTTTCTCATGCCAAACATGTGATCTATAAAACAAATTTGTTGGTCTTGTGTAGGGTTAATGAAGGAAAATAGATTTTTCAAAATTTAGCCCACAAGGAAATTCATAAGAAATTGGCTGAATCATAACTTTCTCATAGAAACTTGAAATTGAGATTCATTTTCCCCCACACAAACTAGATTTCAAGAGTTACCCATTGGTATAAGAACCAACTTCTATTTCGTCCCCGAAATTATGGGAAATTTTTGAAAGCTAGTAGTGGTTTCATATGAAAACTTTTTGTGCTATTTATGGTAAATTTGTGATATTTTTTACTTCTATTTATTTCCTTCCTAGATTTCATTGGTTATTTCTTGGCTTTTATGCTCCTTAATTCTTGCTTCAACCTCCAGATTCACCATGTTCATATGAGCTATACGCTTATCGTACAAATCATCTCAAAATGCTCCAATAAGTCAATAAGTCATAATATATAAAAATAAAGAGATAAATCATATATTAAAGCACTAAAGCCCCAATAAATAATGTATGGTGAATCTATAAATTTATCACAAAAGGTGAGACATCACTTAATTAAATTTCCTAGTTAAATTAGTCATTTTATTCTGTAGTAGTGGTAGTTAATCATTAATACAAAAATCAAAAGTCTTTTTTAATTGTCAGTGATTTATCTAATCGAAACCATATTACGTTTTATCTTACTAACATATGTGGAAACGAACTCACTTACATACTGATGTCTCCTCATTTGTGATAATTAAATATACTTCCGAGACATCATTTTAGGCGTATTTATTAGTTTATAGGTCGATTTGAGCTTAATTTAGTACACTTTCCTATTTTGGATCTTGAATTGATTATTTATTATTTTTAGAGCATATTGGGTTTAATTATTTATTTAGTGTGAAGCTTTAGAGATATATGGTAACTAATTAGAGTTCAAGTTGGTTCAAAGAGCTAAAGGAAAGAAGATAAACATGGAAATTGGAGATAGAAGGAAACAGAGTTCAATTAGGAAAAGGAAAAGCTGCCTTAAATCTGAATTTCTGCAGCTACGCCTAAAGAAGTGGTTATAACTCCAAAACCAAGCCGATTTTGGAAGATTCCTTTCATAGGGACTTAGATAATTTTGTGAGGATTCTTTTGGTATATTATGGAGCAAAAACCGACCAATAACGAAGAAGATATGCTCAAAACAGTTCAGTAGTAATTATCTTTATTTCCATACGAATTTGAGTTGGGCTTGGAGTCCATTACTTAACCTCTCCTTCAAGAAACGAATTAGGTCAACCTATACACTATAAATACAGCCTCTTAACACTCTTAAATCATCCTTGGCCAGACCTTAAGGCCAAGAGGAAGCTGCAACACAAGAGAAGAAGTCTGGAAGGAGCAGAACACCATATGTTTTCTTCAACCTTCAAATTTGTAATTCTTTTCTTTTCTTTTCTTAGTATGAACTAGATTCTATTTAGCTTGAGTTTTAGCGTATATGTATGAACCCTAGTTTTGGTTGACATCTATCTAATTTGATTGAATTTATGTTTTGATTTCTCTGTTTATGTGTTGGATTTATATTTTGTGTTCTTTATGGTTGCAAACATATAGGATTACCATCATAGTAGTTAGATAACCGGTATATTTGACTATATAATTAGCACATAACGTCTAGAATAAGGTTTGATCTGACAACCCAGCCTAACTAGATAGTCAATGGTTTAGTGTATTGCTATTTTATCAATTGCAGGAACAGTTTGCTTAGGTTCTTATTGACACAGGTAAACCCTATTTGAAACTACCTAGCGCAATTGAAACCAAACTATTGAAATACTACATGATTCATACCTTACATGTTTAGAACGGCAAAACTAGTGGGGATTACATGCTAAATACTCAAGCTAACTTTCATACTATCTTTTCTTCTCTTTATTTAATTTTCTGTCTTTAGATTTAGTAGTTTAGTTTTATTATTTAATAACCAAATAAAAATCTATCTTTCTCTTCTTTCTACTTGCGTATTATTATCTCTAGCTTAATTATTTGCACTTGATAATTTGCATAAGTTCTTCCTAACTTTCGTCAGTCTCTGAGGAACGAATCTTCTTATCATTAAAACTTGCATACGTCCTGTAATACTTGCAGTACCGTGTTAGCTTAGGGTGTTTATTTGCATCTAAATTATATCATCTTTTTATCACACCCTAGGCCACACCACATACTTTATTACTTGCGAACACTTGTACACTTGCCAGTTTTGATCTTTTGAGTATCGATTTTATATCACACATCGGAAGACATCACACAGTCACCCGATTGATCTAGTCTTTAGCCCCGAGAACTATATGCATATGGTTGGACAACTCAATCAGCTTATGCTGGCGCAAGGTAAGGTCATGTTGAATATTTCACAACTCAACCAGCAGTCGATACGTCTATCGATTAATTCACGCACTAGAGTATCGTTGACGAGTCGTTCACGAATAAAAGATGAGGATGTGGTTGATCTTGACGCGACCCAATATTCATATAGAAATCCCGTAATTTTATTATATCCAGACTTTTATTATATTAAAACTTTTATTATATTCATACTATTACTTCGGGTTGTAATTTATTTTTATTTGGATTTTTACTGTTATTTTGTTTTGGTTTATAATTTATTTTAATTTAACTTTTATTGCAATCAGTTTGTAAATTAATTGTTTTTTTAGTTTTTTACTAACCATTAAGATGGTTGCTAAAATATACAACTTCTAGCGATCACCCATCAACCGACAAAGATTTCACTCTTCTAGCGACCACACATTAGTCAACAAAGATTTTGGACATCTAGCGATGACTATAGTGGTCGTTAATTACGATATCCTTAACCGATCACTTATATCGTCGCTGATGGTAGATGGTTGGTAGTATTGATCACTAGTTGCTAAAAAATGTTTCTAACGACGGAACACTATCGATCAATTTTTTACGACCACAATCTGTTATTTAAAGTTTTAGGTTTTGTTTTCAATATATTTAGCAGTCCTATACTCTTGTTAAAAGGTGGAATACACAGGAGTAATTTGTGTTAAAAGGTGGAATACACAGGAGTAATTTGTGATTTGGATAAGACTCTCACCCACGCTAGAAAGACTCCACAAGTGGGCGTAGTTTTTTTTTTTTTTTTTTTCGTTTTTTCGGCTTTCCTTTCGTGCATGCCAAACACACTAGATGCATGTTTGGTAATATATGTTAAGTTTGGATAAAATGTTGGGATGTCGAAAGTGGTTAATTTTCAGATTCTAGATACCTTTGTTGGATGACAAAGCTTCATATGTGCAATCAATATCAAGTATTTTATGGTCCCAAATGCAATAACTCCACAAAGTTATTAACCCAAAAAGATTATTTAAACTAAGTTACGCGTATTAGTTTGGAGTAATTTCTAGACGACATGTATGACATTTTGAAGAGTTGATTTGAGATGCGGCTAGTAAGGTAACACATGGCATAGTTGTGTAAGTTGTTAGGCGACAAGTTATGGGGAGGCATCCTACGCATGATCGGGACATGCGAATTACTCATGTGTTTAGAACTTCATTTTTACGTGTTGTAAAAAATTTACTACTCCTAATTAGCATATAGTAGTACTCCGTAGTTAATTTTGAGTAGCTTTAGAGGCCAGTTTGGAATTGATTATTGGGTTATTACCCAATAGGCACCTACCACCTTATACCCTTACCCATAAAAGGCACCGTCTTTTTTAAAGAACAACGAGTAATGAGAAACTTCTCATTACTCAACGTTTGAGTAGTGGGAAGCTTCCCATTACTCAACGTTTGAGTAGTGGGAAGCTTCCCATAACTTAAACGGCTCTTTTATTGGAAAAGAAAATGAAAAAGCAAAAATATGTGTGCCTTTTATGGGCAAAAAAATGATGGTTGGGGTGAAAGGGAATTAATTCTAACTTGAGGTGTTTCTTGGGCAATAATCCTTGATGTGATTATATTTTAGAGGTAAAAAAATTTTAATTAAAATTTTAATATTTATAAAAATTATTAAAAAATATTTTGACTTCTAAAATTACTTTAAGGGATTTTTTTTTAAAAATTACTTAGTGTCCGTTTATGATTGTTTTTTAAAATAATCACTTGAAGTGATTTTAGATCCATAATAATATTTTAGACTCTAAAAATCACTTTTAAGAAAATCACTAGATTAGTGATTATTAAAATAATCACTTAAAGTGATTTTAGATGTCAAAATATTTTTTAATATGTTTTACAAATATCTAAATTTTAATAAAAAAGCGCTTTTAGCTCCAAAATAATCAATCCCAAACGGGCTCTTAGTTAGTGTTTTTTCTAAAAGTAATTTTGAAGGTATGGAATATTATTAGGAATTTAAAATCACTTCAAGTAATTATTTTAAAAAACAGTTTCAAATAGGCTCGTAGACAATTACTGATTGAGTAAAATACATATTATTTTTTTATTGTCACTTTTAATGTGATTTTTTCTAAATTTTAGTTAAATTGTTTTTCTTTTTTTCTTTTTTTATTTGATAATACATAGATATTTATATAAAAATGATACAAGAAGGAAACAATTAAAGATTAAATTGTTGGTAAAAACTAACAATATCACTAGTAAAATAATTTCATATAAAAACATTTCAAGATAATGTAATACTACAGTTATTACAATACAATGGAAAATCAGAATATAAAGGTATCCCAAGAACCGTAATACAACAATTATTACAAAAAAATGAGAAAATAACTTACATGGAAATATTCAAAAAATATTTTAGATATGAATACAAAAACGTGTAGCGTTAAAAAAGATATTCCAGGTGTACCGGTATCTCCAACAATCGTAGTCCTCTTTTACTCTAATCTCTATGTCAAAATGATTTGACTAATCATTGAGAAAAGAGTGTTTCATTTTCTTAATTTCTTAGTTCTCTATTCTTTCCAGAATAGTTTTCTATTCTCTCTAATTTTTTATTTTCTCTAGAATATTTTCCTTTCTCTCAAGAATAATATTCTTTCTCCCTAGAATAATTTTATTTCTCACTAGAAAATGTAATGCACAAAGTCACTATTTATAGGAGAAGGGACAAACCCCAAAATCGTCACATAAATGCTCATTAATACACATTAATGGTTGGTGATAAAGACTCATTAATGTTGACGGTTTTCTTGATCAAACTCTTGTAACCACCGTAATCGCCGAATTAAATAGGTCCTGATGATGAAATATTCTGAATTGATTTTGAGTCAATGAGCCATCAATTCTTGGTCGGTTTGTCTTTTATTTTCTTCTCCATTTTCTAGGTGGGACTTTTTAACACATATAAAGTTTTCCCACTTATCTTTTAAGAAAGAAATAATTAATAAAATAAATCTCTTCAATTTAGTAATTCCAACCATTTCTTTCTCAAATTTAATGTGAGACTATTATTACAGGAATAGTCTTTTCCACTTCTCCCAAGAGTATAAAAGAATTAAATAAATAAATCATCTTTTATTCAATAATTCCAAAAATCCTCCACTCAGGTCCTTTGGGAGAGAAGGTGAACAGGTTTATATAAATACCAATATTTGGGTGAATTGTACTTAAGTGGCAGTATTTTTTGATTTCAATTGACACGTAGTGAAGTGAGGTAAAAACTAAACTCCTATCAAGTGAACGTACTCCTGAATTTGACGGTTTTCGATCGACACTCTCACATCACATACTCTACGCGGTTGATAGTTACAAATTCCTCAAACATCACCCTTTCCTTACACATAGGTGATCTCCAAGAGTGTCTAGCCATATTAGCCAATCTTTCTCGAATTTTAAGATCATTAAGAGCAATAAGCTCAGCCTCGTCATGTGTCTCGCGAATTCATCAAGTCCTTTCTCTTTAGGACCACCCTTACGGGCTATGAATTTGTGGTGAGTCTAAAAACTCATCCCTTGGGAACATCAAAGACATTTCCTTGAAGTCATATTATGATCAATATACAACAACCTCAACGGTGAATTAATCAAGTCCATCTCAATGAGACCACCACACATGGATATGAATTCATTAAGTTTGAGCATTATACAACAACCTCAACAGTGAATTCGTCAAATCTGTCTCAATAGGACCACCACACATGGCTATAAATTCATTAAGTTTTAATTTGCTCATTTATGCACAATTTACACTATATAGATAGTAAGTTAGTGCATCATATAAACTTATTAGTCATAGGTCCCAATCTTTTAGTAAATGAATGAACCATTTATTTCATCATTTATATGGGATACAGTTTGCGTAACAAAAATTCCTTCAAGAACTACATGAATCATTTTAAAACGCAGATTAGATCAATAGTAAATCTCTCGTACTTTATTAAATGACAAAAATTAACCCAATGTTCAACACTTGAGTCTCTTTAGAATATGAGAAATACCAACTTGAGTATAGTTCATTAATAATATCATAATCCTTATAATTATTTCATATTCATTAAGAGGTACGCCCCCCTTCTCCCCCACAATTCTCTTATTCATGAATACTAGTCTTATAAGGAATTTTACCAGACATTATATCAACGGAGTTAAACCTTGCCAACAAAGTGAGACTAACTAAGGTAAATCCCATTATTTTCTCAAATGAGTTTTATCCTTAGGATCAGTTTCCCCCACATCTTTTATTCACAAATGAAAGAATAAAAGAAGTAAGTCCTATGAATGAAAGTACCAAAAGTGGATCATGTCATACACATATTGACAAAAGTGTAACACAACCTGATTTATCTTTTATATAAGATACTATTCCATTTTCAAGGTGTCCGTTTAACAGCAAAAAACTATTTCCTAAGTTTTCATACTTAATCCTCTTTATTTGAAACCACTAACCCTTCATGTTGCACTATATAGATCTTTTCACATAGATCTTCATTCATACATATATTTAATATCCAACTGATATATAATCACGTTACGAGTGATATTTAGTGCAATAAGAGTTAAATTGTGGTAGGACTTATCCTTGAGTCGATTTACCTTTTCGACTTGTATGGGACTAATTGGATCTTTTTGGGACATTCCCTAGTGACGTATTTCTTCTCATTACAATTATCACCATATACCTTTTCTGAGCCATTTCACATATAGTCTTTGCGGACTTCTCAATGGCTACCAGATCAAAGGTGGAGTTTGTCACATTATTCATGATCCATCCACTAACCACTGAATTAGGAACTCAACTTCATGAGCCAGAATCCTAGCTAGCGTTCTTTAGTAATTTCCCCATCACCCTCAATTGTGGGGAGTGCCTCGAGAACAAGAATATCTAGTTCATATGGTTCAAGGCATATCAGTGGATTTTGTGTCCAATGTTTGTAGTTGGGACCATTGAAAGGCTCCAACATAATCACATCAGGAATGGCTTTTGCGTTCAAGGATGAAGCAACCGTCGAAATAGAAAAACTATTTTACAACCATTAATATTAAAATATCTTTTTTAAATTGTTGGTAAAAACTAACAATATCACTGGTAAAGAAAAACATGATTTCATATAAAAATATTCTGAAAGAATGTAAAACTACAACTATTACAATACAATGGAAAATCGGAATATGAAGGTATCCCAAACACTGTAATACAAAAACTATTACAAGAAATGATAAAATAACTTACATGGAAAATTTAAAAGATATTCTAGATACGAATACACAAAAACTTGCATCGTTAAAAAAGATACTACGGGAGTACCTGTATCTCCAACAATCGTATCCCTCTTTTACTCTAATCTCTATGTCAAAATGATTTGACTAATCATTGAGAAGAGACTGTTTTATTTTCTGAATTTCTTACTTCTTATTCTCTCCAGAATATCTTTTTTATCCTCTCTAAAATATTTTTCTTTCTCCCTATGAATAATATTCTTTCTCCCTAGAATAATTTTATTTCTGACTAGAAAATGTAAGGCACAAAGTCACTATTTATAGGAGAAGGAACAAACCAAAAAACCATCACATAAATGCTCATTAATACACATTAATGGTCGGTTGACGGTTTTCTTGACCAAACTCTTGTAACCACCGTAACTGCCGAATTAAATAGGTCTTGATGATAAAATATTCTGAATTAATTCTGTGTCAATGATTAATCAATTCTTGGTCGGTTTGTCTTTTATTTTCTTCTCTATTTTCTAGGTGAGACTTTTTAACACATATAAACATTTCTCACCTCTCTTAAGAGAAAGAAAGAATTAATAAAATAAATTTCTTTAATTTAGTAATTCCAACCATTTCTTTCTCAAATTTAATGTGGGACTATTATTACACGAATAGTCTTTTCCACTTCTCCCAAGAGCATGAAAGAATTAATTAAATAAATAATCTTTTATTCAATAATTCCAACATAAATATATAGCAACACTCGTACAAATATGACTACTCTTATTACCTGCTTAGAAATTCCATTATTTCAGATAGGGTTGCAAATGAACTGATACTCTCACCAAGGGCTCAAATTTGAGTTTGCTGAGGGTTTGTTTGAATTCGACTCGTTAGCTAAACAAGTCAAGTTTATGTTTTAAATTGAGGCTCGTTTACTAAACGAGACGAACTCAAACTTGTATAAGCTCGACTCGTTAAGCCCGTGAATAATTTGGTAAGTGTTCTTTAAGAACTTGTTAATAGGCTTGGTAAATATAAGCAATTAAAAATTATCAATATATATATATACAAAAAGTCAAAACTAAGTAAAACTTTTTTATATGTAACTAATCATAACTAATATATTTTATATCTATAAGTATATTTAATTTTTTTCATCAAGTCAAACTATGGAATGTATTCTATGTATTCATCATTGAAAAATAAACGAACTTAAATGAGTCTTAAACGAACAAATCCAAGTAGAACTCAAGCTAAAAAAAATGAGTTCGCTAAGGGTTTGTTTGAGTCGACTCTTTAGTTAACAAACCAAGCTCAAGAAAGTTAAAGTTCGGTTTGGTTCGTTTCAAACTTAAACCAAGCTCAAACTCACTAAAATATTAGCAAACCAAGCTAAAGAAAGCTAAAGTTCGGCTCGATTCGCTTCGTTTGCAGCCCTAATTTTAGATACTACATTCATTACACTGTTTCATCAATTGTGAAGGGTGAGGTGAAAGTGTTTTTTAAGGCTTGTGGACTCATTAATTCACTATGACTTGATTTAGTGACTATCAAATGGACTACCTTAAAATTGAATAACATTTTAATGATCCGTTTAAAAATAATTTATTTACCACTCATGCAAAGGTTTGGGAGGGGAAAATATCTTTCGTGGTAAAACCTGGAAAAATTGAAGGAGGAAAAAATATAGAGAGTTATCTATACAACTACTATTTATTATAGGAGGAGAAATAATTTTACTATGAGAAGTGAAACTTCCTAAAAAAAAAAAGTTATCAAGGATAATAAGTTATGAACTCTGTACCTCCAATCATGCTTTTATGGATGATCGTGAAATTTAAATTATATCTCACTAAAATTAGTGTCGCGAATAAATAATGACTACTTTAAATTTTTGAGTCTACGTATATAATTTTTGTACAATATATAGTTTTCTTTATATATTAAATGAGATTGTTTACCCAATAAAAAATTTCAGTCACAATTGAACAAATTTTTTTCGATCTATTAAATAGAAAATATAATGGTCACGTTTTAGAATTCGATGATACTGTAGTTATGGACCCAATATATTAGTATATTAGTATGGTGAAAATAATCTGTAAAAAAAAAAAAAAAAAAACTAAGATCCTAATAAAATTAATTATTCGTATATCTCAACTCTTACCCCAATTACGATAGTTCATAGATCATCATGCTTAACCACCTCCCAGGTGAAAGATGTCCTCGACTTTAGACTGCGAGCCTTAATTATCTTTAACTACTCCATTTGTTTATTTTCAGTTTGATGAAGTAAGTGGATGTAAGGGTGCATATGTTAATAGTAGTAGTATGGAAAACCATTGAAGTTTTAACTTTTAGTTAATTGTCTGCCATTAATTAATGGTAATTTGGTCGATACAAAATGACTTGGCTAGTCAATTTCCTACTATGTACCAATAGTATTATCAATTGTAACAATCAAGAACAATTAGTGCTTGACATACACGAAGCACAATTAATGGAACATTACTCATTAGTCATTAGTCATTAGTCATTACTCATTACTCATTTCCCATTCATCCGTACACGAGTCTCTTACCAGAAGAATATTGAAACCGTACTTTTACCTGTTTAGTCTGCTTATCATAAATTGTGTTTTACTATCAATTTCACTCTAAAAAGAAAGTCCACTTATCATAATCAAATTGCAGCATGGCAATAAATAATGGCAATTCGAAGATAGATGAGTACTGCTCGTATTAAATAAGATCAAAATTGTTTTTGTTATTGAAAATGTTTCCTTATACTTCAAAGTCTTGGGATTAGATCAAAGCTTATAGCATTGTGATAGATTCAACAGAAAACTCAAATATAAATATTTTAGAATTTATGCAATTCGACTCATCTATATATATATATATATAAAAAAAAAAAAAAGACCCAGAATTTGCCAACTTACTAAAAAGATGATTATGTGGTACTAAATCAAAGAAAGAGAAAAAAAAAATTAGGAAAAAGACACTCTGATTGGTGTTTAAAACTTCTACATAGCAGGTGATATAAGGGTGAACCAAAAAGGGGTGATAAATATCATTACTCTTCTGTTTATTCTCTAATGTATGCCTCAATATGTTACAATTAAAATCTTACTATTATTCATGAAAGTATGATGGAAGGTACAAAACGAATATCATAAAAAATATGTTCCATTTAATTTATGTAATAACCACATCTTTCATGGGTGTTATCCCTCTTATATCAAGATTATTCCTTGTTCGCTAAATATGATAGAAAGTGGGGCTCCAAAAGCACATATCCACGCTTTCTCCTTTGATTCTCTTGAGTTTTAAATTTCTTTAACCATTTAAGTGAGCTTAATATCTTACCGCATTCCAAATTTCCCTGTAAATGTACATTTAAAAGATAGATGCTTGTTTGACTCAAATTTTCCACCACGCAACTTACAAAGTGGATTCAATTTTACATATAACATCTGACCTTTTGACCGAAAGCTCTCACATATAGTTATTTATAAAAAGGTATTTATACATTCTACATACTATATATGACCAATAAGTTAAATTCATTTTACTTATGAATTTTGCTTTAAATCCCAAATTTTCTTCAGGTTTCAGTTTTGCTAATATATGCACAAACATATGTTATATAAGCGATTTTGAGTACATACTATACTTTAAAGAAAGGAGAAAAATTAGTACACACCATATCTTCAATAATGTTGTATAATTTAAAACATAGATTGCCTTTAACATTATTATATAAATGTGACATTAGATTCATTATAGAGTATAGGTTTGTAAACGAGCCGAGTTATATACTAGATGTACATGGTTTTTTTGTTTGTTTAAGTTCTCGGGTCGAGTCGAACTCAAATTTAAACGAGTCGACCCGAGCTTTCAACGATTCAAGACAGAGATGTTAAAATTTGTTTGTTTAACTTATAGAACAAGATTTTTTAGAGTTAAGTTCGAGTTGCTAATAAATAATTTATTTTTTATATTTGAAACGGATCTTCCATGAAAGTTTGGTATTTGGTAGAGTGTGTGACATGAAAATATGACTCGTAATATTAAAAATATCCAAGTTGATATTTAAGGTCTAATAATATATTTACAAGTAATAATATATTAATCTATAACTCATAAATATTAACGAGTCATTCACGAAGGAGGTTGAACAACTTGTTTACTTAATGAGTTTTAATTGGAACTTGATCTTGAGTTTGCTTATATTCCAGTCAATCTTGAACGAGTTTTTCGCAAAGCGAGTTCAAACTATTCGCGAGCGGTTTGATTCATTTAAAACCCTACATAGAATGATGCTTGTGCAAATAAATGTGACTTCCGAACGTCAAATAAAATTAAAAAAAATCAAATCTCTTCTCACTTTTATCAATAATTATTGACTTTTGTTTTTTTAGATCTAACAGATTCTAATTATAAAGTAACCGTATGCATATAAAAAACATTAATATATGAATATGGTACAAATTTAAGTAAAATAACTTTCGATAAGATTGATTTTGGTATAATTTTGTCACAGGCATAACCATAAACTTTTGGTGATCAGAAAAAATATTTCAATTAATTACATTATGGTTTCTATATTGAATAACGTTGGATATTAAAGAGACCAGCAAGACATTACCCACATTAGTCAAGTAATCCAATCATGTTACTTCTCTTTTCATGTTTATTTTTTTCTTTTTTTTCTTTTTTTTTGATGTATGGGTGTCCGGGCCAGCTTACGCGCACCATGACTATTCCAATAGGAAATATTCACGCCTCCTCACGCATATCCCATTTAATCAGAACTAGGTTACCCATGTTGAGAGACAGTGTCTGGCCATTGAGCTAGTCCCAATGGTTATGTTTATTTTTTCTTGCTTTTATGATTGGACCACTTAACCGTCATATCATAGATGATGTTTGAATGATATTTTTTTGGATAATATCCAGCATTACTGTTCTGTATTATTATGTAAAATAACCAACATACGAAACAAACTAAATAACCATCGGGTTAGACAAAGGCGGATCCAGAATTTCGAGTCGGGGAAGACTATTATTATTACAAAAAAACCACATCCATAATTGAATAGAACTTTTATATATCTAATAAAATCATTATAAACACCTACAATTTTTTTACGCACAACACAAAACAGATAATATACACCTTGATATAATACTTGACTATTTGTTTCAAAAAATTATCTCCAATAAAAAACAAACTCATGCTGACCAAAAAAAAACCAGGCTTACTTAGAGGACTTAATCTGTTTACATAATTAATAATCGGTTAAGTTAAAGATACCAAAGTCTGACCAATGATCTATTCAGCATCTAAGCCTATGACAAATTATCATCTGGCATCGATCTATTCAACATCTAAGCTTGTGACTAGTTGTCATATGACCAACGATTCTTTGAGTAAGTTATATATATTCATGCATTCAAAGGAGATGATATAAGAAAATGATCGTCATTACCCGGACAACATAAAATAGAACAACAAAGAAACAAGACAACAAATAAGGTTAGCTAAATAAAAAATAATATATATTTTTCAACTTCAAGCAATCCAAAAATTTAATATCTCTAAGTCAAGTATCAAAAGTATTGAACTAGTCTCAACTCACAAGCAAGACTTACAAGTTTCTAGGAGTAGTGTAAAACGTTTGCTCTTCTGTACAAGTCTTAATCATGTTTTGTTGCACTAAACTAAAAAATTCATCCTTGCAATTACGAGAGTAACATCAAATACAAATGAAAAGTGCAACAACTCTGTTACTAATAGTAACCCTTTTCTATTCATATAATTCATGAAATACTTAGAAAAATAAGTAATAATAAGCGATAATAAAATAATTAGCTAAAAAATAAAAAATTTGAAAGAAAATTAAAAACTAACCACCAAGAATATAAGAAATCGGATAAGGTATTTACTCAATACTCCAATTTCATACTCCATTGTAAAAGTGAATTTAAAGAAAAATATTTTGAATTGGAAGGACTAATTTTTCAATTGAAGCGTCTTGAATTTTTTTTAATTCATATTTTTACTTATTAAAAAAGAAAACATGCTAAATTTCAGTATTATCTGATTGGGTTGAGGTGAGTTGCAGCCCACCCCATCCCTCTCCCAAATCCGCCCTTGGGATTAGAGTTAATGATCTAAATCTTATAAAAAAATATATTAAAGATCTTTTCTATATGTGGATTTCACTTTATTTTATTATATATAATCCATTTATGTTGTAAAATAAAAAGAATTGTGAAGGATCAATTGCATATTCTAAAAATTTTAGGACACAATAATTACTACATATTTATATTTTATAGTGCTCTTTATTCAAAAAAATGTGAGCAAGGGAGTGTCTCTTATATACTTACTAGGTTTTGATCCCGTAAGATGCACGGGAACACTATTCGTTGAAATATTATTAAAAAAAATTATAATGTGCTATCTTAATTGAAAAAAATTTGTCTCAAAGATTTTCTATTACAATTTTTTAAATAATAAAAGACACGTGTCGTAGTAATATATATATAATATATATATATATATATATATATATATATATATATATATATATATATATATATATATATATATGACAAAGTAAAATAACCAATTTAAAAAATAAAATGACACATGTCGAAAAGTCAAATAACACACGGTACATTCAACCATTGACCTTCCTTTTTAATATTATTATATAGATATTTGTCATGATGATATTGGATAAAAATAAAAGCTCATGAAGAATTTAAAATTAAAACTAAAACTCATAGTAACAATGAATTTCAACTTTATGATCCGTATAGTTTAGATAAAGAATTTTTTTACATTATATATATATATATATATATATATATATATATATATATATATATATATATATATATATACTCGTAGAAACAATAAATCATTGCAGCTTTGTGCACTATCCCGTAAAAGTAGGGATGACAACAGATCGATTTTTTACAAAACCATCAAAAACCATAACTATAATCGTTTATTTTATTAAAAACCATATCCTAACGGTTTTAACCATCGGTTACACATTTCAAAACCAAAACCGCATTATTCGGTTTCGGTTTTTTTTGAAACGGTCTTGCGGTTTTTTACGATAATCAAATGTTAATTTAATAAATATATTAATTTCCATAAAATCAAACCACACATGTAAGAAAAATCTCCGAGATATATAATATATTGTGTTGGTTTATTATTAAATCACATATTTATTATTTAGTTGGTTAATCTGATATTTGGATTTTGGTTTAAATTTTTTAATAAATCTAATTTAAAGTAGACTATTATAAAATATGAACATATATATGATCATAATCGGTTTCGGTTATTCGGTTTTATTTTTTTATCTAAAACCATAACCTAACGGTTTTAACCATCGGTTACACTTTTCAAAACCATAACCTAATGGTTTTAACCACGGTTATATTATTCAGTTTTTTACCGGGTTCAGTTATCATCGGTTACGGTTTTTAACCGTAACCATTTCCATCCCAACGTAAAAGGCACTGTCTAAAATTATTCCAGTTGACGGTAACGAAATAGCTTAAACTGTTACATCAAAAAATTACACAAAAATATCATATAAAACAAGTCATCAATTATTTTAAATACAAAACATAAAAATGATATGAATTAGACAAACAATTTTTTTCAAAAAAAAAAGACAGTTTGAGTTAAGAAAAAATTTCTAAAACTCAGACTGCTCTATTTTTTGCTGTATTTTTGTTGTGTAATCCACAAACATATGGTATATTATCATATTTTATGATATATACTTATTGTTTGTTATTCACAAATACAAAAAAAATGACTAGAACGTATCAAAAATGCAAAAATGAAGTAATAAAAAGAACAATTTGATTTTTGAAAAAATTCCAAGAACTCAAAAAATTAAGTTCTGGGAATTTTTCTAGAACTCAAACTGCTCTTTTTTTTCTGTTGTATTTGTTTCTGTATTCGACAAACATATGATACATATTATATGATATACAATTATTGTTTGTTATTCACAAACACTAAAAAAAATCTATATCAAGAATACAAAAATGGAGCCAAAACAGAAGAAAAGTTTGACTTTCAATTAAAAATTTCTAAAACTCAAAATCTGAGTTTTGGAAATTTTCTCAAAACTCAAACTACTTTTTTTTGTTGCGTTTTGTTATAGAATCCACAAACATATATACATACATATATATATATATATATATATATTGTTTGTTATTCATAAACACTAAAAAAAACCTAAAATATATCAAGAATGCAAAAATGAAACCAAAAAAAAAAAAACAGTGTGAGTTTTGTGAAAATTTCAGAAACTCAGAACACTCAAAATTCTCTCTTTTTTGCTGCATTTGTGTACTGTAATCCAGTTACTGGGGGCAGATTTTCCGATGTTAGTTTACAACATATGTATGTTTTGCATGATTTTAAGCAAAAAAATAGATTTAACTATGTCAAAATTTAACAGGGAACAATATTGCAATTTTACCCTAGTCTTATATGAAGCTAATCCTCCATTTATACTTAACAGACTCTTGCAAGGGCCCACTGATACAAGCTCGCAATTTTGTTGTGAGTATAAAAATAGTTTTGTATGTCAAAAATTAGTCTAGGTAAAAAATTCATCTCCTGTTTACACTTAAATCATAAGTTATTTGATCTTGAAATTACTCAATTTGGGATTTTTTAGATTTTTATTATTAAAACAAGATCAAAGCTAGATATTGTGATGGATTATAATTTACCGACGATATTTGTAGTTACAACGGTATCAAATGATTTAGAAGATGAGAAGATATGGAGAAAATCGACGACGTTTGTAGTCAAAAAGAGTTAAAAAAAACTAAATATATAGTGCATTTTATGAAAAAAATAATAACAGTTGTAATAAAGGGAATTATAAGTAGCATGAAAAGTTTCTTAAGTTATTAATTTCAATAAGGGTGAATGCCCAATAAGCACCTGCCACCTTAGTCACTTGCCCATAAAAGGCACTTAAGGTAAATATACCTTAATGCCCTTACTGCTGTCTACTGCCGTCTGCTGCTGCTGCCAAGGACGAGTAATAGGAATGTTTCCCAACACTCGTGCAAGTACACTTTTGTAAATGTTGAGTAATGGGAATGTTTCCCAGCACTCGTGCAAGTACACTTTTGTACTTGTGGGCTAATGCTGAGTAATGAGAATGTTTCCCAGCACTCGTGCAAGTATATTTTTGTACTTGTGGGCTAATGTTGAGTAGTGGGAATGTTCCCAGCACTCGTGCACGTACACTTTTGTACTGTCTGCTGCTGCGAAGGGTGAGAGAGAGAGACATAGGAGATATATATAACTAACTCAATGTATACGAACTAACAACTAATAAACGGACGGCGGCTGGGGTGAAGGGGTAAAATAGGAAAGAAAAAAGAAGAAGTGCCTTTTATGGGCAAGAAGAAAGCGGCGGGGGTGAGGGGGTATTAATTCTAATTTGAGGTGTTTCTTGGGCAATAATCCTTTCAATAATAGATATATAATATAAAATTTATTAATAATTATTATAATAGTTGTATATAATTATCAAATACTTATCATATAATATGATTTGATAATACAATACAACAACCAAAAAAAAAATACAATACAATACTATTATTTTATTTAGGATAAAAAAATTCTTAGGTAGAATAGTACGCTGACAAAAGGCATGTTACCCAACTTAGATATTCTCATGTTTATGCTTAAACGAGTCTAGAGATACCATGTCGCCCAAAAAAAGAAAATCGTCAAAAAAAAGTCTAGGAATACTATTTTCTTGAATGCAAGAAAATTAAAATTCCTAATAATAATCTCCTTATTAATAAAAATAAATTATTTTTATGCGATTGTAGCCACCAGAGCTACCCTACTAGTGATCAACTTAGTCTTTAACCATTTTCACTCTTATGGTGGAGGACAGTGAATGTCTTAACACTTTAAGCTCCACTTGATTTCGTGAACATAATGGCTTGTAGAATTAGGCTCCATACTGTCAGCAAGAGTGCAAAAAGGCAGATGAACATGACCATTTACAGAAATACTGCTTTATAAAGTAATTATCTACTTTAAATTTTGTAGAACCGGTTTCCTTTTAATTAATTATGGTCCAGATTCGCATCATGCATATATCCATACCCTAATATAAAAATAACGATGAGTATTGATATTTATTATCTATTTTTTATTTATCTTTATATCTTTTATTATGTGTCATTAAATCAAAAAGACAAAAAATAGTAATTAGAAAAAAATACTCTAATTGGTATTTAAAACATTCATGTAGGAGGTAATATAAACATAGTCGGTCTTGAGATTTTGGGGGCCTAAGATTATATCTGAATAGAGACCTATTCATATACATTTATTTTACCAAACGCCTAAAAATCGAATTATTATGAATCAAAGAAAAAGTTAAAAAGAATTATATAGACATTAAATACAAGTTATCGGTTATGAAATATACTCTTCTACTTTTTTTTCTATTTTTTTAGTTTTTAAAATTATAAAATAGACTTAAAAAACAAAAGTAAATAGATTATTGTAAAAAAACCTTTATTTTATAAAAATTATAGACACTTTAGAAATTAAATTTTATTGGGGCCCTAATATGAAAATCTTATGGTCTTAAGCCATACCCAACTCTGGATAAGTGGATAAATCAAAAAGGGATGATAAATATCATTATTTAATGATAATTACTTCTCTCAATCTTTAAATGGTAAAGTATATGGCTCTCCTATGTAAGAAAAAAAAAGTAAGTTATTATTTCACATTATGTCTAGCATTTAAAGTAAAATAGTTACGTGCGGTGCAACGTTGTAGATAGGGTTGTAAACGAGTCGAGCCGAATACTAGATGTACAGGCTTGTTTGTTTAATTTCTCGAGTTGAGCCGAGTTCAAATTTAAACGAGTCAGACCGAGCCGAGCTCAAATTTAAACGAGCCAAGCCCGAGCTTTCAATGATCCAAATCAGAAATGTTAGGACTTGTTTGTTTAACATATATAACAATCTTTTTTAGTTGTTTTTATGGTTGAAATGAGACTTTCATGAGCGGTTGGTATTTGATGGAGTGTGTGGTATGAAAATATGAAACATAACGTTAATGAAAAAATAAATGTCTAAAGAAACTAATTTGATATTGAAGGCTATGCTGTAGATCTCCCCGCCTAGGCGCGCCTAGGCGCCGCCTAGGCGTCAACTCCCCCCTCAAGCGCTTACGCCTAGTTAAAACTCTAGGCATTTTTTGTCTAGCGCCTTAGTCGCCGTGTAATAGGCGCCTAGCCCGACTAGGCACCGATTAATGGCATAAAATGGCCGCCTAGGCTTCGATTAATGGCAAAACATGCCCGTTTGTTATTTTTCGTATTCTCGAGAATTTTTTAATTGATATTATAACACAATTTTTAGTATTTTTATATATATTATAGTGTTTTTAGATGAATTTTATAACTTAAATAGTTAAAATTGCTATAAGTACTACATATATGTTACTAAATATACAAAAATACACAGCGGGATTCAAAACCGTATAATTCCGCCTAGGCCCCGTGTAATCCCGCCTAGGCACTAGGCCCGGGTCGACCGCCTAGGCCTCAAAACCGAGATCTACAGCATAGATTGAAGGTTTAATAATATATTTATAAGTAGATAACATACTGATTTATAATTCATAATTTTAAATGAGCTCACGAGTCGAGCTCGAGCATGCTCGTTTACTTATCGAGCTTAAAATGGAGCTTGGGCTTGAGTTTGTTTATGTTCGAGCCAATCTCGAACGAGCTTTTCTCTGAACGAGCTCGAACTGCTCGCAAGCGGTTTGGTTTATTTACAACCCTAGTTGTAGAATAGGGGCCATGGCCTTCCTGATTTTTCTAAAAAAAAAATTAACTTTTTTTAAAAAAAAAAAGCTACCTTTGAAAAAGAATCAATTATAATATATTTTAATTTTTTAAAATATTCATTTTAACTTATTAAATTTTCAAAATATTCATTTTAACTTATTAAATTTTTAAAATTTATTGATTAGACTTATAATTATTTTATATATATAGATATTTTATTTTTTATTAGTAAAATAAATGTTATTTTATGTATTATACGTAAATAATTTAAAAAATTAATATAGAGATTTATAGTGTAATTTTTACATAATATAGAAATTTATAGTGTAATTTGGTATATTATAATTATCTATTTCATAATTTTTACATAATATATGGACCTTAATGTAAATAAGTAAAAAAAAAATTCAAAAACGTTGACCTTGAACCCATTGGTTCTCTTAACAAAGAATTTTGACTCCGTCCGAGATGTACATAAATTAGAGTTGCATATGGGAGAACAAGTATACATGTTTTATTCTTTTGGTCAAATAGAAATATCATATTATAAAGAAAAGTAGTTAAACAAAATAAAGTGAGACATGTACAAAATAATTTGGCTAACAAATTCCAATGGCAACTAATCTTATCACAAAGGGAAAAATGAAAGAAATGGCTGTTAATGAGTCGTCAATAGACAGTAAACTATTTCTCAAAAGAACAGTTAATATATAAAAATTTAGAGTAAATATTTATTTTCCTTTTTATTCTATCGTAATTATTATTTTACTTATTAAAAATATACAAAAATTAACTTATTTCCCGTACTTTGATTTTGCGATTCATTATCATTTACTGAGAATTTTTATCTGAAACGTCGTTAATTGAGATAACGAGTCGAAAAATATAAATATAAAAAACAACGAGTCAAAAAATTAAAATATATTATATAACGAGTCGTAAAATTAAAATACATAGGATAAATAAATTTTTTATACTTTATATTGAGAATGCGATATAGTATGGAAGACAAAAAAGATATTTATATATGAATGTATCATTGTAAATACTTAAATTTTAAAATGAAAAAATAACTTAACTAGTATTATATTTTTAGATATAACAAAATATTAGGTATAACTATTATCACGGTCTGAAAAATTTAAATGGTTTACAGCGGTTTTTATTTGCATTTAATGAGATCTTAATCTAGTTCATTAAGACACCGGATTAATAAGACCAAATGTATCTTTGCTAACCACTTCAGATCTAAATGACTTTTAACTAGTCTATTTTATTAATATTCCGGGTAATACTTCCATTTTATATTGGATGATCCAATATTAATATAATGACCATTAATTATATTGATAAAACACATGTCATTAGATTAATTAGGTGGTTACTATAATTAATTTTTGCATGACATAAACATGTGGTATGTGTCATAATACGATTGGTATTAGACCTTCTAATTTTAAATAAAAGTAATTTTTTAATATTTCAAACTAAGTCTGGATCAGTCAGACACTGTCTTTTAACATAATAAATTATATTCAACTGTTTATTCAGCATTTGATACTTATTAATTATAAAATAAACACCTACATGTAAATATCAAATAATAAATCTTACATGCACTTAAAAGTAACTAATATATGATATTTTTACCCAAGAGGTCTTAGAGGCACACCTATAAACAAATGCACCCCTACACAGTCCACTATTTTTACTAAAAGGCACAGAAAAAATTAACACTATAGGTCAAAATCTACCTACCTTTTTTACTCTTTTTTGTTTTTTCTATACAATATATACTAATTTTTTCAGAATTATTCTAAAATCTTAAAATCTCACCAATTCTCTCTCCTCTCTTTCTCTTCTCCCCTAAACACAACTCTACATTTTCCCATGAAATCTTTCCACCAAAGCTCCATTTTCGATGAAGCTTCATCTCCATGGAGTTTGGAGTTCGAAGCCATGGAAGCCACCGTGGCAGGAATGGTGGAGCTTCCATCACCGGGAAGAAGTAGTGAAGAATGGAGAAGAAATATTGTTGCTGATGTACAAGGCCGCCCGCTCGCCGATGTTGCTCAGGGAATCCGCCGCCCGTTTGTTACCTTGCCGGAGAAGCACGTAAACTCTCTTCTCTCTTCTGGTGAAGAGGAGCTTTTCCATTGATCAGAACAGACATGGTAGAAGGATTCAACACCGGATCCTCAAGGGAGTTCGTGAAGGACTACTACTGCCGGATCTGGAACTGGTCGTTTGTGCGCTTGTTGTTGCTGATCAGGAAAACCACTGCCGGTTCGTGACCTTCGTCGTTTGTCACATCGCCATTGCCGGAGGAGAAGCACAACAACTGTCTTTCTTTTTTTCTTCTGCCAAAGGAGAGCTCTACCATCGAGCAGAACAACCATGGGTCTTTGAGTCAACGCCGGATCTTCGAATACTAAGGCAAAAAATTTTTTTGTCTTGTTGAGCAGGCAAATGTTTTGAGCATTTGTCCTTTTCTTTTCTTTTTTTCTTTTTAGTAAATAATTCAGTTATTATTTGTAAATAGATTAGTTATTATATTTGTAAGTTATATGATATTAAATTAAATTTTATGCAATTTTAATTGTACTCGGTATTTTTTAGAAAATACTCAGTTTTTATACTTAGTATACTCAGTCTTTTACTGAGTATGCTGAATAAATCCCCCTATACTCAGCGGAAAATTGTACTTATGCCTGGTATTCAGTATTTTCACCCGATACTCAATAACTTTCCACCAATACTAAGTAAAATCTCAATTACTCAGTTTTTTTCTTTCTGGGCATTCAAAACTTTTTCTGGTGATCGATGGTAGTCGGTAAGTTGTAGTCGAAACTGAAAAGTATTGATACTCAGTGAGTTGATATTCATTGAGTTAACATTCAACGAAAGAGTAAGAAAAAAATAATTATAGTGAAAATAAAAAATAATAATAGAGAGAAAAAATTTATTTTTATTTTATATATACCTCCAGTGTATTTTATATAAAAAAGTTTCTATTAGAAAAAGATAGAACCAAACATTACCTTTGGACATGTAAATAGTCTCCAAGATCAATATATTTGAAAAAAAAAAATGTTAAATCCTATGTACGGACAATCATCATACAATAAATTTATAAATCAAGTTGACCAAAAAAATATACCATAAGTTAATTGGATTATCAAAAAAAATCTATTTAAGTTCTCAATTTTCTTCACCTTCGCTAATTTTCTTTCAACTACTCAATCACTTTCATAATTACTAATTTTGTTAATATGAAAAAAATTTAACCTCCATAAAAAACAAAAGAATGATATATACTATCAAAATTTCATATCACTTATATATTAATATTTAGCTGATGTTATTTAATTAGGATTAATGATATACACCATCTAAAATTATACCATCTATGACATAGCTTGAATTAGTTGTCAATAAATTATCAAATAGATCAAAAAAATAAATAGATTAATCATTTATAACCGACCAATTTACGCCACGTCATAGATATATAATATACTTGGATGGTATATGTCAATATACTCTTTAATTAAGTTTATATTATCAACTTTTTTAAATCATGTTACGTAATTAATAGTATTTAGATTTATATCATTTCTTTTCATTCACAGAAAAAAAAAGTTTTATATTGTAATAAAATTGCTCTTTATATCTCAGCGCAAATATTTTCGATATTTAATAGGATTTCTTTGCTATCATGCATGATAGATAACCAAATTTTACAAATCTCAACTTCTTTTCATTTATGCAGTCTCAAAAATAAGAGCAACATGATCACTGGAAGTCTTCAAAAGCAATAATCACACTTTCAGATCCTAGATACTTTAATGACTTGACAACAACAACAAAGATAATATAGAAACTTATAAATTTATACTCACAATCAATAAACAATTTTCCCCCCAAAAATAATAATAAAATAAGTTACTTTTCAGCCAACTTACTCCTTATAAATTCAAGTGAACCTCTCCGAATTACCACAATCCATTCATACTCTCTCGTACTCGAAGGTGCATAAGTACGTATGCACCTTTAGACTTTTGGGTAACACATTTCCTTCTCAAAAACACACCATTTTACAAAAACACAAATTCTTAAAATGGAAATTAATTCAACAAACCAAGAGAAAAAAAGGTTTGTTGCAAGAATGTATTCTAAAGTGATTGGCATTGCACAACATATTAAAAAAATTGGAAAAGATGATCCAAGAAGGATCGTGCATTCAGTAAAAGTGGCCATAGCTCTCACTTTAGTTTCTCTATTTTACTATTTCCGACCACTCTATGATGGCTTTGGCCAAGCCGGAATGTGGGCGGTTTTGACTGTAGTGGTTGTTTTCGAATTTTCAGTCGGTGAGTTTCTAATCGGAGGACTAAACCGATATTCTTACATTTGCATGGTCACCTTTTTTTCTCGGTGAAATTTCAAATTTTTGTGTTGATTAATCATTGTGTTTTCACTTTAGGTGCAACCCTTTCAAAATCTTTAAATAGAGGTTTCGCGACATTCCTAGCTGGAACTTTAGGGGTCGGGGCCGAGTACTTGGCCGAGCTCAGTGGAAAAGTTGGTGAACCTATCATGCTTGGTTTCTTCGTCTTTGTTATTGGTAAGGTTTTCGTTATCATTTTTTCTATTTATTTTTTTGGTTATACTCCAATTATGCAATTAGACTATACTTTGCTTACTACAAAAGTCACATGTGTAATTGATTATCTAATTTACTTTTCTCTGCATGCAGCTGCGATATTTACTTTTACGAGATTTTTTCCAGATATCAAACGGAGATATGACTACGGTGTTCTTATATTCATCTTGACATTCAGTTTGGTGGCGGTTTCCGGCTACCGAGTGGATGAAATCTTCAAGTTAGCCCATAATCGATTGTCAACGATTATCATCGGAACTTCCACGTGTATGGTGATTTCCATATTCGTTTTCCCCGTTTGGGCCGGTGAAGATTTACATAATTTGATCGGTTCTAATGTAGGGAAGCTTGCGAACTTCCTAGAAGGTGAGATTTCATTATTTGGTCATACACATATAATGGGTTAAAAAGCAATTCATTGTGTTACTTTTTAGGTCAAGAAACTAAAGTTTATGCTTAATGCCTATGATTATAATTTTATGTTACTTTTTAGCAGAAAGTTAGTAATTAAATTAATAAATTAATTTTACAGGTTTAGGAAACGAATATTTTAATTTTGATGAAGATGAAAAAGTTAATCTAAATGTCTCTAAAGGTGACAAGTCAAATCTTCAGGGGTATAAAAGTGTTCTGAATACAAAGGCCACTGAAGAAATATTGGTGAGTTATGGGTAAAATTGATCATTCTAGTATTTTATGTGTATATAATGTACGAACATATAATGACCTTTTTTTTAGATGATTTTTTAATACTTAAATGACAATTGTGTTTACTAATAAATAATTTGCAGGCTAATTTTGCATGGTGGGAGCCTGCTCACGGTGTATTCGGTTTTCGTCACCCTTGGCAACAATATTTGAAGATTGGAACTCTTGCACGTATATGCGCCTACGAAATTGAAGCACTTAGCGGCTACATTAACTCAACGAGTGAGGTATATTGCGCCATTTTTCTTTGCATGGTCAACTTTTTCAATGTAAATATTTACGTTTTATACTTTTCAAAAAACCGTGAATAAGTAAAAGCATAAACATAGCATTTTCCAAAAAAAAAAATTAACTTATACTCCTACCATTTAAGTTTAGAATAATAATATATACCATCTAAATTATTATCTATTTGTTTATTTATTTAATTAACGACTTATTTCTAATCAAATCACCCAAGTCATAGAATGATGGATTTTAATATATAGTATATATTATTACATGTTTAGAATATGACTATAATATTAGTAAACGTAAGTACTAATAATTTCCATTTATATCAAATCATTTAAATCAATCTCTTACCGCCTATAAATCTAAAAAAAATAAAATTAAAACATTGACATCCAACCTCATACTTTATGTATCATTTGCAGGCACCAAGCGATTTCCATAGGAAAATTCAAGAACCGTGCAAAAGAATGAGCTCAGAATGTGGAAAAGCTCTAAAAGAATTAGCATCATCAATCAAGACTTTGACACACCCAAAAACTGCCGTTAATACTCATTTACTGAACTCCAAAACCGCTGTTGATGACTTAAAAAGTATACTTAAAAATACTTCACTTGAAAATTTGACCCTCCTAGAGACAATACCATCCGTTACCGTTGCTTCAATATTAATCGATATAATTAAATGCGTAGAAAATTTATCGGAAGCAATTCACGATCTCTCTGATAAAGCTCATTTTAAGAATCCTAAATCAACTGACTTGCAACAACAACAACCGCAATCGTTACTACATCGCGGGATTGTGAAACCTATTAATGATGTTGGGGATTATGATATTGTTATTGAAATACATGACACATCTAAGGACTCATCTGAAATTAAGGATTCTCAAGTATCCAAGAAAGGACAACAAATTGAGGTGTAAATATAAATGTCAAAAAAAAAAAAAAAGATGTCCTAGGCATGTAGTGAATCTTTAATTATTTTAACAATAACTTTTGCTCTTTGTAAAAGAATTGTAACGGATTATAAGCGATTTTGTTTTTATAATTCTTTTGCCTAGAACGAAGGATAATAAGAAGAGTCATTTTATATTTTTATGTCTTCCTTTTTCTATTTTTACATTCTTGGTAGTAATTATCATTACAAATGTGAACTACAGTAACTTCATTATCTATAAATAATAGTAGCTGCTGTTATTGGTGTAAAAAAAAAATAGCTGCTGTTATTGCTAGCTACAATATAAAATAATATAAGAGAAGGTATACAGTTATTAGATGTTGGAATTTTTTAAATATAAATAATTTATTTTATTAATTCTATGTTTTTGGAAGAAGTGGAAAATACCATTTGTGTATAATAGTCCCACTTTATTATTTGGGGAAAAAACCATTAAAATTATTTAATTTCAAATAATTCCTTATTCTTCATGAAGGATTAATGGTTCTTTATATATTAGTTGTTATGGGAGTTACAAAAATTTTGATAAAGAAAAAAACGGACGACTTTAATGAGCATTGACGAGCATTAATGTGACGGTTTTCTTGTCTTGCCTTTTCTTCTATAAATAGTGACTTTGTCACTTTCATTTCAAGAGAAGAAAAACAAAACTATTCTTGAGAGAATAGCAAAACTATTCTAGAGTGGATAGGAAAAAAAACATTTCTATAGAGGATAAAAAACTATTCAAGAGTATTCATAGAATAGAGTGTAAAACGAAACTAAGAATCGAAAAAGACTATTCTACTTCTCTCTCAAATATTCTGATATAATATTTCTATAGAGTATAAATTTTGCTAGAGATAACCGGCACGACCGGAATATCTTTTTAACACCATTTTACATTCCATGTAATAGTTCTTTTCTCGTATTTTCCATGTAAGTTTCGTTATTTTCAATTTATTGTAATAGCGTAGTATTACTTTAATTGAATACTATCTTTTGTTTTACTTTTGGAATTCCATTTCTCTAGTTTTAAAACCAGTGATATTGTTATTTTCCAAACATTTAAAAAGATATTCTTGTAATATCACTGGTTGTTTTTTTAGAATTGGTTTTTCCTATATCGGAAGTTGCTTCATAATTGAACGCAAAGGCCTTTTTCCGACGTGACTATGTTGGATCCTTTCAGTGGTTCCAACTACAAATGTTGGGCTCAAAAGCCACTGATATGCCTTGAACAACATGAACTAGACCTTCCCGTTCTCGAGTTACTCCCTGCCATTGAGGCCAATGGGGAATATACCAAAGAACTACATGCTAGGTTTCTGGCTCTAAAAGTTGGGTTCAAGAAAGCTAATTCAGTGGTTAGGGGATGGATCTTGGATATTGTGACGAACCCCACCTATTATTTGTGTGCCCTTGAGAAGTCAATAAAGACTATCCGTGAAACGGTTTAGAAAAAACACGAGGGTGATGATTCTGATGAGAATAAGTACGTCACCAGGAAATGACCCTGACAAGATCTAATTAGTCCCATACAAGTCGAAAAGTGAATTGACTCAAGGATAAGACCTTATTTTTCATATTTATATAAGTTTTAGGATTACTTTGGCCCCTACTCACTTATACAACCACCCTTCAACTCTTGTTGCGCTAACTATCATTCACATACATGATTATACACCAGTTGGATGTTAAATCTATATGTGAATGAAAATGTAGATGAAGATATCTATATCATGCAACTTGAAGGGTTGGTGGTTTTTGGTCAAGGGGATAAAGTATGAAAACTTAGGAAATTGTTTTGGGTTTTTAAACGACCACCTTGCTAATGAAATAGTACCTTAATAAAAGATGGATCAGTTTGTGTTGCACTTTTGATAATAGGTGTATGACATGATCCACTTTTGGTACTTTCATTAATGGGACTTACTTCTTTTATTTTTATTTGTGAATAAAAGAGGTGGGGGAAGCGGATCCGAAGGAAATTTTTTATTTAAGTCAATAATGGAATTTACCTTAGTCAATCGCACTTTGTTGGAAAGGTTTGACTCCTTATAATACTAGCTTTCATGCATAAGAGAATTGTGGGGGGTGTCCCTTAATGAATATGAAATGATTATAAGGAGTGTGACATTCGTAATGAGTATTCTCAACCTGGTATTGTTTATATTTCAAAGAAATCAAGTGATGACCACTGGGTTAATTTTTGTCATTTGATAAAGTACGAGAGAGGTATTATCGATCTAGATCTGCATTTTAAAACGACTCATGTAATTCTTGAAGGATTTTTTGTTAAGCAAACTAGGTCCCTTATAAATGATTAAATAAATGGTTGATTTATTTACTAAAAGACTTAACCGGGAGAGTAATCCTAGAAATGTTGAGTGATAGGACTAGAACCCATTAATGGGAAACCTATGACTAATAATTATATATGATGCACTGACTTCCTATCTATATAGTGTAAATTGTGCATACATGAGAAAACTAAAACTTAATGAATTCATAGCCATGTGTGGTTGTCCTATTGAGACGGACTTGATGAATTCGCCGTTGAGGTTGTTGTATATTTCTCATACTTAATGGATTCATAGCCATGTGTGGTGGTCCTATTGAGACAGACTTGATGAATTCACCGTTGAGGTTGTTGTATAATGATCATAATATGACGTCAAGGAGACGTCCTTGATGTTTCCAAGGGATCATTTTTTAGACTCACCATAAATTCATAGTCCGTAAGGGTGGTCTTAAAAAGAAAGGACTTGATGAATTTGCGAGACACATAATAAGGCTGAGCTTTATTGCTCTTAATGATCTCGAAATCCGAGAGGGGTCGGCTAATACGGCCAGACGCTCTTGGAGATCACCTATGTGTAAGGAAAGGGTGATGTTTGAGGAATCTATAACTATCAGTCGGGTGGAGTATGTGCTGTGAGGGTCTCGATCGAAAGCTATCAAGTTCAAGAGTACGTTCACTTGATATGTTTTTGGTGGTTGCCTCACTTCACTACGTGACAATTCAAATCGAAAGATATTGCCAATTAAGTACAATTCACCCAAATGTTGGTATATATGGAAACCTGTTCACCTTCTCTCCCAAAGAACATGAGTGGGGGATTGTTGGAATGTTTTAAATAAAGATAATTTATTTTATTAATTCTTTTATATTTTTGGAAGAAGTGGAAAATACCATTTGTGTATAATAGTCCTTCTTTATTATTTGGGGGAAAAAACCATTAAAATTATTTAATTTCAAATAATTTCTTATTCTTCATGAAGGATTAATGGTTCTTTATATATTAGTTGTTATGGGAGTTACAAAAACTTGATAAAGAAAAAAACGGACGACTTTAATGAGCATTGACGAGCATTAATGTGACGGTTTTCTTGTCTTGCCTTTTCTTCTATAAATAGTGACTTTGTCACTTTTATTTCAAGAGAAGAAAAACAAAACTATTCTTGAGAGAATAGCAAAAATAATCTAGAGTGAATAGGAAAAAAACATTTCTAGAGAGAATAAAAACTATTCAAGAGTATTCATAGAATAGAGTGTAGAACGAAACTAAGAATCGAAAAAGACTACTCTACTTCTCTCTCAAATATTCTGATATAATATTTCTATAGAGTAGTATTTTTGTTAGAAATAACCGGCACGACCGGAATATCTTTTTAACACCATTTTACATTCCATGTAATAGTTCTTTTCTCGTATTTTCCATGTAAGTTTCGTTATTTTCAATTTATTGTAATAGCGTAGTATTACTTTAATTGAATATTATCTTTTGTTTTACTTTTGGAATTCCATTTCTCTACTTTTAAAACAAGTGATATTGTTATTTTCCAACATTAGAAAGTCATGTTTTGACAATTGAATAAATTTTTAGATTCTCGCTAAATAGTTGTGTTGTCAGGAAAATAATAGCGGATATGGAGGATCTTCGAATAATTGTAAAAGAATGAAAAATGAAATGTTGAAGTAGAATGCCAGTGGTGTAATATGGAATCTGAAACGGTGGAACATATGCTACTCATATGTGGAATAGCTAAATTGGTATGGGTAGGATACGCTTTTCATATCAACACATGTCACGGCGAGGAGAAATTGGGACAATGCATTCTTAAGATAATTGAAACTTTTGTCAATGGTGGATAAAGTGTCTTACGTAATGCTTATCATTTGGAATTTATGGAAATCAAAGATGAGAAGCAGGTATAACAATTACAAAATAGAGCCCGACTAAATCATCTGAATTACCAACAAGAATCTGGATGAACACTTCGGCCGAGATTGGGTAACAAGCGAACAAGGACAACTTCCAAATACATATAATGAAAATGATACATGTGGTGGTCTTGAGTTCCAAACAAATATAGCATTCACATGTGATGCATCGTTTGACCAGCCACACAGACCCACATGGATAATAATAGTTCAGATTAATAAAAGTACAGGATCTCGGACCGATTTCTCGACGATTATTAATTGCAATTCTTGTACAGAAGTAGAAGTGCAAGCGATAATTCATAAATTAGACACAAGAAGACACAAACCACAAAAGGAGATACATCTTCTCTGATAACCTTGAAATAATTCAAGGTATAAAGCAGGTGTCGGCAGCTAGATGGAGGCTCAGACAATGGATTAGACAAATCAAGAAGCTTGCTACAGAGGTTGGTCTGGTGTTCTTTAAACATATCCCACGAAGTTTCGATGGGCGAGCAGACACTCTAGCAAAAGAAGTCAGACACGGGGCATTAAGGAAACATGAACCATTGACAAAATTGTTATGTCAATTCTCCAAGATAGGGATAGGTTAATTCTAGATGTACTTATTTGTCATTTCTTAAACGTCCAAAAAAGAAAAAAGGTTGAACTATAGAGTTCAATTGTTAATCTTAAAATTTTATAATACTCAGGATAGGAATCTTGTATTTACAAAAGGTTCCTACTCGTCATATAGTAGAATACTTCTGTTTTCTAAAATTTTGGATTTTTTCGATTTAAAATTTTGAAATTACAAATATACCTTCTTGAATTATTCGAAACTTGCCAAAATAAGCACATACAAATCATGGTATACCTAAAATAGTCTCACAAGTTGGTAAACTCGTTAGAACCGATGGAGTTACATTAGATGGTAAGATATTAGTTATGCTCGAGTTCTCGTCTAACTTATTTTGAGCAAGAAGATAAAGGAGGTTATTGAAATGCTTCACCTAAAGGCAAAGACTATATATTAAAGGTGGAGTATGAAAATCTACCCTCTTGTTGTAATAAATGTAAGGCGTTTGGACATAATGCATACTACTGCATATCGTTTCAATAGCGACGAGGATTCTAGCGACGACACGAATGTCGTCGCTAGTACTGGTCAATAGTGACGAATCCATATTAGCGACGGCCAAAAGTCGTCGAAAATGTGCTTTTAATTTAGCGACGCCGCGATTTCAACGGTAAGTATTTTAAAAGTCGTTGCTAGTAACTTTTTTTTTAAAACTTCAAAATGTCGTCGCGTAAGAATAAGTTACTAGTGACGACTTATGTCGTCGGGATTAATGATTATTAACGACGAAATTCTATTAATTTACGACGATTTTGTCGTCGGTATTTAAAAAATGTATTTATTGCAGACAGCAGGTTTTCTTATCTCCGTAATGTATCCGCTGTTGTCTGACCCTGTCAGACCAATATATCTCTTCTTGTTTCCAAAACAATTTTAGTTGGTCTCTTATAAACTATTCTTCTTCATGAGCCCGTTGTGAGAAAGGTCCACTAGTAACCTTCACCTGTTGGCGTTCTAATTCCTTGATTCGTTTCTTATTATTAGGGAAGGTGCTCTTACTCCAAATCGTCAGAGTCTTATGTAGCACAGTATGAAGTGAGCCAGTCTCGCTTTGTTCCTCCCAGGCATTGTTAATTATAGACTTACGATATGCATGTTCGAACCAGTTTGTTTCAAACTTAAATCGTGTGTTATGACGTCTACCCTTCCCGTGGGGATATAGGATTACCGGTCGAGTGTTCTGATCCCGTTGCCGGTGGTGTAAATGCTATGGCATTGGGGTGTTTTTCCATCCAGTCTGTAGTGGCAAAAACCTTATCAATTTTTTAATTTAACAATAGTGTGGTCAGTTCTTCTATTGGACCAGGTGTAGTAGCTTCCAAAAGTCTGGATTTTAGTTAACAAATTGTTAGAGATAAACGTATTGAAGTTCAGAATATGTTGTTAGTTAGCTGGTGTTTTGCTTAATCTCTCGCGTGAGTTAAGAATGTCAATAAAATCTCCAATAATCAAGTAAGGGTCTTCATGGTTTGATATTCAATAGCTAAGGTCGTTGTAAATTCTTTGTCGTTCACTGTACAAGTTAGGTACATGCACAAACATATTTATTGATTGTCATCACTATTATTATTTTTTAGTATTATTAGTCATAACACTTATTACATTATTTCTACTTCTTTTAATATATTGAAAAATATTTTAATTTAATATTATGAGTAAGATTCAATCTTAAAACAATTTTTTATCAATGTAAAGTATTCTAACAATTATACTATAGCCGTGATCGAAACTTTTAATATATATAAGCCGCAATGATGTTTCCAACTTTTTTTTTTTTGTTCGAATGCATAATAATATAGAAATAGAAAATAGGTTACAAGGTCTAGCCTACCCCGGAGGGCTCGGCTTCATTACAAATCATAGTAGCTAACTGGGGAGGGATACATCTATCCCAATTACCAAACAGGGTGCTAAGGAGCTCCTGTTTGACAATCCAGTCAGCTGTCCCATTTCTACTCCTAGAAACAAAAGAGAAAGAAGGAGAAGATAGTTCAGCAAAATAATAAATGTTACAAATTACATTCTTAATCGAATGACTCAAAATAGGAAGTCCGGAAGAAAGAGACTTCATAATAGTTGCTGAGTCATTCTCTGTATCGTCTTTGAGTATATAGTAGAAATTTAATTAAATCATGTCCAGGATGATATATTAAATGGTATTAATTTGAATAATCTATATCATTGTTCTTTTTAATATTAGTAAAAATCATAATAACTTTAACTAGCTTCAAATTTAACTCTTACAAACAAAAAAATTAAGATTATTAAACTTTATTGAGTAAAAAAATATGCAACTTAAGTATAAAATCCTGAATTCACCCTTTATATGTACTACTAAAAGTAGGTTCAAAATTAATACATAGGTGTTCATCTTCAATCTTATAAAGTCAAAAATATGTATATACGCTTACTAAGTTTACAACAAGTGGTTTATTCAGCACACAGAAAATTATACTAGTGTTACGACTCAGCACACAAAATAAGAGCTAGTTCCATGTTGCGGAGTAGGATTCATCGGAATTAAGTGGAAGTGGTCATGATCATTTTAACATCACTATGAAAATTGAATTTGCTTTTAATACTATGTAATTATTTTTTACATTTAATTTTTAAAAGGTTGTAAAAATTCAATAAACCTCTCAAGTAGGGGGGTTTTTAAGACATAATCTCCTAAATATGTATAATTCATCAGAATCTCATGTAAAGATTTTTTTTTTTTTTTTAACAATATATACATATAGAGGATAAAGTTACCACATTCGGCATTCATGTACTTCTTTAGCTTATACTATTCATTTATTCAATATGCTCAAGTGATCCCTTAACAATAGGAACCCTAAAAGTGGTAAAAGAAAAGGAATAGCGTGATCCCATTAAATTGTACGATATTGCTTCCCAATTGCATTTGTATCATCCTGAGATATATCTCATGTTCCATTGAAAAAAATGAAAAGGCAAAAAATTACTTCAGAAGTAAGCGAACCGGTAACTCATATATATATATATATATATATATATATATAGGATGACAATGGTTACGGTTAAAAATCGAAACCAATGATAACCGAACCGATTAAAAACCGAATTATATAATTGTGATTAAAACCATTAGGTTATGGTTTTGAAAAGTGTAACCGATAGTTAAAACCGTTAGATTATGGTTTTTGATAAAAATAAAACCGAAAAACCGAAAACTGTTTATTATCATATATATTTTCAAATTTTATAATAATTTAGATTAAATTAGATTTATTGAAATTCTAAAAGCAAAATCAAAATACTAGATTTAACCAATTAAATAAAAAATATGCAATTTAATCATATGCCAACACAATTTTTTACAAACCTTGGAGTTTCCTTTTATATGTGTGGTTTTATTTTATGAAAGTTAATATATTTATCAAATTATCATTTGAATACGGTTAAAACCCGCAAAACCGTTTAAAAAACCGAAGCTGAATAATACGGTTATGGTTTTGAAAAGTGTAACCGATGGTTAAAACCGTTAGGATATGATTTTTAATTATAAAAACGGTTATGATTATGGTTTTTTGAATTTTTTTTAAAAACCGATCCGTTGCTATCCCTAATATATATATATGGATGAGGCCCCGTACAACTCTTTATGTTTGTCAAAAGTACATTAACCGTTTTTTATCTTTTTCTTTTTTATCACAAACCGTCTTATAATGATTTTTTTGTCACCGTTAGCCATTTTTTTTTCATTTTTTGATAGTTGACCGTTAGTCAATGCCATCTGGTGCCACAGCAGCGCCACGTATGCTCCACCTAGGCATGACATCACCGTCATTTACACATCAATAATTTTTTTTATTATTTAATCTGTCTTTCTTCTTCTTCGCTTTACAGTCGAAGAACCCAAAAATGAAAAAGCTCACTCCAACCGGACCTCCCCTCACACCAAGACGCTCTCTACACAAGGAAACCGCCGCCACTCATGGTTCCTTCGCCACCATCATCAACCGGCTTGGATACGCCATCAACAATCGAAGACCCAAATGAAGGGAAAAACAAAAAAAAGATCTCCACACTCACCTTCCCACACAAAGCCGCTCTCTGTACAAGTAAACCGCCGCCACTCATGGTTCCTTAGCCACCATCATCAACCGGCTTGGAGAAGACCCAAATTAAGGTAAAAAAAATTTAATTATTTTTTACCTAATTTCATTACTTTTACAATTTTTCAGAATTACTCCCTCCGTTCCTAAAAGGTTGTCACTTATACTAAAAATATTTGTTCCAAAAAGGTTGTCACTTTAGAAAATCAAGACACTTTTTTATTTTTTATACCATTTTACCCCTAATTAATTATTATAATTTAGGTTCACAATACACATTCAAAAGACCAAGACACTTTATGAAGGGTATTTTAGTAATCAAATAGATAATAAATGACATTTCTTAATGTGTGTGTAAAATCAATTGTGACAACCTTTTAGGAACGGAAGGAGTTTCTGATTTAAGTATATATATATATATATATATATATATATATATTATATTTTTATACAAATCCTACAATGGCCATTATTATGATGTGAGTAATATGGTCTTACATTGCATTTTTTGAATTTTTTTGCAGTAAATATCCATTTGGTGCACAACTGCTGAGTGAGCAATTTGGTCTTTAGCTGCATTTCTTGAATTGTTTTGCAGTAGATATCCATTTGGCGCAACATGATAGAGTGAGCAATTTGGTTAGCTGCATTTCTTGAATTGTTTTGTAGTATATATCCATTTGGCGCAACATGATGGAGTGAGCAATTTGAATTGTTATGCAGTGCATGTCCATTTAGACAAATTAAGGAAATTTCGACTTTCAATCCACCAGTGCTACTGCTACTGATTGTCTTGGATTTATTTTTCCAGCTACTATTGTCTTGGGGACCTTTCTCCACCATCATCACTCGAGCTAAAACAAGAGATAAATTCTTTACAAAGTCAAGCTAATGATATAGAAATCAAAACACAGAAAGTTTTGCATTTTCTTGCTTCAGAGATTTCTTCAGGTGAAGAAATTGCGAAAGAGGTGTCCTTAATGAGATCTGAATGTTTAAAAGAAGCTCACTGAAATAAGAAAACGTGATAACACGTTTTGGTCTATAAAATTGAAAAAAGTTCAACTTGAAATGTACGATAAAAAAATAAAGCAATGGCAGACATGTGATTGGAGGAGTTTGTCAAGGAAAAGCAACAATCCGCAAAATTTTGCTTTAGGTTACAATATTGGAGACCTAATTAGCACTACTTTCTTAGTTTTGGAGTTTATCAGATTCGTGACAGGGACCTTTTCGCAATTTTAGCTTTTTTTTTTCTTGACTTGTAATTTTCTTTGGAATGTTGATCATTATTTAATTTTTTTCAAATACTCTTAAATTAGCTTTGTTTAAATAACTCCTTCACACTCTTCGTCTTATTAAATCTCTATGAGACCACTCTTTAATTTATTTTGGAGTTTTTTTTTCTAAATATACTTATCAGCTATAATTATGGTTGTGTTACAATTATATACTGGTATAATATAGGCAAGAAAAGTGTATAAATAGTTTGTCTGTCTAGCAAAGTTCTAAATAATAAATATGGGGAAAAAGTATCATTTCCTCCAAGCTGGATTTAAAGGTCTGCTCTTACAGGGTATCTGGGGAAGGGAATAACATCTCCAAGCCGGGTTCACTACACTCGCGTATACTTTTTGACTCTATAACAAATCCACACCTTCAAAATCTTCATTCAAAGGTTCAAAAAAAGTTTTTTTCATTAAATTCTCGTTTGTTTTAACTCAAGATCCCTTCTGTAATTTATCAACGGCTGTAGTATAGTTCAATATAGATCTTCTAAGAGTTGCTTCTAATATATTAGCTCTTTTATTAAGATCCCTATTAAGAGAATCCAATGCACGATTCTCTTCTACAAGCGTTAACATTTTTTGATTCATATCTTCAAAAACTGATTCCATTTCAACTTTATTTGAAGTGATTGCGTATAAGCAAATCGAATGTTCATTCCTTAGATTCTGTAACTCACCCAATACTTGCTTATTATTTTCTTCAAGCTCTTGTATAAGTGCTTCGTAATAACACTCCATATGATCCAATTTTCTAGCGAAAATTACTCTTTTGGTTTTTGCTTCGTTTAACTCTCGTGTAAGATCGAAGATCTTGCTTTTCATTGCATCAATTACACCTGAAGATACATTTTCACTTTCTATTGATTGATGATGGTGGAGAAAGGTCCCTGAGTGGTGGCAGCTTCCATAACTGATCCAATACCTTCATCTTTATACAATAAACCAAGATTATACCAAGCACAAACATTCATTCTATTGATTCTCAAAGCTTCTGTTAAAAAACTTCTAATAATCGCATAAGATTTACAACCCATTTGTCTAAGTACTATCGCTATATAAACCAAGATTTATACCAAAATGCTCACATTGCACCAAATGGTTATTTATTGCAAAACAAATCAAAAAATGCAGCGTAAGACCCAATTGCTCACTCCAACAGTTGCACCAAATGGATATTTACTGTCAAAACAATTTAAAAAATGCAGTGTAAGACCAAATTACTCACTCCTACAGTCATGGCATAAAATGACCATTCTAGGACTTGTATAAAACATAATAAACAGTACGACTGTAGTTATACATAATCAGATAATTCTGAAAAATTGTAAAAGTGACGAAATTAGGTAAAATATAATTCAATTTTTTACCTTAAATTGGGTCTTCTTCAAGCTGGTTGATGATGGTGGCGAGGGAACCATGAGTGGCGGCGGTTTCCTTGTGCAGAGAGCGGCTTGGTGTGAGGGGAGGTCCGGTTGGAGTGAGCTTTATCATTTTTGGTTTATTTGATTGTAAAATGAAGAAGAAGAAGAAGAAGAAGAAGAAGAAGAAGAAGAAGAAGAAGAAGAAGAAGAAGAAGAAGAAGAAGAAGAAGAAGAAGAAGAAGAAGAAGAAGAAGAAGAAGAAGAAGAAGAAGAAGAAGAAGAAGAAGAAGAAGAAGAAGAAGAAGAAGGATTAAATAAATAAATAAAAATTATTGATGTGTAAAATGACGGTGATGTCATGCCTATGTGGCGCAGACGTGGCACTTATGTGGTGCTAATGTGGCGCCAGATGGTATTGACTAACGGTCAACTAACAGAAAATGGAAAAAATGGCTAATGGTGACTAAAAACTCATTATAGGCCTGTTTGTGACAAAAAAAAAGATAAAGGACGGGTACTGCACTTTCGGCAAACATAAAAAGTTGTACGGGGGCCCCTCCCTATATATATATATATATATATATATATATATATATATATATATATATATATATATATATATATATATATATATATATATATATATATATATAATTTGTAAGTCTTAAAGGTGAATGAACAAAAAAAGGTGAATAAAAAACTTAAAGAATCATACTTAATTAACATAATTATTAGTTAAAAAATTAATCACATCTATTTATCGAAATATAGAGAGATCATGCAATAAAGTTGATTGCGATAAAATAAAAAACGATATGTAAAGAGTTAAATTTTAAAAGGTACACAATCGTTTTCGAGTAGTTCGACTTTCAAAAATTAAGTCCACTACCTAAAGAATCAAACTTATGATTTCAAACTTTTCAACTAAATTTCTTGTATTTATTGAAGGTGAAATAAAAACGTTTACACTGGAATTTTTACTAGGTTTGATCACAACCCTTATACGCAAATTTTTTCGAGTTCAACCATGACACCTAAATGTGACTTTTTAAGGATCAATCACAACCATTAAGCAACATCGTGAATAGGAAACCTTCTCTTCTTCAAGAATTAACAAGCCTCTACTCTAATCTCCGAAATCTCCTTCCTAACTAGAGTTAGAGTATAAGTGTTTATAATTGGTTACAATGAAATGTAAAGAACTCTTTATAGATTGTGTAATACAATTAAGTGCAATCAGCTTAAATGAATGATATAAAGATGAATTATTGGGTGTGCAAACTCTTCTTGATTAAGTGCTTAATAGTATGAAGATTGTGACTTAAACAGATGAGATTTTGGGTTGAAAATATAGTCCATATATAGCACCAAGAGGCCCAACACTTATATCCTATGTGGCATATGAATTTCTGAAGTAAACTGAATCGGAAACCCGAATTGCTTGAATTAGGAATTCCGATTTTGATTCCCAACGGGAAAAATTCACACGGTTCGTTCTTGGTCCAACAGCTACAAGTAAGATGACATTTAACGTTGTCTTACTGACCTGAATCGACAACCAAATTTTTATCAAATTTTGTCTACCTAGTTTGAATCTTTGGGTTGGGAGCGGAGTATCCGCAATGAACTATTTTGTGCAAAAAATGATTTTTGACCAGTCGATCAAATGTAAAAACTTTTCTCACGAAATACGTTTAGTAATAAATTCTAAGAAAGATATTAGTTGATGATATCTTCAGATTTTCAACACATAGTAAGTTATGAGTCTAAACATGTCAAATACTACAAAAATAAAAGTACATATTTTGCTATAGGCAATGTTGCTTGGATGCTCTTGTTATGAACATAAGAAGTGTTCTATATAGGTTACTAAACAAGTGTTGTAATCAATTACTATACAAAATTCAGTATATATTAAGAGTTGTGCTCTAACAATTATTCGCCTAATATGAAAACACGTGAAACACATAAAATAATAATTAGGATGCTTATGCTTCTAAAATTAATATGTTCTAAGTGTGAAGTATATCAAATTTTTAGTAGAAAAATTTCGTATATGCATTTCATATAAAATGTTATGCCCAAAGAAGTATTTAGCTCAAATTAGTGCACACATATTTGACAAGAGTGTTTGTGCTTTTGATAAAGGTTCGGGCTTAGAATACTCATATTAGTGACACAAAGAATCTTTGGAAGTAATGATATAAAATATCATGCAATTAGCTATTAAGACATCTAAGTATTTGTCACACTAAGTCAACCTAAAAATGAGCACTATATCAACACAACTGAATCTAATAAATGCCATAAGATGCATCGAAAAAAGCTCAATATTCAATATTGTATCTCGTTGAAATTAAACTAGCGCATAGATAATGGATACCTTAAGTTTCAAGTCTTTTTTTTAGTCAAAGCATCTTATATAAATAGAAATAAAAGGTTACAAAAAACCGCGGTTTTACCAACCAAACCCGGAGGTAAAAACACAACGAAAAACTAAAACTGGAAAAAAGTAACACGAACAAAATGGGGTGCGAAGTAAACTTAAGCAGTAGATGAACCAGAAACAAATGTGCCACCGAAGTAGCAGGCTAGGACCACAGAGGGTCAAGGGACCATGACCAATAAGAAGGATAATCTCAAAACTCGGGGAGAGGGGGAGAAGATCGACTACCATTTCAATAATAAACGGGTTAGACAACTCAATGGCCGAGGCGACAGTTGCGGTGCCGAAGATCTTGGTAATCCTCTGATCAAAGGAGATATCACTAGCCCAAGTGATAAAAACGGAACTCGAGACTGGACGGACCGAATAAGTAACCACGCACCCCACAGAAAAACACAGAACCTGCTTCTCCAGCCAAACCAAACAACCACAAGCCAAAATAGTCAAATAGGGAAAATCCGAGCATAATCGACTCCAAATGAACGGCAAACACTCAAAGTTCCTTAAGTTGGATTCAACTGAAAGAAAATTCATGGCTAAAGATGCATCACCACCTGCGAATGTATGAGATCAGCAGGAGACATAGGAACAACACACGCAACGAAACAACCACCTCTCAAGCCAAACAAACCAAGGACAGGTCAAACTAACTGGATAGTAAGATCTCGAGCAAAGCAAGTATCGAGTGAACGGCAAACACCCAAAACTCCAAAAGTCGAAACCCACTGTACGAGTTACAATAACCCCAAGTGAATCACCACAAGCCCTTGGAGAGAAGTAGCAAAAGACGAGGCTAACACAGCCTACCCACAAACACAACTCCACCAAAAAAGTACCCTGCCAACCAACATCAACAACCTCCGCCGCAAAAGAAGAACCCAAACACTTCTCCTCAACAGGACACCAGTAAATGAAGGACAAGGTAAAGAGAAAGTCATCCTTACCACTAACAAAGTACAGAAAATCCAGCACCAAAGAAATGACAACCCGTAGCAATACACCCAATGAAACAAGAAAGAGAGGCGCTGCACAGGAACTGTTCTTTTGTAGCAGGCCTGAAAAAGAAGGGAAGTTTGGGCCTGAATGTGGGCCAGATCTGGAGGACCCTCATGAAGATGGAAGGAGGTTTTGGAGCACAATCGGGCCGCGACAGAGGGATACCAAATCATTGTCACATCAATTAGAAAAATAAAGATCGTCGACAATTAAATTGATTCTGACGGAGGTGATTTAGCGCGTAGAAGGGAAACCAACGGTAGGGGAAGAGAAAGGGAACAAAAATAGGAAAAAGTAACCAAAATGAAATAGAAGGGGGGCCGCCATCACCAGTAAATAGGCCACCGGTGACAGCGGTCGGTTAGGGTTAAGTGTATGTTGTAAAATAGAGAGAGGAAAAGAGGCGTATGTTGTTTTATGTGGACCTCAAATGTTTTTTTTTAAGTTTCAAGTCTAGATAGGTAAATTTTGTGCAGTGTAGCTGTTCTTTTATATTTTTCTAATAAAATCATTTAAAAAAAATTAAAACCTTAAATATATAAGGATGGATGTACATTTATTAAAAAATGATTAAACTTAAATGCATATACATGCTTTTAGTGTAAGCTTAGTCTACCCTCAAATAATCAAAATGAAACAATTTTTTTATTTGATACTAATTATTGTTCATAACATATTTTCTGTAGTTCTATTTCTTTTTAGTATGAAACATTTGTTGTAATTTTTCACAAGTTATTAATTTTTATTTTCACCGTAACTTAGTCATTTAAGATATTAAAAATTTATTTTTAATATATGATATTTTAATATTATATTTATATTTATTTATTCCACATCATTTTTGTGAACCATACAAAAATGGGAATATTTACACGAGCGAATGTAAGGGGCGGGGTGGAGGGGCGGCAACCCAGGATCCCTTGATGTAATGCGAGTTTACCCACTTTTTTTAATAAAAAGAATATTCGTAAAAATATAAATTAATTTCTTTTGGCCAAAATATTGGCCCTTTAAGCCTATATATTATCTTTTTTAAAGTATATATAAAACTTTTAACCTATTTCTAAAGAAACTTTCTAACTTTGCCTTTTATAAATTACCCTTACCCATAGATATAAAATAATTGAGCGTAATATATATATAACAAACGTTTATAGTGATTTTTTAGGTTGTTCCTATTACTATGTTTTATTTGTATAGCCTAGTTTCTTTCGATATTCAAATACTGACAACAACTTCTCGGGAGCTATTAATTTTTTTCAAATGTAACGCAAGCAAATACAACTATTCAATTCAGTTTATAACGATAATTTATGACATTTTAATATTTTTTATTAATCTAATCTACATATTTACTAGTTTTGTGAAAAAAAAAATTTAAGCATTGTCATCTCCATTTTCATTTTTCTTTTTGTTACGTAAGAGGTCTAAAAGACCAAGAAAGAGCATCTTCCTATTTATTGCCTATCTAAAATAACTTTAGGTACGACTCAGCCACACCGGTCTTTCGTTAGTAGGTTTTAAAGTCCATTTGGGGATCCATTAAAGTTGTAGGACCCTCCTCGCTACCTGCTCTTAACTTCACTAACCAATCTCCGCAACTATTTGTTTCCGGATAGCACCATATAAAATCAAAATGCTCTTTAGATGTAAGAATATCGCGACAAACTTTAATTATATCACTTGAAAACTCCCTTGAGTTCACACTGCCATTCACTAGCGTGTGCAACTCACACGAATCAGTTTCAATGACAAGAGATGGAAGCCCTCAACATACTGTCATATGAAGTCCAAAATGTAAAGCATGACTTTCAGCTTCGAAGGGAGATCGCAACACACTTCCCTGCAAATCCACCTAAATACTCGCCATTTTTATTACAAAAAAGTCCACCTACACCAGTAACCTTTCGATCCGCATTATAAGAACCCTCCACGTTGAGTTTGATTCCTTGAAGCGGCTTGGTCCATTTAACAAGAACACTTTTTTTCCGAAATGACCAAACCCCCATCTTGCTCAATGCCCCAAGCTCAAACATAGTCATTTGCCGCGTTATTGTTGATCGCCTTTAGCTCACTATTTGTTTTCTTTTTCATATCCAGGTTGAAGAGTCTGTTGTTCCTATCACACCATACGTGCCACACATATGCCGCGAATATAAGTCTTCGTTCCACCCCATTAACACGATCTTTTTTGGATAATATCGCTGTCCACCAAGTAACATCATCCATCCCCTCCCCTGGAACAGGCTTATCTGTACTGTCTGGAGCTCCTAGATGAAGGATTTATAGCTGCTGTAATTCGACTCCAGTAGTCCTGTCCTCGCGTGTCATGATCCAGGAGCTGGCTCCACCTGGTTTCCCTTCCGCCTATTGTTCCAACAATAGCAGCAAAAGAGGCTCGTTCTGAGTTGTTGTGAACCTCCTGACAGCTGAAGCCCGATCCACTACACTTGCACTTCGTTCTTCAGCTGGTCCTGACCTCCCTGCCTGATAACGCCTCAGCTGCTGCTCCCGTCCATCCTCCCTAGCACCTGCAAAACAAGACTTATTTAAGGTAGTATACCCATTACACAGTTTAAATAAATGCACAGTAGACTCCGTCTCTTAACCACATCGCCTACACAACGGGTCTTCTATAACTCCACATCTGTTAAGGTTCTTTCCCATTTGCAACCTATCCCACACCGCGCACCATAAGAGGACCTTTACTTTTTGTGGGCACTTAAAAGACCAAATAAGGTCCCATTTAAAACTAGTCTCAATACCCTCTTGTAAAAGCCTACTATATGCGGACTTTACCGAGAAAATACCAAATGATTTAAGATTCCATTTAATCAATTTCTCATTTCCAATCACCACTTCGCTAACACCTTCCAAGTTCCACCAACACACTTTGACCTGCTAAAATATTCTTACATATACGCGAGTCCGAAGGGTTTAACCACGCGATCTAAAAACCCCAATCTAAAGTACTTTTGATAAAGCGCACTAACCCAAAGAGCCGAATCATTCGTAAGAATTTTCCACCCCAATTTAGCTAGTAGTGATATATTATAATTTCTCGCGCTTCTCAACCCCAGACCCCATGCTTCTTTGGTTGGCACAATGTTTTTCACGCTAACCAGTGAATTTTACGATTCTCATCCGAAGAGCCCCAAATAAAGTTCCGTATAATCCGATCAATCGCGTCACACACATGTACAAGAAATTTCATTGGTTGCATTGTGTAGGTAGGTATAGCTGAAAGAACGAATTGAGCAAGTGTGATACGTCCCGCCATGGACAGGTTTTGCTTAATCCAATTTGGTAGCCTATCTTGCATTTTCGAAGTAACTCCCCGAAAAAATCCACGCGGTATGGCGGTAGCCTTAGCGATCAATATCAGTGTTCCTAAATATGTTCCTAATGATTCACTAAGAGTAAAACCACTCCTTCCTCCACCGCCCTCTCATCCGTAACATTTGATGAGAAATATATTAGTGATTTGGCCTAGCTTATCCGTTACTTCACATATCTTTTTCTAGATGATTTAAATTTTTTTTTTTAATATGCTATTACCTCGAACCCCTCTATAATTTATGGTCATCTTTGTTTTCCATCATAAATTCGTTCTTTTATCAGTTCATATCGATCCTCCGATAATTTTGATGTCCCTTTAATTAAATTTTATGATTAAACAAAAAAATAGCATGCTCCATGCCGCATGTTGTAAACGGAGCTCCACCATTCAAAATGGTGGTACAAAAAGTAGATGGTTTTCAATATCTTATAGAGTTCATTAACGAGAATATTTACTAATTAAAGTTCATTAATGGTAGGTATGTGATACGGGATTGTCTTGTTATTAGTATTAACACATGAAGTTTTAATAAGGATTTCATTAAAGTCACTTTTCTTTGGAGATATTTTAAGTCACTTAGTTGGGTGTATTGTTGTTTACCTTTGAAGATCGAGCCTACGTCTAATAGGATATGACCGATACGCAACTTTGTTTATCAATAAAGGATCAAATTTTAATCTTATCAGATATATTATCAATTACTCCATAATGTGATGATTTTGTTATGACAACTAGCATTACTGCATTAGGTAACTTTAAAATAGTTTCAGTTTCTTTTTTTTGTCAAGTAAAAATAGTTTCAGTGTCTAGTCAAATGTAAGATTGAAGAATGAAAAACTTTAAGTGCTCGATTTAGTTGAATTTTGTCATGATTAAAAATGAATACAGAGAGTGAAAATAAAAACTACTGTATATTTTCATTTGTTTTGTCTCAGACTTGCAAACAGCCAATCCGCTTATTATTGGGAGCCTTAATAGTTTGGTTTTGGTTATAGGAAAACTAAAATTTAGCCTAAATGATAAGCCTCAATCGGATCAATAAGAAAAATAATAGAACAAAGAGGAAAAACTGTGACCAGTTCGATCAGGTTTTAGCTTTTTCTTGTACAACGATTTACAAAAGGTATAGATGCGATTCTAATCAATATATTTTATTTTATGTTCAAATCGGGCCGATTTTGGATTTGTTTTAAATCGGTTTGGTTGTCAAGCTAAATATAGCCAATATTTATGCGGTAAAATAAAAATTTAAGTCCCATTAACAATTTAATTTAGTCTATACTTAAATTTATGTTTTCATTACCATTTTATATATTAATTTTAATAAAAATCAACTTAATATAACAGTCTAATACTCCATTATTAATTAAAAATAAGAAGTGATTAAAGTGGTAAAAAATTAAGTAGCAGTGTTTTTGTTGGTCTTCTTGATTTAAAAACGGGGTGAGGTGTCGTTTGCCGTACATGGCATTTTGGAAACTATTATTCTATCTGCAGTGCGCAGTGGCTGCAATCCCACAGCATGACCTCAGTGGAAACGATGATAATTCATATGAGTAGTATAGTAGTATTTTAACTGTAGGCCAAGGTACATAACCTTATTGACCTAGGTACACATATATAATAATGAGTGTATTTTTGACTCATCTCGTTAGGAACTAGAGTATCCAAGACTTGGACTTCTTAAATGAGAAATGATTCCGTGCAACAAAATGGTGGCCGTCATTGAAAACATGGTATTTAATTTATCATTTTATGGGTTTATAATTACAATAAACTTTTATTGATGGCCGCTGTTTTGTTACATTGAATACTTTCCCTTCTTAAATATCTAACATGTAATTAAGGTGGTTGTGGACCACTCTTGTTGTTGACGGTGGATTCTTTTTCACTATTCTGTAGTAAGACATTAATAAACCAACTCGTTTGTAAATAATTTAAATTCCTTTGTAAAATTATGTATTATTTTTTGCATACAGACGAGGCATTAAAGTAAAAAACAATCACAAGACAAGTCTCACGCGGCCTCTAACAATAATATAGGATATGTGCATCCACTCCTATCTCGTTATTGACCATTCTCGAGAAATATTGAATTAATGTTATAATCAAATTTGAGTATTTTTATATTTACAATAGTGTTGTTTGATGAATTTTTATAACTTAAATAGTTAAAAATATTTATAATTACTACATATATATTACTAAATATACAAAATTACACCTCCGGATTCAAAAGCGTCTGATCCCGCCTATGTCTCGTGTAATCCCGTCTAGGCGCTAGGTCTCAATCAACCGCCTACGCCGCGAAACCGAGATCTACAGCATAGCATGTGTGTTAAGATTTCTTGAGACATGAGAGAACCTAAGTTGTCTTGAAAGTTCTCTCAAAATCCATGATTTTCCTTCACACATGTTGAATCGACCACCTGACTGTTGACTCTAGCTAAATACCCTGAATGACTTCAAATTTATGAGAGAAAATGGATTTCTCTACCCCTGGTTATTGTTCGCAAATCTCTACTGATGTCATGATTGCATGTGCTTCCCCTTTTATAGCAAAGGAACACATCGTCTTTTTTTGATGACCTACTGACACCATTTTTTACTTATATATCTCGATCACACTCACACATATAGGCTCCTATGCATTTACAATGGATGCATCGCACATGAATGAAATGTTACTCTCATCGTTCAAAGCGGGAGGATGAGCATTATACAAATGCTTATCTTATCTTTCATATCTTGCATAAATTTTCATCAAACACTTGTGAAAACTTAGTATTTTATCCTTCATCGAGTCTTAACTTTATTCCATACTTCTAGATATCATAACTACTTATGTGTTTCATATTGATATTGTGTGCTTTATTTAATACTTATTCCAAAACACTTTCTATGTTTGCATCTTTCTCTTTTAAGTCTTATAACATAAAGATCTTTCAAGATCATTGGGACAATTTCTTATCTATTTAGACCTTGCCATAACTTTGATTGTGTTGATATTTGAGTTTTACTTTGAAGTACAAAAAGTCTTAAAATGTCATTTCTAACAACTTGTGTGTTTCCCACTTTTCCATTTGAGCAACACACCACACACTTACTTGTGCACTTTGGAACATGATATATGATGTGTTATTTGTTGTGATAAATTAATCTAGTCATGAGACATCTTTTTAGGGTTATATTGTGCAAATTTGAGGGATTATTCTCTATATTTTAATGGTTTCTTATTTCTTGTCTAGTTTTGGAGATTATTTTATTTTTGAAAGCTATTTGTATGTAGTTTGTCTGTTAAGTGTTCATCTTTTAGGTAGTTAGATGATATTAGATCCCACTATGAGGATAATAAATCTAGAAAGGAAGGTCAACCCCATACCAAAGAGTTAAAGGATCAAAAAGGCACTTTTGGAAAACAAAAGCGATCGCCGACTAAATTTGAAAATCACCATGATGGAGTCACCATATGAAATTGATATAAATCTAAAGGAGACCTTTGGATCTGGATAGTGCTTGGATTTAGAAGCGCATCGGAACTAACGGTTCGTGATTTGAAGCTAAATTGGAGAAGTTATTAAAGTTGCAGTTGTCGTAGCTCAAACCAGTCCACTCTTCCTTGAAACATTTTTGGGTTGGATTGGTCACGTTAAAGAGACCTTAATCACTCCATATTAGTTTTATTCATCAGAGAGAGAGAGAGAGAGAGAGAGAGAGAGAGAGAGAGAGAGAGAGAGAGAGAGAGAGAGAGAGAGAGAGAGGATAACGCTTGGGAAGGAGAAGAATAGAAGTTGGAGCCCTACTGCACCATTCTACCATTAATCTTAGGGTAATTTAGTATTAATTTCTTGTCCTAAACATAATTCGTGTACTTTTTATTCTTTGATTTTATTTCTTTTATTAAGAACTAAATTCTCATAATTTGAGAATCGCTTTTATGTATGAACCCTAGTATGAATTATTTCGTTTATTGACTTTGGGATTACATAATTAACAATTATATGTTTTTCTTATTTAAATGGTCATCAAAATTTATCCCTTACTCTGGCCAAGTATAGGACTACCCTTAGTAATTAGATATATCACCCTGACGGGGGCTTTGGTTACCCAAAGTGATACTTAATTTCTCATTGGGCGTTAGTGATCTTAACGGGCTTAACTAGCCAGATAGTTAACAGGGTTAGAGACTTTTTAACACCGATCATGGCGTAAGGGTCACCTCACCCGACTCCCCTAATAATGTTAAAATAGCTTCCCAATCTACCCTGATGGGAGTTAAGAAGAAGTTAGAATCTTGACTATTGCATAATTACCAATTCACCCTTAAACAATAAAATGTAAATGAATATTAGTAGGGATTACTTGAGAGTTTCTCGAACTATATTCTCATCTCACTTCTATAATTATTTATGTTCTTAGTTAAGTAGTTTAATTAATATTAGTTTAATTTATTTTATTGCATCTTAGTTCTTGAATATCAAAAGCAATTACAACTATTACTTTTCCTTTTAAGTTTAGAAACTCATTCTAATACACTTTCTAAGAACACTACATAAGAATTAATCTTCGTAGTCCCTACACATAAGAATTAACTTTCGTAGTCCATGTCGGTGCTGAAGTAACACCCAATTATTGCTCATTTGTGTGCCACCTTCTTCCTTGTCCTGGAAATGACGCTTGGATATGTTTGTTTTGCCAATGTTTCCGTATTTTGGCTCTAACTTATACGTACAAAGCTCGATTGATGTGTGGTTTGCGACATTCAATACTAGACTTCAAGGGATATTAAATTTAACTTGCCCTTCAATTCTTTCCATTTAATTTCCAGATGGAAAACTAAACTTGCTCTTGACCTCAAATCTTCACATCGTAGCATCTAACTCTTCCATTTTCTTACTCCTTGGCTTGATTCATAGACTTTTGAACATTTAAAATCGACCTATCACACAAAAGCAAGTTATCAACTTAAAACAAGAGAATAAAGCATATATTCAACAATGAATAATTCTTAAGCAAATATGTGAAATCACACATTTTGATCCCGAAATCAAATAATAAGCCCATAAGTTGCCTCAAATAAGGGATCGAAATTGATCCCAGATGAGTACCAAAGTGGGAACTCAGCTCATGTTGATGCTCAAACTTAGTATACATTACATGTTTCTCGAGGGTGTTACTTCAAACTATAGTAAGCTCGGGTAATAATGTCTTTGTACAATTGTTTTCTATTTTCAATACTTTAGCCACTTTTTGTGTCACTTAAAACCTATCTTTGGGCGTCCTTTATTCTTACATGCTTGAGAACAAATTTCCTATTAAATACTAGAAAGAAGTGGTTGGTATGCTCGATAATATTGATAAGGCATGCATATATAATGCACGAAAGTTAACCCATATGTATGCTCAACGGCCGAGACCTTAAGAGTAACACGTTCAATTAGGGGTCAAATGGGTAATGCAAAGTTTCCAAAAAATAATGAAGAAAATGTTACTAAAAATATACTCCCTCCGTTTCATAATGTTTGTCCACTTACTAAAAATGTAGTTTCAAAATGTTTGTCCATTTAGAATATCAAGACACTTTTTACCTTTTTTTTCCACTATTACCCCCATTAAAAAATTAAAATTTATGTTTCCAATACACATTTAAAATATCAATGCACTTTATGAAGGGTATTTTTGTAATAGAGAGTGCATTAATTACATTTCTTAATTTGTGTGAAATGCAAAGTGGACAAACATTCTCAAACGGAGGGAGTATTAACTACCATTGAAAAAATACTTAACCATTCCCTAGGTTATGATTTTTTTTTTTTTGAACCCCGACTAGTTAACATACAAATAAAAACTCCACCAAAAATACCAGGATGATCCTGCAAATCTGGATATTTAAGTTTACCTAACTCAATTTTCTAACTTTTAGCACTCTTCGAGAGAAAATCATAAATATGTCATTACATTAAGTGATAACTAGACCACCTACCCCACTTGCCTTGCTCAAGTAGAACATGAGGATAATGGTAGGACTATTAATATTTTTTTTCGTCCCGTATTATTGTCATCTCGTCGCATGTTTCCTATAATAACGAGAATCCACCCTATTTCTTCCTAATAGACGTTTTGAAAATGGGATTAAGAGCAATATTTCACTATTATCAAAGTTACATTAAAGTATTCAAAATTTAGAATAGAGAAAATTAAAATTTTGAATTATCATAATATTCTTATTATTTTACAACTTGAAATCTTTGCTACAAGGAAATTCTATAGTTTACGCAATCAATCTAAAACGAATTGTTTAACAATTACCCCATAATACATTTAAAAAGCCATTTTTTAGCTAACATTTGGAAAATGAGATATCTGATCTGTATTAAATCATTGCTTAATTGTCCAAAGTAGATGTTAGGACACTAGTAATATTTTTAGGAGAATCACTTTTAACAAGCTCCTTTTTGTAACTCAACTTTTGTAATTACAAAGACTCTTATTGTACTTGAAGGGTCGTCATTAGTACTCACTTACACCAACATAATGGTGATCACATGCTTAAGCTTTTCAAATTTCAATTAAGTAATGATAATCCTATATTATACTCTTACTACTCCTTTACTTTTCCTCTTCTTCTCAAAACTTATACTTCCAAGAAGTAGGCCAAACGTTAACCGTACGCGTAAAAGGAGTACTACTATTTTCTCATCGTGCCTTTCAGCATCAGCTTCAGTAATCCCATTACAGATTTTTATATAATGATTAGGATTATATATTATACCTCATCACTTTAACATCCTTCTTTCTCTACTAAGATGTTTCTTTTCGTAAATATGTTCTTTGATTTGAATGAGAAAGTTCATACTACTGTATTAGTTGTTTAATTAACGTGTAATTGGACTCTCAAATCCAACTTTTACCCGAAACTATTACAATAATTGCTTTGCTTATTAAAAAAATGACTCAGCTAGAGCTCTTGACTCTTGGGCTCAATTAGGGTTGTAAATGAACCAAGCCGCTCGCGAGCAGTTCGAACTCGGCTCGAAGAAAAGCTCGTTCGACACCGGCTTGAATATAAACAAGCTCAAGCTCAAGCTCCAGTTTAAGCTCGATAAATAAACGAGCTTGCTCGAGCTCGGCTCGTGAGCTTGTTTAAAATTATGAGTAATAAATTAATATATTATGTACTTATATATATTATTAAATCTTCACTATCAAACTATATATTTTTAAATTTTTTAGACATTTATTTTTTCATTAATGTTATGTTATATGTTTTTATACCACACATTCATGAAAGTCCCATAAAAAATAAATTGTTCATGAGTAACTCGTACTCGACTCTAAAAAAAGATTGTTTTATAAGTTAAACAAATAAGTTCTAACATTTCTGATTCGGATCATTGGAAGCTCGGGCTCGACTCGTTTAAATTTGAGCTCGGCTCGGCCCGGCTCGTTTAAATTTGAGTTCGGTTCGGCTCGACTCGAGAAATTAAAGAAACGAGCCTGTACATCTAGTATTCGGCTCGGCTCGCCTCGTTTACAGCCCTAGACTCAACAAAGTAATCGCACCACCTTAATGTTTACAAAATGTCGACAATGTTAAGCACCCTTAATGCATATTTATAGGTTTCACCTAACACTACTAACACTACTATACGCGCGATCTCTCGCGAGAAAATCTTTGGCGATGATTCAATATCGTCGTTAAATACAGTATGTTTCGCGATCTTTTTATTTCTTATTCATATCCGGAAAAACGACAACATATAGGTGAGAACAAATAAAAAGAGATAAAAACTGAAAAAATCGTTGCGGAAATAGTACTCTTTCGCGAAAACTCGTAGGTCGTCGCGTATAAATGTCTTTCGCCAGAACATAGTAAGTCTCTCGCGAGGAAAAATGTCCTCACTAAAAATACTGAATATAATGGCTACAACGGGCAGAACCATTTATATACATTTTTACCCCAAAAAAATTATAAACCCACTTAAATGCTCCTATTTTTTTCTAATACGCAAATATCGATCCGTCCAATTAATAACAGAACTTCTCCACTACATCGTACACGTGTGGGTCCTACTTTCAATTAAAAATATCCATTAAATTCTCTAAAATTTAGGTATTTTTAAATTTTAATCTTTTTTATTTTTTGATTAAAATATATTTGTCGTATCTTCGATTATATAAATATAATGTGTAGTATTTAGTGTATTTTAGGTGTTATAATTTATTTTATGGGTGTTATTTTTTATAACTTGTTTAAATATTTTTATTTGGTTATAATTATAATAAAATGTTTAATCTAATTTCGATAATGGACCCGGTTATGGACAAGAGTTGAATTAAATCAAATAATTTTGTTAAGAGGGAATATATGTCGGGTATAATGGGTTTTATTAATTTTTCAAAAACACACATGAACTTATTCAGTAAAATATTTTGTCCTGTATAATCATTGTTTCAATAATCGAAAATATCATATTGACGAGGTTATAGAGAATCTTTTTGAATGGGGTTTTGGTCATCGTATGAGATTTGGACGAAACACAGGGAAGAAGTAGTAAATCCCGTGAATGACCCAATCGTAAATAATAAAATGATTAATGTGTTGGATGATTTGAGACCCACTATGAAGTTGGCGGGGTCTCCGGTGACACCGAGACGAGTGATGAGAATCTTACTGGACAGGGTCGTATGTTTTTCGCGCGTTGTTCAAGAAAATGGAGACAAAGTTGTGCCCCGGTTCTACCACAATTGGGTTCTTTGGATTTCATTACCAAGTTTATGCATGTAAAAATGAAGAACAAATGGACAAACACCTCTTTCTTACCGAACTTCTTTAATTGTTGGGTCATATTTTGCCAGAAGGTCATACTTTACCTTCTTCTTATGCGGGGTGCAATAGAAAGTTGAAAAGTTTGGGCATAGGATACATCAATATTGATGTGTGTTTGAATGATTGTGTTTTGTATTATAAAGAGAATGAAAATGTTGAGAAATGTCCAATGGAAAATCTTGGTGGGACCCAAAGAAGGGGAAGAAAGTGTCGCATATGAAACTGCGTTGTTTTAGCGATTGCGCCAAGGTTGCATAGAATGTATGTTTCGAGGCACACCGCCAAAGATATGATTTGACGCCATACTGTAAAGAGTACTTAGGAATATGTGTTGCGTCATCCAATGATGGTACTAGTTGAAAACCATTTGGTGGGAGGAATCCCGAGTTTACTAGTGAACCAAGAAATGTACGCGTTAGTTTGGGCATTGATGATTTTTGTCCTTTCTCCATGCAAAAAAAAACTCATATAGCATGTGTCAGGTTATATTGACAACACATTTATGCTTACACTCTTGATTATGGGTCCTCGTTCACCTGAAAAAGATATGGATGTATTTTTCGTCCTATTATAGATGAGTTGGAAGTATTGTGGGGCACGAGGATCGTAACATACGATGCACATATGAAGGGGAAATATGTAATGAAGGTTTGTTTGTTGTTCACAATTAATAATTACCTGGCTAGATCGTACACTTCAGGATGGTCAGGTCAAGGTTACTTAGCGTGCCTTGAATGCATGGATTCTACTCTTTCAGTGCAGGTGAATAAGGGGTTTTTTTATTTCTAGCAACTCTTTTACATAAGAAAAGCCGCCATGACTGCTTTTCTTTTTCTTTTCTTTTTTTTTCCAGCTTTTATTTACTAGTGATTTTTTTTTCTTTTTTTTTTCTTTCATAGCATATCGAAGTGTAATTGTCCTTTTATTTTTTTTATTTTTCTTTCATAGTGTATCTTGTTAATTGATGTATTTCAAATGTAATTTTTTTTGTTCTAAATATACAGATTATGATTTTTGTTACCTATTTTTCAAAAGTCTACTCATTATTTCTGAACCATATTCACGAATTTTATTGCTAATAGAGTTGATTTTTTATACATTTGCATAGAGTTTTATTGATTATTACTCTGAGCATTTTTTGATTTTTTTTAGAACTCAAAGAATTTACTGAGCAATGGGGATATGATAGTTTATCTTTTGCATAGTTTTTTTTTTTGTTGCATAAGTCTCAGAGTATTTTTTGAATTTTTCTAAGTACTCAGAGAATTCCCTAAAAAAAATTGCTGGTTAATTCTAGAGTATTTTTGAAATTGCTGAGTATTACACAAAATCATTGAGTACTAATGCAAAATCGCTGAGTATCACTGATTATAACATGGAATCACTGAGTATTAATGCAAATCACTGAGTATCATTGATTATAACACGAAATCACTGAGTGTAAATGCAAAAATGCTGAGTATCACTAATTTTAACATGAAATCACTGGAAAAATGAATCTCGAATACTGCAAAAATAGAGTTCGAAATGCTTCGAAAAGGGAGCTAAAAAAATTAGTAAAAATGGCTCGACGAGAGAGAGGTGGTATATGAAAAACTTGTGAGGGGAGAGGAGAGAGAAAGAGGAGAAATCTAAAAAAGAAAATAAAATGAAATGAAATGAAAAGTTGATACTTCTATATATACTCTAAGGGTATTTTTTTACCTATAAGATTTCAATGGCTTCTTAGTAGAAAATTGTAGAGGCAAAGTTCATTTGAGCTATAAAAGTAGTCTTCAATACTCTATATGTCAATCACCCTAAATTAAAACATTAAAGTAGGCTAAAAGGCAACTTTTTTCAAAATTGTAAAAGAAAAAAAAACATGGTATACATTGCTTTCAATCACCCCCGTCGTAGAACAGATACATACCTCAACCCCCCCCCCCATTTGAATAAAAAAGAATACGCACGTGGTAAGAAGAAGGATGTTTGAATTTTTTACCCGTTTATCATAGTTCCTGTGTCACATGTCGACATTTTTCACTCGCTCGAGACACAAGTTTGGGGTTCTAAATCACGCGGGAGGCACTTGATCATGTGTAAATAACATATAATATCCTTAATCATGTATGAATAGTATTATATTCTGATTTAGTTATATGAAGTGTGAATGTGCTACCAACCCCGTGGTTAGATGTGGCCTCTTCCCAAATCTTCGGGGAGTTGGGTGTCGTGCAAAGCCCAATATGTCAGTTTGTCTCATGTGGTATCATAGCCTACTAAAGGCTTAAGTCAAACCGAAAGAGATGAGACGACAAATGTTGCAAACCATTGCAAAGGACATATTAGTTTAGTAGTCAGGTGGACTTACCAACCTCAACGGAACAGCTTTGCACGGACATCTAGTTGTATGGACCAGATAGGTTCATCATTCCTCTCTGTGTGAGTGGTATAACCAAGAAATGTGTCGAAATGAGTGATAGTCGAGTTAGTTCATATCGAGTTTCTACAAAATGGATAATGATTGATACGCACGCTTGTTGACATATACCAAAAGGTATCACGAAATTACGGTGATAAGAAACAAACTTTGTATTTTCCCTTTTAAAATAAAGTGGTAGAAAACCAAACCTTGTGTTCTCCCTTTTGTCCGGTTTACTTAACGATGTTGAGGTCCTTAGCAAGTTAGGTTCTAAACCACACGAAAGACACTTAATCATATACGTAACTAACACGTGAATGATTATTATATTTATTTCGTCCAGTTATATAAAACGTGAATGTGTTATCATTCTTGATCCCTTCCCAATCCTCGGGGAAGTGCGTCACCGGGTAGCATATGAAATGTCAGTCCATCTCATTCAACGGTCACAAGTACCATTTAAATACTAGCCGGTAAAACCCCCCTCCAACCTGTCCCCCTATTCTGCCCCACTTCCAAAGAAAAATATCCAAGCAGCTAATGCCTCAAAGAAATTCTTTCGCAGATTTTAGTAAGTAGAGGAGAGAGAGAGGTTACGAGATACAACACTAGCATTTGAAAGTTAAAAAGCTCAAAACACCACACAACTTTTCATAAACTCATAAAGAAGAGCATTGTGGCCGAGATAGAAACCAAATTTATCAATCCAGCTATCAATAATGTGAGCACTTTCCATTTATGCTTATGAACCACCAAGGATTTCACAATAGGCATGCATATTTCTTTCTTCAGTAGTGGACTGTAAGGTTAAAATACTTTTCCAGCAAAAGTTACAAACAAAATTGTGGTAGTAATGAACCTTTTTTATATATAGGTACAAATTAAAGCTATCTACACAAAATAACTACACATACAGAACGAAACTATTATATATAATATATATCTCTACAATCCATAGACCGGGTTTTGTACTTGAGGAGGCAACAAATGTAAATCTTCACCCAACTCCTTATCATAATTCTGTGTCCCAGGAATTGCACCAGTAGATAAACGAAACAACTCATTCCCCGTAAGACAATAATGAGTAAAAGCCAACCCATTATCAAACAATTCATTCAAATTAGGTAACGAAATTGACTTTTTCATCGAAGAACCAGATTTGTCACGTTTAAGAATCTTGCTAAGCTCAGAATATTCCATGAATCTTTCAGTAGCAGCTTCCCAAGAAAGGTTATATCTTTCTTCAGGGGTAAGAGGTTGAGGTTCACTAGCCATTGCTTCTTTTACTTTTGCTACAAATTCTTCTGGTGTTTTGAATGTTAAACAATTGGGAAATGCACTAAAGAATTCATTTGATGGATGTTCAGCACAAATTACGAATTTACCCATTGCTAAAGCCTCCGCTGTTGCTGTGCATAGAACGTCACTGATACTTGGGTTCACAAACACTTTGTAACTGCACAGGACATAATTTGTATATCAACAAAGAAATTAAAACAAAAAAATTGTAACGAAAGCAAATATTATGTAAAAATTGCAATATAGGTCCCTATACAAAAAAAAGAATTATTTGCTTTGTCCCTATATTATGGAAAAATAACACTATACTGTTCAAAAAATGCACTATAGATCCCTAAATTATGTAAACTTGCACTGTGTTCCTATGTTGTGAAATAATTGCACTGTAGGTCCATATATAATGGGAAAAAACACTATAGGTCCCTATGTTATGAAAGACTTGCATTATATGTCCCTATGTTATGAAAAACTTGCACCACAGGTCCCTATGTTATGAAAAACTTGCACTACAGGTCCCTATGTTATGAAAAACTAGCACTACCGGTCCCTATGTTATGAAAAACTTGCATATAGGTCCTATGTGATGCAAAACTTGCAGTATAGTTCCCTATATTGTACTTTTGAATTAATTGCACTATAAGTCCCTGTACTATACAAACATAAAAACAACAAAATATTTATTACCCGTGAAGAGAATCATCAGCATGGTCTCTCCCTTTCATGAAATTGAGATTAAGATTCAACTTTTTAGCTGTACTCTGCACTACTTGAGCATCTTCTCCACTACCATACACATCCAAATTAAATCCATGCAACTCACTTTTATGCTTTGCTAACAAATCAATCAACTCTCTATACCCTTTCGCCCAAACCATCTTTCCTAAAAAATACGCTCCTTTATTAAACGCTCTTTGCCCACACTCTCTTTCTTCCGCTACTTTTTCCCCTATTTTTAAAAACTTCGGATTCACCCCATGCACATTGCATATTTCTGACTTAGGTAAATTTTGTGTAGCCCCAGAAAGACGAAGAACCTGTAAACACTTTCGAAATTAGCCTAAAATAAAATAAAATTTTAAAAAATTTAATCAAAAACCTTGTGGCAATGTGCTCTTGTGACCCAATTGTTTACGTGTTTTACGAAAAAGGCCTTCACAGCTCCATTAGGCTCACGCTTAATATATTCCATGTAATTCGTGTGTACTATCCCTACCACATGGTTAAATTTATCGGTCCATCTTTTACCATGGTGGTACCAATTTAAATGTTCCGGCTCTTCTAAAATCGCAATGTCCGCATTTTTATAAGGAATAAACTCAGAAGTATCACCAGCTGGTAATATACTGCGCCTTTCCTTCGAGAACTGTAATCACAACGCATTAGTTACAGCTATAAAGGACCAAATGTGCAATTTTAACGAAAAGTTGAAATCATTACCTTTCCGGGGTAAAACGAAATGTTGAAATCAGCCTTGAAACCGATTCTTTCATGAAGCCAGTTACGTATATACACTTCTTGTTCATCTGGGGAAGTAAAAGTAACATTGTTTGGATAAACTAACTCTTGATCAGATCTACAAAGCCATGGAACTAATAAAGTAACGTTCTGTTCTTCAGATTTTGCGAGATAAGCTGCTCGAAAAAGTGGATTGACAGCTGTCCCTGTCATCCATGGAAGACTAGCAGTTGTAACTATAGCTACATGTCTTTTTTTATCTGAGATATTTTTTTGCTTTGGTGAATCGCTCCAAAATCCACCTTCATAATGATGCCCTGTGCTTTGTATAACACTCGAGATTCGTAAATCTAATTCATCGTTTATGTTATCACTTCCGATTATAGAGGATTGTTCCGGAAAAGAATGTAAAGGAAGTTGAGTTTTGCGTTTGCTACATAAGCTTTCAACTATTTTATCGGATAAACCTGTGTCAAAGGAATGAAATGTATATTGAATATTATTTAAAAATCTATTTAAATAAATGTATTACAAACCTTTTTGTATACCAATTTGATCCAAGAAGGGGCTAGACTGTCTAACTAAATATGCCAAAAGCTCACGCACATCCAATGGTGGAACTTCCTGAAATCGATAAAATAGTTAAAGTAAATTTTCAGCATACTGTATAATAGATTCAAGCATCCAAATATACACGTGTGAAGTAGCAAATTTACCCTTGTGGAGGGGTAGATTTGTAAATTTGATGGATAAGTTAATGACACAGGACTATATTTGCTACTTGTTGAAATACAAGGGTATATTTGGCTATTTCGCATAACAGATGCATCTGTGTTATTTGATTAGTATAACAAGTAAATAAGAGACTTGTCAAACTGATAAAGCTTCACTACTAGATGAAACAACAATTCATGGGTGCACATGATTAGTTGACTTTCTATGAGATAACATAATCTAAACATTACATTGACTAAGTTGTCCACAAAAGATGCAAGTTTAAGAATAAATTAATCACGCTAAGTATAAGACTGGAATGAATTGTATTATAGATAAAGACGTTTTACCTTTGACTCAGTTGGCTCCTTGTAAATTGATTTCTGCACATAAGATGAATAAGTCAGCAATTAATATAACGAATTTTAAACTATTCTTTTAAAGTTAACATAATTACCATACTAATAATGGCAAGCACCAACAAAATATTTAATTAAGGTCTTAAAAAATTGAATGAATACACTACTTTATTCCTCAAATTAAAATCATAAATTCAAAGGGAGATTCATCCTAATCAACTAAGAGGAATTAATTCAATTACTTATGTAAAAATTACTTGAACGTACCAAACTAGACTTGACTTTCTCCACGAATTCACTGTTCTTAAGACCTTGAAAAATCACGGTTGAGTTCTTCTGCTCTAATTCTCTAAGCCTGGTCTGCAAAGCCCTTATCGGTTCCCAAAATTCACCAGATTGCCTTTCCTCTTTTTCACTAAACATCAATTTACTCCACCGTTTGAATCTCTCTTCTTCTTCCAACTCATCCGCCACTATAGCATTCTTTATCGCTGATAAATCGATTCTTAAGCTCGCCTTAGGGCTCCATTTAAAGTCCGGTGAAGAGTACGCCCGCCGAATTTCTGATAATTTCGGTTTCAATTTCTTCACAAATTCGAGTTCCCCCGGTGTGGTGATGGCGGAAGCCGTGAGTGTAGGGACCGAGAACGAAGATACTGAAGCGGAATTGAGAAAGTTCTCGAGCTCACGGTCAGCTAGGTTTTTGAACGAGTAGGCTCTATTTTTTATCAACTGAAGATCAGCGTCCGCTGAAGATCTCACCTCTCGCCATCCCTTCGATATGAACGATAATGCTTTCTCAGCCGTCACAACTGAGCTTGAGCCACCGACTCCACCGCCGCTCGACGGCGGCGTTCTAGAATCCGCCGTCTTCAAATTTATCATTTTTGTGAAATTTCTTTGTAATTTTTTGTGAATTCAGCACACAATTTCTGAAAATGCGGGAGAGAAGGGTGAGAATTTAACGGCTCTAGATTTTGGATGAATATTTTATTGTGATTACTTCCTATATAGATGATGATTTGGTAAGGTGTCTTCACACGTAGGATGACACTAGGAGGTTCTTGAGAGTGACATGGCTAGATCACATGGGCTGATAACATAGGTCACCTTGTATTGTATTTGGAGCTACCGTGTATTGTATTTGGAAATCGAGAAATCATCTAGTTATGAGAGGTGAATCTTTATCTAGAGAAACGGTTACCAAGGAAATTAAGTGGTGCAATTTTTCTTGTTCCCTCATCATTCGTTTATGGATGTTAGTGTGAGATTAGCTTGTACTCCCTCCGTCCATAAATGTTTGTCATACTTTTTTTTTCACACAAATTAAGAAAAACAATTAATTTCCTCTACTTTTACTAAACTACCTCCAACCAACTAAGTAAATGCATTTAATGATGATAAGTTCTTGAACATTTAATAGGGATAAAAATGGTAAAAAAAAAAGTAAAAAGGTTCATTGGTATCTTAAATAGAATACCTTTTGTGGACATCTACTTTTAGAAATTGTGACAAACATTTATGGACGGAGAAAGTATTAGTATTAGTATGGGGTTGTCGTATCTAGCTTCTTAGTTGCTATCTTTAGTCTTTTGGCTTAGATAGGCAACTCTCTTGTATATTGTACAATTATTTTGATTAATACAACCGTTTACCTAACCCAAAAAAAACATAGGTCATCTTTTTTTTTTGTCAAAATAGGTCACCTCAATTTAGCTTGGGAAAGTAAAGGGTTTAACCCGTTGAGTTTTTTTTTTTGTGTTACCAGGAGACCCAATAGGATCGTGGAATACTATATTAGCACATCATCTAACAAGCCTAGACGGTGAGTAGTTCTAGGTGTCTTCCATCTCATCTGATCGCGAGTGATAAATTTCTAAATCCCCTTAGACGGGTCACGGTGAAAACAATAGCTCTCTACCTGTTTTGAACCAAAATGAGCCACCCAATCCGCACAATCATTAGCCTTGCGGTAAATACAAGTAAGCGTGAACAACCTATTTTTTGCCATGATGTCGCGGTTGAAAGTACGCGTGAACAACCTATTTCTTGCCATGATATCAACATTCAAGTAAGCGGAAAGTAAAAGGTTTAACCAGTTGAGTTAGCGGTCATGTTACTCGTAAGATTAATCGTGGTGTTTATAAATTGATCCCTGTACCATCCACATAACAAAAAAAATGGTAAATTTTTTCAAATGGAAAAGAGATCATATATGTAAATGATATATAGAATATAAAAAGTCTAAAATAATATGCTATCAATATTCAATATTTTTAAAAGAGAAAACTCTTTAAAAAAAATTGGTACTTAAGATTTATTAAAATTTTGATACTAAAATACATGTTGGATACTTAATTGGGTTTTAATGTATAATTAGAGGACCATAATCTTTTTAATATAGTCTAAGAAATATATTTACTCTAATTTTAGATCTAATCTAACATATTCCTTCTAACTTCAGTCAATTATTGAATTTCTTACCTATAATATCTTTGTAATATCAAAATAACTAATAATTATTTACTAAATCATATAACTAGTTTTTGAAAATACAAAATTATCGTTTAAAGATGTTCTCTCAAGAACACACACTACACCTAAAACATACACATCTAATTATTCATCAATTTCACTTGATTTTTGCATAGGTTTCGAAACTAAAATGTCAACGTAAGCTAATAATGTAACAATCTTAAAGAATTCAAACTCAAAACAAGGTAATTATTTTGAATCATCAACTTTTTTAATCATTGTTTTTTTTTGTGAATTCTCTTTTTGTAATTACCTATAATTAATCAGTGTTGAAGAGACTACACAAGGTATACCAACAATAGAGAAGAGTAGAATAGTTGAGAAAGATCAAATAGAAAATATAAGAGTGGTCATACTGTAATGAACCACATCAGGACAAGAGTTTGGTAGGTTAGCCTGCTTGCTTGTCATTTTGATCTCAAATGTATGTAAGAAAGGATAAATATTAAATAAATATCTTTTATAGGAATGTTGATCGGGTAAGGTCGAAAGTACGGTTTGACCTAGATTTTTTACCCTACTCTTATACAATCGAGTAAGGATGTTAAGATTTGTACATCGAAGTATTAATAATGGAGTGTTATATATCATATATCATATATCATAAATGAATACTCTTTTTTTTGGACAAAATAACCTGTAACCGAAAAAATAGCATAAGTTACCTGATCCCGAGTCTTGAGAACTGGGGTACCAAGAATAGGTGCCCCTCTTCCGTGCCGATCCGCTGCCTAGCTTTACGCGCGGTAAGATCCATCATGCCGTTAAATCGTCGTGACAAATGTTTGAAGTGCATGTTCCCATGCTTTTCCAGTATCTATTTGATTCGCTTGACGAACGGTTTGACTTTCCACCACGCAGTTGGCAGTGACCTAATACCATGAATAATATCAAGGTTATCTGAGCATATGAAGGTTTCCTTTCCAGTCTCATGTCGACCCAAATAGTTTTCGAGATGCTGAGTCCACCCAAATAGTTTTCGAGAAGATTATATTGTTGCCTGAATGTGTTCTCGTTTTATAATGTCAACTCCACTGTGTTACGTTATACTTTTGAATAATGCATCACAAGTAAAGATTGTATGGGTACCATTTAGCTCATTCGGTATTCATGGGTTTCATGTGTTCCTGAGTTGAGTTGAGACCTTAAAGATAAAACTGGAAGCCTATCTCATTCTTTCCAAACAAATCAGTTTTACCTGCTGAAGAGCTTTAAAAACATTTTATGTCTTAAGTTATGAGTTCTCATGAATTGATTTCACTTTTTGTTTCCAATTGTTTCGCATAGGTAACAAATTACATATTATTCAAATAGATACTCATATTATTCAAATATTACATTTGAGTTTTCCAAATTATATGAGTGTGTCGACTTAATAATACAATAAACAATCAACGTAGGCTTAACCAAAAAACAAAAACGTAGGATTTTTGTTGTGGTGTCAATATATGGGTGGTTGATCAGTGCTTTACATTTTTGTGGGCGAATATATATATTAGTGATAAGAATATACCTAGTTTGGCTCAGTATAAGATTCTGTCGTTTCCCTTGTGGTTTCACTAGAAATTTCTTGGGACGACTTAAGAGTTAAGAGAGCTCACGAATTTTCTTTCTAGTCTTGCCACTATCTTTGACCCATGTGTGATGTGTCTATATTATACTATAATTTTTAATTAATTATCGACTCTTTACGTAATTGATTTTTAGTTTTTAAAAAGGGGTAATTGGAGAAAAATGCCTCATTAATGAGGCTACTAATTTTTTTAAGCCTCTAACTTTTTTATTTAGAGATAAATGCCTTCTTAATTAAGTAATTAGAGGAAAACTCCCCTTAATTATTTCTTTTCCCTTTTTACCCAATATAAATACTACTTATTATAAACTAGGTAATTAATTCCCCAATTATTAGCTCACACACTCACACACATTCTCTCTCTCCATTTCTCTCTCCTCTAACGTTTTTCTCCATCTCCAGAGCTACGAAGCTCACTCACACTCACCAAGCTCACTCATGAAGATTACTCTGTTTTTTCTTCTTCTCTAAAGGTAAATTAACATCTCTTCTATCTCTCACGCTCTCTATCTCTCTCGTCTCTGGATTTTTTTAATTTTTTGATTTCATTTTTGATTTCATTTTGTTGTTTTGCTGATTTGCAGGTTTGATTTTCTATATATGCGTTTATATGTGTATGTATTCTCTATTTTGAAAGCATTTTGATTCACATTTTCATCCTACTTTGCAACTTGAAGCAATTCTACTATTTTGAAGGTTTTTCTCTTCTAATTGCTTGTTTTGTTATGATTTTGTGTTTATATTCTTAGTTTTGTTCATATTTTGCTTTGATGTTTGCAAATTTTTGTGTTTAAGCTCTTTTTGTTATGATAATGTATTTACATTCTTCATTTCTTCATATTTTGCCTCTTTTACTGTAAATTCTGTGTTATATTCTTCATTTTGTTCACATTTTGCTTCTACATTGCTAGATTCTGTGTTTAAACTGTTTTAATCGCAGTAGATTGTATGTTTGAGTTGTAATTCTGTGAAGAGGTTTGTGCAGGCGCAGAATTCCATGTTTTAAACATGGAATTCCATGTTTTATACAGTATGAAACTGTATGAAACATGGAATTCCATGTTTAAAACATGGAATTCTGCTGATTCACATTTTCATCCTACTTTGCAACTTGAAGCAATTCTATTGTTTTGAAGGTTTTTCTCTTCTAATTGCTTGTTTTGTTATGATTTTGTGTTTATATTCTTAGTTTTGTTCATATTTTGCTTTGATATTTGCAAAATTTTGTTTTTAAGCTCTTTTTGTTATGATAATGTGTTTACATTCTTTATTTCTTCATATTTAGCCTCTTTTTCTGTAAATTCTATGTTATATTCTTCATTTTGTTCACATTTTGCTTCTACATTGCTAGATTCTGTGTTTAAACTGTTTTAATCGCAGTAGATTGTGTGTTTGAGCTGTAATTCTGTGAAGAGGTTTGTGCAAGCGCAGAATTCCATGTTTTAAACATGGAATTCCATGTTTTATACAGTATGAAACTGTATGAAACATGGAATTCCATGTTTAAAACATGGAATTCTGAGACTGCACATAATTTTTTCCCTTTTCTACTTCTTCCTTTGTTTGTGTTATTGTATTATACTACTTTAGGTCATGACTTGTTTTTTCTGCAGATGGTTATGGTTGTAGTAAAGTTCGGTTCTCAACGTTATATGCGTTCGTTTGATCTTTTCCGACTCTCAATTCTGTTTTTGATTACGTGTTTCCACGATCCCAAGTAGCATACATTTGGTGGTCACAAAGATTTGGTTCTGAAAAGCAACCGTTGGAGTCAACTAATTAGTCACGTCGGTCAATGCCAAAAAATTTCAAGTTGCTCTATGATTTTTTTTTTATGATCATTATATTCTTGTAACAGTTGTTTAATATTCACCGGTTTAACAATTTTTACAGTTTCTATTGTTATGTTTTGGATCTTTTTTGTTTTTATATTGTTTTGTGATTCATTTCTTTATAATTATTATCTTTCTGTATAGGTTTCGATTCGAGTAGCTTAAGTTGTTAGTGTGCTAGTTAGTAAATTTTCATGTTCAAACATGGAATTTCATGTTTTCAAACATGGAATTCCATGTTTCAAACATGAAATTTCATGTTTTCAAACATGGAATTCCATGTTTCAAACATGGAATTTACAAGTCATTTTTATGTGTTGCGGATTTTGCCTGTCTTTTTTAGTTTTTTGTTGGTATCAAAACTGTTCTAATCAAATCCTTCACAATATGAAATACTAATCAATTTTCATTTCTAATCAAATTATTCATAATACTTAATAAACTAACAAGTCATTTTAAACATTACAATCTAAAACATTCCAAAATAAGTACAATTAAATTCAAAATACTCTTTCAATACAATAATAAAAACGTCAACACATTCATTAATATTCTTTTAGATAACTGATTCTTTGATCTTTGTTTTCGCTGAACTGCATAGACACTCTTCAATGAACATAATCCACTGAGGGGTTGCTCATCACTTAGAAAAGCTAATAGTTCTTCCTTTTCACTGCTTGTATCTTATCATCTTCTTGTTCATCAGTAAATCTTCTTCTTGGAGGCATTTTTACTTGTATTTACACAAACTTCAACCACAAGAAACAAATTAGTAGTCTTGACTTGATAACTTTTCTTCTTGGAGCCATTCTCACCTGTTTTTACACAAACTCTAAGCACAAGAAAACATATTAGTAGCCTGAATTGAGTTAATTCCATTTTTAATACAGTTATCAAAACATGGAAATTCATGTTTAATACAATTATCAAAATATGGAATTTCATGTTTTGATAAATGTATTAAACATGGAATTCCATGTTTAATACAGTTACTAACAACATTCTGCAGAATTCTATATTTTACAGTAATTACACTATAAGGTCCCTAAACTACACATTTTATCTTAATACAGTTATCAACACATGGAATTTAATGATTTGATAACTGTATTAAACATGGAATTCCATGTTTAATACAGTTATCAAATCATTAAATTCCATATTATGCAGTAATTACACTATAAGGTCCCTAAACTACACATTCTGTCTATAATACAGTTTTCAAAACATGTAATTTCATGATTTGATAACTGTATTAAACATGGAATTCCTTGTTTAATACAGTTACGAAAAATATTATGCAGAATTCTACATTATGCAATACTTACACTGTAAGGTCCCTAAATTACACAATTTGTCCTTGTTTATCTATATTTTACAGTATTACATCAAATTTTTGGAAATAATTGCAATATAGGTCCCTGTTTTACAGACTAGGCATGTTTAATTGCTCTAATCTTATTTTCGTTCATATTAATCACAGTATTCAATCATATTCATCAAAAAATCCCATTATAAACCCTAGAAACTACCAAAATCGTTATTTAGTATCATTATTTTCCTTGAATCAAACATAAATCAGTACAAAATCATACAAAACCACACAATAAACACTCACAAATAAAAAATCAATCTAAAAAATGTTACAATAACCATAAAAATTGGGTCATAGTGACTTACTTTTGTGTTTTTTCTGATTTTGTAAGGTGAAATTTCGTTGTTATTGCTCTCCTACACTCTAGGGCTTGATTTTTGCTGTTTTCCGGTGCTTTTTTTGGTTCGCCGTCGATCTCTTCTTTCTTCGCCGTCGATCTCTTCTTTCGCTCAGCATTGATGTGTTTTGTGTGTGTGAGATATCAGTTTGTTTAGAGTGTTATTTTGTTTTAATTTTTCTTTTCTATTCGTTATTATTGTTTTTTTTAATTGTTAATTAGGGGTAGTTTTGGGAGAGGCTGTTTTCTCTAAAATGTTTTATTAGAGGCACCTTTTTTAAAATAACTTCTTTAATAGGCATTTACCTCTAATTGGCTCTTTTAAAAATATATTTTGTTTTAATAGCGATAATTTTCAATTAATTATAATTCTACAAGTTTCATACTTAAAAAAAAAAACAAATTACTTTCTACTTGTAATGACTATGATCTCCTATTTGGCTATGTAATATTCCTTCTGATCTTTCTGTTTTGGCTTGTAATGACTATGATACTTTTGTGGCTTCTGGAGTTGGTTAATCTCCGGGACTGCTTATGTTTAATATATTAGCTTCCTTTGTCTAAAAAAAAAAACTTTCTACTTACTCATTAATTAAAAACTGTTGACAAAAAAAAAATTAATTAAAAACTTAATTCTTAATTAATCATTTTAGCATATTTAGATTACATTTTTACCCTTATATAGGATAATTCCCAATTAATTACAAATTTACACTTTTCATCCCGAAAAAAAGAAAAGAGGTTTTGACTTCCTACTTACTCACAAGTTAAAGAAATTAGTTCCCATCTAAACCAATCACCAACAACTAATTCAATCACACGCGCGTCCGTGATTTTATTTAAAAATATGCATACTAAATTGTAAAAAAAAAAAAAAAAAATTGCATTTTTGGACGAATTAAATTAATATTTAGTTTATGATTTTTATTTTATTTTGAATTTTTTTATTTTTTTATTTTTTAATCTTGATATTCCCTACAATACATAAATTATATATATCACCCGAATTCATACCATCCAAATACCACCCAATGACTGGCGTGAATTGGTTGGTTACAAATATGTAATGTATTTATTTTCTTGATTTGATTAAAGATTTGTAACCAACCAATTCACGCCACGTCATTGGGTGGTATTTGGGTGGTATGAATTTAGGTGGTATATATCATTACTCTTTATATATCTAAAATTTAGGAAAAAAAAAATTTAAACCTATATGATGACTAACGCAATAACTAATTACACGATCACAGAAGAAATATTGCACAATATTTGGTGCAAGATTAATCACCGGAATAGTTTTTTTTTTTGAACGGGGATTAAAAATAAAATCTTCTACCTATCTTACACCCATTATCAACTGATTCCTTACTTGACAAATTATCATGTATGCCTTCCAAGCTGAAGGAAGAGATTGTTTCCATGTGTCTCATATATTTTGCCAGCTTGTCTCCCCTTGAGTTGATGTGTCTTGGGATGTGGTTGAAGATTACTTCTTTGACCTCTTCCGCTAAAGACTTGATTTTTGTCACCATGGGCTTGGTTCTTCAGCTGGTTGCCGATACCTACTTGATACCATGAATGAGTTCAAGGTTGTCCGAAAAAATGGTTTTGTCATTGCGTTTATATTCCTTACAAATCTCCATTGTGTCTATGATAGCTCGATCTTCTCCTTGAATGAAGGTATCGTAGAAATTCGTCCTCTAATGCTCAACTCTTACTTTGCTCCTCTTACGAATCTCCACGATCCTGATGCATGTAGGATTATATGTTTATATGAAAAATCAAAGGATGTGTCACATGTAAATGCAATGTCTGTTTGAAAATCCCTATTTGTTGTTGGAGCAGTCGGGATTGAGTTAATGTCCGGCGATATTCCTTTTGTGTTATACCAAATCCCACAAAATAAAACCTTTATATTACTGTTTATTATTCGTATCACATCCTCTATATTTATTTCATGTTGGTTGTGTCTATCTTTCATCTAATCTTTTAGATGTTCCAAACCATTAAAGCACATAAGCCGTTATTATTTTCTGATCCCATCCCCCTTCCGCATAAATCTGGATAATCTTCACGATCCACTGTCCTAGATCCTAGGTGTTTTGTTGATCGATTCTGGTCTACGCCGCCGAACCTATCCAAACTTGTCTACAAATTCCACATTTTAAAATCAAATGTTTTACCGTTTCATCTTCTAAGTGACACCATTCCCATTCCGCAATTACGTCGTATTTCCTTCTTTTCAAAAAATTTCATGCGGTATTGCATTATTACTTGCTTTTAAAATGAAAATTCTTGCTTGCGTTGGAAGGTTGGCGTTCCAAATCATCTTCCATATACTTCTGTGTGACCCAAACACTAATGTTGATCTTTGTGGCTCTCCAAATACGATATTATCTATAAGAATCTTATACCCGTCTTTGTTGTATATTCACTAGTTTTTTAGTGTGACCAAACAAACATATTTGGTTCTTCCGTTTGCAGTACCTCCAACCTTGTGATCATTGGTATAATTGGTATTGGAAAAATATTATCCAAGATTTCTAGTATAAATGAGTATCGATAACTCGAAATATTCATAACACTTTAATCTAAGTAGACGATAATCAGGGGCGGAGCCAGGATTTTTTGTTTGAACCTATTTGCACTATAGGTTCATATATTATGCAAAAATCGCAGAATAAGTCCTTATATTATACAAACTTGCACTACAGGTCCCTATATTATGTAAATATTGCACTATAAGTCTCCGTACTAATAGTTTTTTAATTACTTATCCTGTAAATAACTATATTATAGGATTTAATATTTTTTTAAAATAAAAAATAAAATATTTGTATATATAAAATAATTATAAGTCAAATATATAAATTTTACAAATTAGGAAGGTCAAAATAACTATTTAGAAAAATCAGGGAGCCAAAACTTATAACTATAATTTTTTTTAAAATTTATAGCAATTATTTTATTTTTTATTTTAATAAAAATCAGGCCATGCCTCCAGTGGCGGATCCAGAAGTTAAATCGAGAGGGGCTTGAAATATACAAAAATTTAGGGGTTAACGCTTTTCAAAAAAAATTAAGGTAAAAAAATGGATAATTAAACATATAATTAATAATGTCAAAATACAAATATAAAAATTCAATATTTTAATTTAAAATCGCTTTTAGCTCTAAAATAATCAACCCGGCACTTATTTCTGAATCATTATATGTAGATTTGTGAAAAATAATAAAGCAAAAGCTAGGATTCGAACACGTGACCTCTAAGATAAATTTTAATATGTAAAGATAATAAACCACTAAGCTACAATGACTTGTATGCTTTTTATTGCATACACGTGTGAGATAATTTTTCAGTGAAAGTTATTTATTTTTCGAGTCAAAATTACGTTGACGTATTTTAAAATTTACGAGTTCAGGGGGGCTTGAGCCCCCCCTCGGCCTAAGGTGGGTCCGCCTCTGCATGCCTCCATACCCATAAGGTGGCTCCGCCGCTGACGATAATATATCTCACCAATTTAGATTTTTCTTGTCGATTAAGGTATACAAATAAGAGTATCATTTTTGTGAGATTGGCATTAGTTTAAGCTAAGATAAACATCATTCTATAAGCCAAACTATTGGCTGTTATAGATTGTTACTTTCTAGCCATCACCCATGTTAATAAGTGATGGTCCATCATACCACAAACTTCTCAGATGTTCAACGCTTGATCCCACGACCATGTTTCTCCAGTATGGATCCTACATAACGTGTTTTTGTGTTGTGTATTCAAATTGACCTGAAAGTTTTAAGGTTTTAACATTAGTGTAGATTTTGGTAATTGACAAAAACTCGTGTCGATTAGATATTTGAAGATTTTCCTGATCGTTTGATATTTTGTCTTTTTACCTCTGCAAATTTTTGATATATAATCGCTAATTGAAAATATATTACTCCGTACGACTTACATGTAATGTTTCATGTTTGAGCTTTACTTTAATTTTGTCACTTTCAATTTAAATGTTTGTGTTGAGATATAAAATCTCATTAATAGAATGCCTTTTCCTAATGGTTCGAACTTTTAGTTGAGTTGGCAATTTAACATGGTATCAGAGCTCCACGGTAGCTGTGGTCACAGGTTCGAGTCTCTCGACCGCCACCCACTTTATTCTGCACGTGAGGGGGCGTGTTGAGATATAAAATAGTTCAAACTTTTAGTTGAGTTGGCGATTTAACAGTTTGTGTACATATGAATTTAATATGTTTGAAATTTTTATTTAGAAAAACAATCAAACTGGTTCTAACATTTATTTGAGATGGTTTTTTTTTTTAGGAAATGCTTTTAGAAAACTCGGTTTTAAAAGAATTATTCTGTATACTTAAAGCACTTAATGATGAATTTAGTCAAGATAGATAGGTGATCTAAGATCAACTAAAATGACTCTCACATATATAAATAAAAATAAAATTTTAGACCTCTTAAAAATATTATAACAAACTTTGATTAAAAAAAAAGATAAACAGTTGAAATTAGCTCACTGTCTAGGGTCTTGATCATCCAATTGTAAGTTCAAACTAAGTCAATGACTTCGAGTCCAAAGTGGCTCTACTATGTAAAAAAAAATGTTTTATGACTTTTATCTCTGAATCCCTTTAAATCAAATTAAGAAGAGTCAATTTCACACTAATATACTATTTTTTCAATTTTAGTCATTATTTTTTTCCTAATTTAAAATATATTTTTAATTTTTTTTCTAATTTACAAAATTTTCATTTTTTTTGAATCTTTACATTAAATATGAAAATAAAACAAACAATAAATTTACCTATGATCGATCTAACCATAAAAAAAGTAACATTGATGAAAAAGTAAAATATTTATAACTAAAATTAGAAAAAAATTAAAAAATAATAGAATAAAATGAGACTTTATTCAATCTATAGAACTATCTTGAATGAACTTAGATCACATACTTACTTCTGATCTTTATCTTACAAAATCATTACTTTAAATAATGTTTATAAATACTTTGAAGTGTAAGTTTTACTAAAAAATTACTATTTTGTTGATCTAAATTCACAAGATATTTCCTTTCAAAATCATCTGTTATATTTTTGCTATGCACTTCCACAAAAATATAAATTTTGAGCTCTAGAAGAACACACACAAAAACCAAAAGTTATGCCATTTATTGGGTCCATTATATGGGCTTGATGTTGCACTTGAAGAGAATGTGGATGGCCTATCATAAAGGCCCATACAACTTATCAAGCCATGTGGGCTCAATCAATGAGTCAATTTAAACACATACTTACTAACAATCGATGACAGAAAAAGTTCTATTTAAAGAAATGAAATTTAGTGATAAAAATATGAAATCCACTTATATATCCTAATCATTAAAATCAACACACGTGCACACCGTGTGCTTTCATTCCTTAACGAGGAAGTCTTTCGCTTTCCCAAAGGTTGATTTTGGCTTTTAAGGCTAAGTCCAACAGCTCACCACATTATTTGCCAGAATTGGGAGTCAAATGTAACTTTTTTAACAAATAACAACTCTCTAAACCAAAGTTGCTCCAACAGCTTCCCAGTTCTATCCACCTAATTTTAAAAAATCTACTATATCTTTATTTTAATATTTTTTCTATAATTAAAATTTAAATTTTTTAAATTATAACTGAGTGTCTATTCCATGTGTCTATTTTCTAAATTTTTATAAAAATATTAAAAAATACTTTAAATATTAATACACAAATTACTATTAATTATAATCATTTTTTAAATAATTATAACTTTTAGCAATTATTTCCTTTTTTTTAATACAAATTTTTGGAAACTAAATATATATATTTTTCATGTATAATAAAGAATTTTTACTTTTTCTTTTATAAATCCTATTATTCTATCAAAATTTTTATTGAAAAATTAATAAAAAAACATAAATGAATATCTAGTTCTTTTTAGCTAAATAAATAATTAATAAAGAAAAAATTAGTTATAATAGAAATGAAAAAAAGAAAGATACAGTAAACTATTGACAACGACCAAACAAAAAACCATCTATTGACCAAAAGAAGTCTGTTTGACAAAAAAAAAAACCCAAACGTATTCTAACAAAACTATTTAAAATAATTAAAAAATAAGTAAGGTTTGCTATCGGTATAGCCACATGTGTTGAGGAAATGCTTTCAATAGGGATCCATAGAATTGGGCTCTTCAAAACTAGGAGGCTGTTGGAGAGTTTGGAGAGTTAATATGGGAGAGTCAACTCCCAATTGTGAGTAAAAGCCAAGATATGGAGTCTATTGGACTCAGTCTAAAGTGGAACATCATATTCGAGAGAGGAAGGCAGACAGGCAGGCATCTTCCTCAAAACTAAGAAAAGCGGGAGTCCATCATCTTACCTCACCCATCTTACCTTCATATTATCCTTAACTTTAACAGATTCCCAAAACAAACAATTGTAATCGATTTTTATTATACGAGAGAAAGATTAGAAATGGGTCTGCTTTCCAACCGGATTGATCGAACCACTCTGAAACCCGGTGATCATATTTACTCTTGGCGTGCTGCTTATGTTTATGCCCATCATGGTTAGTTTTTCAATCATTTTCCCTATTCATTTTTTGTCTATATTTTTTTCCTTGATTCTCGTATTATAATATTTTGATTCATTATTATTTGTTTAGATAATTTGGGTTTACACATGGTGTTCAACGTTGATTTGGGATTTTCGGATTTTGCAATTTTGGTGCACAAAAATAGGAAAAAAATTCCATCCAATATTGATGATCCTACACCAATCATATTAATACACATACCCCATGTTTTAAACTTGCAAAAGTAACTAAATTATTAATCTAATGACATGTGTTTTGTTATAATAATCTATGGTAGACTTACCCACAAAAATAAGATGAATGTTTAATTGCACAATTAGTCCTTTGTGTTTCAAACTATTAATTTTCAATATAAAAAATATATATTAATATAAGAGATACCATTTAAAGTTTTATTTAGGATATTCAAATTTATTAAAGTTTTTGTTTAGAAATTTTTGCGAGGTAGTGCAACTTTTGAAACCATTCAATTTCCTTGGGATTTTTTTTTGAGATTTTTGCCAAATCCAGCAAACCATAGAGTTTTTATTTTATTTTTTATACTGTTGCAAATATACCCTCCTGCTATACTTCAATAATGCAAATTCCATTTTTTCGATAGGTAATTAATCCATTTCAGAATCACAACATGATGATTATTATCACTGAACGAATAAATTGAGTTTGCGACCTCAAAAATGAAACATCAATATAGAAAGAACTAATTTGTAGTATAATAACAATCTGTTTATCTGTTTGTATAACTGTAGCATAGAAAAATATTTCCAGATATTTTATCTCTACATTGAACTGTATGTTTAATGTGTTTCATGTTGTTAAATGCACATAGGAATCTATGTGGGAGATAACAAAGTGATACATTTCACAAGACATGGGCGTGAAGTAGGCACAGGAACAGCATTAGATCTCATCTTAGTAAGTTCAATGCCTAATCGTCTTCATATCCCCTGTGCCACATGTACCCCACCGGAAGAAGGTCACGGAGTAGTCTCATCATGCCTTGAATGTTTCCTCTCCGGTGGAATCCTCTACCGTTTCGAATACTCCGTCACTCGCGCTCTCTTCCTCGCAAAAGCACGAGGCGGGACCTGCACTCTCGCCACGTCAGACCCAGACGATAAAGTAGTCCATCGCGCAAAGTACCTACTCGAGAATGGATTCGGATGTTACAACTTGTTCAAGAATAATTGCGAAGATTTTGCAATTTATTGCAAAACGGGTCTTGTGGTGTTGACTCAAAAAACAATGGGGCAGAGTGGGCAAGTTGTGTCGTATATTGGTGGTCCTCTTGCGGCGGTTTTATCGTCGCCGTTACGTTTAGTGACGACTAATGTGTATGGGATGGCGGTTACGGCTGTTGGAGTTTATTGTGCTAGTCGATATGCAACGGATATTGGGAGAAGATTGGATGTGGCGAAAGTTCCGGTTGAGGAACTTACAAGGAGGTTAACAATAGATTTGTTACAACAAGTTGTTGAACCGAGTGTTCCGGCTTTGCCACCTGTCATTGCTGGTTGAATCAAATTTGGCGTTCAATTGTATTTTTGTGAATAATAGTTGTCTTGCATAACGTGGTATTTGGGGAAGACTATGTTTCTCCCCATGTTTTAGTTTGTTAAAGCTATTTTCTTAGTTCTGCAAGTGTGTGTAATGTGTTGGATATGTGTTTCATAAAGCTAAATTTTTAGTTTAGTTTCATCCAGCTAAACATGGGGTTGTGTTCTTGTTAAGAATTGGAATCTAAATATATATTTTTAATGAATATTTAAATTATTAAAATACTTTTAGAGTATTTTAGTAATGGTAAAGATAATAATGTTTTTTAATTTGTATGAAAAATGAAGTGAACATTATTTCTGAAGTGGAGTATATTGTAATCTCGAAACAGACCCCTTCTTTTAGCAAAAGCCCCTCAAGATGAATGCTAAATCACAAGTTTTGCTCTCCACATCAGCAATTTGCAGATTTTCAACACTGCTTTTGTATCCATTAAAATTTCTTATGATTACTTATACTAATTAGCTAAATGTTACTAGTCTCTAAAGACTAAATTGACTTAACATACATTATTTCTTTCGAAAATTTATTAAAGAAGTTAGTATTTTTATCATATGAAGCTACATCAGAATTTAGTATTACTACTTGAAAGTAAGAAATTAGCAATTTAAACACTTAAAGGAAGGTACAAGGTTCAAATTATCTCTCTAAAGGGTGTAAAATAAGAGGTACAAGGTTCGACTCATCTTCCTGGACATTGGTAACCTAGTTATGCATGAAGGGGCTTATATATCCCGTGATATCTCTCTAAAAGGTGTAAAATGAGAGGTACAAGGTTCGAATCATCTTCCTGAACATGGGTAACCTAGTTATGCATGAGGGGGCTTATATATCTCCGTGAGATTAGTTGTGGTGTACGTAAATTAGCCTAGACCACCCAAGTAACAAAAAAAAGAAATCAGCAATTTTACTGAATCAAAGGTTAGGAGTGTTCCTCTACAAAAAACCTAGATATCTCGCGTCTCCATTCATTTTGGTTTGTTTCTTCGATAATTGATCATTTCTTGTCTTAATCAGTGGCATTCAATTTTGAGTTATTTATTTGGTAAAATTGATCATTTTTCGTCTTAATCAATGACACTGTACAAGAAAAAAAGTACCATGATGTTCCAGGGTCACGAGGAGCGCATATAGAGAGCCCACACAATTAAATTTCAGTTTTTTTTTTCATGAAGCTCAAACTTTCCTAAGTCCACATGGTGGAGTAAATATGAGTATTGTTACAATTTGGTAATATCCAACCCAAATGGTAAGGGCGAATTGGTAGTGCTTGATCAAATGACCCAACCAAATCTAATTAGGAATTTGTAAGAGTCCGGGATATAATATGTTGCATGTCATCGATATATCTAATTTGCATGTGTTAGGTAATGTTGTAACCTCAAGTCAAAGAATGTGTTTGAGCGTGAAAACATCAACTCGCGCGCCTTGGTCGCGGACCTAGTGGGTTGAGTTTTAACCCAAGAGGTGGATAGGGGAGAAAAAGTTCAATCAGGTGAGTTTAGGGCATAGCTTTGAAGATTTTCAAACCTTTCTTAGGTATGCAACTCGTATATTTTGAAACTAAGAAGGGTGGGAGATTGAAACTCATTTGGAGTGATGTGAAAACGATGGAGCAAGCGGGTAAAGTGCAATGTTCGGATGCATCATAGTGGGTAGCTTATTTTTAAGTTCGAGAATGACGAGGATAGGAAAAGTGTACTGTCGAGGGACTTTAGTTCTCTTTTGGAAGACCGCTTCTTTAATTTCGGCAATTACGAGATCACTAAAGTCCCGACATGTATACTTATTATGAAGAATTTTGCTGAACAAACACAAACAAGACACATTATTCTAAAGGTTTCCTTTTTTCTTCGTAAGAAAAAAAATATCTTGAAATTCTAAGTAGATAATGTATTTGGAATATTATTTTTAATAAATAGACAAATTTGATGGAACTTCTAAATTTAGGTTATGAATTATTAACGCCTAAAAACATAAAAAGAGATATCTATGGCGAAAGCATATCTAAAAATGTTGTAAGCAAACAGCAAAGTTATTGGTTGACCCACAATCTTTTGACTTTCTCGGAGTAATTAGTCCCTCGTCTAAATACAAACAAAAAGCCTTCTACTAGATAAGGGACCTAGATTTGTCGACACTTTGTGGCCCAACCCAACAACAGCAAACTTTGCACCGCCAAGAGGTAATGATGATGAATCTTGAATTTTCGATTTAAAAAAGAAAATGATGAATCGTGAATGACATCTTAAAAACACAGAAATTAATTGAGAAAGGTTAGAATAAGAAAAAAGAATAATTAAAGTGTAGATCCTACTTGGCTCACTTGGTTAGTATAGGATGAGGGAATAGAAAGTGTCTATGGTATTTGATTGTGTGCTATGCTTCGACTAAAAGAATAAAAGAATAAAAAAATTATGTGCTATGATATTAATTTTTTCTTAATAATTTGGATGGTCTGGCGAGGGGCGGAGGCTAAAAAAAGAGGAATTATCTTTAAAGGCCTAACGGAGAGTCAATTTTTGTTTTATATCCTAACATAATTGAGTTAGTTGAAAGTCAACTAAATGGAACAATTTGCCCTCCCCCACCTTATCAGCACAGTGAAAGTCACAAAAGTAAATCCCCTATCCTATTAAGCTTCCTATCTTCTATCTCAACACCAAACCCATTCACCATACCGGCCCCTTCTTCTCTTTCTCTGTGACCTACGTAACACACCCCTCACCACCACTGCATCACTCACCACCACCGACCCCCCCCCCCCCCCCACCCTCATCATCATCACACCTTCATCAGCCACTCACTTCCATCACTATCACCAAAACACTCACCCATCACCATCACCGGCCTAGTCACGGGAAAAGCCGCCATGGCTACCCTCCATCGTCGCGGCGTCGCTGGAAACAGCGCCTGGAAACCGCCACCACCACAAAAAAAAACAAAGACCAATCTTCATATCTACCATCACCGCGCCTGGAAACCGTACGCCGCCATCATCGCCTGTTTGTGGATCTATTCTCGTCATCAATCACCATTCTCCACTGTGACCTTCAAATTACAAAAATCATATGGGTCTGTACCCATAAAGAACAAAGATGGGCTTTAAACACAAACTAATTTTTAACTCGGGATGTACCCATGTAAAACAAAAAAAAACACAACATAAATAGCTACAATTACTTGGATCAATTTCACACTGTACAAACATTTTATAACCCATACTGGGTCAGCCCCATTACCTACAAACAAACTAGATGGGACTGGACCTAGTAAGAACAGGGGTAAAAAAGTAAAAATCCAAACCAAAAATTTAGAAATAGGACTTAAAAAAAAATCTCCAAATAAAAATCTTTTAGATTTATTTATACTATATGTTTATATATTATGTAAAAATTACAAAATAAACTTTTATATTATACAAAAATGTATTGTAAGTATTAATATAACTTTTTCTAATTAGTTTTTTTTTTGTTACATGAGAGAGCCACTTTTGGACTCGATATCATTGACACGGTTTAAACTTGTACCGCATAGAAGGAGAACCAAGACTCTGGCCAGTTGAGCTAACTGATGTCTCCCTTTTTGGTCTAAATATAATCCCTTAGGAGACATCATTTTGGGTTGAAAATGGTCTTTTCATACTGACTTTAGTGCTTAAATTGCAATATTACACTTTCTCCCCTTGGAATTAGACTATTTGCATTTATAGAGCTTTTGTGCGTTAATTTACTTATTTTTAATGCAAAGTTAGTAGGTTTATGAATTTCATGAGAAACCAATCCAAGGAGGAGAAGTGAGAATTAAAGTCTTAGAATATTTCTAATGTGCTTAGTCTAGTTTCCTGAATTTAAATTGCATTTTCTTATTTCTAGTCTTGATTTAATGATTTATTATTTTTAAAGCATATGCGGTTTAATTATTTATTTAATGTGAAGCTTTAGAGATAATATGGAAATAAATTAGATGCTAAATCAATTCTAAGGAGATAAGGAAAGAAGATCTTGAAGAAATCTGGAGATAGAAGGAAGTAGAGTTCAATTAGGAAAAGATAAAGCTGCATTGTGAATCTGAAATTCCAGCCACGTTTTAAAGATAATTCCATAACTAAAGATTGGCATGGATTCTGGACAAATGGTCTGCACCAATGGAAAGCTCTTTCCGAGACAAACAGTTTCATATATTGGAACTCCTCAAACGGATAAGTATTGAAAAAGATATGACCAAATCAAATCAGCTTACCTTTCCTAGATTTTAGGGTTACGAATTAAAGAGTCCTTGACTTGTCTTCCACTCCAAGTAATTCGACCTAGCACCTATAAATACCAGCTCTAAACCTTAGAAAATTATCCCTTGGCTGCATAAGCTTAATATACACAAATAAATCATCATAGAAGCAATCAAGAGGATCTAGAGGAGGTAGAAGCAAGAGCTAGAGCTTAATTTCATCAATTCAACACTTCTCCATCTCTATTCTTTGGGTAATTTAGTATTAGATCTATTTTGTCTATGAGGTATTTCTAAGCTATTTATTCAAGAAGTTTTATTATGCATAATTTCTCTTTAGGATTGTAATTATATGAACCGTTGATTATTGTTTTTCTGTTTTACTTTGAATCTGGGATTTTAGTATTTAATTGAATTGGTTCTTAATTTCCATTGATTATATTCTTGTGCTTGTTCACTATCATTGACGTCGCGAATCAAGGGTAGGTTTTAGTAATTAGGCTATTCACTTTGGTGGGGAAGTGATCACCTTGACGGGGGGTTTAATTACAGAAATAGAATATAGATGCGTGGTATCCGTTATTTGACCCTGACGGGCTTGACTAACCACGTAGCCAATTGGGTAAAATAGTATTCATCTGAAAGTAGCTTATAATCGCCCTGACGGGGTTTGTAATACCGTAGGATAGCTTCTAGGTCCACCCTGACGGGGGCTAGGAGATTATAGATTCCCGACTATTGTGAGATTTCCCATTCACCCTTATTCTTAATAATCATAGATTCAATAGGATAGATTCATACTTGCATACCCTTATCTTTCTTGCATAATTATTATTTGTTTATTTTATTGTTTATTTTATTATTTAGTTAGTTAGAAAACAAACTCCTTTATTATTTATCTTTAGCAATTAAAACTATCTATTCTGATATTGAACACAACTTTAGAATAACTTCTTAAATCCCTGTGGAGACGATAATCCCGATTTTACTTATCTATTACTTGGTACGACCCGTACACTTGCGGTCTGTGGATCCTTTATTCCTTTGCTCTTATTTCATTATTTTATAACACACAAGGACCCACCACTGATGTCTCCCTAATTGTTCTTATTTTCGACCCTTGGGAGACATCATTTTTGGTGTTTATTTAATTAATTCGATAGACTTTTGGACTAAATATGCAATAATCCGGAATTCCCTTTTTATTTCTAGCATTTTTGAATTATTAAACTTTTGCGCGTAATATTGGTATTTTTAGTGTAAAGTTTACAGGTTTTAGATGTTAGCTAGGAGAGGAATCCGAGGAGAAAGTCAAAGATCGTGAATTAGAGTCAAGACTTGAAGATAAATCCCGAAGATATTATTTTTAGAGCTGAAAATCCATTTTCCAGGCCATAGAGTGCTGATTTCGAGGTGCTTAAGCGATGATTTAGCCGCTGACCTTTGAAGAGAAAACATTCCTTATTGAGTTACGGAACTTTAGCAACTGGAATGAGGTCAATCGGAGTCATAACGCATCGGGAAAAGCCGTTTTAGTGAAGGTGTATCAGCAGTTACGGGATTTTGGGCTTAGAAAGTGGGCTTGGACATTTAATTAATATTCTATTTTCTGGTCCAAGCCCTAGTCCGAATTTATGCTTATAAAAGGAGGTCTGAACTTCTATTTTCCATACAATTCATTCTTTACAATTAAAAAACACCAGAGAGAAGCAACAGAAGGAAGGAAGAAGAAGCTGCTAGAGCTGGAGTGGGTCTATAGCTCAGTTCTCAGTTATTCCAATTCCGGAAATTAGGTTTCTTTTATCTTTTATTTGTAATCAGTTATGAATTCCATTTATTTTAATTTAGTTTTTATTTTTTATATGAGCTAAACAATTCATAGTGCTTGAGTACAAACAATGGGTGAATCCCAATTTTATTGAATAACGAATGTTGAATTTGGGTTTCTGTTAAATTAAACTAAATTAGGGCTTTTACTCTTTTCAATAAATTGAGATTATTTTACTGTTTTTAGCGTCATGAACTAGGAACAGGTGTTAGTATTTAGGCTATTCCAATTAGTGGCAATTGGATCATCCTGACGGAGGGTTTAGATACAGAACCATTTATTCAATCTAGGATAGAAGCTATTGATTCTGACGAACTTAGCTAATTCTAGGGTCAATGAGGTAATAAAACTTAAACATCCAACGGTGGATCATATTTACCCTGACGGGACTAGTGACACTTTAGGATTGCCTTATAGTCCACCCTGACGGGGGTATAAGGAATTTAGAATCCCGACCATTGTAATTGACCAATTTAGCCCTTAAACAACATAAGTTAGGAAATAGGATTGGGAGGATCCTTGCGTTCTCAAGTACTACTTCTCATATTGCGTTTTACATCATTTTACTTGCGTTTTAGCTTTTTACTTGCATTTATAATTTGTCTTTCATTTAGTAGTTTTAATAACAAAAACCAAACAAACATCTTTTATTTACTTGCTTTCATAAGTGCATCAATCATTAATAGATAAGCATTGTAGTCAACCATCCGTCCTTGGAACGAATCTGATTTATCAGTTATACTACTTGGGACAACCGTACACTTGCGGTTGTGGTTCGATTATTATTTGCATTTATTTAGAACACACAAAGGACCACCAACCACTAACCCTAACTGGTTAGTTATTTTTTTTAAATACAAATAACATATATTTTATTAAAAAAATAAAATATGCATATTAATAAAATAATTATAATTCTAATAAAATAAATTTTAAAAATTAAAGGACCAAATGAAAGTTTTGAAAATTTAAAAGGGGTAAATGAAAAAAAAACCAGAGGTAAAATAGCTTAATTTTTTTTTTTAATATAAAGAGAATTTCTTTATTTTTCATGAAAAAATCAGGGGGAGACCATCCCCCCCCCCCCCCCCCCCCCCCGCCCCCTCCCCTAAAAAAAGGCTCAACGTGACTTCCCCATTGGTTGGTTCACCTTTCATTCACTTCGACTAATCTTATGAATAAATGCTTGCCTTCGTTGCACACCTTCAAAATAATCCAAACTAGACTATCAATATTTAAGGAGTAAATCGAATCGTGTACTTATTATTCATACTTATAAATGGTATGGGTAAATTGGTGGTGCTTGATAAAATGACCCGACCAAATCTAATTAGCAATTTGTATTAGATCGGGAATATAACTATGCTAAATACTATTAATATATCTAATTTAGATGTGCTAGGTAATGTCGTAACCCCAAGTCAAGAATGTGTTTGAGCATGAAAACATCACCCGATGCGTCGTGAGCATGGCTGGTAGCTTGGTCGCGGACTTGGCGGGTAGAGTTTTAACCTAAAATGTGGATAGGGGAAGAACAAGTTCGATAAGGTGAATTTTAGGGACATAGTCTTCCTTTGGTATGCAACTCGAATATTTCAAAACTAAGAAGGGTGAGCGACTATAACTCCTTTGGAGTGATGTGAAATTGATGGAGCAAGTGTATGATACTCGTTCATAAGTTATGTTATCGTAAAGTTCACCGAATAGGAGACATGAATAGAATTTAAAGGGTTGGGGGTAATATGCAATGTTCGGATGCATCATAGTGGGGGCTTATCTTTTAGTTTTAGAATAACGAGGATAGGAAAAGTGTACATTCTAAGGGTCCTTATTTCTCCTTTGAAAGGCCGCTTATGCATGTTGAATTTCCGAAGTTCTTTGATTTTGGAAATTACGAGATCACAAAAGTCCTGACATGTATACTTATGAAGAATCTCGTTGAACAAACACAAACAAGAAATATTATCATAAAGATTACATCTTTTCTTGGGACACCACTGAATACGGACGCTATCACAATCTTAAGGATAACTCACCTTTGTGATAGTATTAACAAGTATTTGTTTTGTGAGAGAGTGCATGATATTAAATTTGAATTACCTCGTAGAATGCTTTGTGAACTTGAGATTGAATATGAGATCTGGATTCAATAATGTTCCAAATGTAAAGTAATTGGCCATGTGGTTGATAGGTGCATTTATTATATAATAGGTAAGACATTTGTAGGGTTAAAAATGAGAAGAACGGGCATCATAAATAAACTAGGGCAAAACAAAGTATTGTTAGACCAATAATGGGAATATCAGGGCTATCTACTAAAAACCAAGAGACCGTTAAACTGGTATACATAAATCAAGGGCAACTACAAAATTACTATTAGATAAAGGGGTTGCTACCAGGTGATATATGGATACCGGGGTTGGTACAATAACAACTAACATGACAAATTCACTTGGGAATATAGGATCTGTTGAATTAATATACAGAAAAACTAGTGTTGTAGGTGGACTAAACACTAGGACTAAAGATGTAGTTGGAGAGTCATGGGCTGAAGGGATAAGTGTAGAGTATAGTGATGTTGATGATTAGTCACAAAATGGACAACCAAATCAGGGCACATCATATTGGTAATTTTGTAGCACAAAAGTGGTAAAACACGGGTAATTAGGCTCTGGGTAAAGAGAAAAGTGTAGAGATCAAAGGTAGTAACTAAAAAAATTGTCCATGGAAAGGTCCCGCGTGAAACAGGTTCTGAAAGGAAAATTACAACCCAAAAATGATTTTTTAAAATAGAAAAGGGGGCCCAACACACCCGGTTTGAATACAATAACTTCTGGGACTCTGTTGCACAAATTACTATTTAGGTGAGCAACCAAACATGAATATCGAAAATGTGTCATTTACAATTGTAAAACATAAACGAACAAATAAATTGGAAGAGAAAGCACAAAAAAGTATCATAGATTGGAGAGAACACTATTTGGTAGAAATTGGAGGAGGAAGCATAGAAAAGTATCGTCGATTGCCGAGAACACCATTTGGTAGAAAATGGTGGGGTATTATGGGGAGTAATGTGGAAGGTTAGAGAAGAAATGGTGCAAGTTTGAAGCCCCAAACCTTTCCATGATTATCATAACATGGACTACGAGAGGTTTTACATCACTCCATAAATAGAGAGAGGTAGTTGACCTCATCCGATGCATGAAAATGGTTGTGCTAGACATCTTGGAGACAAAAGGAACCCGACATAGTGTCAAATGTTTTAAAGAAATTATGTTACGTGGTTAAGGTTTTCTGTATGAATTAAATTTAAGAGCATAGGTGAATTCTTCCTGTACAAAATCCGTATAAGTGCGGATACATATGTTGTTGATTACTGATCAAACAATTCATTGAGAAATGAAATGCAAGGTAACCTCTCTTACTCTTCACACTTTGTTTTTTATGGTCTTAATAATAAAAGGTAATGTATAACTTTGTGGAGCGATCTAGTTGCCTATGCCGCTACTTTCTATGAACCGCGACTACTTGTGGGGGATTTCAACAACATTCTTGATTTCAAAGATAGTAAATGGTAAGGTGGTAACCATCAAGCGGTTTTGAAGAGTTTGTGGATTGTTGTAGCATAATGGGTACAAATGACTTGGAATCAAGCATATAAATTTTCACTTGGCATAACAATTCTATTTTAAGTCGCACAGATAGAGCCATGAGTAAACAGATATGGGCCACATCGAGAGACTTCATTTACATATATTTCTTACCAATACCTGGATTTTTAGATCATTTGCTTTGTGTGGTGACGATGTACATGCAAAATGAGTGAGAACATACACCTTTTTTATTCTTTGATATATGGACAAAAAAAAGTATGGAGTTGTGAGTACCAGATCGGCTCGAGATACATGAAGAGGCACTAAAAAATTTACTTTTATGCAAGAAATTGAGAAGTGTTATTAAATTTGAGGGACCTAAAAAAGTACTTTTATCACAATTATGAGTGTACTATAAGGGAGAAGTTGTCCCTCGAGGATGTTGAGATCAAGTTCCAACAAGATATGGGTAACACCACAATTATGAAGGAGATTGTCGGAATTTGTACATAAGATACAAGACTATACAATAAGGAGTTTAGATTTTACTATTAAAAGGCTAAGAATAGATACACGTTAAAGAGTGATCATTGCACAAAGCTATGCCATAATATCGCGAAGATTAAAGAAATGAGGAAATATATTGTGATGATCAAACTTACAGATGGTTCCGATTCAACTTTCAAAGATCAAGTTCATGAGGCGTTTGTGGATTACTTTACGTCATTATTGGTACTAGTGGATATACATTGCAACTCGATTAAGGAGGTTCTTGAATGGGTAATGTCTTGACCGAAGAACAAGGAATTGTTCACTATCTTTTGTATTATAAAAGATAAAGCTCTGAGACCGGATGGGTATTCGTCTAAATTCTTTATAAAATTACAGAAAATTGTGGGTAATAGTATTATTCAATTATGGAGTTCTTCTCTTTGTGGCTTCTCCTCAAGAACTTAATAACACCATCATAAGTCACATCCCCCACAAGAATAATCCTACTATGGTAGATTCCTTTTGACCAATTTCATGGTGTTATATTGTGTACAAAGCGATTTCGATAAAATAGATACACAGGTGTTGGATGGTATTATTGGTCGATCATAAAATTAATTTGTGCCTAGTAGATTGATGTACGATAATGTCCACTTAGTGCAAGAAATTTTTAGGCGATATAATATCAAAAATATCTCTCCATGGTGCACACTCATACTTGATCTTCGAAACTAGGCTCATCAAGAAGTGCACGCCAAGCATTTCAATCACCATCCAAAATGAAAAAAAAAATTACATAAAATATCTCACATTCGATGATGACTTGATGCTCTTTGATAAAGAGAATCTGATATCCGTCAAATACTTATGGAGTGTATAGATAATATGTGGATTACTCTGGTTTTTTGCTTCATTTTATTTAAAAAGAATTATCATGTAGGAATCAGATGAAGTCCTTGAGATTATTGAGAAGTAATCATAACTTCAAAAGGGGAAGATATAGTTTCGGTATCTTGGGGTCCCACTCGGGGCATGTATATTGTTCTCAAGAGATTACAAACCCCTAATGGATAAATTGGGTGGAAATGTGATTCATGAAGTTCTAGGTCCTTATCTTTTACCAAGAGATTGGACCTCAATCGATACGAGCGTCAAGGGGTTATATGTATTTGGTTTTCGATCTTCCTAGTACCCAAAAAGGGTTGTGATGATATAGCTCACATTTTCCGGAACTTATATAGGGATGGGACGCCACCACCTATCTCTTGAAATATTTTTTTTACTTTGAAGATGGAAGGGGGTATATGATTGAAGGATTTCGGAGTGTGGAATACTCATGAAAATTCTATGGCGTATTGTTAAGAAGATGGATTCATTTTGGATTGAATTAGTTGATGTGAATTTTCGGGTAATCGAGATATTTTGGATTGGAATAATACGATGCGAGACTCCCCATGATGAAGGAAATCTGGAAATTAAAAGAGGAAATGTTGATATCTTGCGAAAAAATCAAAGGTGGAAGAAGTTTTTAGATGTTGGTTTGGAATAACCAAGTGTCCAAAAGGGAAAATTAGTCATCCAGAATTTACTACATTAAATAATAATAATAATAATAATAATACAATTTTTTTCTCGTGGTAACATCATTTTGTCAAAGAATTGATGCAAGCATGAGGCCACCTGATTTGATGATGTCATTATACCCCTTGCATGAGGTCATCATGCATAATAGAATATTAATAGATCAAGGGCACTTGACCCTTTCATAGCTGTCAGAGACCACGTTACGTACCAAACTAATGCTGATGGACCGTAGTCAAATTAATCATCCAAATCGTGTAAATAGGAAAATTACGGTCAAAATATGAGCCAAGTCAGTCATATGAGTTTGAGCCAAGAATAATTGTAAAGACTTTACGATGTACTGTAAAATGGGGAATGTAGTGTTGGATCTAAGGATGATAGGGCAAAGGGGGCAAGCTGTTTCGTATATTGGTGGTCCACTTATGGCGTTTTTATCATCTCTTTTGGGTTTAGTTATGACTAATGTGTATGTGATGGAGGTTACGATGGTTGGGGTATATTATGCTATCCGACATGCGAAAAATATTAGGAGGAGGTTGGATGTGGATAAGGTGACAGTTGAGTAACTCACGAGGAGGTTAGATACAGGTTTGTTACAGGTTGTTGAATTGAGAGGCTTGGCTTTGCCACCTGTCATTGTTGGTTAAATATAGTGATTCTGAATTTTGGTGTTTAGTTGTATAGTCAAATGATAGTTTTTTGAATAATATGGTATTTAGGGAAGACTATAATTAGGTTTTATGTTATCCCCCATGTTTAAGTTTTTTAATATTATTTTCAAGGATTTGTAATGTGTTGGATATGTATTCATCTAGCAAAACATTAGGTTCCAATCTCTTCCTACCGTTCCTAAGTATATATCCCCTTACCTTTTTACATAGTTTAAAAAGTGTAATGATTGTCTACTTCATTACTAAAACACCCTATATAATATGTTTTTTTTTAATTAATGGAGATGTTTGAGAAGAAATGGCTTATGAGGCTGACAATGTGTCCAAAAAAGACAAGATGATCTAGAGTTTATGGTAGAGTTATAATTAGGAGATGGGTTATAGAAGAGGTGGTTTACGAGGCACATACTTGTATTGATGACCATCATATAACTTTAGTCTCTATAACTCGGTTGTCTACGACCCATCTTACATTGTGAAGTGTAGCGTACCCTTAAGTTGGTTTTAGAATTACTAGCATGGTATGTACGTTTGTAGATGATAGTATATATGCCATAGTCATCTGTTATAGTTATGTATGACTTACTCATGTATATTATATATTTTGATTGAGTTGAAGAATTTTCTTGACTTAGTTTTATGCTTACTGTGTCAGAAAGACAAAGTTTTAAGTTCGGTTGATTTGATGTCGCTTATTTATGAATGAATTATTTTATTTGGAGACATTATTAACTCTTTTAAATCTATAGAAATAACCCTAGTACCTTTAATTTTTTATTCAAAGGGACATGTCTGATTTAAAGTTTATGCAAACTAGAAGTAGAAAAAAGTACTTCATAACTTTTATTGACAGTTGCAAGGTATTGTCAAATTTACTTGTTTTGAAATAAGGAGGAGACCTTAAAAGTATTCAAACAATACTTCCTCTGTCCCAGAAATAATACCCACTTAGTGTTTCAAACATATTAAAAAAATACAGTCATTACATTCACTATTACTGAAATATCCATCATAAAGTGTTTTGATATTTTAAATATTCATTGGAAACATAAATTTATATATTTTAATAAAGGTAATAGTGGAAAAAATTGAGATAAGGTGTATTGAGATTCTAAGTGGGTAATATATTTGGGACACCATTTTTAGTTAGTGGACATTATTTATTGAGAAACAACTAATTAACAAATCAAGAGTTTTATAACATATATCATGAGGATAATTTGTCTTCTTTTGAGAAACTTTGCTCTAAACATTGAATTATTTACCAAACCACGGTGTCTACCTCATCAAAACGGGATTATTGAACAAAAGGACTACATGTTAAAGAAAATGATGAATATCTTGTTGATTAACTTATGTTTACCACTTAACTTGTGAATTTTTTCATCAAAATTAATAGATGTGAGATATAAATAGAAGTTTGAAAAATATACAAATAATTAGGAACTCAAATGTGGATTTTAGATAATAGTAAACTTTATCTTACATATAGTTTATTTCTTTAAAAAAGATAAGTTAAGGTGTTTGTATATGTATCAAGGGGGAGCAGCTAGTTGGAAATTGAAATGACCGACCCAAACAAGCCGATCTTGCCCAATCTTTCAACTTTTTTCTAGTAAGGCCCACAGTCGTGCTTATAGGCTACACTTTTAATTTATTTTATTTTTTGGGCAAAACTTTAACCTATCCTTGCCAGCCAAACACGATCCAACTGATAACCTACTATATATGCGAAATACTATTTTATCATTTTAATATATACTTTTCTCATTTCATCTCTCCCCTCTATCTTCATGTTCCACTCTCTTATAAAACTTTTTATTTTTAGCCTTATTTAATCTTTATTTTTTATACAAAAATATAAGGCACGAGTCCAGATATTTAAAAGATCAAAAATAATTTTTTGATTCTTAAGATGAAAAAAGAAGTTGAAGAAGAAACTAAATAAATTATGTAATTTTTGACCAATCATTAGATATTGAGCATTTATTATATAATAATATGATTATGAAATGTAGATCTAAGATTTCTTTATTCGATTTGTGGTTTCGATCTTTAAAAAAAATTACAGTTTCGAGATTTCGATATTATATGTAAATTTTATGTTTGTTATATACTTTCATAAAGTTGTTATAATGATATTATTAATCTAGTCTTTTATATATATATATATATATATATATAGAGAGAGAGAGAGAGAGAGAGAGAGAGAGAGAGAGAGAGAGAGAGAGAGAGAGAGAGAGAGAGAGAGAGACCCCCATCCCCACCATCATAACCTAAGACAGACTCTCCGGATCTTTCCAGAATATATGATCGATTTTTTATGTAAATGTACATGCATGTCCTTGATATATCTTATACGAGTTACGAGATATAATTAAGTGAAATCTTTATATCATAGACTTTGAAAATGATTTAAATCAATTAATTTCCTATTTTTTATGCAAACACAAAAGTTAACATATACATATATATATATATATATATATATATATATATATATATATATAGAGAGAGAGAGAGAGAGAGAGAGAGAGAGAGAGAGAGAGAGAGAGAGAGAGAGAGAGAGAGAGAGAGAGAGAGAGAGAGAGAGAGAGAGAGAGAGAGAGAGAGTACTTTTGTTTTGTTATGAATAACACAACACTCGATCGATATGTATCCTAAAAATTATTAATATTTTTGTAGGGTTGGGTTTACTTTTATTTTCCACCCGATTTTTTTTTTGGTTCGATATTTTTAAGATGGTCAGTCGTCTCGTGTTCACCCATAATATGTATAACTAATATATTTTTATCTTATATATTAAAAGTTGAACAATATTACTAATTATTTTTATGGGTGATTAATCCAAAAGGTCCAAAACTCAACAAACTTTCTTCATAAGGTCGAACCCACTTTACTAACAATTCAGGTCTATAATACCCTTTACTGGGATGTGCGACACAATTTATTAGGATGTGCGACATAATTTGGTGGACTTACATCACGCGAATTGTTGGGCTAGACAACATAATTTGGTAGGCTAGAAAACCATATATCCGGCGAATTGCTGGGTTAGACGATATAATTTGGTGGGCTATTGTAATTTCAGAATCCAAAATATATATTTAATTTGGTGGTCTGTGTTTATTAATTTGGTGGACCCACTATTTAAGCTCGTCATAATATACATCTCCAATTCCAGTCTATTCTTTTAGACCATCTCCATTACGCTAAATGGATATTAACTGCAAACCAATTCAAAAAATGTATATGACCTAATTGCTCACTCCAACTCTTTGACAAAAATAAATTTGCTCACTCCAACAGTAAACAGTTAATCTAAGCGCATGACTTCTTATACGATAAAAGGCTTCCAAAGTCATAAAAATTACCATTGTAAGATTTGTCTAAAAATATAATACATCACGAATGTAATACTTAAAATAAATAGTTTTGAAAAACATGTAAAAGTGATTAGATTAGGTTATAAATAATTTAATTTTTTAAAATTTCCATAGTAAAAAGAAAAATTACCTTAATTTGTGTACTTCGATTGTTGATGGCGTAGCCAACCCAGCTAATGATGGTGTAGAATGGTCCAAGAGTGGCGGGCGGCGGTTTTCTTGTGCAGGAGAGCGGCTTGGGAAGGTGAGTAGGAAGATTTTGTTTTTGTTTTTGTGTTTGAATGGAGTGAAGAGATGAGTTTTAGATTTTATATTTCATTGTTTATTAATCTTTTTTTTTTCATGTTTTGTTACTTTTCAACGTGTTTTTGGTTATATTTTTATTATTATTAATTTTTATAATCTTATTTTGTAAGGTTATATTAGGTATGTTATAAGTCAAAAATAATATTTTAGACTTTATTCATCTAAATTTTTGAACTGAACTTTTTAAAACATGGTTTGTTGGGTTATGAACCTAATTATAAATGATCTCTTTAAAAAATGTGTAATATTTCTTTTATTTTTGTGTTTGAAGGACTATCAAGCAGTTGATTGTGTGACAAAATAAAAGTTATATGGATTTTTGTTTAGTCAATGAGTTTCTTTATCCCCATCCCAATTAGCTACGAAACTATCGTTCAATACCAAGTCTATAAGGATCGGTTGAACTATATTTTGTATGCTTGCTTTTATGGCTTATCTTTCTTTTTATACAAATCTGATTTAAAAAAATAATGAGAAGCGGAATAAATTTAAAAAAATAGCTTTCTTTCCTTAATATTATGTCACTTCGTTTCACCTAAATGTCCTCATTAGACTTCTCTCTATAATTTTTTAGGACCGCCAAAACCACCACCTCCTCCACCACCCCACACCCAAATCACCAACTCTATCCAAACACTAAAAATTCCCCATCGCTTTCTTGAGGTTAGTTCTCTCTCTCAGCAAAATTAAAGTTTCTTATTTGAACACTATGAAAATCCACTTTCGAAAACCTAGACACAACAAAACAAAAACATTAATACTATAATCGATTCAAAACTAAGTTTACTCAACAACTGAAGAACCAAAACTTATGGCTAAGATTTTTTATTTTTCTAAAGAGTAAATGACACTTTTGCCCCCTGGGTTTATACGCGATTGACAGGTTGCCCCCTAACTCTTAAAATGCGCCTCGATGCCCCCTAAGATTTACTTTTGTGACCCGTTACCCCCTACTGCGTGTTCCGTCCAATTCTCTCCGTTAAAAGTGACGTGGCATTTCCACGTCACATTTTTTTTTTAATCCAGCTGTTAATTGCGTTTTTAATTAACTTAACCCTTATTTTTAACAAGGGCAAGATGGGGAATTCACTAATGGCTATCCTACATATACCCCAAAAACACTTTAACAACTTAACTTAACGAAAACGAAAATCAAAAGGAGAAAGAGGGTTCGGTTTGGGGAAGAACTCGAAGAACACCAAAACCCTAGCCTTCTACAGTAATTCGCGTCGAAACCTCCCAATACCTTCAACGTTGATGCCGATGTCGCCCCTTCAAGCCGATAGCGCTGGTTCTTCTTCGCACTACACTTCTCAAGTCCCGTATTGCAGATGCAAGAAATTAGCAAGGCTTCATACCTCTTGGACAGATACGAATCCTTGCAGGAGGTTTTACAGGTGCATGTATTGGGGGTGTTCAATGGATTGCAAGTTCTTCATGTGGTTGGATGAGCCATTGCCGGAGGCTACTAGTTCGATAATTCGAGGGCTTCTTTATAAAGATTCCAATCACTGTCTTGAGAAAGATGCAATGGAGACGAAGATGAACTTGTTGGTCTCTGATTACGGAGATATGATGCTGTTAGAGAAAAAAGCTTTTGCAGATTGGAAGCTCGAACACGCGAAAGTCAATGAACTGAACACACAGTTGGTTGAATTGCAAGAAAAAGAACAAGTTGCCTCAAAAGATTTGAAATTTGAGCGTGTGAAAGTAACTGTCTTGGAGAATGAGGTGCAACGTCTTAACATATCGATGGACACTGTAACTCGGGAAAACAAGTTTCTGAAATGGACCTGCTTCATGATCATATTCCTCTTCCTCTCCATTTTGTCTTGTATTAGTTTATCAAAGAATTAGAATGTTGTTGGAGGTGTATTTTGGTGTAGCCTGAGAGATGTAGCAGGTGGTTGCAACTGATGGTGTTTTGTGTTTGATTGATCAGGTTGTTGAAGTTTGCAGTTGTTGGTGTTTTGTGTTTGTTTTATCAGTTTGTTGAAGTTCTAAATTTGGTGTAATGTGTTAGTTTTAAGCTTTGTTTGTAATTGACTGTGTTTAACTAAAGTTTGGTTTTAGTTGAATTGGATTATGAAGTTATTGCGTTTTGTTTAAGTTGTGTTTTACTGTGCAATGAATATAGTATAGAAAGAAACAATTAATGGACAATAGAATCTAATGCAATCTAAAAAAGGTAGATAAAGATAACAATAAAGTGCTGGCATTACATAGACCATAGCAAAAAAATATTCAAAGCATCCACTTGTGCACTAGCATACAAAACACCACAGACCTGCAATAAAGGCCTTACCAACAAAAAAAACAGTATTTAAATACCACCTACACCACATACTAGAAACCCTTAACAACCACAACCTTGCTGTGTGAACATCTACTTTTACACAAAACAGTTGTCACAAAACACAGAAACATAAAACACTCAACTCTGCAGAATTCTCAATCTTTAGCTTCTTTCCTAGTTTTTACTGAAGAACTGGTGGCTGCTTTCCTCAGTCGAAGTGCTTCTGCAACAGTTACATACTTTGAATCACCCTCCCTCATTACGACGCCCTGTTTATGCTGGATTACGCGCCGCTTTTTCTCTTGTTGTCTTTTGTCTCCTTCCTGGTAGAATGATAAAGAAGAAGTTAAGCATTCTGTAGTATGTAATGGTGTTAAAAAAATCAACACATGGCTAACCTCAGGTAAACTCCTTTTTGAACCTGATTCTGATGGTGGTTTATCATGTTTGAACCTCACCTAAATGGTAAACAAATAAACGCATTCAATAAAGGTATACGCAGAAGGTATTTTTAGCAAACTTTTGTAGATCCAGGGGGCATTTAGTCACTGAAATAAAAGTCTAAGGGGTAGTTAGTCAAAACTTTATATACTTACCCCTGGGATGTTCCTTAACGCAATCTTCTTTTTTTGCTTAGGGGGGGCTTTCTCCTTTGGTTTGTCTATGCTAATCTGCTCACTTGTTTTCTCATTGTCGTTTGTTTGTGCATCCCCAGCATTTTTATTCTTTGCTTTGTCCAATAGTTCTGTCAACTTTTCCATCTTTACCTTCTGCGTAAACAAAATAAGTTATAGGGGGTAAGTAGTCACAAAATAAACATTTATAGGGGGTAAGTTGACAAAACATAATAAGTTATAGGGGGTAAGTAGTCATAAACCATAACTTTGAAGGGGGTATTAGTACTAACCTTCAAAATTGATTTAGGAGGATTAGTAGTAGTCTGCTGTTTTTGTTTCCCAGATTCATCAACCTGTAATCATTATTCACATAATATAAACATAAACTAATGCAAAAAATAGTTTCTATTTTAATAATAATGACCTGTAATGGTGATATAGGAGCAACATAAGTATTTACCTTTTGTGTCCCTGGTTCATCCTCCTCTAAAGATATAGGCATTGTGCTTGAACCTCCAGAAATTGTCTTCATTCCTTGATCCTTAATTCTACTGCTTTGGCGTATTGGTTTTTCCACTGCTTGGTCTGGTATGCGCATCTTTGGTCTGGACTTAGGTGGACTTTTAACTACGGGCTCATCTGATCTGTGTACTGGAAAGCGCATCTTTGGTCTGGATCTGTGTGATGAATTAACACCTGACTCCTGTGATGTTTGTCTTGGTAAGCGCATCCTTGGTCTGGATCTAGGGGGTGAGTTAACACCTGAATCCTGTGATGTTTGTCCTGGTAAGCGCATCCTTGGTCTGGATCTAGGGGTGAGTTAACAACTTTATCCTTTTCTTGAGGTAAGCGCATCTTTGGTTTTGAACCTTTGGTTGTCTTAGCAATTGGCTTTTTCTGTTTGTCTTTCTTACCATCTGTATCTTTTTTTGTCACAGTAAAATTTACAGGCTCAGTTGGAGTAGATTGGGGGTTAGAAGGAGCAGATGGTTGCACTTCTAACTCATCAAACATTTTGTTAATCATCTCATCTGGGGTCTCATCCACAGATGCATTAACACCAACACCCCTACCCTCAGCTACACCATCTTCCATTACTTCATTATCACCAACACCCCTACCCTCAGCTACACCATCTTCCATAACTTCATTATCACCAACACCCCTACCCTCAGCTACACCATCTTCCATAACTTCATTATCACCAACACCCCTACCCTCAGCTACACCAACTTCCATAACTTCATTATCAACTTGAATATCCTCTAATCCTGCTGTTTCCTGTTCTGTAGTACTTACATTTGCCTTACATGACCTTTTGTTATGGCCTTCTCCCTTGCAAATTGCACATTTATGTGAAGTACCTTTTACTAACATCTTTTGAACACCTTCAGAAGTTCTTTCTTTCCTCCACTTTTTAACTTGGTCCTCATCTGCCTCCTTAGTTCTTGCCCTTTTAGGTCTGCCAACCAACTTAAAAGCTACTGGAGGTTCTACACTTACAGGCCTTGTACTAGGCCACATCTTTGGTCCATTTATAGGGTATATCATTGGTGTATAAGCCTTCATATACGTCACCTTTGAGTAGCATTCGTGGACATAGTTTTCTGGGTCTTTACCTATGTATTGAATACTCGCTATCGCATGAAAGAAAGGTATCCCAGATAGCTCCCACCTCCTGCAGGGACAACTATTTGTATCTAAATCTACCGCATACGAATCTGTTCCAAGGTTCCTTACTTCAAATTTCATTTCACCGCAAAACACTGCATGCCACTTTCCACTGTTTGTTTTACCTTTATTCACCAACTTCCTAACCTTAGGACATAGATCTCCTTCGTATTTTGTCATCCATGATCTTTTAGATTGAAGCCTTTTCAAACTATACATCCTAAGACCCTCTAGTATGAGGATGATAGACTTGTCCCTGACCAAAAAAACATTTAATGTTAGTTGTGTAGGGGGGAGGAAGTAGTAATTATCTAAAACTAAGTAGGGGGGGGGGAAGTAGTAATTATCTAAAACTAAGTAGGGGGGAAGTCGTCATTAACTAAAACTAATTAGGGGGTAAGTAGTCATTTAAGCATTTTTATAAGGGGTAAGTAGACATGAATCATAACTTTATAGGGGGTAAGTAGACATAAAGTAGCACTTTATAGGGGGTAAGTAGACATAAAGTAGCACTTTATAGGGGGTAAGTAGTCATAATACCTGACTTTTTTTATGGCATTGTTATAGCTTTCACAGATGTTGTTAAGTAGAAGATCACATTTTGTAACAGTGCTAAAGTGAGACCTTGTCCATGTCTTGGGATCTAAATTAGATAGCCAATTGAATGCGTCCTCATTCATGTTTTTAATCTCAGCCATGACTTCATTAAATATGTATTGTGTGGGGGCCCTAGCAGCTTCCCAAACTTTGTCTTTTAAGGCCATTCCAGGATGTTTGATTTTGAAATTATTGTAGAGATGCCTTACACAATGTCTATGTTCAATATCTGGAAGCATGTCACTCATCACTTGAAGCAAACCCTATACACACATACAATTAGAAATAAAGTCAGTGATCTAAATCAAACAATTTAATTAAGCCAGTGAAGGATAACCAACCTTTTGTCTATCTGATATGAAAGTCCATTCTTCTTGATTACTAATACCAAGATCTTGTATCAACAAGTTAAAAAACCATCTCCAAGAATTGCTATCTTCTTTCTCAGCTACACAATACAAAATTGGGAATATACAATTGTTCCCATCAATACCAACTGCTGTCAAAATTACACCAGGATGTGGACCTTTCAAGTGACATCCATCAACCCCAACAACCTTTCTACAACCCTCTAAAAATCCCCTTCTGCAACCCTCTAAGCAAACATAAATTCTTTGAAATCTTTCTACTCCAGTTACCTCATCAGTAGTTGTTTCAATTGCTACAGTACTTCCAGGGTTACTTCTTCTTATTTCTGCTGCATAATCAAAAAGCTTTTTGTATTGATCCTTGTATTCAGCCTCAATCATGCTTTTTGCAGACTTGTGTGCCCTGTAGCATGTTCTGGTACTAACATTAACTGAATAATCCCGATGCACTAACTGTTGAAAGTCACTCACATTACTGTAGAGGTTCAATCTTATCATATCTTTAAAAGTATTTGCCAGGAACTTTGCAGTAACATGCTTATGGTTAAGGTTTTTACCACAACTATGTTTATTACATAAACTCATTATCACCAGCCCACCAACCTTTTCTTTATGAGATGCATATAAAAACCACCCACATCCTGCTCCTTTGCAAACAACTCTAATCCGATTCCAATCGTTCTTCACAAACTTAATATTGACCACCTTTCTTATAGCATGTGTTCTTACTGCTTGTCTAAGATCAGAGGCATTCGCAAATGTCAATCCTAAAACAAATCTAGGCTTCTGCATATCTATACTCGGCTTAAATAGGGGGTATTTCATCTTTTTCTTGCGCAACTTTTTATTTTTTCCTTCTTCATCTGTACCAGAAGAAGAACTAGCTGTACTCAGATCTTCGGAATCATGTATATATTCATCTGAATCTGTCCCACCACCAACATCATCACTATCGCCTTCAGAAGCATATGCATCATCATTTTCCACATTCATTCTATCCACTTCCACATCCGCGTCAATGAATATATTATAATCCTGGTCGTCATCACCCTCACTCAAATCGATGTCGCTATCTATTATATAATCGTCATCAGTTGTTGATTCTTCATCCACATCTTCATCAGGTTCAGACACCTTCTTTTTCTTTTGTGAACTATCTTTCCTACAACCTTTATTGTAACTCTCTCGTTTGGTACCACTAGGGCCCACTCCATCTACTTTTGTTCTTTTTATACCAGCCCTAGTCCTTTTCTTGTTACCTACTGTTTCTGTTTTCTGTACTTGTGAACTGGTTTGTTTCTTCTGTTGTTGTATAACCAACTTCTTCTTCTTTATGACATTAGAAAGTAACTCATTATCACTGAACTCCTCATCCACATCCTCATTATCCCTATCTGAGACCTCAATGTCACTGATGTCACCATCCACATCTTCTTCACCATCAGCTTTCTTAATGACATTATCCGAGTCATCTGTTAGGTCTTCGTCTATAAGCCTGAAAGGCCTCAATGGTGATTTATGTTTGGAACTCCTCGTAGTCACATTATCTTCAGTGTTCAAAGCTTTCAACACTTTATCCAACATATCATTAACAGACTTCTCCTTCTCTCCTATATCAGAGAGTTGTTCTTCCAAACTGTCATCCCCTTCCTTCTCATTAACATGTGTGCTTTGTTCCTCAGAAACAACCTGAAACAATAACACGAAATATTTAGGGGGTAATTTGTCAGTCATATGAAATAGTTAGGGGGTAAACTGACACACAACCTTTGTCCCGTCTTTGCAATTCTGGACTTCTTCTTCAACATTTCTATCATCCACTTTATTATGGACTTCATCAGTAGTCTGAGCTACTTCTTCACCATTAACTACTTCCTCCTTCTCACCTTCATTATTATCACGAGTCTGACCTCCTTCTTCAGAAACAACCTGAAACAATAACACGAAATATTTAGGGGGTAATTTTTCAGTCATATGAAATAGTTAGGGGGTAAACTGACACACGACCTTTGTCCCGTCTTTGCTATTCTGGACTTCTTCTTCAACATTTCTATCATCCACTTTAGTATGGACTTCATCAGTAGTCTGAGCTACTTCTTCACCATTAACTACTTCCTCCTTCTCACCTTCATTATTATCACGAGTCTGACCTCCTTCTTCAGAAACAACCTGAAACATTGAATGAAATATAAAGTTAAAGAACTGAAAGGGGTAAACTGTCAAATGAGTTTCTACCTTTAAACCTTCTTCTACAAGCTTGTTTTCCTCTAAGCTTTTCACTTCATTACAGTTTTGAACTAATTCTTGTTCATCTACTTCTACTTCATTAACATTAACTTCTTCTCGCTGGTTAACTGTTTCTTCATCCTTTTTCCACTTTAGTAACAAAGGCATGAAGATGGGAGATTGAAGAACTTGGTCATCATGGCCTATGGGATTATTAACAACGTAAAGGTCCACAGTTACGTTGTTGTCTGCGATTCTACACATCTCCATGCCTTTGTCCTCGCTATCTAAACATACTAAACCATCAGGTAGATTTGAACCCACTTTCAAATAATAAACATCAGAGTAACAAATTACACCCAATTTCGAAAGAATTTTCCTAAGAACTGGTATACTAAACTTGTCATAATGACAACCATCAACGTACTCTATGCTCACTTCATGATAACAACTCTTATCTTCATTAAAGAACCCACCGAAGTGAATCCTTAGTGCGAATTTATCTGTTAAACAAGCAAAATTGAATTGAATAGATTAGTTACCAAATACATTAAGAATCACAAAATGGAAAAACAATAATCACACTACGGGTATGGTAACCGAATCCCGTAAAATCTGCTATTATTACTAAGAAAATCCCTCAATCCACGCGTGATATATATATGTATGTAATAAATTTAGTACAAAACCCTATATTTACGGGTTAAAGAATCTTAGCCAACGAGCAAGGATTTAGGGTTAATAAATAAACCACTTACTCCATTGATTTGCCTGCGCCATTGATCTTCTTCAAAGCACATGAACTTTGCGTTTCTGGGTTTGGATTTGGTGTTCGTCGAGTTCTTCACAAAACCCGCGCTCTTTGGTTTTCTCCTTTTGATTTTCGTTTTTGTTAAGTTAAGTTGTTAAAGTGTTTTTGGGGTATATATAGGATAGCCATTAGTGAATTCCCCATCTTGCCCTTGTTAAAAATAAGGGTTAAGTTAATTAAAAACGCAATTAACAGCTGGATTAAAAAAAAAAAACGTGACGTGGAAATGCCACGTCACTTTTAACGGAGAGAATTGGACGGAACACGCAGTAGGGGGTAACGGGTCACAAAAGTAAATCTTAGGGGGCATCGAGGCGCATTTTAAGAGTTAGGGGGCAACCTGTCAATCGCATATAAACCCAGGGTGCAAAAGTGTCATTTACTCTTTTCCAAATGGCTAAGATCATAAGTCTCAAAATGCCTTAGGTTTCACAAATAAAAATTGGTTGAGTTTACTTTCTTCTAGTAGAGTATTTCTTAAACTTCTATTTATATTAAGTGTATTTGAAAAAAAAAAAAAAAATTGTCACTTCACACTTTCTTTCGCTGTCCCCACATGCTTGGAATCCATGATTGGCCCCATTTGTTGTCCTTCTCTCTTTTTTTCTCATGGGAGCAGTATTATTGAAGGAAGGGTAACTTTGTAATTGCCAAGCGGATCAAAGATAGTACGACCAAGGAGTGCGTGAGTGGTGGTTAGCACATGTATGGACTGGATTCAATCCATACTTCTCGTGTGATAAAATCTAGTAACATCGAACTGAAAATCCACGTGGCTATGGATAGAATTATTTAATGTAATAAATAATAACGACGCCATCACTCAAATTGCATGTCCGGTTAATTACCTGAGTTTGCCCATAATATATTTCCTATTATAAATAATGGGGAGGGTTTTAAGTGATAGAGGGACATGTAGTCTTATTGGGTGGTGTAAACCATCTCGTGGGGTGAAATTAAATACCGACGACAGCTGCAATGGATGGAGAAAGGAGGGAGGAGGCGGTGGTATAATCAGAGACGTGGCGGGGAATTGGGTTAGCGGTTATTCGGTAAAGTTGGCACAGGAATCGCCGGTAACTGTGGAAGTTATAGCGTTGTATGAGGGACTTAAACTAATGGAGGATTTGGAGATGAAGGTAGTAGAAGTGGAGGTGGATTCGAGAGAGGTAATGGAGCTGGTTCGTAATGGGGAAGTAGGGAGAGATCCGGCAGCGTATTGGGTCGATAAAATATGAGGAATCTTAGCATGAAACAGAGAATTCAGGCTTAGAGCTATTTATCGAGAAACTAACTATTGTGCTGATTGGTTAGCGCGATCTGGGTTGAAGCAGATTGATAGATATATTTTGCATAAGGATCCGCCGAAAGGAGTTTGGAAGTGTCTCATGCGAGATCGTATGGGTTGGAAGACTCCTCAGACTGTTTTTAGTCCTGGATTATTTGATGATATCGTAGATTAGTATTCCATGATCCGATTGGATCTCCATGTAAACAAAAAAAATGGGGTTCATACTTTTTTTCTATACGTGAAGATAAAAGTTGGGAAAATATTACCAATATCCCTGTTATTTTTCGCACAACACGAGGATTACAATTGTACTTCTCTAGTTTATAAAATTGTTTATTTTAGTTCATGATATATAATAAAGAGTAAATTTCAATTTTAGATCATTAACCATGTTTAAAAATATTTTTAGATTAAATATTTTAAAAATATCATTTTTAATACCAAATATTTTTAAAAATATTGTTTTTAAACAATTTTACTATTTTTCTTAGATATTTCATATATTTTAAATAATTTAAATATTTCAAAGAAATTATATATTTATTTGGTCATATCACAAAATAATTTTTTTATATGAAATGTTCAAATTACCTTTAAAATTTATGAAATATTTAACGAAATAAGTGAAATAATCTAAATACGACACTTTTAAATATATTTGGCCTAAAAATACTTTTAGATCATAAGTACTGGTCTATTTTTGGTATTTTCTTTATAAAAAGTTATTATTCTTGAGTAATTATTCATTCAAATAGTTATTCAATTTAATTTATAAAATAACAAAAAGACCATGAAACTGAAAACGCTACGGAAAATAAAAAAATTAAGTTACTTATATACCTACCTTGTCAACATTCTTACGAAAAAAATCTAAAAACAATAGAATAAGAAAGTAGAGAGAGGTTAGAAATTTTTTCTTAAAAATCTTCCGATTTATATCGTACTTATTTTTGTAAAGAGTTCTAACTAATGATCACGAGATCAAATTCCAACAACAATCCATGTATCTTTTCCGACGATCTTGACCCTTAACATAATAAAAAAAAAACTTCACCTTGAAAACGCCGCCAAGGGGCCCTAGTTCCCGAGAACCTCATGTCTTGAGAAAAAACATAGTTTTGTGCTTTAACAAAAAATGGATAGCCTTACTCTACTTCATAATTCGCCTAAGCAGGTCTTTCTTGGACCACCATTGGCGAGCTTGCAAGAAGATACGAGGAAGAACCCTAACTCATTGCTTATGATCCTTGGTCTGAATTTGGAGGATCGATCTTGGAGGGCTGCCCATCCACATCTGTATTGTGTAAAAAACCATATTTAGTTGCTTTCCTACCATTAGAGGTCATCATAAAAAGTGCAGCTCGGCCGAAGGGGAGCAAGGTAGTTGCGAGTTTTTTTTTAACGTGTGTGATATGGAATTTAGGAATGTTACTAGGATGATGGAGTATGATGCTTCTGAGGTGGAAAATACACGTAATCTTGAAGGGTTGGATGAATATGTGAGGCATTTCTTGGCCAAATCATGGAGCCATCTCATTGAACACCAAGTGTTAGTTAAAAGTGTTCAAACAAAATCTTTGGTAGTAAATGCTTCTAACTTAAGTGCTAATGAGAGCATTGCTTGTATGACCGAAGCACCTTACAAATCAAAGTATGTGGTAGCTTTCGGGCGTGAGAGGACCAACCAAGAATTCGTGAACATGGTCGGGAACTTAGTCACCGATCTGGTAAGGTTGGGCTTAACCCAATTGGAGAAAATGGAAGGGGAATAGAAGGAATGCAACAGTGTGCTCCTTACAAATAGAAATGCCTCGATAGGAATGAAATTAGAATATTTTGAGTCGATTGAAGGTGAGAAGTTATAGCTTATAAAGAACAACGTGTTAATTATTGAACAAACTCTTGGTTTTTCGCTAATAGGATATAGTGTTAGTGAAAGAGTGTCAATATGGTGGATAACTAGAAAATAGTAAAGGAGTGGAATATTGAGTATCAAGTGAGAAATCATCTAAGCAGGCGAATTATATTCAAGTTCAAAAAAGACAAGGATAGAAACTTCATACTCTAAAAAAGGTCATACTCTTCCTATGGAAGGAGGATTCTCCTCTTCGAAGTCCCAGATATTATTGACTTTGGAACTATGAAATCACGAATATCTATACCTGGATCGTGATTAGATACTTGTCACAGAAAGTGCTTACTAACTTGAGCATAGCTAAAGTTGCTTCACAAGTGGGCAAACCAGTTAGAACAAATAGAATAACTATGGTAAGTTTATATCTCGTGTCTTATGATAGATTTATGGGGTCATGAGATATCATTTCAAGGGGTATTTGAAATAATTTCTTGGATTTATCCCCATTATATGATGTTATTTGGTTTTCTAGTTTATCTCGACTTTTATTGTATTTTTGACGCTTTTTGCGTTAATTGTATGTTAAGAGTGTAAAACTCCTAATATGTGGATGACACGAGACCCTAAGATGATGCTAAGAAGTCAAAGAATCAAAGTCAACCACAAGTCAAGGCGTGAAAGGCTAAAAAATCTACGTTAGAGGGTCGAATAGAAATTCAGGAAATTATTTGATATCGACTTTAAACTGTTATCACATACACTTAGTGAGGTTTCTAATCATGCCCTTGGAGCTCAAGATATTCCTTCGAGTCGGGAGCGCGTGAGAGTTAATCGTTTGCAATTTGGGTTGAGAGACAAAGTTATGTTGTTGCTACATGGGTAGCTCAAACCAATTCAGCACAGGTGAAAATATTAATTATGAAGAACTTGTAAAGTTTCGTCAAACGGACACAAGACTCGAGAAGGTCATGGTTTATTTTATCCAACTAAAAGAAGTAGTTAGTATAAGCTAAAAAGCTTTGATGCACAAAACTCTTTCATGACATCACAAAAAGTAGACAACGAATGAGGTTTATTGCAAAAGTCCAATTTCTAAATGGTGTTGAACCTATTTCTAATATTCTATGCATGAAACATATGTGGAATATTATTAAAAAAATTGTTGGTTTCAAGTGTTGATTTGAAATAGTAGATTTGGGTTCTTCGATTGGGGTAGAGTCTTTACTAGAGAGCAAGGTCTACAGTTTTGTAAAGATATTTTTGATGAAAAAATTAAAGAGGTAATATTTTGAATAATTAGAGATAAAATTCCTAGACTGATGGTTATTCATCTCTATTCTTCAAAAAATCATGGGATTTGGTAAATGATGAAGTAATTATGGTGGTACATAAATTTTTCTCTTATGTATTTTTGCTTAAATAATTAAATACTACACTTATTGCACTAATACTGAAGAAAGAAAACCCCAAAAATGGAAGATTATAAGCCAATCTCGTGTTCTAAAATTATTTATAAAGCCATCATGATTAATATTTCAGATAGAGTGAAACATGTTTTGGATGATATTGTTATAATAACAATAGTAGCTCCCCGAGGTGTATGATTAAATTTGATTTGTGTAAAGCTTGCGAGTTGGTTTCATGGGAGTTTCTTCTAGAGGTTTCCAAGGGTCTCAAGTTTCTAATTCAATACATATATTGGATAATGACGTGTGTTATAACTCTCACATTTTTTATGACGATTAAATTCATGGATTCTTCAAGGGTGAAAAAGGATTGAGACAAGGTGATCCTGTATAACTTTATTCCTTTATTTTGTGTCTTGAATACCTCTCTAGGTTCTTGAAGAAGAATATGGATTGTGGATATAATTACCACCCAAAATATAGAAAATCAAGATCACATGGTTGACTTTCACCATCTTATGTTACATGCTAAAGGATCTCTATAGTCGGTGTAGATTCTCATGGATAATTTGATTTTTTTGTTAAGTGTTTGAGTTTTCGATTAAATATGCTCAAATCGAATATTTATTATATGGAGATAAAAAAGGATGCGTTTGAGGATATAATGAAAATTAAATACTCGAGAAGGGAAACATACCTTTTTAGTAATTAGGCGTGCCACTCAGAGCTTCATTACTCTCTAGATATTACAAGTCTTTTATTGATAAAGGTGAGATATATGTTCGATCGTGGAATGCTCACTAATTAAATTAGTGCTCCAAGGGGCACTGTGCTTTTGGTTGTCTATATTTCAGATTCTGGTTTGTGTGAGAAATCGTATCATGACTAATTATAGAAACTTCTGTTAGGATCAGAAATCTCCACAGATTAAATAGAAGACTATATGCTCCCGAATGAAGAAAGTAGTTTTAGTCTTAAAGGTTTATATGCATGGAGCAAAGCCTTACTCATGAAATATTATGAAAAATTACGGAAACAAGGACTCACTTTGAATTATATGGGTACACGTGAAATGTTTTAGTCTTGGATATGGGAAGTGGCTAGAACAGACTCACCCCTTTTGAAACAAGTTTAAATTTTTGAATGAAATTGGAACTTCTTTTGGGGATGTGGAAGTTAGGAAAGTGTTATTAAGATGGGTTTCCTCCAACGACGATCTTTCTACCGCAAACAATCTTTCCACCATCAATGATCTTCCTAATATTAAATATTTTTCTTTATATATCAAGTGTTATGGTATTTTAGCCACCAATCTCTTTCGAGGATTTGGGAAAATATTTTGTGAGACTCGTGTGTAAGTCTTAACATGCAATTAGTTTGGATTCCGTTACAAAAGAGTCTAAGAGCTAAGGATATAATGGTGTATATAGTATTGGATCGATTTTGTCGATTATGTGGTAAAGATTTTGGTGACCATTTGGTGTGATGTGAGAAATTGGGGGAAGGGGAAATTTTGAGTGCACTCAAATGGGTCAAGATTCTAAAGACCCGAAAATAATAGAGAAGAAAAGCATGGTGTATTATCTTTGCTGCTACGGTGTATAATATTAATATTTAGAGAGTACATAACAAAAATGCAATGAGAGATACTACATGTCGTCCCCTGGAGTGTGATATAAATCAACACCAAAAGGAGGGTGACTTCCCACAAGTGTACGGGTAGTTGACAAGTTATAAACTTGATAAGTGTGAGTGAAAATATCACCGATTCAAGCAAAGAAGAAGAAACGATTTTGAAAGAGATGAATGTAAAATCAATTTAAATGTAAACTAACTATTACAAGAATTGAAATTACAAATGAAAATCAACTTACACGGAAAACGAAACACTAATACACGGAAAAACAATAATCCTAGCGTTAAAAAAGATTTTCCGGCGTACCGGTATCTTCTAACGGAAAGACTACTACAACAGCTGTTTTTATCTCGGAGGAAAAGGGAGAAGTGTTTGTTTGCTTTGTTGATTTTCGGTAAGATTACAAGTGGGGAGTGAGCACTATATATAGGGGAGGGGAAGTTCTGAAAAGCCTTGTCAATTGTAACGGACCAATCACGTCCGTGATTTCCTCCAGTAAATGATTGACTGTTTTGGATTTGATTTGATTCCACACGTTTCTGGTGACTTTTAATTCCCCCACGTTTTGACTGCAAGTGTAACCGCGGGTTGACTTGTCTTTTAATCCACACGTTTTGATTGACGAGTTGACCAGCTAATGGAATAATCATCTTGATGGGAGCGTGATTGGTGGAGCCTTGTCTTCCGTTTTTCTTTTGATAGATTGCCAGCTTCACTATAAGAGCTGGACCCAAAACTTGTTTCATTTTTCATTTTTTGACTCCCCAAACTCCCCAAACTCCCCCACGAGCCCACGAGCCCACGAGCCCACGAGCCCACGAACCACGAACCATGCCCACGCCTCACGCCGCCGCCGGTGCCGGTGCCGGGCCGGGCGGGTGGTGGTGGTGGTGGTGCGCGCGTGTGGGTTTGTCCAATGCCTTTTCACTTGCATGGGGTTGTGCTCTTTGGAAGCTAAATGCCATCACAATGGCTAAAAGAATCTCAAAAGTCTTTTTGCCCACCGATGTGGGAGAAAAACCTTTTGTTTTCTTTATAATGTTCCAACAATCCCCTACACATTTGAAGTCTAGCAAAAGGTTTTGAACGAAGGTGATCAGGTTTCCATGACTTTCAGCGTGTGGGTGAATTGTACTTAAGTGTCAATATCTTTCGATTTGAATTGTCACGTAGTGAAGTGAGGCAACCACCGAATTCCGTTTAAGTGAACATACTCTTGAACTTTAACGGTTTCCGATAGAGGCCCTCACAACACATACTCTACCCTGCTGAAAGTTATGGTCTCCTCGAACCTCACCTTTCAGTTTTGTTCATCAAGTCCTTCTCTAAGAACCACCCTTGTGGGCTATGAACTTTGTGGATACCTTTATTTACATTTGTTCAAGGACGTCTCCTTAACATTTCGTTTATAAAGGTTTGGGGTTTTGCTACTACCCTTGAATTCATCAAGTCCTTCTCGCAAGGACCACCATATAGGCTATGAATTCTGATTCATCAAGTCCTTCTCGAAAGGACCACCACAAGTGGCTATGAATCCATATTGCTTTAGTTTTATGCCATATGGATGAATGAAGATCATCTTGACTCAAGAGTCACATGTTCCCCATTAATGGGTCTCAACCCCATCCCCCTCGACGTATCCAGAACTACTCTCCTGGGTAGGCCTTTGGTAAAAGGATCAGCGAGATTTTCTTCTGATCGTACATACTCCAAGGCTATCACACCATTCTTCAGTAACTGTTTTACTGAGCCATGTCTGATGCGTATATGTCTCTTCTTTCCATTGTATGCACTTTGATGAGCAACTGCAATGGCTGCTTTTGAATCACAATGGATACACACAGGTGTGGCCTTACCTTCCCAAAGGGGCACATCTGCTAAGAGACTTCTCAACCACTCAGCTTCTTGTCCAGCCATCTCTAGTGCTATAAACTCAGACTCCATGGTGGAGCGTGCTATACAAGTCTGTTTAGAGGACTTCCACGATATAGCACCTCCTCCTAAGGAGAAAACATAACCACTGGTGGAGTTGACTTCGTCATTGTCAGAGATCCAGTTTGCATCACAGAATCCCTCAAGAACTGCAGGGAAAGAGCTGTAATGCAGTCCTAGGTCCACAGTACCTCGCAGGTACTTTAGAAGACGACGAAGTGCAACCCAGTGGTCATTACTCGGGTTATGAGTATAGCGACTAAGTCTACTGACGGCGTAGGCAATATCGGGTCGAGTGTAGTTCATTAAGAACATCACACTACCTATAATTTTGGCATATTCATTTTGGGATACAGCATCTCCAGAATTTTTAGATAAATGAATACTAGAATCATAGGGAGTATTTACAGGTGTCAACTCAAAGGAGTCGAATTTCTTCAACATCCTTTCTACGTAATGAGACTGACTCAGGGAAATACCATTACTGCTCCTAATGATTTTTACCCCAAGAATTACATCAGCTTCTCCCATGTCTTTCATGTCAAACTTAGAAGACAAGAAGCGTTTGGTCTCATTTATGGTATGAAGAGAAGTGCCGAAGATGAGCATGTCATCTACATACAGGCAGATGATGGTACACTCTGATCCTCCTACTTTGGAGTAAACACATGAGTCAGAAGTGTTGACCACAAACCCATTGGAGATAAGGGTACTATCGAGTTTTTCATACCATTTTTTGGGTGCCTGTTTTAAGCCATACAAAGACTTCTTTAACTTGCACACTTTATCCCATTGACCAGGAACCACACACCATTCAGGCTGGGCCATATAGATCTCTTCATCTAGGTCCCCATTCAGAAACGCAGTCTTAACATCCATTTGATGTATGACAAGTTTGTGAATGACCGCAAGAGCGATGAGGGTCCTAATGGTGGCGATTTTGGTCATAGGGGAATAAGTGTCGAAGTAATCAAGGCCTTTCTTTTGGGTAAAACCCTTAATAACAAGCCTAGCTTTGAATTTTTCTATTGAGCCATCTGGTCTCAATTTTTTCTTGAAAATCCATTTGTTGTTTATGGGTTTGCTGCCTTTGGGTAAGTCAGTTAATTCCCATGTATGATTACTTCTAATAGACTCAAGTTCGCTATTAATAGCTTCTTTCCAAAAACTAGCATCTACCGATCTCAAAGCATCGGCATAAGTTTTTGGGTCTTCCTCCATGAGGAGACAGGTGACAACTTGTTCACTTATCAGGTCAATGTGAAAACCTTCGGTTAAGAAGGCTGTGATAAAATCAGGTCCGAAACTGGTCTCGGTCCTACGCCTCTTGCTCCTCCTAAGTTCTTCCTCAGGAATACTACTAGGCTCATAGGAGGTAGAGGGGCCAGGGGCACTATCACATAAGGGAACATTAACCTCATCAGATAAGTTACTAGAAGACAAAGAAGCATCAACAGTATGCACAGTTTTCAAAGGGAAGATGTTTTCAAAGAATTCAGCATCTCTAGATTCAAAAACAGAGTTATCGTCTAATGATAGGAATCTATAGGCTGCACTATTCTGAGCATACCCTATGAATACAGAGTCTATTGTTTTAGGTCCAACAGTGACTGTTTTAAAATCGGGTAGTTTGACTTTAGCCAGACACCCCCACACTTTTAAAAATTTCAGGTTAGGTGGGAACCCTTTCCACATCTCATATGGGGTCTTATCTAGGGATTTATGGGGTACCCTATTAAGGACATAACATGCTGATAGAACAGCTTCCCCCCACATGTTGGTTGGTAAACCTGAACTTATTAACATAGCATTCATAGTCTCTTTAAGGGATCTATTTTTCCTCTCAGCTATGCCATTTTGTTGGGGTGTATAGGGGGCACTAAGTTCATGGATTATCCCATTTATTTCACAAAACTCTTTAAGTGAATTAGAACTATATTCGCCTCCTCTATCTGACCTAAGTCTTTTGATTTTACAGTCTAGTTGATTTTCTACTTCAGCTTTGTATTTTAAAAACGCGTTTTCCGCCTCGTCTTTAGTTTTAAGAAGATACACTTTAGTGAACCTAGAGTAGTCATCTACAAAGGTTATATAGTAAAGTTTTCCTCCTCTACTAGCGGAGTTTTTAAAATCAGCTAAGTCAGAATGCACTAGTTCAAGGAGACTAGTCTTTCTAGTGGTCACGGGCTTAAAGGGCTTCTTCGCAAGTTTGGACTCTACACAAATTTGACATTTGGAAAAATCATCTATTTTATTGAGGGGTATTAGTCCAAGTTCTTTAAGCCTTTTAATAGAGGAGATATTAAGGTGACCTAGTCTACCATGCCAAGTGTCAAGAGATTCAACAACATAAGCAAAATCAGAGGCATTCTCATTCATTGGTACAGTATTTAAAACAAACAAACCACCATTCATGTACCCTTTTCCCACAAATTCATCATTTTTGGTAATAACCATTTTCCCCCCTTCAAATACAAGTTTAAGGCCTACTTTATTAAGAAGAGCTCCGGAAACTAGGTTCCTACGGAGACAGGGGACGAAGAGAACATCATTCAACTCTAGGGTTTTACCAGAAGTGAGTTTGAGAGAAACCTGTCCTTTACCGAAGACCATGGCGGTTGAGGAGTCACCCATGTAGACAAATTCACCATTTGTTGCTTCTTCGAATTTCTTGAACATGGATCTCGTTGAGCAGAAATGACGAGAAGCTCCAGTATCAAGGATCCACTCGGTTTTGTTCTCAATTGGGTTTACCTCGACCATTACTGCAGCGATAACCTCTTCAGTCTCGACCAGATTTACGGCAGGTTTAGGACCTTGATCGGCTCTAAGTTTGCATTCGAAAGCCCTATGTCCTTCCTTCCCACAACAGTAGCAAGCTCCTTTGGGTTTCTGAATCTTACCAGAGGTTTTGAACCCACCACCTTTGGAGTTGCCGCGGTTCTTGTTCCCCCCAGATTTGGATTTGTTGTGGCCTTGTTGTTTACCCTTTCCTTTGAACCTGCCTTTGTTACCTTCACCAGAACTTTCAACAAGATTAGCTTTGGAGGATTGAGTAGGAAAAGAGATAGACCTGTCTTTGAGTCGATTAGCCTCTTCGACTTGAATGTGGCTAATCAGCTCTTGTAGTGTCATTTCCTTCTTCTTGTGCTTAAGTTGATTGCGGTATTCGCTCCAGGAAGGTGGAAATTTTTCTAGCAAGATATTGACTTGGAGAACTTCACACATTTTCATACCCTCAGCAATCACATCTGCGCAAAGGTTCTCATAGATATGGAGTTGTTCGGTCATGGGTTTTTGATCGGTGAGACGGAAGTTGTACCAGGCCCCAGTTACATATTTCTTCTTACCCGAATCCTCAGCCCCATATTTTTTCTCAAGTATCTCCCATATGATCTTTTCCGATTTTTCTTTGGCAAGAAGATCAAATATGAGATTTGACACGTTGTTCAACATCCATCCTCGAGCCATGGTGTTAGCTCGCTTAAACTTGGCTTCCAGAGCAAGATGCCTAGTCTGTTCTTCTTCAGTGGGAACCCCATTGTCCACTAAATGTGGAGGATCCTCGTATAAAACAAAGTCCAGTTCGTACTGTTCAAGACAGATAAGGATCTTTTGTGCCCAACGTTTGTAGTTGGAACCATTAAGAGATTCCACCTGATTCACGTTGGGAAAGGCCTTTGCATTCAATGATGAAGCAACTGTCGTGTTTGGAAAAGCCATTAAAAAACGGTGATAAGATAAAAGCTACGGAAAATCTTTTTTAAATTGTGAGTGAAAATATCACCGTTTAAAGCAAAGAAGAAGAAACGATTTTGAAAGAGATGAATGTAAAATCAATTTAAATGTAAACTAACTATTACAAGAATTGCAATTACAAATGAAAATCAACTTACACGGAAAACGAAACACTAATACACGGAAAAACAATAATCCTATCGTTAAAAAAGATTTTCCGGCGTACCGGTATCTTCTAACGGAAAGACTACTACAACAGCTGTTTTTATCTCGGAGGAAAAGGGAGAAGTGTTTGTTTGCTTTGTTGATTTTCGGTAAGATTACAAGTGGGGAGTGAGCACTATATATAGGGGAGGGGAAGTTCTGAAAAGCCTTGTCAATTGTAACGGACCAATCACGTCCGTGATTTCCTCCAGTAAATGATTGACTGTTTTGGATTTGATTTGATTCCACATGTTTCTGCTGAATTTAATTCCCCCACGTTTTGACTGCAAGTGTAACCGCTGGTTGACTTGTCTTTTAATCCACACGTTTTGATTGACGAGTTGACCAGCTAATGGAATAATCATCTTGATGGGAGCGTGATTGGTGGAGCCTTGTCTTCCGTTTTTCTTTTGATAGATTGCCAGCTTCACTATAAGAGCTGGACCCAAAACTTGTTTCATTTTTCATTTTTTGACTCCCCAAACTCCCCAAACTCCCCCACGAGCCCACGACCCACGCCCACGCCTCACGCCGCCGCCGCCGCCGCCGGTGCCGGGCCGGGCGGGGGGGTGGTGGTGGTGGTGGTGCGCGCGTGTGGGTTTGTCCAATGCCTTTTCACTTGCATGGGGTTGTGCTCTTTGGAAGCTAAATGCCATCACAATGGCTAAAAGAAGCTCAAAAGTCTTTTTGCCCACCGATGTGGGAGAAAAACCTTTTGTTTTCTTTATAATGTTCCAACAATAAGTACGGAAGATTATCGTCTCCATAAGGACTATCAAGTTTATTCTTAATGTGTTTGGAAGTATAATAATGAATAGTTATAAAGGAATGACAAGAAAGGTAAATTAATTACACTAATAGAAAGGTTTTCGAATATTAGAGAAATATGCTTGAGTATGCTAGTAATTCCCAAAGTTGGTTAATTTGATCTTTCAAGATAAAAGGGAAAATGGGTTATTTCGTATTAGTCGAGATTCTAATATCTTCCCAACCCCTTCCAGGTAAATAAGAAGTTATCCTACGGTATTAGAGACCTCTTGCGAGTGATCCTAGAATAATTTTGAACGATCATTGGTTCAAACTCTAATGACTACTTAGCTAGCCAAGACCTTTCGTCTCACTTATGCACACAAAGTGTTTATATGTTAAGTTTGTAATTAAACCCCCCTCTCAGACGCTAGATTAATTTCTAACACTACTCACTATTTGGATAGAATATGGATAGGAAAGAATCACAAACATATACACAATAGAAATAAACATAATTTAGTTAAATACAAAATTCCAAAATCAATTAAACTTTATAACAATCATCTAAGGTTCATACATTAAGTAATCCTCAAGCAAAAGAGATTTTCGTTCATATTTAAATAAGAAAACTAATGAATTAAAATGCAAGAGTCATGTTTAAAATACAAATTGGAATGAAGTTACTCTTTTGGTTGATCAGAAGTGGAGCTTCGACAAGGAAGAATGGTGGTTTTTGAAGTAAAAACATTCTTCTCCTTCTCTCTCTCTCTCTCTCTCTCTCTCTCTCTCTCTCTCTCTCTCTCTCTCTCTCTCTCTCTCTCTCTCTCTCTCTCTCTCTCTTCAAAAAATGAGTGAATAAAATGTTGTGTATGATTTATAAGCTGCTAAAATACTTATATACTAGGCTAAAATCATTTTGGGGCCTGACGGGCTCACTTAGATGGGTTAAAATAGCCCACCCCTTTTTTAGCCTAGTCCTGGACTTGTTCGAGTCACAGTGGAAACAAATGGCATAACTTCTTTATTTCAACTCTGAATTGACTTCGTCACTTCTCACGCGTCATTGACTTCAAGCTCTATCCAAACCAAAAGGAATTTCGTCCAAATCTACGATCAACTAATTGTGGTGGTTGAATCAATGTGACATTAAGATTTTGCTGGTAAACGCTCTAATTTTTCCAAAGTGACTTTAAGCTCATTTCACACCTTTACTTGTGGTTTGACTTGACTTTTTGTCTTCTCCTCGTCATCTTGGAATCTCGTGTTAATCATGTACCTAAAAACTACACTTTTAACACACAATTGAAGCCAAAAATTTCAATAGATCGAAATATGTCTAAAATAAAAAAGAAAGTACAATATGTCGAATACTAGTGAAAAATCCATCACTTTATCTCAATAAACTCTCAAATATATGTCTAATGAATAGGTTAATCTATTACAAAAAAAGAAGACATTACTATACCTTCAAAAGATGCGATTTCCAAGAAAACTAAAGTGTGAACTTTTTACATTTTATTTGCATTATACCCGTCATGCCTTGATGGATCATAATGAGACGTTTAGAGTTATTCCTTAAAATATTGTATAACAATTAGATAAATACCATTTAAACTTTCAAATTAGATATATACCACATTTCTTTTCTCTTATCAATACAATTTTACCTAAAAAAAAACCTCCTTACAGAAAGGAGAAAGGAAAATGAAAGAAAAAAAGAAAGAAAAAGTGAAAAAGACACCTCCCCACTAAAAACATAGAAAGGAGAGTTTAAAATATTACAAAAATGATTTTTCGTTTTTCTTTTACTTAAACCTCACGGTAAAAGTGCATTACTTTTTTTTTAAGTCTTTGCTATATTTATAATGAATTAGACCTAAAACTTCTTAAATCTTAAATGACTATTGCACTTTTTAATAGGTTTCTGTATTTTAATGGGTTAAGTATATTATTTATGGGTTGTACATAGTGTTCTAAAAAAAACCGTCTAACCGCTTAGGTGTTTCGCCTAGACGTTCCAAAGACGATTCATTTAAAATTTCTCTAGACGGTTGCTTAAAGGTTAGTCTACGCGTAATCTAATTAATAAATTACTCAATGAGTCGCCCAACCTGAGTACTACCTAGCATGCTAAATAACCAATTCAATCTAATCTGACGGACACATAAACAAAATATACAGAAAAAACTAATTAGGTTAGAGTTTGAACGCGCTAGAAAGAAAAGAAAGTATGATTTTTTAAATTTCAAATCTAGATTGCCTGAATTGATTATTTTTTAGGTTAATAATATTGAATTATTATTATTTTATAGTTAAATATGTGTTATTTATGTTAAATTGATCTACTTAAAGTATATTAGGATTTAAATATTATTCAAATTAATATTTTAGTAATATATATTTAATATAAAATAATATAAAATTCGCATGCATAAAAACGACCTAAATTTTGATTTATAGGTCGCTTAACTATATAGGTGCAACCAGGTGAGCTAGCTCATCTGGCCAGGGCTCTGTCTCTCAAGTGAGAGGTACAGGGTTCGAATCCCGCAGGCGGCAGAAAGTTATTAAAAAGTTTGGAAACTTCTCTCAAGTGAGAGGTACATGGTTCGAATCCTGCAGGTGGAAGAAAATTATTATGTTTGGAAAGTTTCCAAGGTCCAAAACCCTCCACAACCTAGTTCTGATTACCTGGAGGTAAAGGTTGTCACATTTTCTTTTACATACATATCTTAAATATTTATTGAATCATATAATATTAAATTTGGGGTAAAAGTAGTATAAATAAAGAAAAAATGTCTTGATTTTTTAAAATATAATTTTTTTAGAACAATTATTTTTAATATAAGTGACAACTTTTTAGGAATGAAAAGAATAGTGTATATATATATATATATATTTTAATAAAAATTTGTTAGAAAATTTTATTAGACAATTATTAAAGTGTTTCGGGCAAAATCACCCCAATATATATATATATATATATATATATATATATATATATATATATATATATATATATATATATATTTTTAAAAATTATTGACAAATTTATTAGACAATTCTTAAAGTGTATTTGGCAATCACCCCTCTATAGTCATTAGTCCAGACAACCGAAAACTAATGAAAACATGTACTCTAAATTGAATAAATGCTTATAGGCATGTTAGGTTTTATTAAATGTCATTTATAGTAACGACGATAGGCATAAGTCACAACCAATTTTTATGTATTCGAATAAATGCTACTAATCAATAGTGTCTGGACTTGGTTAACTCAAGCTACCAACTAGTGATCTCCCACTTAACACAACGTGCATGCATATTTTTATTGTTCTTTTTGTGTACAGTTTTGTAAGTGGATGTATTAAACATATTCAAGTGCATATGGAGAGTTGATGGAAGTAGTTAATTGTCAAGTTGGATGTAGAATAGGCATATTTCAATTTCGATGAGTCATTAATGGCCACATAAGTAGGAAAAATTGGGTCATGAAAATGAAAGCTTGAAAAACCTACCTAGCGGTTAATTATTTTTAGAAATCCAAAAAATCAAAACATTCATCAAAAAGTCCTAATTAAAAAATCATTATAACAAAAGACTAAGTTTGATTTTTTACCCTTATACCTTTACTTAATTCGTTATTGGTACATATCAATATTTTTAAGTTTTGTACCGACCAATATTTATGTTCGTTTTTTACGTTTTACGGTCAATAATAGTATTTTTCTAGACTTATAGAGGGTTTTTGTTTATGTACAAGGTTATTGTTCGGTATTATTTAGAAACCGATCGAATATATCATGTCGTGATACTCCCATTGGTACGTGCCAAACAAATTTTTTATCGAAAAAACAATACACAAATCTATTCACGGTAACTTTTTTCACGATAAAAACAAATTGGTACATTCTAAATACATCGTGTTGGTACATTCCTAACACATCTAAATCTAGATTAAAAACATAGAAATCTTTTTACAATATATACTGGAATTAAAAAGAAAAAGAAAAAAAATACTTAATCAGAAATTAAAAAAAAGGAATAAAGGGAAAAACTAATCTGAACAAAAAATTTAAAAAAAACTAAAAACACCACCGCCTTAGGAACGGTTGGGGCTGGGTATTCTCGCTGCGTGTTGGGCCTGGACAGTGGGATGTTGGTCATGAGGAGCGGCGGAGAGGCTAGAGATGCCGAAAATGGTGATGTTGCTGGCGTGGAAGAGACTGGCCCAAAGATCTGGATCTCCATCTATAAGAACGGCGGGGCTCTAGTGGTGGAGAACGACCACGAAGCCTGGAATCGTGGAAGGTTGATGAGATCTGGAAGTTGAGCGGCAGGGATGGAGATCTGGAAAAGAAAGCAGAATGGGCTTCGTGCGCTGCTGCCTGGAGATGCGACTTGGTGGTGGAGGCGTGCGCGATGGCCGGCGTTTCTGGGTGTGAAGGTGATCGATGGTCGGCGGCTACTGAAACTCGAGCCTTACCGTGATGCTGGTCTCCCCGTTCACTGACGCTCGAGACATGGGATGCACGAGATCTGCTGGTCTCCGTTCATGGAGGCGCTCAGGCGGGAACAATGGAGGCGCTCAGGCCGAGAGAATGGCCGCGTTGCTCAGGAGATGAAGAGAGAAAGCCAACCATGATCAAGGGACGGCGTGCGCGATGGTCGACGACGGTGTGCTTGAGACGGCGAGGGGGCGGGGTATTGGCTTTGGAGAGAGAGTGAGAGAGAGCGTAGGAGAGGGAATGAGAGAGAGTGGCCAGGTCTGATAAAATAACGTAACCTAATAGGGTTTTTTTAGCCTTTTCTTTTTACTAGTAGTAGAAGTATTGAGATTAGGAGGATTTTTGAGACTTTTTGTTGGTTGGGTTTTAGTGGTTTGGTTTGGTGAAGATTTTATGAGTATTTCATATCTTATAAGGCTATTTAAAATAATTGTCCCTTAATTATAATTCTTTACTCGCTACTCATACATTTGATGTTTTTTACGGTGATTAAAAAATAACATTTTATTAAAACCAACATAAACATTAAAATATATTATCACATCTTAACAAAATTACAAGCACAAAGAAAATAAAAAATTGCAATTTAATAAAATACCAAAAATAAAACATGTACGTTATTTCTAATTAATTAAATCACATATTCAAATACACTGGGAATAACACCTGGACTTAAAACCTCACATTCAAGCAAAGGATCTCAATAATAACTAAGCTGTAACAGTAATGGTTAGAATATTAACCGTAACTGATGAATCTCTGATCTGATAAAAATTCCAACTAATGGTGCATCCATGAAGGTTCAGTTCTCACAAAAGATAATCGGTGGATAATCCGTTAGGAATTGGTTTTTTTACAAAATTCGACAGATAGTCCAAAATCCGAATAAAATATGAGAAATTAAAAGTAAATATATATATATATATATATAAAAAGATATTCTATCTATACAAATATCAAACATAGTAAGACTGATAGTTGGTCAAGTGGTTAGACTACTCAATAGAGCCCAAGAGGTCTTGGGGTCAAATTTTACTGAAGTCAATTGGATCTGAATCCAAGTGGCTCTCCCATGTATCAAAAAAAGAAAAATATCAAACATAATATCCACCAAATAAAATTATTCCATACATAAAGCACCTAATTGATTTTATCTAGTTTATTATATTGCATAATACCTATTTATGGTCACCCAATAATTAAGTAGCTAGTTTTATAATTTTAAAAATATTTCATAAGATTTTATTATTTAGCCGCGGCATATTTGGTAAAAATAAATTAAAATCCGATGGTTAATGGATGCGTATTTGGTAATTCTTTTCTTAATGGATGTGGATGTGGTTAAATCGGTTAGGTTATGATCTTTAATAATAAAAACATTTATGGTTTTTGGTATTTTTGCGATAAATCAAACTGTTGCCATCCCTAGATCCACTAGACGGGATTTAAAGACTTATCACACGAGATAGTTGCGACTGGAAAACCCTGAGGTGTATATATACTTCAATTTTTAGGGACTTGATGTGAAGAATAGTGACACGTACCACATTCTTAGAAACTCCATTGTATTAAAAATAGGGAAAATGACCCAAAAAATCAAAATAATATTATTTTCAGCCCAATAACATCAATGACAAAATTTCTGCCCAATAACATCATTAACTAAATTTTGTCCTTGATGGGAATCGTCCTTGACGGGAATCGTCCTTGATGGGAATCGTCCTTGACGGGAATCGTCCTTGATGGGAATCGTCCTTGACGGGTAAACATGTAATCTTATAATAGTAAGTTAATGGATGATTCTTTGGGGCAAGTATAATATTTTTTTGATTTTTTGGGTCATTGACCCTTAAAAATATACAATGTAATAATGAATATGTATTATAATTAATAGTTGAAATTCAACGCTAATAAACTTAGAACCCTTTTGAAAAAATTTATTGTAGATTAGACATATTTTTAGAATAAATTTAGAATATTAGTAAAAATTATTAAATATATTTTTAAAATCTAGATCATTGTATATTTTTTTTACGAAACGTGTAATAATTTTGAATCATTTTTAAAACTTTAAGAAAAAAGGTATTTCAAACGTATACTTAACAAATAAGAACTTTAAAAGTAATTGAGCATATCCTTCAATTTTTTTTTTTTTTTTTTCTTAAGGTAGGGTTGTAAAAGACGTTCAAAGTAGGCATTTCATCTTTTTTAACAAATTAGCGTAATAATTTTTTGTTTGTCTACTTATAGTTTGAATTGATGGATTAAATTTCTATCTTTGTAATTTATGAGATATTAACGTGGTTCCTGCTTTTAAAAGTTACGTTAATATATCATAAATTACAAAGATAGTAATTTAATCCATCCGTTGATCAAACTATAAGTAGACAAACAAAAAATCCAATACCGTATCAAATACAATTTGTTTTGCAGCCTATAAAGAGAGTCAAAACAGAATCAAATTAAAGTAAAATCAAGAACAAATCTCACCAAGTTCTAAAACTATTCAAGCACAAGACTGGTCAGCCAAATAAAGCCTTACCAAAAATTTACTACTCAACCTAAAGTAGTGCTCAAAAGTAGTTGCTATAGTCGCTTTACAAAGAGACATTTCTACCCTTACCATTTGTTTAATCATTATTATTAACATATAATAGAATATGCTCGTGGTCATCAAGAGAAACACAATCTAATTTGAAACACAAAATCCATTCTTTTTACCTTATTGATTATAACATTCTGTTGTGGTTGTATTGAAATTTTCTTACAATAGATCCACTTTTGATGGTCATTTCATGATACTTAGTTTAGTCCAACGCTGTTAAGCATTCTGAAGAAACAGTAGTTGTTTCTCGCTCCAATCATATCTGCTTCTATCTCTGTCATGTGTTGTTTTGGTCTGAACCCCATGTTCCACTTCAATCTTTGGAACAAAATATGAGATGGGTATTTCTTATCTCAGCCATTAGAGCCCACATGTAGTTTGATTGAACTATCTCAATGCATGTTTTTTGACGTCGGCAATGGCTTTTGCTGCACATATAAGCTTATGCTTCTTGTAACCCTTGTTCTATCTCTACCTTTCTAACCTGAATTGAGGTGGGTTTATCATATTTCAGCCATTAGAGAGCTTATGTAAGCTTTTCTTGAACCGACATGCAGACTTGCAGAGTGACGTCAGCAATGGCTTCTGCGACTTGGATAAAGCTTCTACTTCTTGTAACAATACAAGTTTTATTATGCTTTCTTGTTCCAGTTGTTTATAGTGTTACAGACCCGAATGATCTTGCTATATTGAATGCTTTTCGAAAAGGGTTGGAAAATCCCGAGCTTTTGAAATGGCCTGAAAGTGGTGATGATCCATGTGGTCCACCTAGTTGGCCATACATTTTCTGTGAAGATAACAGAGTTTCACAGATTCAAGCAAAGAATTTGGGGTTAAAGGGTAATTTACCTCAAAACTTTAATCAATTATCAAGTTTGTGGAATATTGGTTTGCAGCAGAATCAACTCAGTGGAATGTTACCATCTTTGAGCGGTATGTCGAAATTGAAGAATGTCTACTTGGATTTTAATAACTTCGATTCGATCCCGTTGGATTTTTTCGATGGACTCGTGAGTTTAGAGGTAATGGCTTTAGATCACATTCCACTTAATGTCTCTAATGGTTGGTCATTGCCTATTGGTTTGCAAGATTCATCTCAATTGACGAATCTTACTTTGAGCGATTGTAATTTAGTCGGTCCTTTACCTGAATTTTTGGGTAACTTTGCATCTTTATCGGTGTTAAGGGTGTCACATAATAGGATTACCGGGGGTATTCCCGCAAGTTTGAAGGGCTCTATGTTGAGGGTACTATTGTTAAATGATCAGTCCGGTGATGGTATGACCGGTCCAATTGATATAGTCACAACAATGGTTCCACTCACAAGTCTATGGCTTCACAGTAATCATTTTTCCGGTAAAATCCCCGAGAATATCGGTGATTTGACTTCTTTACAAGATCTCAATCTCAATGGAAATGATCTTGTGGGCCCGATCCCCGATAGCTTGGCGAGTATGAAACTTTCCAATTTGGATTTGAACAACAATCATCTCAACGGTCCAATCCCAATGTTCAAAGCGGTGAATAAGACGTATACATCAAACGTTTTTTGTCAATCGGATCCCGGTGTTCCTTGCGCATCGGATGTTACGGCTCTATTGGATTTTTTAGATGGTGTGAATTACCCTTTAAAGCTTGTCGAGTCATGGTCGGGAAATAATCCATGTGAAGGGCCATGGCGGGGGATAAGTTGCGGTGGAGCTAACGGGAAAGTTAATATCATAAACTTGGCGAAAAACGATCTTTCCGGTACATTGAGTCCTTCCATTGCAAATTTGGATTCTCTTACTCACATCTACCTTGGGTCCAACAATCTTTCGGGTACGATTCCTGTAAGTTGGACTACCTTGAAATCTTTATCAATATTGGACTTGAGTAACAATGATATATCTCCTCCTTTACCCATCTTTAAAAGCACCGTTAGACTCTTGTTGAATGGAAATTCTTTGTTTAACTCAAACTCGGCCGAAAAATCGCCTTTACCAAATAATTCCTCGCCGGGCTTGGGGTCGGGTTCGGGCTCAGGCTCAGGCTCGGTCTCACCGTCCTCTCCTTTTCCATCTTCTCCAAACGCAACTGGAAACGCAAATCACGATGCGGATTCAATTAAAGAAAAGAATTCAAAGAATTCAAAGCTAGTCGCCATAGTGGCCCCCATTGCGGGTTTCGCGGCTCTACTACTTTTCCTCGTGCCTTTATCCATTTATCTACATAAAAAGAAGCGCGAATCTCCAAGTTCAATTGTGATTCATCCGAGAGACTCATCGGGGTCGGATAACACGGTCAAGATTGTGGTTGCAAGTAACACTACTGGAAGTTTGACCGGGACGGGAAGTGGTTCGGCTAGTGTAAATAGTAGTGAATCCCACGTCATCGAAGCGGGTAATTTGGTAATTTCGGTTCAAGTTCTTCGAAACGTGACTAATAACTTCGCCCCAGAGAATGAACTAGGACGAGGCGGATTTGGTGTCGTTTACAAAGGAGAATTAGACGACGGAACGGAAATCGCGGTGAAAAGAATGGAATCAGGAGTCGTTAGTAACAAAGGTTTAGACGAATTTCAATCGGAAATCGCGGTTCTTTCTAAAGTTCGTCACCGACATTTAGTATCCCTTCTAGGTTATTCTATCGAAGGTAATGAGAGACTTCTTGTTTATGAATATATGCCACAAGGTGCTTTAAGTAAGCATCTTTTCCATTGGAAAAGCGAGAATGTAGAGCCTTTATCTTGGAAGAGAAGGCTAAACATTGCACTAGATGTTGCTCGAGGAATAGAGTATTTACATGCGCTTGCTCATCGGAGCTTCATTCATAGAGATCTTAAATCGTCTAATATCTTGCTTGGTGATGATTTTAAAGCCAAAATATCGGATTTTGGGCTCGTGAAACTCGCACCTGATGGAGAGAAGTCCGTGGTGACGAGGCTTGCTGGAACATTTGGATATCTAGCACCGGAGTATGCTGGTAAGTATTTTATTCTCACTTCTCATTTAGTTTTATCTATCTTCTTGCAATATATTCTTTTGAGGAAAACACGGAAATATCAGATCCTTTCTTATATGGTAAATAATTCGTTTGGTCCCTTATCTTGCAAGTTTTAATCCCTTATCTTTTGATTTTATAACAACGTTAGTCATATGTATCAAACATAACACTTGAATCCCTTTATCTTTCTATTTGTATCAATGTTAGTCCTTTTTTCTTAGTTTCATTATGTCGTCTTTTCACAATATATGTGGCAATGTTATTTAAATTCATTTATTTATTTATAACAATTAATTAATTAATTTAAATTATTTCTGAAAGCATGTTAATAAATTAAACTCTTTATTCAGTTATGGGAAAGATCACTACGAAATCCGATGTCTTTAGTTTTGGTGTTGTACTAATGGAGCTCTTAACGGGAAGGATGGCACTGGACGAGGATAGACCAGAGGAGAGCCAATACTTAGTTTCATGGTTCTGGAAAATTAAATCAAACAAAGAGAAATTAATGGCAGCCATTGATCCAGCATTGGATGGGAAAGAAGAAGCTTTTGAAAGCATCTCCATTGTTGCTGAACTTGCCGGACATTGTACAGCAAGGGAACCAAGTCAACGGCCAGATATGGGACATGCTGTAAATATACTCTCGCAACTAGCCGAGAAATGGAAGCCACTTGATCTTGATCCAGAGGAATATTCTGGCATTGATTATAGCCTTCCGTTGAATCAAATGGTGAAGGGTTGGCAAGAATCTGAAGGGAAAGATTTTAGTGGTGTGGATCTTGAAGATAGCAAAGGAAGTATTCCGGCAAGGCCTACCGGATTTGCTGAATCGTTCACTTCTACTGATGGACGATAGAACGAGGATTGTTGCTTTTGTTTTTGTTCATGTAGATAGCTCGGTTTTTTGTGTTTGTGGATTTTTTTTTTTTTTTTTGTGGTGATCAAAGCATCATGACTTTGGGTTTATTTTTCTGTAATATGTAGATATGTACTTCATCAGAAAACTGGTAATCAAATGGTTATTTTTTCGGAATTGGATCTTGATGAATACTTATATAAAGTTTTTGAGTGTGGGAAAATTATAATTTTAAATGCTTGATAAAAGATGGATATTCATCAACCACGACAAATTGAGGCTTTATCTGAATATCTTTTTTTTTTTTTAATCTGAGACTCATAACATAAATAGCACCACAAAATTTCCAGTACAGAATCCAGATATTAGATGACAAGAACAAATTTAAAACAACAAATTCAAAGCTCAACTGAAAAAAAAAGTATCATCAAACTAAACCAGGAAATTAAACGCTCATCTAAAATTACGATCTTGCCCTTTTCATTTTTAGGCTCCCAAAAGACACTTAAGACCTTGGCTTCTCTTTCTTCTCCTTGAAAAGAGCTAAAAGAGATACACCTGAAACCTTCACAACCTTAAACCTTACTCCGGGAATATCTCCTACAGCATGTCCTTTACGTCCAAATCCAGCTATCAATACTTCATCATTTTCCTCAATGTAGTTTAAACAACAGATCGAGAAACAGATCGAGATGGTGGGGGTGGAGTAACCCGATAATTTATTGGAAACTTAATACTCCCAAATGAAGGGGGAGCAGGGTGATTACTTTGCGATTCAGAGGGTCATGGATAAGGGGGTTTTCAATGAGGATTGCAAACATGGCATAAGGGCTCCTTGCGGAAAGGCTTGTGAATTCACAATCTTTAGCACAGGTCCAGGAGCCACATGAATGCGGATTAGCTAGCACGAACCGGGAGCTTGCAAATTGTCTCAAGCTTGATATATACATATCTGCTGGATTGGATTTTGAAATGTTTAACACATGAATCATGACAAATACATATAGAAGACCCCAAGAATAACATCATTTTCACCGCTACAGTTTCGCTCTTTAGCGACAGACTTCTAGCAATCGCCGTTTTTTATTGCTAAAGAGATAGAAACACCAACCACGCGTGGTCACTAATAGCTATATCGGCGTTAAAAAATTCAATTAAAATTTTCTTTATCGATCACGTTCGTGGTCGGTACACAATACCTTTAAAAAACACAAAATTAGACCATTTTAGTAACATTTTCGATAGTAAAATATTCAATATATTATCTTTACACATCCCAATTTTTAATGACGTTAATTTCGCTCTCCTATTATAAATTGGTTTTTTTTTAACGAGTCGACCGCACAATAATATTCTAGTGGTTGCTAAAGCAAAACATCATAATTAAAACCTAGCATGTTAACATTAACCATTACAGTGCAATCTCAAACGCCCACCTTTCCCCTCTCCCCTCTCCTTTAAATCCATCCCCCTCCGACTGCAATTCTTTCTTCGTCGCCCCCTTACGGTTGCTCCCCTGCTCCGTCTAGGTAAATTCGCACTTATTTTAAGGTACGTCTTTAATTCTTTTCCTAATTATATTTGTATATATTTTAATATTTTTGTATGTATGTATATAAGTATGCGATGTCTCGTATTTCGTGATACAATTTGATATTTTTGAGACATCATTTTGGATTGTTCTATGATTTAAAATATGAGATTTAACCCTTTATTTAGTATATATAATATATATATATATATATATATATATATATATATATATATATATATATATATATATATATATATATATATATATATATATATATATATATTGAATTTTTAGCTATTATATGGGATTATTCGTGTTTTAGAGCAATTTGAGATAGTTTTATTTTTAATTGTGTAGCTCTTAGAATATAGAGGATACAATGATGCAAAGATCAAGATAAAGGAGTCAAGAGGATATTAAAACACCAAAGATGAGTGGAATTGAGACCAAGACAAGCCAAGAAGTCAAGAAAAGCATGTGAATAAAAAAACCAGTCATCTTGCAAAAATCCCAACAAATAATTGGTAATAAATATGATCATGATATTTCAGCTCAGTGTAGCTCTTGGAGTTTAGTATGCGTGAGAAGAAACATAGATCAATAGCGATTTGAGACGAGAAAAAGTTATGGAGGTTTTGAAAAAAATGATTTGAGCAATCCAAATTTAACAAAAGAAACCATAGACCACTTTGACCTTGATCCACGACTTAAACCTCCGAACTTCCTGATATATATTAGTATTCTTTTCATCCTTTTAGACACTTAATCGTTCATTCATTATTATTAACTTAGGGAACAAGAGAGAAGTAAGGAGAGTAAGACAACAACACAAGATCTATATCTGTTGTAATTCTTCTTCTCTTAAACTCCATATTATGTCTTTAATTATTATTTTTATTATTCAAGCATGAACTAAATATCTTTAAACTTGATATTGCACGTGTATGAACCCTAATTATGATTTGGGATTATATGATAATTTAAATTGATTATGGATTGCTTGTTTATTATAATTTTTGTACTTAAAATAACCTTTATCTTAATCACATGTTGAGTTGCATTCGCTATTTAATTACGCCCGTGAGGGGAATTTGGTAGTGGAACTAGAATTACAATTGTTTAACTGGGTTTGAGAATCAGAAAATCTAAATTAACTAGATCACCAATTAAATTTAGAACTTTAGGATATTCTATAAAATTCACTCGGAAGAGGATCAAAGGATTAGATAATGGCCCCCTACTTATCTAAGAGGAACTTAGTGTGACTTTAGAATCCTGGCTAGGAAGTGAACTTCCCAATTTACCCTTATTTTATGAATAGTCCATTGTCATGCTAGTGGCGAATTCGTAATCTTGAGTTTTATCTCTCTCAATCGTATCTCGTATTTACTTTTTAGTCCTTCACTTTATAGTTTAGTAGTAATAATCCAAAACCCAAATAAATATTCCTTTTTTTTCAATTTTAGTTTTTACCAACGGATATCTAGATTAGAACTAAAATAACGCGTTTTACTTATTATTATGTGTGGAGAACAAACTTTACTTACACTTTTATTATTTGTGACGTCTCGTACACTTATGAGTTACCATTCTCCAAGTATATATATACTTTTAATTCCAATTCTCATACCCTCCCCTGCTCCAGCGATCCTCTATTTCCTATTATTTTGTTACAGTATGTAAGTGTGTTGATTTAGGCATAATCCCCACTGATGTTGCATATTTAGCATAATATATGGGCCTATAGTGCCAAGTTTAGGCATAATCATGGATTTATAGTGTAATTTTTGGCATACTAGTGTCTTGTTGTGTATCTTTAGCATATTGGGGGATTAAAGTGTGATTTTTGACGTAATTAGGGATCTATAATGCAATTGTCGCTTAAGTATAGACTTATAGTACAAATTTTGATAATCATTGACTTATATTGCATTTTATCATATTTAGGGGCTTTATAATGCAAATTTTGGCTTAATAAGGGCCTGTTGTGCAATTTTGTGGCATATACAGGGACTTAGAGTGCATTTTTTGCATAAAAAAGGTTTTATAGTTTTGGGATATTTAAGAACTTATAATGTTATCACATGTCAATATGTCCGAGTGGTTAAGGAGATAGACTCGAAATCTATTGGGCTTTGCCTGCGCAGGTTCGAATCCTGCTGTTGACGAAACTTTTGGTTTAAAATGATCTTTTTCTTGGACAACCGACAAATGAACCGATTCCATAATGCTTAGCCAATGCCTAGTCTACTGAACCGGAGAGTAATCTGCAAATGATGATCCCTCCAAGTTTTCCGCTACCTAACACTACGCGCCGCTCTGTCAGCCAACCCATTAAAACACACTTTTGGTTTAAAATGATTTTTTTCTTGGACAACCGACAAATGAACCGATTCCATAATGCTTAGCCAATGCCTAGTCTACTGAACCGGAGAGTAATCTGCAAATGATGATCCCTCCAAGTTGTCCGCTACCTAACACTACGCGCCACTCTGTCAGCCAAACCATTAAAACGCCTAGGGATATGCATAAAGTACATGTTGTCATGTTCTTCAGCATATGTGTTGATCTACTTGACGTATGGCGTGACTTTCATATGTAATTCGTTATTTATTATATATAAATTTCATTAACACATATTAATTATTTATGATATACCACTTGTTTTCATAGGTATTAAGATTGAAAAGTATCTACGTAAATATTTCAAAAAACAGTCTTATAGCGCTATTTAATGCTTAATAGGGGTCTTTTTTGCAATTTTGTGGCATATATAGGGACTTAGAGTGTATTTTTTTTGTATAAAAAAGGACTTAAAGTGTAATTTTGGCTAAAAATGCATATTTGTTTATAATTTAGGGCCTGGAAGTGAAATTTGAGCATAATATAGGGTCTTTTAGTGTAATTTTTACATAATATAGAGCATTGTATTGTATTTTTTCCATAAGAAATGACTTATAGTGCAATTTTTGCTTATTATAAGGCTAAAAGGGCAAGCTTTGCTTATTGTATGGTTAAAAGTGTTACTTTTTACAAAGTCTGAAGGTGCAATTTTTGCATAATATGGGCATTTAAAGTACGATCCACGGCATAATAGGGATGTGTAGTGTAATTTTACACTTTAGCCCCTAAGTTTTTAAAATATTCACACACTAGTCCCTCAACTACCTCTAGGTCCCTAAAAATAGAAAATTCATCCCCTAAATTTTGAAAATAATTACAGTTTAGTCATTAACTATTATGACTCATGTAAATTGCTCCCAAGGTGAAATTTGACGGTTGTGACTCATGTATTGGGCCAAAGGAAGCGTTTTACCATTCATATGGAATGAACATATAAGCAAACGTTCATCACTAGGAATTCTATGATAATAAAAGAAACGTTTTACCTTGAAAGAACTACCAAATAGTTATTACCTTTGAAACATGGAAAATCCAAATTCATTTGGCATGCGTGGAAAATAATTGGAGATGGGGTAGAGAATTTAAGAGGAGTTGGTGGTGGATCAGAGACTGACACAATAGGAGTAGGATATGATTGTGGTAGTGATGAATCAAAAGGCCAATAACATAATTTTTTTTCTACAAGAAGGCGATCCAATATGTTCTCAAGTTTGCTCTCAAATTGTGGAGTGGGTTGTGATTGTTTCTTGAATTTGGTCAAACTTGGTGGAATGGATGCGTAGTTTCTTGGAGATGTTTCACAATATCATATAGGGTTTTCAAACGTATGCCATAAAATTTATATCCATTGAAGGAAACTACATCCCTATAAAATACGATTTAAGAAAATTTTAGGTTGATTCTCCAATTTTTTCCTAATTATAAAGGCTGCCTGGTCCAACAACTCCAGAAGTTTTCAATTGAACGAGGGTTTTTCCACTAATAGGTTCCAACTCGTCAAAATATATTAATTCAATGGAGAATAGGATTCGGGAAATTTTTGATAAAGTTTTCGATCTTCATTCGATTTGCTTAAAGTATTATGATACAATCACTATTCAAAGAAAAAAATAGATTCATATTGCAGAACAAGTTGTTGATCACAAAGTCTATAAAATCTCTCCAATGGATCCAAGGTGTATTAAAGGAACACCTATTCAAGATATTAAAGAAAATATTGGATGAACGCACAATTAATTTGATAAAGTTTAAGAGAGAAGAGCCCTACACGTATAGAGATAATATGCTGGGTAGAAAGTCTTGTGCCAATATTGTTATTGAAACAAATCTCAAATTAAATCTGCTAAATCAAAGTATCATGATTTCAACATGTTATACAGTGATACTTCTCAAAATTGTTGATGTACAATAAAGGGTCTCATTTTTCTTCTATTATATGATAGTATTTTAAGAATTTATCAATTGGAATATATCACTATAATATGTGGTGGAATTGAATAATTTGGTGTTGCAATTATTAACTTGAACCTTGTAAACAAGATTCTATCCATTCGGGGAAAGTAATGTTATGATACATCTGAATAAAATTGAAGAAGCCCAACCTGAAAAACCGTTTATTTAAATATATATAAATTATACCATTACAATAACTGTCAAGAGAGGGATCTATATAAGGGCTCATATGTTGTCAAGAGAATTTATAAGAAAATCCTTGTCGTTATTATCTTTATATTCATGTAATTTCCATTCCATCTATTTATTTTTGTAAAGTGAATTCTTGAATATTATTATCTTTCATTGTACATAAATCGTTAATGCAATAAAACATGTATTAGATTACCTCTTCTTAGATCATTACATGTTCATATAATACATCTATTTTTTGCTTAAGGAAAAGGTTAAGAGATGCATATATGAGTGTACTAGATCAAGAAGAGATTATGAAGTTCCAGAGACTGAGAGCAAATTAGATTCGTCTAGGGATGTGAACATGCGGTTCTATATTCATTATACATGCAAATGAAAGGTGATACTAAATTATATGTTGAGACTGGTTCATAGGAGCTGCATGCGCTAATAAAGGCGTTGTAAGAACTAAAGATCGGTCATATGGATTAATTCCTAATGACATAGATGTACAAAACCGTAATTAGATTTTTGAGGTGTTGCAAACGAGGTCAACACATGCACAAGTTTTCATAAGGTTTGTGAAGTATATTCATTAAGGATAGAATTTATTGTAAGGATTAAACAAAGTTATATTTACCTATCACTTTTTTCCATACGCTTGAGGTCTAAACAACCAGTAAGTTTTAAAAAATCAACCAAAGCCCCCAAAGGAGTGCACAAACTAGCTCTAGGGGTTCACCACACAAACCTATCTCGTATCAATAATAATCCAAAGGCCATCTAGTTCCACATATGGCACCGAATCCTCTCCACTCGTTTCTCCTCTATTCGACAACCAATCTGCACAATAATTTGCCTCACGGTACACGTGTACTAGCTCAAAATTCCCACGTCTCACTAGAATATCCTGAAAGACAATAATACCTCATCCACTCGACCTCCATTGTTCCCACCACCCTTCACTAGCGCATGTAACTCTAGCGAGTCCGATCTATGAACACTGTATTGTGTTTAGGACTAATCGCCATTTGTAACCCAAAACGCAATGCATAAAGTTTTGATTGGAAGGTTGATTTAGCTTGACATGCCCCTACAAAACCACTAATATAAACTCCATTGACATCGAAAAGAGGCCTCAAACCCAATCCTAAACGAATCGACCCCTAAGAAATCGTCTACATTACGTTTCATTCCGATGACCGGCTTAACACAATTAACCAAAACAGTTTTTGCTGACACCACTATACCTCTGTCCTGTTCTTTACCCCAACCCCGGACGTAATCCCTCGCTGGCCATTTAACCACACCCCTTAGTTCTAACATTGATTTTCTTCGTTCGTTCGACTAAAATACCCCGCATTTATGTCTATCCATATATGTCAAATGACCGGTAACACAATCGTTGATAATTCTAGCCATTCCACACATTTCTTATTGGTGATAATTGATTTCCACCAACTCGAAATGTGTCTTGGTGCCACCTCAGTTGTTGTTGCCACATTAGAATAACTCCATTAGCTTGTTGATTTGTCTGTTCAATCACTTTCTCACTAACTTGAGCCTCTTTGGTTCGTGAAACTTCCTCGCATTGATATGTAGTTTTCCCTAATTTGACTATAAATAATTGTAGAATGGTCCCTATGTTGGTTCGCTAAATTACGACCCTGAAGTCACTAGCATGTACATTCTGGTTGTGCTAAAATTCAAAATTACCACCACACTGAATGTCATCTAACCCCTGTACATTAGATATGGAAACAAGTGTCTCTTGACCATCAAGCAATAAGCTCTCAGCCCTCAGCCCTCAGTGTTGCAAACTTAGTCCAACCTTCCCAAGATTCTTTGTAATGTTTGCAATAAGGGGAAATATGAAGTGTCGTATCCAGAGCCGAACCACAACTCCACACATTCTTTGCATTCGCACCCATCTTGTTGCTAAATTCACCATGGTTGGAAGAATGTCCCATATAATTTGCCATACTAACACACATATCATTTGTGGTCATTTGAGGGACCAAACCAAATCCCATCTAAACACAAAATTAACGAGTGAAGGAGCTAATGAGTTATAACCTAATTGAAGATAGTATGGAAGATTCCAAGGATCGTTTATGCCAAAGACCGTGATCAGTATGTATCTTATTGAATACATTGGCTAGCACATATCGAATGCCAAGTATGTTTTTGAAAAGTCTCGAATCCATTCATAAACCATTAATTAAAGTACTTATGTTTGAGAACTCTAACCCATAAGGCTTGTTCGTCTTGCAAGATTCTTTAACCGAGTTTAGCCAATAATATCCTTTTAGAGTTCTTGGAATCTCTCAAACCTAACCCACCGACTTTCTTGTCTTTACAATGATTACCGCACACAAGCCAATGTATTCTCATTTCTTCACTCAAATAACCCCAAATAAAATTACCAATGATCCTGTCAATTTTATTACACACTTGTATCAGTATTCTAACAATTTGAATGATATATGTCGGTATAGCCTCAATACTGCTTGTTCTAACGTTACTTTTTTAGATAATGACAATGTATGTGCTTTCCAATTAGGCAACACACCTTTCATATTCATGGTGAATTTTTTGTAAAAACTCTTGGGAGATGACTTGGCCACATGGGTGCACCAAATACATCCTCAATGAATCGCTCAATCAAACACCGCTTCTCACAACTAATCCTCTTTTTAGTTTAAGTGGACATTTCGCAAAGACGATTATAGATTTATCATCGCTCACCGTCTTTCCAGATTCTTCAAAAAACTGTTGCACTACGGTCTTGAACAAATCAATTTGTATTGCCAAGGCTTCCACATATAAGATTATATCATTTGCGAAAAACACGTGCGAGATAGGGGGACCTTTCTTGTTGAGTCGCATAGGTGTCCATTATTTTCTATTGCATAAGTCGTGAATGAGTATGGATGGGTTTCATATGCACAACACGGACAAGTAAAAGGAGAGTGGGTCGCCTTGACAAATCCCTCTTTGTGTTATGCAAGGCTCCAACGACTCACCGTTCTATATAAGCTGCATTGATTTAGTACGCGTATCAACTATAATTAACCTTACCCAAGACGATAGTAGTCCAAAATGAACAATGGTGTCTTCTATGAACCTCCAACCGAGCTTATCATAGGCCTTGGCAATATCAATTTTAACTGGCATGTACTTGTGTTTCACTATGGCTTTGTGCATCCGGAAACCAACTCCTTGACCATTACAATATTATCAACAGTGGAACGTCCAAGAGGAAAGCTGGTTTGGTTTGGTTTGTAATGATATGTTCAACTAGCAACCACTGTACTCTATTCACCGTAGCTGTCATGTATACATTAACCAAGTTCATAGGTTGAAAATGGCTAACCTTTGCTAAATTAGCTATCTTTGAAATCAAGTGAACGAGAGACCCATTTAAGCATGATGGAATCTCGCCAGAAGTGATATCTCTTCTGACCATAGTACACACAAACGGACCAACTAATTCCATCATTTCTGCTAGGTAGTTGTTGACATACCATATGGTCAGGTGTTTTTGTCGGTTTCGAATGGAATACTAATGCATAAATCTCTCCATCCAAAGGGTTCTCCGCTAGTAGACCCCTTTCCACTTCACCCAGTTAGACAGGCTTGGGTAGTGAGAAAGGGCCTACAAACTCATCTTCTGAAACATATAGTTGTCGAAAGAAATCACAAACATGCACTTGAATCTCAATCGGGTCCCTTAGCAAGTTGTTACTCGAGTCATGAATTCCGCCACCCTCATTGACTTCCTGTTCCGAATAGTAGAGGGGGTGATAATAGCACGTGTTTCGATATTCGATCAAATCTATTTATCTTAGAAAGTTGAAACCATAGTATCTCTTCTTCCTTTAAGTACTTAAATATTGTTCTCTCAACCGTTTCCCTAACCTCAATAAGGACGAGTTATACGAACGTTGAAGTGATGATCATTTAACTTTCTATCTTTGTCTTTAGACATATTATTCATTAAAAAGTTTGGAGTCAAAAAAAATTGGAATAATATTTGACCATAACAATATTGTGACCATGAAGAAACCCTCCTTCGCTTTTTCCAAGTCGCGTGAGGAATTTTAAAGGAAAATGAAAAGAAAATAATTTATTTTGCCGTTGCTCTTTCTTTTTCTTACTTATTTGGGTCAAACGACAAAAATATAAATATCTTCTTCCATTTTGCTTCATTTTCACTGTGACATACCTTCAACAGATCGTAGATCTCTCCTCTCTCTCTCTCTGTCGGTCTCACACACAAGACATTGTGTTGCTACCTCATTCGAGCCGGTAAGCTCCCCTCTCTCTCCAATTAGGGCTTCATTTTTTTCGAAACATTTAATCATATAGTTATGTGTACAATAATCGAACTTAATTTAGTTAATGGATCTGAATTATCATGTGAATGCTTTTGATTTGTTGCTTTGTTATTACTGTTTTGCACATATATGTTGGGTTGATCAAGTTGCGGTTTCGCTTAATTATACTAAAATTATTAGATCTGAATTCTGTGTCAAGTCTCATAAAGAGTTCAATACTTGCCGATCTTTGATTGAGAAATTTCGATTTACCTCGTTTGATCAGTGATGTAATCAGTGATTTAGTCAATAATATTTCCGATCTAGCTTACATTCGGCTCACTGAGTACTGATGTGTAGTGAAGTTAATCTCATTCATTTATCAAAACCTAATCGTGTCAACTAATTACAATTTTTCTAATCTTTTCTCACTCTTAAATCTCAGTGAAGTTGATTAGATGGCGATGGAGAAATCATGTTCTATATTAGTACATTTTGATAAGGGTACACCTGCCCTTGCTAATGAGATCAAGGAGGCTCTAGAAGGAAACGATGATGAAGCAAAGATTGATGCTATGAAGAAAGCTATTATGCTTTTATTGAACGGTGAAACTCTTCCTCAGCTTTTCATCACTATCGTTAGATATGTTTTGCCCTCCCATGATCACACTGTTCAGAAACTGTTACTGCTTTATCTCGAGATTATCGACAAAACCGATTCCAAAGGCCGTGTGTTACCTGAAATGATTCTGATCTGTCAGAATTTAAGAAACAATCTTCAGCACTCGAATGAGTATATTCGAGGTGTTACTTTAAGGTTTCTTTCGAGGTTAAATGAAGTAGAGATTATCGAGCCTTTGATCCCTTCTGTGCTTCAGAATTTGGAGCATCGTCATCCATATATTAGGAGAAGTGCGATTCTTGCTGTTATGTCAATTTATAAGCTCCCACATGGTGATCAGATCCTAGTTGATGCACCTGAAATGATTGAGAAAGTTCTTGCAACTGAGCAGGATCAATCAGCTAAAAGAAACGCTTTTCTCATGCTTTTCAATTGTGCTCAAGAACGCGCTATTAATTATCTTTTGACGAACGTTGAGAAAGTATCTGAGTGGGGTGAGTTACTTCAAATGGTTGTATTGGAATTGATCCGTAAAGTTTGTAGAACAAACAAGGGCGAAAAGGGAAAGTATATAAAGATTATTATATCTTTATTAAACGCTCCTTCAGCAGCTGTTATGCATGAATGTGCCGGAACACTTGTTTCTCTCTCATCAGCTCCGACAGCTGTCAAAGCAGCAGCTAATACTTATTGTCAACTTCTTCTTTCACAGAGCGATCATAATGTTAAGCTTATCATTCTCGATCGATTAAATGAACTTAAATCTTCCCACAGAGAGATTATGATTGATCTTATAATGGATATTTTACGAGCACTCTCAAGCCCAAATCTTGATATCCGAAAGAAAACACTTGATATTGTACTTGATTTAATCACACCTGGAAATGTTAATGAAGTAGTTCTTACTTTGAAGAAGGAAGTGGTGAAAACTCAAAATGGAGATCTCGAGAAAAACGGTGAATATCGACAAATGCTTATACAAGCTATTCATACTTGTGCGATTAAATTCCCAGAAGTTGCTAGTACAGTTGTTCATTTATTAATGGACTTTTTAGGAGATAGTAATGTATCTTCTGCTATGGATGTGGTGGTTTTTGTTCGTGAAATAATCGAAACTAACCCCAAACTTAGGGTTTCGATTGTTACGAGATTACTCGATACTTTTTACCAAATCCGAGCCTCACGTGTTTGTTCATGTGCTCTTTGGATTATTGGAGAGTATTGTTTATCACTTTCGGAAGTTGAAAGTGCGATTTCTACTATTAAACAATGCCTTGGGGATTTACCGTTTTATTCCGAATCTGAAGAAGGTGAGAATACGGATTCTTCGAAGAAAACTCAGCAAGCTAACTCGATAACTGTATCTTCTAGAAGACCTGCTATTCTTGCTGATGGGACCTACGCTACACAAAGTGCTGCTTCCGAGACTGCTTTCTCACCTGCAACTGTAGTTTCTGGATCTTTGACAGCTGGCAATTTACGATCGCTTCTTCTCACTGGTGATTTTTTCTTGGGAGCAGTTGTTGCATGTACGTTAACGAAGCTTGTTTTGAGATTCGAAGAGGTTCAAACTTCAAAAACGGAGGTGAATAAAGCTGTGAGTAATGCTTTATTAATCATGGTTTCGATGATACAGTTAGGTCAATCTTCAGCTCTTCCTCACCCGATTGATAATGATTCGTATGATCGAATCATTCTTTGTGTGAGATTGCTTTGTAATACGGGTGATAATGTGAGGAAAATATGGTTGGAATCTTGTCGTGAAAGTTTTGTTAAAATGTTATCTGATAAACAAATGCGTGAAACCGAGGAAATTAAAGCTAAAGCTCAGATATCTCATTCACAACCTGACGATCTTATCGATTTTTACCATTTGAAGAGCAGGAGGGTAATTACTAATCACTAATCAAATCATTGAATTTTTAATTAAAAAATTATTTACTGACTAATTTTAATTTTGATCGGTTCTTATAATAATAGGGAATGAGCCAGCTGGAATTGGAAGATGAGGTTCAAGATGATTTAAAACGTGCAACTGGAGAATTTACAAAGGAAACAGATGATGCGAATAAATTAAATCGTATTCTTCAACTTACTGGTTTTAGTGATCCAGTTTATGCTGAAGCTTATGTGACTGTTCATCACTATGATATTGTTCTTGAAGTTACTGTTATTAATAGGACTAAAGAGACACTTCAGAATCTATGTTTAGAGTTAGCAACAATGGGTGATCTTAAACTTGTGGAGCGTCCTCAGAATTACTCACTTGCCCCTGAATCTAGCAAACAGATTAAAGCAAACATCAAGGTTTCCTCAACTGAGACTGGGGTTATTTTCGGAAACATTGTTTACGAGACTTCAAATGTGCAAGAGCGTACTGTTGTGGTACTTAATGACATACATATCGATATCATGGACTATATCTCTCCTGCACTGTGCAGTGATGCTGCTTTTAGAACTATGTGGGCAGAATTTGAGTGGGAGAATAAGGTAATTTTATTATTACTTTTATTTACTGAATCATTTAAAGTTTTTATTTCGTAATTCTTTTTTTTGTGGTTTTATTATGTCAGGTTGCTGTGAATACGGTTATCCAAAATGAGAAAGAATTTCTGGATCATATCATAAAGTCAACTAATATGAAGTGTCTGACTGCACCGTAAGTCATATTTAATTCTAGTTAGGTTAAAATAGTTAACCGTGGTTAATATATTGTCGTTTTGTGTCTCTACAGATCAGCTTTGGAAGGGCAATGTGGGTTCTTGGCAGCTAATTTATACGCAAAGAGTGTATTTGGAGAGGATGCTTTGGTAAATGTGAGCATTGAAAAACAAGAAGAAGATGGAAAGCTAAATGGTTATATCAGGATAAGAAGTAAGACTCAAGGAATTGCTCTCAGTTTAGGCGACAAAATAACACTTAAGCAAAAGGGAGGCACCTGATTATAGGTGTGTTTTTTGTTATAGTCTTTGTCCCTTTGAAACTTAAATTTGCTAATTTTGATATGTTTGTTATGTTGTCTTAAGGTAAGGTGTATGTTTATGCGGCGATTTATGTACTGTTTTGGTTATGACTTTGGAAGAGGTGTTATGTTATGAAATTTGGTATTACATTTACATGTAGGGTTTGTTCGCACATCTATGTTAAGTTTGATTCATATATTTTAAGTTGTTGTATTATTGGGAGCTAGATTTTTTGTAGAGCACTATCAAGTTAAATATTTGCTTTCTTGTTGCCAATATCTGGACCATAACTTTTTTATTTCCAATTTATAAATGTTATTTGATATTTTGATTTTGTTATGATTAGCTCATTTTACTATGTTGTAGCTAGACGTAAACGAATCAAGCTGTTTGTAAATAGCCCCGACTTGTAAGAAAAGCTCTTGCTCGTAAACGAATTATAAAAAACACAGTTTATTTACAACCTTTAAAGTCTCTAATAAACGTCTTTTAACAAAAAGAAGGTTGATCGTGAACAACATTAACGAACAACTCTTTTTTCTCTTTCCTTTTCAATTCTTGTATGCTCTTGTAAATAAATATCTTACTAAAATTTAAATATTTTTTTAAGCAAAGGGATCTTGTATTAAAATCAAAATAGGAGGAATTAGCCAATTCTTTGGGGATTTTCAAGTACGAGGTATTAGACCAATTCAATAAATGTCCAAAAAAAAAAAAAGACCAATTCAATAGGAGATATGAATTAGAAAAAAATTTGCAACTCAATTTTTCATCTTGATAGTTCTCTTAATAACTTTGATACAAAACCAATTTTCCAAACTAATATTTTCTAGGAATTGCCTGCTCTTAATATTTTGGGATCTTGACAAAAGAAAAATCTTGAACTATTCTTCCAATAAAAATTGCCTGCTCTTCCAAAAATATGAAGGGCGTGAATAGTTTGGAAAATTGATGTTGTATTAGATTATAAGACGATGTACGATGAAGCAATAAAATCCTTAGCTATCAGAAGAACAAGTCTGATTGCCAAGATGTCTATTTCAAAGCTGAAAGAGACATGGATAAAGTTTTGAGTAAGCCTCCTCTGCAATTACATATAACGACGCATGTGTTAGTCTTATCTTTTTTTTTCAAATGTGTTAGTCTTATCAACTATGAAGGAAATATCAACATTAATTTTTTACGGTACCTTGTGCTTGGAGACTCCACTAGGGATCTTCAACCAGTACATCAAGCTAGCCGGTTGAGTAGACAATTATTTTGTTTTATGTATTGTTTAGATTTAGATTTAAAAATAAAATAAAAAAAGAATAATAAATTTTTTTTTCTTTTTGTTTGAATTTAACTTTTAATAGAAAAAATGATTCAATAAATTGCAGAATTTTTTGTTTTCCTTTAAAGATGTCAGTTATTTAATTCTTCTATTTTAGAGTAATTTCAAAAGAAAAAAAATTAGTATTACTTTTTAAAATGTCACAAATAACATTATAATTTTAATATATAATTTTTTACATAACATAAAATGATATAAAAGTATTTTTATGTAAAACAATCTTTCATTTTTTTAACAATGTGAATACAAGCAAATAATTCTTTAATCATTTTTTTTTCTTTATTAATATTTTAGTATGAGGTTATTGTTGATAACATCCTCATTAAACTATCTAATTGTTCTTTTATGCCTTCAATAATCTATTTTATAAAAAAATGCCTAATGAAGTAAATATTTATAGAAAACATCCCCTTTATATTTTCTACGCTTTTACTATCCTTATTATTAAATATATTATTTTATTTTAATACAATATTAATTTTTAAATATCAAACAAATAATAGGGTACTTCTTTCTCCACCACCACCACCACAACCACCACCACCACCACCACCACCACAACCACCATGTATGTAACCACCACTACATCCACCACAACCACAACCACCACCACCACACCCACCACCACAACCACCATGTATGTAACCACCACTACATCCACCACAACCATCACCACCTCCACCACCACCACCACCACCACCACCACCACCTACTACTACTAATTCCATCGCACGCGCGCGTCCGTGATTTTTTTTTTAAAATCGTCATAACTAATTCAAAAAAAAAATCAGAAAATTAAAAAAATTGTATTTTTGAATAAAGCAAATTAATATTTACGTCTATGAATTTTTTTGATTTTTTGTGAATTTTTTCGAATTTTTTAAATTTTTTTTCCGCGGATACGGATAAACATGAAATTTCGTGTCTGCGAAAAAAAAATAAAAAAAATCAAAAAATTCAGAAAATTCCGAAAAAATCATAGACGTAAATATTAATTTGATTTATCCAAATATAATCTTTTTTTATTTTTTTGATTTTTTTTGAATTAGTTATGACGATTTTAAAAAAATTTCACGGACGCGCGCGTGTGTTTATTAGTTTTTTTCTTTTTTTTAATTGTTAATTATAAGGGTAATTTGGGATGGGGCTGTTTTCAATAAACATTTTATTCTAGGCACCTTTTTCTAAATAAGTTTTTTAATAGGCATCAATCAACAATTGGCTCTTTTATTATTCCAAACATGGTTATCACTTTCCTTTCTATTCTTTTAATATTTTTATATTCCTATCATTTCTTTTCCTTTGATAATCTGAATCCAAACAATGCATTAAAGAGGTCTCTGCAAAATGTAGAAGTTAAAACCATACATTTGTCAAGCAAATAGGGATGTATTCCTAATATTCAAGATAGTCTAGAGGCAAGTAATAAAGTGAGAAATCCTAAATTAGTTGTCTGTTTTGTGAGAAAAAGGGAGAGTATAGAATTCATCCAATGGTCTATCATTAAATATTGTTTTTTGTGGAATATTGCGGTGTAGGGAAGATAAAAACCAAAACTTTCTAGTTTAGTCACATACAAGAACACATTCAAGAACATGTTTTCAACATTTTTCTCTTCTTCTCTAAGACATTATTCTACCAAGATAAGAGGGGGGACATTTCCTAACAAATTTGTTCTTATAAATAGGAACGGTATTGCTAAAGGTTCTCCACAAAAAAACAAAAAAATCATATTTAGGGGGCATAATGGACGACTAGATTTTTTTTGCAGCTCCTTATTAGAGCATGTGAGGTCACTAGGGTTAGAATGAGGTTTTCTCAAGTCTGAGAAAGCATGTGAATAACATGTTTTGCAAGAATACCCTGCCCGATGGTCCTAAAGGCCAAACAAACTTGTCCTCAATTGATACCTAGTGAACATGCATATTGAGAATATAGTCTGCTTGTGCATAAGGAAATAGGGATAAAAACATACCAACTTTCCATATCTTAGTGGAGGAATTAGATCAATAGAAAACTAAGAGAACTCCTTGGCATCACTGGAAGGAATAGGTTTGGGCACTTTAATATCTAACCATCCGTCTTCCCAAATAAGAGTGTTATAATTGTCTCCAATGCGCTTAATATTATGTTGAAGGATGAATTCTCTTCCTTTAAAGATTCTATTCTATAATTCGTGAGGATTTTCTAAAAGATTTGGCATGAGAGAAGTCAAAATGGTGGTAACAAACCCCCTTTAAGATTGAAGAAACTGAGGAGATATGAATGTTGATGAGAGCTTATAACTATTTAGTTATTAAAGTTAAATAACAAGCTTTCAGATTTCTAATGGCCAAGTCCCTATAATTTTTTGAGTTATGACTTTCTTCAAGCTCACCTAGTGAATACCAAAGTCTTCCTCATTGCCACAAAAAACTCTTCTTGTTAAAGAGTTAATTCTTTTAAAACTCCTTTAAAAATAGTAAGAAGAGACATGAAATAGGTAGGAAATGCTTGAATAATGAAGGATATTAGAGTAGCTTTTTCAGCCATAGAGAGGGTGGAATTTTTATAAGAACTTTTACATATAACCTTTCCATTACCTTAATATTGAACCTACCCCATCCAGCTAGGATATACAAGTAGAGACCAAGGTCCTTAGTTAAGGGCGTCCTAAATGATTATGAGAGGTTTTGAAACATTGTTCGGGAAGTATTGGGCAAGCCAAGATGGATAAGTTGTTAAAATTGATTGTCAACCTAGAGGCAAAACAAAACTTATATATTACATCCTCAAAGGCATGAATCTCAAATTCACTCAAATTTTACAAGATAGTAATTTAAGAGACTAAAATATATTTAACAAATACACTCAAATTTTATAATGTTTATTAATTTTATATAAATTTTTAATAAATTGTAAATTTAAAACAAATTTAACATTTAAAATTAAGGTGTCATGTTGGTAGAAGTTTAAAAAAATCTCATTACATCATAAGTTAGAAGAATATAATGATATAAATATATAAACCTTGGTATTCCCATCTAAACAAATTCTTCTTACAACTATACTAAAACTATAGTACTTAACTAATTTATACTCATCTAAACAAATCTATCTTACAATTATAGTGAAGTTATTGTTATTTTAATATTAATGAGTTTTATTATTATAAATAGCCAAAAATAAAGTTTCTTCCAAAATCTTTAAAAGAAAAATGAAAAATAATAATACCTCCATAAGGTATAAATTTCCTTTACAGCCTATCCTTTATTATTTTATCAAATTTCTAATGTCTTTTTGCAAAGATAAGGTCCTTTTTTTCTGAAACAAAACTATTACTCCAAATAAGAAATCAGCATTGTTTGCAGAATACTTCTACAAAACAACATACGTCTCATATGTATAATATAATGAAAAAGAATAATAAAATATTGTATTACGAAAATAAAGCTTTTTTATTTTAGTCAAAAACATGGTCAACCCAATGATCAGCTACCTCCCTTCTGCTTGAGTGTTATTTTGTCACCTAAACTGAGAGCAATTCCTTGTGTTTTACTTCTTATCCTGATATAACCATTCAGCTTTCCATCTTCTTCTTGCTTTTCAACACTCACATTTACCAAAGCGTCCTCACCAAATACACTCTTTGCGTATAAATTAGCTGCCAAGAACCCACATTGCCCTTCCAAAGCTGACCTGTGGGGACACAAAACAACAATATATTAACCAAGGTTACCTACTTTTAACCTAACTAGTATTAAATATGACTTACGGTGCAGTCAGACACTTCATATTAGTTGACTTTATGATATGATCCAGAAATTCTTTCTCATTTTGTATAATCGTATTCACAGCAACCTGACACAACCAAACCAAAAGATAAAAGAAATAAAGGCTTTTGATGATCAGTAAACAAAAAATATATATATAATTACCTTATTTTCCCACTCAAATTCTGCCCACATAGTTCTAAAAGCAGCGTTATTACACACGGCGGGAGAGATATAATCCATAATATCAATATGTATGTCATTAAGTACCACAACAGTACGCTCTTGCACATTCGAAGTCTCGAAAACAATGTTTCCAAAAATAACCCCAGTCTCAGTCGAGGACACCTTAATGTTTGCTTTAATCTGCTTACTAGATTCAGGGGCAAGAGTGTAATTCTGAGGACGCTCCACAAGTTTAAGATCACCCATTGTTGCTAACTCTAAACATAGATTCTGGAGGGTCTCTTTAGTTCTATTAATAACAGTAACTTCAAGAACAATATCATAGTGATGAACAGTTACATAAGCTTCAGCATAAACAGGATCACTAAAACCAGTTAATTGAAGAATACGATTTAATTTATTTGCATCATCTGTTTCCTTTGTGAATTCTCCAGTTGCACGTTTTAAATCATCTTGAACCTCATCTTCCAATTCCAGCTGGCTCATTCCCTATAATTGTAAGAACCGATTATAATTAAAATTAGTCAGTAAACAATTTTTTTTTTAAAAAGTTTTAATGATTAGTGATTAGTGATTACCCTCCTGCTCTTCAAATGGTAAAAATCGATAAGATCGTCAGGTTGTGAATGAGATATCTGAGCCTTGGCTTTAATTTCCTCGGTTTCACGCATTTGTTTATCAGATAACATTTTAACGAAACTTTCACGACAAGATTCCAACCATATTTTTCTAACATCATCACCCGTATTGCAAAGCAATCTTACACAAAGAACGATTCGATCATACGAATCATTATCAATCGGGTGAGGAAGAGCTGAAGATTGCCCTAACTGTATCATCGAAACCATGATTAATAAAGCACTAGTCACAGCTTTATTAACCTCCGTTTTCGATGTCTGAACCTCTTCGAATCTCAAAACAAGCTTCGTTAAAGTACACGAAACAACCGCCCCCAAGAAAAAATCACCGGTGAGAAGAAGAGATCGTAAATTGCCAGCTGTCAAAGATCCGGAAACTACAGTTGCAGGTGAGAAAGCAGTTTCAGAAGCAGCACTTTGTGTAGCGTAGGTTCCATCAGCAAGAATAGCAGGTCTTCTAGAAGATACAGTTATCGAGTTAGCTTGTTGAGTTTTCTTCGAAGGATCAGTAGATTCACCTTCTTCAGTAATTGAATAAAACGGTAAATCACCAAGGCATTGTTTAATAGTGGAAATCGCACTTTCAACTTCCGAAAGTGATAAACAATACTCACCCATAATCCAAAGAGCACATGAACAAACACGTGAAGCTCGGATTTGGTAAAAAGTATCAAGTAATCTCGTAACAATCGAAACCCTAAGTTTGGGGTTAGTTTCGATTATTTCACGAACAAAAACCACCACATCCATTGCAGAAGAAACATTACTATCTCCTAAAAAGTCCATTAATAAATGAACAACTGTACTAGCAACTTCTGGGAATTTAATCGCACAAGTATGAATAGCTTGTATAAGCATTTGTCTATATTCACCGTTTTTCTCGAGATCTCCGTTTTGAGTTTTCACCACTTCCTTCTTCAGAGTAAGAACTACTTCATTAACATTTCCAGGGGTGATTAAATCAAGTACAATATCAAGTGTTTTCTTTCGAATATCGAGATTTGGGCTGGAGAGTGCTCGTAAAATATCCATTATAAGATCGATCATAATCTCTCTGTGGGAAGATTTGAGTTCATTTAATCGATCGAGAATGATAAGCTTAACATTATGATCACTCTGTGAAAGAAGAAGTTGACAATAAGTATTCGCTGCTGCTTTGACAGCTGTCGGAGCTGAAGAGAGAGAAACAAGTGTTCCGGCACATTCATGCATAACAGCTGCTGAAGGAGCGTTTAATAAAGATATAATAATCTTTATATACTTTCCCTTTTCGCCCTTGTTTGTTCTACAAACTTTACGAATCAATTCCAATACAACCATTTGAAGTAACTCACCCCACTCAGACACTTTTTCAACGTTCGTCAAAAGATAATTAACAGCACGTTCTTGCGCACAATTAAAAAGCATAAGAAAAGCATTTCTTTTAGCTGATTGATCCTGTTCAGTTGCAAGAACTTTCTCGATCATTTCAGGTGCATCAACTAGAATTTGATCACCATGTGGGAGTTTATAAATCGACATAACAGCAAGAATCGCACTTCTCCTAATATAAGGATGGTGATGCTCTAAATTCTGAAGCACAGAAGGGATCAAAGGCTCGATAATCTCTACTTCATTTAACCTCGAAAGAAACCTTAAAGTAACACCCCGAATATACTCATTAGCGTGTATAAGATTGTTTCTTAGATTCTGACAGATGAGAATCATTTCAGGTAATACACGACCTTTAGAGTCGGTTTTGCCAATGATCTCTAGATAAAGGAGTAAAAGTTTCTGAACAGTGTGATCATGGGAGGGTAAAACATATCTTACGATAGTGATGAAAAGCTGAGGAAGAGTTTCACCGTTCAATAAAAGCATAATAGCTTTCTTCATAGCATCAATCTTTGCAATATCATCGTTTCCTTCTAGAGCCTCCTTGATCTCATTAGCAACAGCAGGTGTGCCTTTATCATAATGTACTAACAAAGAGCATGATTTCTCCATTTCACTCTAACAATTTTCCCTGAGATTTAAGAGGTACAAAATATAAGAAAAAACTAATCAATAACCCAGAAATGAAAACAAATATAGCCTTGTGTTATTAAAAATACAGCAAATATACCTATGTGAAGGACTAGATTTGCAAATATTAGGTGTGGCATTGGGGTATATTTGTTATTTTTTGTAACATTAGGAATATTTCGCTATTTGACATTACACAGGGACCAATGATATAAATTACACTTTTTCTAATAATACTAAATTGCTAACAAGATTTATCTAATTCGTTCACACATTAATATTCAGTGGCTCAAATGTAAGCTAGATCGACAGTGTTATTAACTGAATCATGATTAGAAGTAGTCAAAAATCGAAAAATGTTGAAAAAATTCTAAGCATTTTCGAAATAAATAAATTAGAAATTTGTCAATCGCCGAGCTTGCAAGTATTCAAATCGAGAAGAATATATTAACAGAATTTAGATCCAATTCTAACATTTTGATTAGTCGAATGGAGAAATCTATCAAAAATAATTACTACAGCAACAAATCAAAGGCATTCACGTGATAATTGAGATTTAATACCTAAGTTAACATTAGATAATCATACAATTAAATATAAGAAATGAAAAATCTGTAACAAATCAATCCTCAATCAGAGAGAGATAAGACGTTACCGCTTCTGATGAGAGAGAACGACGCAATGTGTGTGTGAGAGAGGGATCTGCGATCTGCGGAAGCAGGGTAGAGGTCGTCACAGTGAATAATAAGACGAAGGCAAATTTTTATATAAAATTAATTTTCTTTTCTTTTTTGTTTTAATTTTTGCATGCCATGAGGAGAAAGAAAAGGAGGAAACGTTACTCTTACTTGATCCCGACAAAAAAAACACATTATAATTTTCTTTCTAATACGAAAAGGAAATGTCAAAAAAGAAAAAAAGGAAAACTGGCAATAGGATATGACTGCAAATGAATCGATACTCTCGTCAAGGCTCGAGTTTGAGTTCGTTAAGGGTTTGTTTGAGTTCGACTCGTTAGTTAACGAACCAAGCTCAAGAAAGCTAAAGTTTGGTTCGGTTCGTTTCGTTTCAAACTCAAACTAAGTTCAAACTCACTAAAATATTAGCACACAAACTTAAGAAAACTAAAGTTCAGCGCGGTTCGGTTCATTTACAGCCCTACTGTAGAGCAAGTGTGAGCAAGTGTAGGAGCCCCACGGGGTACAAATTTACCCCAACCCTTTGTTGATCGATTTTAGAAAGAGAAAGGGAAATTCTTACCATTTTTGTCTAAATTCTTACATGACATATACATCATGGCCAAGGGTTCCAAAGAATTGGTCAAAATCCAATTTAACATGTATCTTTTTAATTAAAAATGATATCAATTATACAATATATTAAATATGACATATTGAGTTTTTTGATGACACCAATAATTTAAGTGTTAAAAGAATAATTAGTGTGGAAAAATTGTTCATTTTGCTCTCAACTCATCGTCTCCAGTGACAACTTTAGTTGGACTAAGTAATTTGAATTTTAAAAGTAAATATTGTTTTATTTTTATACTTTTGATTTTTTATATGCAAGATTTCTTTAAAAAAGTTTTAAAAACCAAACTACAAGGATAAAATTTAAGCTTCAATTTAAGCTTCAGCCTTCCGTGTAATGGATACATTATAATTTAATCATTATACAATTTGATCAGTGTATCAGTAGCTTTGTTTCATATAATTTTGATCGTATTATTTTAAATGTAAATAATCCTTTGAGTATAATTTTCAGTGTAGTTATTAAAAATTAGACCTTGTAATTTAGGATAGAATTTGTTCAATGTATTAATATACAACTGTTCGATGTTTGAAATAATTTTAATGTAGTTAAAAAACGATTTAAAGTAAAAAATGCTCATTATTCAAAATAAATTGAATATTAGTTAAATATTTTCTTGCTCAATGTACTGTTTATTTAGTGTCAAAATCACGTTTAATGTCGAAATCGTGGTCAGTGTTGCAATCATACTCAATGTCACTGCCGATGTCACTTTAATAGTTACAATTTGTGGTGGGATTGAACATATATTGAAATTAGTGTTTGTTTGTGTTTTTGAATCTGAACCTTAGATAATGAGTATTACTTTTTTTGTGTGAGTAGGTTTACTATGGTAATAAGAATCTCATTTCTGTTTTACTCTTACCAAGCGTAGGATTAAATTTTCCTAAGAATGACATTCTTTTCTTTTGTCAATTTTAAACCTTTTTAACTTAAACGAACGTTAGTACAGGGATCCAACTTACAAAACAAAATAAAAAATTCATTATTTACAACCACCTCGTCAACTATCTATTAGCCAATTTTAGATTTTTTAAACATTGATGTAAGAGGAAAAGGACTTGTTATATCAGTTCCATTGTTTCAGTATGCATCAAGAATATTCCGTCTTACACATTTTGATAACGGTGGCTTAATGTTTTATCGACTTGTAAGCAGTTTCTGCAGGTCTTGAATAACTTCAAGTTAGTTAGCGTAAGTAGTCGTATTTTGATTGCTATATTCCATAACAAGAGTAAATGTTTCTCGGAGTGCAACACTCTCTACCCTTGTCTTAGCCCAAACTTTCTTGAAAAGTGTAAATGTACTCTTTATGTTTATATGATTTTCTTGATAGAGTGATTTAGAATATTATGTTAATTATCAAGCATTATTGTTGCTCAATAATCTCGGACTGGTCTAACTCTTTTTCAAAAAATACATCACAAAAAACTCTCTTATCTCAAATTCTATGATGGTTGTTATCATCTATATTACAATAAAAAATCTAACTAATGAATTCTCTCTCAAAGATCACTCTTTTCCCAAAAAAAAATTAAAAATTGGAGGGTTTTTCCCAAATAATTTGAGATCACTATATATGACATAAAGAGGTGGTCCAAAATCACACCATAGAATATAGTTTTCATGTGACGTAACTTTAAGGCCCAATGTTTTTTGATACATTATGTATGCGGGCCCATGATAAAATACTCCACAACAAAACAATTTTACAAACGATCTCAAACACCGACTTGTGAACTGGCCCATTTAACAAACACTACACCATCCAAAGAACATATTTATTGCCAGGAAACATTTCCCTCCATAAGCTGATTCAACATTCAGAGAAGCTCAGAAGCTCTAGAAAAAAGAAGAAAAAATGCAATCGAAAATAAAATCCTTCTTCAAATCAACGCCTTCCACCCCCAAATCCCCAAACCCATCCGACAATCTCGACTTTTACAACAAAGAATCAGAGATTATCATCACTTACACGCGCAAACCCCAAAACCCAGAAAGGTATCCAGAAAATTAATCTTTAATTCTTTTTTTGTAGTTTTCCCTTTTGATTGCAGTTGATTATTTTTGTGGGTTTTAATTTGATTGAACTGAATGTGAAGCAATAGTGAAGAATCAAAATCGACAAAAGATGATTCTGTTACGAAGAAGAAGAGCGGAAAAGTTTTGAACAAGAAGAGAAGCTATGCACAATTGCATTTAGATTTGGGTCAATCTGATTTTCTTCTACATACATGTAAGACTTGTGGGTTTAAATATGCTGCTGGTGATGGAGGAGACGAAAAAGTTCACAACTCATTTCATAAGAATTATACATATGGTATCCCATTCAAGGTAATTTTTATAGAATCGTACCTAGTGCTTGATACTTTATAAAATTGCGGGTTTATGGGATTTTAGGTATAAAGTTATGGTATTTATGATTTATGACACTGTATTAAAGTTGAAGGTAAATGGTCACTGTGTTATGTGAAATATCCAAATATAACATTGTGGAGGGGTGAATTTACAATATTAATTGTAACACGTAGGGGTGTATTTGCTACTTTCTGAAACCTATGAGTATATTAGGCTATTTCACGTACTAATATGACCAATGGTGTATTTTACCCTCTTTTAAAGGGTGTATAGAGTGTGTAATGCTGTAGCGATTAAGTTATTAGATTAGAGTCTTATTTAGTGCACAAGACTACTTTTTGAAATTGCAGGTTTTGGGGGCTATTTAGCAATATATTTATCAGATTAATGAAAGGTAACTGTTATTTGTCACAGGGTTGGCGAAATGAAAGAATCATCGAAATGCCTTCACTTAAAGGGCCCCGCATTATCTTGGTGTTAGATAATGACCCCCCTTCTCAGAAAAATAAGGTTCAAAAGCTATTAAAAATTTTGCAATATTAAGTAGTTCATGTTCAATTTATTATATTTTTTGGGCATTTTTTTAGTTTAACTGAACATATGATATATCCATAGGTTCAAGAAGTTATTAAGATGATGGAAATGGAGCTTGGAGAGGGTTGGATTTTTCACAAACCTTGCAAGGTAATAAATTCATGACTAAATAACCTATTTGGTCCTTTTCCTTTGACCCTTTTGACCATTTTGTCCCTTTCTTAATGTTAACAGGTATATTTATTTATATCATCTCAAAGGATAGCTGGATGTGTAATCGCTGAACCAATAGAAAAAGCCTATAAGATCGTTTCAAAATCTGATGATATAAATGAGAAAAAAGTGATACAAAAATCAAATATTCTTCAATTTGGTGACGTGGCTTTTTCAAGAGAAATTATACAACCTAACAAGGCTCGTAAATTATTAAACGAGAATTTAAACGGTTCGATTATGTGTGAAGAAGAGTCTGTACCTGCTTTATGTGGAATTAGAGCCATTTGGGTTTCTCCATCTAATAGAAGAAAACACATCGCTACTCATTTACTTGATGCTGTAAGGTAATTTTACTGTCGGAGAGTTTTTGCATACTATAAGGACCTATAGTGCAATTAAGTTAATGTAATGTTTAATGCAGGAAGAGTTTTAGTGATGATTCGATTCTAGAGCGTGGTGAGTTGGCGTTTTCTCAACCAAGTTCAGATGGAAAAGGGTTCTTCTCCAATTACAGTGCCACGTGTTCTTTCCTGGTTTATATAACATGAGTTATTTATTTATTTTAGTAATTATCCTATTAAAAATTAAATATTAACTATGAATTATTTATTTTTGTTCCTTCATAAACATTCCATAATTTATTTAACGAATTGTTTATAAATTTCATCTCAAATGAGTTATTAGTTGTCCAAAAAAAAACCGAGTTATTGAATAATTCAAGTTCAGTTTGAAAAAAAAACATTCGGATTTATGGAAATTAAATAATTTTGAATATCTAATATTTGGTTTGTTTCGTGAAAATTTTAATTCGACTCAGACTCATTGCTCTAATAATAATCACTAATATGATGGCTAAGAAAGCGACAGGTAAGTAAAAGCCGCAATAGAATCCGAATGTCAATTTCCAATAGTTCAGGAACCACGTTAAAGATAAAAAATAAAATATAAAAACAGGTAAGGGTCAATGGCTCCCTTTGACTTATAAAGGGGACAATTGTCAGCATATTAGTTCGCCAACCAGAACTAGGACTAGGACACTGGACTAAAAATTATATCTTTAGGGCAAAAAAGAATTCAAATCTTTTGTTCTCTATAATATAGTGATATACTATAAAAGAAAGAAGATAACTTGGTAATGAGATCCTTGATTTATGTTTTAGTGGTTAAGTTATTATGATTTATGAGTTCGCAAGGTGTATTTGTGCGCTTGTTTTTTTTTATGATTTTTCTACTTGAAGTTAATTTCAAGAGATATAATACCAGAATAAATTAGATGATATATCTTATATCTTTTTGTCTTGAAATATTTCAGATTTTTTCGTTTTAAATGGCGGTATTTATAATATAATGAAAGACGTTTAGAGAAGAAACTCAACGTATGATTAACGTATAGTTATATCTATCTCTGTTATTTATACTAGTACAAATATGCAATATTTCACGTAATCTAAATTTCTTTATTTAGTTACTTTTGAATATGTTTTATTGGAATTGGTTTTATTCATTTATGTCTATTTTTTTATTCAGGTTCATTTATAATAAGTAAAAACATTGTGACTTTTCACCAAAATTTATTGTTTCATTGTGAATGGTACTATGTATTTGTCCTATTAAGTACCCAGATTTCTCACCCACCAAAAAAACAAGCGAGGTGTTAATGAGGCCTAAATTTGCAAAATAAAAAGTTCAGTCGAGCATGAATTTCCAAAGCAATGTAAAAGTCCCACATGGGGGGGTAAATGCTTTCCTTCTACCTATCTATTTAGAGAGGGTTGTTAGGGAAAGAAGAGCTCAAGTCATATTCAAGGCCTTCGAGTCTTTGTAAAATTGACTCCTTTTTTGGATTCTCTCTAACCTCCACGATACATGCCAATGTAAATTTCCCACTCAATTCAATTCTAGAATTTCGACCAAATAAATAACTCTTAAATAATTCAAAAAACATTTGCTTAACATTTATTATTAAAATGGATATTTCCAAAAAAAAAAAAAAAAAGATAAAAAGTATTACTCTCCCGCACCTAAATAATTGTTTATTTACTTAAAAAAATAGTTCCAAAATAATTATCTATTAGAATATTATAATATTTTCAACGGACTATAGTCTGACTATTATTCTACATTTAAAGGGTGTGAAGTGAGAGGTGAATTGATCGAATCCCCTCCCTGAATATGTGTAACCTAGTTCTGATTTACCTAGAGGTATGTTAGGGGAGACGTGCATATTCTCCGTGGCAATAGTCGTCTTGCATGCAAACTTGCTAGGACCACCCACGTACCAAAAAAATCCAAATTTTTCTACATTTCCCCTATTAGAATTTACATTACTAATAAACATTTACGTAGTGATTGGTATGCAGTAATGGATTTAGACAGGTATGTAATGAGTCCAGGAATGTAACGGGTTAGGAATGTAATTAACTTTGTAATCATTATACAAAGCTTGGTATGCTATATGAATGAGAATGTAATAGATTGATTGATTTCAAACTTGTGTTAGTAACTAATTTAATTATATGAGATGATAAATAAATTGTGAGTAATGATATTTGTCACCCCTTTTTGGTTCATCCTTGTGTCACCCCTTATGTGTCACCTTATGTGGCATTAAATCAAGGAGAGACAAAAAAAGTAATTAGGAAAGAGAAACACTCTGATTGGAATTCAAAACATCCACGTAAGAGGTGATACAAGGGTGAACCAAAAAAGAGTGACAAATATCATTACTCATAAGTTGTTTAAAATATAAGGTAATCCTTTTATAATTATAAAGTAATAATAATTTCAATAAGATAAAATATTAAAAAAGTATTTTAATAATTTTAAATGATTTGGGTATATAATAAGCCTCGAGGGAACGTTTTGTTATCTACCTTTCATATTATTAATTGTATATTATGTGTTCCGATGTGCTTTATTAAATTTTTATTTCTTTTTGAGTCTTTTCGAGTCGTGGGGACACGACTCACTTTTGAGTTGGGGTGGGGATTCGTTGTCCTCATTTCCCATATTACGTGCTTTGCTTTGTAGCATGAGGAAGATATCCCCCGAAAGCATAACTTTAGTAAGTTAATGATAGAAAGTAGTGTGCTTTTGAATTGAGTCATTACGTTCTTAAAGTATGAACATGAAAACACGCATTAAAAGATAGAAAAAAATAGTAAGCAATGCAGAGAAGTAAGTTTGAACTTAGGGAGAATGAGTTGTGTGTCGAATGTGATGTTCGAGCTAGTTGAAAAAATCACCCAATTTATGAACTAAAAGCAAAGAGTCACTGTATATATTTAGGAAAATGATTGAGGCATTCATTTGATATCCATTATTGTATTTAGCTTGCTAATCAAATGTAAATGATATATTTTTCTTATCCCCCTTCTAGCCTTTAGATTTTTTGAATTATCCATATGACCCTCACTCGAATCACAACGCCTTAAGACTAGTCTTCCTTTGATCTTAAGTTTGGGGTGGTGGGTGTCGATTATGGGATATACATATTAGGTGGCTTGAGCTTTATATGTGTTATGTTGATGATCCACTTTATTGTAACCCTTTGTTGGGTTCTATTGAAAAAAGGAGAAAAATATTGACAAAAGAAAAGGATTTAAAACAAGAAAAATAAGTTAGCATGACATCTCACATAAAAAAGAGTGTCATGTTGACTTACAAAAAAAATGACAAAAGGGAAATGTTATGTAATCATCCGAAACTTCTTTAGGATACTTGGGCATGCTTATCTAGTTCATAAAGTGGGTTTTGTGAGCATATCTATGAGTGTAAACTCAATCTCTAGGGGGATTCATTGATGACTAGTAAGGAGAGAGCCAAAAATACATTTCAAACTATCCAAAAACGTATCATACCATCCATAAGCCTACGCCTACGCTATAACAGGAAAGACCTCAAGATTTCTAGTTATATGGTTAAGTAACAATAGATCAAATAGGGATTAGTTTAGTGGACCATGAAAGTCCTAGAGGGGGGGGTGAATAGGATTACTAATAATATTAAAGCCTAATTAAAAATCTTTTGGACAATTATAAGCTTAAGTGAAAACTTCTAAGACAACTTAATATATCAAACACTTAAGATCATGCAAAGGGTAAGTAGGAGGTTCGATATATATAAGTAAAACAAGTAAATCGACAATCCAATATCTTACTACTCTAGAAGACTATATGTTAGATAAACTAGATAAACAATATCACAATAATCAAGTTAGCATATTATCAAACATATAAAGTGCGGAAAGTAAATAGAGTAGGGATAGAAAGATACACGCGATTTATAGTGGTTCGGTTTCCCTACATCCACTACCTAAGGAAGCCTCCTTAGGATTTCAAGCTTTTCACTAAGCTTCCGTGTCTCTCTTAACCGGGTCGAGAACACAATAACCCTTACAACCTCTTCGATAACATGAAGGACAACCACTTGTGTAATCACAACACAAGGATACCAAGTATACTCCCTATACTTGAATTCTCTCTTAATCTATCTATTACAAGACCTAGACTTAAGAGGATAGAAACAAAGTGTTTAAAGGGTTGCTTATAAAAGCTTGTAACTAAACTCCTAAAAGAGTGGATATGAACTATATAGCTTGTGAACTCCTCTTGAGTAGATAGAACCTTGTGGCTTATTTGATTAACTCCTTGAAAGGATTTAAAAGCTCACTAAGATTGATTTTGACTATGTATAGCTCTTGACACCTTCTTGAATGATAACAATTAAGCCCCTTAATGTTTGTAATTAGTTGGTGTAGTTGTAGCCTTCAAAGAGCTTCAATTTATAGTAGAAAATGGCTTCCAACGGTCATAAGGCTTGGGTCCAACGGATCTATTAATCTCCCAACGGATATATTCTTTATGACTTAAACTTTGTGCAGAAAAACCTTCCTTGCGGTGTACCGCAAGTTTTCGTGCGGTGTACCGCACCTCAACGGTTTGATTTTCTAACTCTCTGACGGGCTAGCCTATGCACCGCGCCCTGGTCCGCATTCTTGGTCCGGTGTACCGCGCCTTTCGTCCGGTGTACCGCGCCAAGTAACTTTGAAAGAAAATGACTTAAGCTATGAAATCTTCTTCACGAAAGTTGTTGGAAACATCATTCTAGGAAACTTTGAAGTTGATCACTCAAGCTAATTCTCAAAGAACACAAGGATAAGGTTAAACGTATTTGAATGAGAATTAGTTTCATAACATATAACAATAAAGCTTTGATCTAAATGATAAAGATGTGCTTTTTGATGAAATAGAGTGCAAGATAGAATATGTATAACAAGAGTAATTAGCACACTAAAACACAAGAGGATTTGTCACATTAAAACAACCTATCAAAGGGAGGCTATATGCCAACAATCTCCCCCTTTTTGATGATGACAAATCCTTCACTAAAACACCTTAGGAATGATATGAAAGATAAGCACTAAAGAATTAAAGCTCCCACTCACAATAAGCATATAAGATTTGAGATGCATTTGTGAGTTTTGAAAGTTTTAGTGCACATATTTCTCCCCCTTTGTCTTCATCAAAAAGACGGGGTTAAATAAAAACAACTAAGGATAGAAGAGCACAAACTCAAGTGAATAGATTTTAAACAACGATTCTAAGAGAGTGCAAGAGTTTATGGATAAAAACAATTTTTTGAAAGAGATGCACAAAGATAGATAATTGTAAGGCAAGAATTTAGAGAAAAACCCCCCCTTACAAAATGCATAAAGTTTGATTCAATTTGTAAAAGTTTTGATCTACAATTTTTCCCTAATACGACTATTTGAAATCATTTTGAAAAACTTTAGGGGGTAAAATGTAATTTTTGAAAAGCATGGGTGATAAAAAATATTTTTCAAAAGTTTTAAGGACTCAAAAGCAATTTGAAAAATCTTTTAGGGACCTAAATGCAATTTTCAATCATTTTAAGAACAAGGATAAATTTGAACAAACTATAGGGACTAAAATGCAATATAGGATAAGATCAAGGATAAGAGAGCAATAGTACCTATATCATCAAGAAAAATGTTAGTAATATCAAAGCATAAACTTGAAGCAACTAAACATTAAATTTCCAAAATAAAACCATAGCATACTAAAACAAATATCCAAATTAAACACCAAGTTAAACATAAAGCATCCTAAACCATTATCCAAATAAAACATGTAGCAATAATATCCTAGATGTCCAAAACACGGACCCATAAACAATTAAAGCATAAACACCACAAACTTAGTCCAAGACAATAAAAAAAACATAAAACACTTAGAAGGATAAAAATAAGATTTTTTTAAAACCAAACACCCAACACGACCATTTAACGCAATTCACGGGGAGATCGGCTCCTAGAACGGCTTCGAGGATGTGACACATCATCTTTGATACACGAGACATCGTTCTTTACACAAGATAGCTCACTAGCAAGATGGCCTATTTTCTCTTCCAACACCCCAAATTTTCTTTCCAACTTTTCTTCTAAAACCTCAAATTTTCTACCAATATAATCCATAAACCGAGACATAGCACCTTCGAAACTAGAGGGATTAGGAGGATTCTCATGAGTGGGGTTTTGAGGAGGCTCATTTGGGATAGGATTTTGTTGACCCGGAACATCCAATAGTTCAAGTGTGTCAAGTGCCGGACCATGAGTTCCTTCTCTAGCTTGTATGATACGATTACGAATAGCAACATCCGAAATACGATTAATAACCGAATGCGAAACATAGGAGTTATTATAAATAGCAAATTTCATTCTCTTGATTGTGCTATAATCGAAACACCATGCTTTATCAATTGATTTCACATTTGTTCCTCCTAACGAAATTTCACTTCCCTCAAATATCTTAGTAAGAAAAATACCATATGTGACTTTATCTCTTGCGGTTCTAGCGTGGTTCATCCATTTGAACATAATAGCAATAATATTAATCGGACGCTTAGCAAAGATTAAAAATAGGAGATAAGCTTCATAAGGAATTAACTTAGCATCATGTTTGTCTTTCGGAATTATGGTCGAAATAAGAAACTTATGAGCCACAATAAATTCCGGATCAAAACTACGCAAATTCCAATTTCCATCGGGAACAATCATCCTACTATTAACAAAATCCATAACCTCATTTTGACCAACAATATCAAGAGTAGAGCCATCCCAACCACTTGACCAAAAACCACTAAAACCATCGAAAGGAATATGATAACGAGCACATAAAACATGTAATTTTAACCTTAAAGCGGTACCCGAAACTAATGATTTTACTAAGTTATTTGCACAATCATATTCAAAATTGGTGTAAAATTCTTCAATCAATCCACTTGCTAATTGAGTACCCGAATATGCAAAGACATTATCACAACCTTGAAATTTAAATAGTTCAAGAAGAGAATTTTCACCCGTTGGAAAAGCCGATTCACTAAAGGTTCTACCCGGGAGAGGCTCGAATGGCCGGAGTGGAGGAGGTGTTGGTGACCTCGCCGGAGAAGGAGCACGGCGGCGGCTGGAGGAGGCTCCGGTGGTGGTTTTCTTCTTTGGAGCAGCCTTCTTTTCTCTCATGGTGAAGAGGGGAAGTGGGTAATGAAGGAGAGAGAGAGAGAGAGCGAGAAGTGATTTAAAAGGAGAAGATGGGTTTTTAGGTGGTAGAAACGGAGCAGCGGTGGCCGGAAATCGCCTAGGAGGAGGAGAGGATATGTTTAAATGGTGGAATGAGGAGAATAGAAGGAAAACGGCCTAATATTGCTGTCAAAAACCTAACCTGCGGTGTACCGCGGGAATCGTGCGGTGTACCGCACTGCTAAAGTAAACTGGGCGAAAAAATAAAAGAAAAATAAAACTGCTGAAACCCTGAGACGCGGTGTACCGCGGAATGGTCCGGTGCACCGCAAAAGTGTTCGGTTTGGACAATAAAAATGAATTTTTTGATTCTTTTAAAAACACCCGAAACACATTCGAAACTTCCCCAAAAGATTCGGAATGGTATAAAATAATTTAGAGCAATTTTGTTTTGAAAAGAAATACCAAGGAAAACCCCGAAAACTCATAAAGCAGTTTATTTCACAAATACCCCTAAGTTTTCTAAAAGTACAAAAAGACCCAATGTAACAACAAAGCAACATTTAAGCATAAAAAGGTCAAGATACAAAAGATAATAGCACATAGAGGAAAAATTCACATAAAACACATAATAACACAAAAACAAAAAAAAAGAAGAAAGGAAAGAATTCACCGTATTTTCCTTTTATGAGGTTTGAACGTCCTTTTACATAAATTTCATTTTCTTGACGCTCAACACCCTCAATAAATATAACTATGGTAACCGAGGTGGAATGGATCCGGAAATGTTGTTAGCATTTGTCACGATCCATATTGGTTTTTCCCATGAGGGTATCAAAGATCCACTATTAAGTTGTTCATGGTAATGGCACGTAGAAGCATGATGACCGGGTTTACCACAATAATTGCAAGAACTTCTTTTTCGAATAGAGTTACCATGTGAGGGTTTTGAACATGGCGTTTCCTCATTTTTTCCAATGTCCAGATTATCACTTAAATATAATTTTTCTTTGAAAAAGCCATTTGGATCAAAAGGAGTGACATTTGAAAAGGGATGATTTTTTAACATTTCAAGAGCGAGGGAAAAAGCTTCATCCAATTTTTTAAAACCTTCTATATTTTTCTTCATAGGATGTTGACTTTTATTTGAAGAAAAAATGTTTTCAAAACAAGGGTTTTTAGTAATGCCAAGAACATCATCTAAAGTGATACAACATTTAAAACAATTTTTAAGCTCAACTTTAGCCTTTTTTAACAAAAGATTATTCAATTTGATTTGAGAATCAAGAATTTTGAGAAGGGATGAAATTTTCCTAATATCACCATAATTATAAGGAAGAGATAAAGAGTTAGGATAGATTGCTACCTCATTGTTTGGTTTAGAATTGTCATGAGATTCATCATAAATTAAGACTTCTTCTTCTTCGTCATTTTCGACAATTCCATATAAAAACTCCAAACGATTCCAAAGCTCTTCTGCGGATTTACAATCTAACATTTGTGAGAAAATTTCTTCGGAAATTCCACGAATTAGAGTGTACATCGGTTTTGCATTTTGAGTAAGCTTAGCCTTTTCCTAAATGGTGAGTTCATCAAAATCTTTTTCTTCTTGATTTAGCTTAAGAACTCCCGCTTCATTTAGCTCCTCTTTATAAGGAACGAATGGACCTTCCATAACGATTCTCCATTGATCGGGATCTTCGGCTTTGATAAATTCCTCCATTTTTGTTCTCCATGCACAATAGTAAGTTCCTACAAAAAGTGGAGGTCGGGTAGAAGACGACTTTTCCAAAAGATTAAATTCCATATCGTTTACTCTACTAACGATTAAGCTATTCACGTAGAGTTAGGCTCTGATACCAATTGAAAGTCCTAGAGGGGGGGGGGTTGAATAGGATTACTAATAATATTAAAGCCTAATTAAAAATCTTTTGGACAATTATAAGCTTAAGTGAAAACTTCTAAGACAACTTAATATATCAAACACTTAGGATCATGCAAAGGGTAAGTAGGAGGTTCGATATATATAAGTAAAACAAGTAAATCGACAATCCAATATCTTACTACTCTAGAAGACTATATGTTAGATAAACTAGATAAACAATATCACAATAATCAAGTTAGCATATTATCAAACATATAAAGTGCGGAAAGTAAATAGAGTAGGGATAGAAAGATACACGCGATTTATAGTGGTTCGGTTTCCCTACATCCACTACCTAAGGAAGCCTCCTTAGGATTTCAAGCTTTTCACTAAGCTTCCGTGTCTCTCTTAACCGGGTCGAGAACACAATAACCCTTACAACCTCTTCGATAACATGAAGGACAACCACTTGTGTAATCACAACACAAGGATACCAAGTATACTCCCTATACTTGAATTCTCTCTTAATCTATCTATTACAAGACCTAGACTTAAGAGGATAGAAACAAAGTGTTTAAAGGGTTGCTTATAAAAGCTTGTAACTAAACTCCTAAAAGAGTGGATATGAACTATATAGCTTGTGAACTCCTCTTGAGTAGATAGAACCTTGTGGCTTATTTGATTAACTCCTTGAAAGGATTTAAAAGCTCACTAAGATTGATTTTGACTATGTATAGCTCTTGACACCTTCTTGAATGATAACAATTAAGCCCCTTAATGTTTGTAATTAGTTGGTGTAGTTGTAGCCTTCAAAGAGCTTCAATTTATAGTAGAAAATGGCTTCCAACGGTCATAAGGCTTGGGTCCAACGGATCTATTAATCTCCCAACGGATATATTCTTTATGACTTAAACTTTGTGCAGAAAAACCTTCCTTGCGGTGTACCGCAAGTTTTCGTGCGGTGTACCGCACCTCAACGGTTTGATTTTTTAACTCTCTGACGGGCTAGCCTATGCACCGCGCCCTGGTCCGCATTCTTGGTCCGGTGTACCGCTCCTTTCGTCCGGTGTACCGCGCCAAGTAACTTTGAAAGAAAATGACTTAAGCTATGAAATCTTCTTCACGAAAGTTGTTGGAAACATCATTCTAGGAAACTTTGAAGTTGATCACTCAAGCTAATTCTCAAAGAACACAAGGATAAGGTTAAACGTATTTGAATGAGAATTAGTTTCATAACATATAACAATAAAGCTTTGATCTAAATGATAAAGATGTGTTTTTCGATGAAATAGAGTGCAAGATAGAATATGTATAACAAGAGTAATTAGCACACTAAAACACAAGAGGATTTGTCACATTAAAACAACCTATCAAAGGGAGGCTATATGCCAACAGACCATTAGATAATATGTTATGATCAAGGAACAACTTATATCCATCTTTTCGAACAAAGTGAAAGACCGACCCTTCTTGCATTGCAATACTAAGTTAATCTGGAAATTATAACGTGTTAATTGTTTGCATGATAAGTGTAGGTTTGATTTAGTTTGTATATATTTCTACATGATACTTATTAAGGTAGTGCTTTGGGATCATTTTTTACATCCTTCTCTTCCATATTTATTGACCCACGCCCTTAGTTTGGTTCTTATTTTGTCAAGACGACAGAACTTTTAGTTGGGGTCTTGATGTCTCCTTTTATGTGATAGATTAACAGTATCACGAGACATATTCGCAGGGGTTATTTTGACTTATATATAGACATATTTTATTTCTTGTCTAGTTTTGCATATTTATTACTTTTAGAGCTATTTGTGCGTTAAATGTGTATCAAGTGTGAAGATCTAAGTTACTTGGATAATATGAGGACAAGAAGTTGAGAAAGCAATTTCATACCCAATTCATGGCGTTAAAGGGCCAAAAAGCCACTTTTGGAAAGCTAGAGCGTTTACTAGCTAAGCTTGGAAATCGACTTAATAGAGTCACCACGTGTAAGGGGCTGAGATTCTGAGAGAGTCATTTGGTTTAATGGTATCACTTGAAGTAAGGAGCGCGTGAGAGTTGACGGTTCATGATTTGGATTGGAGATGAAAGAGTTATTAAAGTTGCAGTTTTTGTGGATCGAACTAGTCCGCTTTTCCTAAAAAACATTTTTTGGTTAACTTGGGACATTTAAAAGGGTCCCACAACTCCAAAAACAATTTGGACCCTCATTATATCAGAAAATACATTTTGGAAAGGGCTACACTTGATAACACATCATTAGTTAGAAGCGGAAGAAGAAAAAATGTCTGGAGAGGAGAAGAGAAGAAGCAATAACCCTACTTTATCCTTCTACACCATTCCATCATCATTCTTAGGGTAATTAGTATTAGTTTCTTCTCCTGAAATTTTAATTTGTTGCTTTTATTATGTATTAAATACATTTTAGCTTGAGTATTGCATTATGTATAAACCTTGAATTATATTTTGATTGAATTTAATATATTTGGGAGTAATTTACATTTAACAGAATTAGGTATTTAATTTATGTTGTTTTTGAATTGAAATTATCAGTTTGCGTTTATCCACAATAAATAATAGGCCAACCTTAGTGTTCTTGATTACATCCAGAAGAGGGTCGGGAACATAGAAATAATTCATATACGTCTAGTGTGTGTTAGTGTCCCTGACGAGCTTGACAAGTCACATAATCGTATAGGCTAATACTATTAGAATTGAGCATTAATTTAGAGTTCACCCAGAAGATGTATCTTGCGGTGTTAGGCAACCTTATAAGCTTTCCGAAAGGGAGTTAGAATCATGATTAACGTAAACTTCCCAATTCATCCTTATAACTAGAATCATCACTTGTCAATATAGGGGACTATTGGAAAAACTCAAGCTATCCTTCTCATATCTTATTCTCTTAGTTTATATGCATCCTTAATTAACTATAATTAGTTTACTCGTATTGCATTTTAGTTTCTTAATCTTAAAAAAACAAAACAAATATTTATATTTTTTACTTTTTGTTAATTGAAACTAAATCCTCAAACGCTTTAGAAAAACACGATAATAATTAACCTTATAGTCCATGTGGAGAACGATCTTATACACCTACTTATTACTTGCAAATGACCCGTACACTTGCAAGGAGTGCTTTCTCGAGGTGTTGAATATTTTATCCCACCTTGAATGACGACAACCCTCTAGGATGATTCTTGGGGAACACTTAAGTACATGAATCATCATTCTCGAAGCGACAAAAAATACTTAACTCATGTCCAATGCTTCCACCAAAAACAAGATACAAACATCACCCATCCCCCAAAGAATTTATCTTATTAATATGGTGCAAAAAGTTCTTTATAAATTGAAAAAGTTTGTGGGAACTTGATAGGTTATCATGTCCAATGAAATAGAGGAAGAGGTCGCAACCGAGGATGTGTTTTGGGAATGGTTGGGGGCACACTCTCAGCCAGAAGGATGTGAAAGTCCTAGAGGGGGGGTGAATAGGATTACTAATAAGATTAATGCCTAATTAAAAATATTTTGGACAATAATAAGTTTAAGAGAAAAACTTCTAAGTCAACTAATATATCAAACACTCATGGGATCATGCAAAGGATAAGTTAGAGGTTCGATATATAAGTTAAACAAGTAAATCGATTATCTATTCTCTTACTAATTTAGAAGACCAAAGTTTGATTAGCTAGAAAAACATAATCACGATATTCATACTAGTAAGCATATAATCAAAACTAAATAGTCATGAATTAGATAATCCTAAAAGACAATATTATCAAACTATTCATATAAGCATTTTATCAAGTAAAACGAGTTTCTAATCTCTTACTACTCTAGATGACAATATGTTAGATAAACTAGATAATCAATATCACAATATTCATACTAGCATATTATCAAACATATAAAGTGCGGAAAGTAAATAGAGTAGGGATAGAAAGATACACACGATTTATAGTGGTTCGGTTTCCCTACATCCACTACCTAAGGAAGCCTCCTTAAGATTTCAAGCTTTTCACTAAGCTCCCGTGTCTCTCTTAACCGGGTCGAGAACACAATAACCCTTACAACCTCTTCGATAACACGAAGGACAAACACTTGTGCTATCGCAACACAAGGACACCGAGTATACTCCCAATACTCAAACACTTGTGCTATCTCAACACAAGGACACCGAGTATACTATCGATACTCAAATTCTCTCTTAATCTATCTATTACAAGAACTAGACTTAAGAGGATAAATACAAAGTGTTTAAAGGGTGAAACAACTTTGCTAATGAACTCCTAAAGAGATGATATAACTATTAGCTTAATACTTCTCTTGAGTAGATATAACACTTAAGCATGAAAGACTCCTCTTGAGTAGATAGAACTTTGTGGCTTATTGGATTAACTCCTTAATTGAGTAGATAAGACTTTTTAAGCTCTTGACACCTTCTTGGATGATAACAATTAAGCCCCTTAGTGTATATGGGTTGAAGGTGTGATTGTAGCCTTGAAAGACCTTCAATATATAGCTGCAAAATGCTCCCAACGGTCATAAGAATTGTCTCCAACGGATATATTAATATCCCTAACGGATATATGCATTTTTGTCTTCATTTTGCTGCAGAAAACCCTAACTTGCGGTGCACCGCGGGTCTCGTGCGGTGTACCGCATGAACCTTCGCTTAATTCACTTGCTTCGGGCGGTATACCGCTCAATCCGCCGGTATACCTCTCCGGCTACCACACCAAAGGTCTAAAACACCTTCTTCTCAATGTATAGAGAATATCTTTTACTGTGATGCTCGGATGGAAAGTTTTCTTCACGAGAGTGGTAGGAAACATCATTTTAAGAAACTTTGTAGTTGATCACTAAAGCTAATTCTCAATGTACACAAAGATAAGGTTAAAAGCATTTGTATGAGAATTAGTTTCTTAAGATAAAACAATAAAGCTTTGATCTAAAAGATAAAGAATGAGCTTTTTGATGAATTAGAGTGCAAGATAGAATGTATATAACAATAGTAATTAGCACACTAAACACAAGAGGATTTGTCACATTAAAACAACCTATTAAGGGAGGCTATATGCCAACAGGATGGTCACCCACCTTTGTCAAAGGAGAATTAGAGGGTTATAGCCAACATCACGTCGAGGTAGATCATGCGGATCAAGGGGTCTAATCCATACTGAAAATTCCCACTAACCAACATATTTTATCTTCTAGATACACCCTTAAGAAACTATAAGGAATGATACTACAGGCTTATTGGGTCCTCAAAATTTAGCCAAGCACCAAGGGTTGACCTCGTCTCTAAGGGGATCCAAATCATAACCTAGTTAGACTAGGGTCGAAGTCCATAAGATCCACAACACCGGAGGACAATGCCTTCTTATAGGTATCTAGATAAATATGTCCAAAACCAACAAGAAATTATACCCCCGAGGCACCAGTGCTAGATGCATACACCTAGATATAAGGCCAATCTCTAAGATAGAGCCAAGATAGTTAGTCTTTCACATTGGCTATCTCAGATGCCACTTCACCTAACACTTTTAAGCCTTTAAAGTTACACCGATATGATGTGATAGTATATCCAACTAACTACTTAAACATATTCTAACATCTTATGTATCTATCTACCTCAAAAAATAATGTCTATTGACAAGCTTCCCCTCGTCACTCTCAAGAAAAACCTACCAGTGGTTCAGTAGACTAGAACCCCATTCCATCTATAGATTCGAGCAACTATGCATCCATCTGAAAGTACATTTTTTATGAGGGTGGGAAATAAGAAAGAGTAACCCATTACTCCTTATTCTACACTAGGTCCCCGACGAGACACTGAAATCCTAGAATCAATTTTTCAGATTGACTACGCATAAAGTCATGTTCTTAGATAAGTGTATCACCCAAATTGCCTATACCAATGGGATCAGAAATAGAGACTTCCATGTACACCTAACTACTAAGATGGATCTTACTTTGGATCGGGAGGTACATCAAAGTTGAAAAATATTTGTTGGTCTCCTTAAAAAATAACTCAACTTAGAGGTGACTTACCCAATTTTTAGCAACAAAAGGTAAGCGATTCATATATATACATATATATACATATACATATATATGTCTTTACAATGTAATCTCTTAAGCATTCACTAGATTTTATCAGGAAGAGGATCTCCATCATAAAATATTAAAAAACATATAAGAGGTTAGGGGTTAGGTGTTAGATGTTACTGCCAGGTAGACGATTTGGTATCTTTGAACGTCCAAGAATTCTGATGTAACCTAAGCATTTTTTCTCAACTATTTATATTTTAATTTATAATTATTTTATATTATTAATTTGTTTCCGTTTTTTGAAAAAGTAACTAATTCTTGCAAAATAAAATCATAAGCAAAATATAGTTATTTTCAAACGAATATTACATAATTTTCTTAAGCTTTATTTGTTTATATAATAATTAAATTATACAACAAATTGTAAGGTGTTTGTTTAGATAATATATCAAAAAGAAAATTAGATAACATTTACATGGAATCAACACATTTTAGGGGCTATAAATTCAATAAAAAGAATAGAGGTTTTATTATAAAAAAGAATGAAGGACATGTTATTCTTTTTAATTTTTTTTAAAACCTCATGTTACAATATATCATAACCGCTTTACTAATTTAAACAACTTTATTATATATTTATTTATTGTCATGAAACAACATTAACATAAAAAGCTTTCCAACCGCGTTGGTTCTCTGACACAATCTACATGATTTTACTTGACCCCCAAGCAATCACATATAACCATACGCTGTCAAATAAGATTTACTTCCATATATACCCTCACCGCCTTATCTTTTTTACAATTACCATAAACCTCTCACCCATCCCTCTCTATATATATATAAACCTTCTCCTCTTCTTCTACTCATCTTTTTTCTTCTTCTCCAATTTTCCTTAAATTTTATCGAATTCTTACGTCAGCAGTAGTGCAAATATGGTCGACGGCGGTGGAGGAACATCGTTTCCGGTCATATTCTTCGACGGAGAGCGTGAAATCAATATCGGATTCATCCAAGTCCATCCGGTGCTAGATTACAAAACGTTTCAATTCATGCTCAGTCAGAGAATCGGAATATCTCCGAATCAGATCTCTATATACATCGTTGACCACAAGAACTCGAAGTCGTCTCACGGTTCGGACGATCGCCGGAAAATTCCGGTTACTGGTAAGGCGAACTTCGCATCAATTTGTCGTATGAGAAATAGTTCTATTCTTGTTGTTTTGAAGAGGTCAAGAAAAGCAAGAAGTCGAAAACCTCGACCAAACAACGGTGATTACTCGTTGGGCAATGATTTTTCACACTACCCGCAGCTCGAGAATGTGGTACTCCTCCGGAGAGATCCGTTAGCGGGCGTGAATATGAACAGTCCGATGTACTCATCGTCGTTTTATGATCAGGCTCCGCAGATGGAGCTAGCGGACGTGAATATGAACAGTCCAATGTACTCATCGCCGTTTTATGATCGGTCTCCGCAAGTGGAGCTAGCGGACGTGAATATGAACAGTCCGATGTACTCATCGTCGTTTTATGATCGGATTCCGCCGGTGGAGCTAGCGAACTTGAACGAAAGACTGATGAATTTAATGGTTCAGAAAGAGAATTACGCTGCGGCAATGGCGAAACCTAATCCTGATCACCAACATATTTTTCCTCGAATTGAAGATATCTACAGTTCAATGAAGGACCCAGCTTTCATTTGCAACGAATGTGAAAATTCTATGGCGCCGTTCCACCATTGTCCAAACGACGCCGTAGTAGTTGGGTTCAGGTCATATGTAGGGCCGGTCGGTTCGCCATTATATCGCTGAAGGAAAAGATTATCTTTTTCCTTTTTTTTCTCTTTTTTTATTTTAGTCTATTTTTATTATTTATAATTGAAAAATTGGAAGGGAGGTTTGATGTATGCTCTCATTGGAATTGTGTGAATAGTAGTTGTGGAGCAAGAGATGGAAATCTTGATCTGGTGTGGTCTGGTGCACATTAAGGATTTGTGTACCCCAGTGGTTCACCAAAAGATGATGCTACTGGTAGTGGTAGGTAAGAGGATAGTTGGAGAAGAGTGTAGAAACTCCATAGATGGTGGGTATAAAAATGACAGTTATGTCCCCCATATAGAACAAAGGGGTTTTTTTTTGTATGAAAGCAATTTGTTTTTGCACCAAAAGGTGGAGGATAACAATGGTGCTTTAGTTTTTGCAATCTGTTGACAAACTGAAAGAATTGTTTATGGATTTAGTATCATCTTATATATAATTTATCGTTGTTTAGCTTTTCTTTTAGCTTGCGAATTACTGCAATTTTTTTAATTCTTATGGATATGATTTCAATTTTTTTATTTATTTTTTAAATTGTGAAAAAACGAAAAATATTGTGAAAAAGCGAAAATGAAAATGAGACATAATTTCAAAACAAAGAAATGTATCCGCTGACCGTGGGAGTGCTTTTTGTCTCTACTTGTCCTAAAAAACAAAAAAAAGAAAAGGAAAAACAAAAAAAAATTGTAAAATAAAAAATACAGCAAAAAAGCAATTCTGAACGATCTTCTAATCATTTTTCATTTCTTTTGATTAATAGCTAATTTGAAGATATTTCTTCCTTATCTTATAGCATGGTTGATTAAACTTTCTCTTTTATAGAATAGAAAAAGTATACACGGAGTCTAATAAGGAGGATTTGCATATTAAAGTTTAAACTAATTCATAATATTGTCGTTTTATTGAATTTGAACCTTGTTCTCGAGATTTTAAGAAGAAAAATTTTGGCAAATTTTTTGAGGTTGATTAAATTTATTTTTTCTGTTATCGTAGATATTCGATTAAATGTATTAGTGCATTATTCTTTCTTGGCAAATTTATAATATTATACTCTTTTGAACTCGAACTTTGTCTTTGAGGTTGAAAAAAGGTTTTGGTGAATTCTTTGAGAGGTTAAAATTACCCTTTCAAACAGAAAAGACTCTTATTGAATCAACAATTGTTTTCCCTTGGTAATATAGAAATCGAGAAGATAATGTAACTACAGTATCTAATAGAACATGACTGAATATATAACACACAAGTATGTAACTGACATACGATTTACGTGGAAATCCAAGTAGAAAAAAAACCCCAAAATTAGAGAGTATCACTATAATAAAAGAAAGATTACAATAAGAATTATATTTTAAAGGGTGTAAATAATAATAGACATTACATGTGTGTTTATAGGGAAATCATGAATTAGGGTTATTAATCTAATGGCCCAGACCTTACAAAGAAGAATTAAGTCATATTCTAACAATCTCCACCTTGATTGACATTCGGTAAGTGAGACCCTAAAAATCTGACAATATCTCCACCTTGGAAAATATCTCCATCTTGACGGAAAATCCGCTAAGAAGTCAAGAAGTAAAATACCAATCTTCAAATATCTCTCCTCTTCCAAAAATCCCTAAAAGGCTTAATTCAAACGGTGAATACCAACTAAGCTTAATTCAAAAGCTCAAACTTAAAAACTGGAACCAACTTAGCTTTCATATGAGCAGGATTATCAAGAGTGTTAATTAGAGCATAAACAACCAAATCGGTTGCGGCAAATCTTTGAGGGGGGTTAATATTTCTCTTTGGTCTATTTGTTGCAATAAAATACTGTAGTGGTTGTGGTGAAGGAATATCTGGATCATTATGAGATGTAGTTTCTGATATATGGTGCGTTTCGGTTGGAAAATTAACCTCTATTTTTATTTTTTTATCTTTATCACAATTATCACTAGAGGGTAAGTTAGGAAGCATAACACTTTCATAAAAAATAACATGTCTGTCGATTACTATTTTTTTGGTGTTTGGATACCATAATTTATAATATTCAACACTAGATTTATAACCAAGATAAATACACTTTCTTGATCTAGGTTCTAATTTACCATTATCAATATGTGCATATGCTGGAAACTAAAAACTTTAAGATTTGAATATTTATGAGCAGTTTCAGACCATACCTTTTACGGATTTTTGTTGTCAATGGCAGATGATGGAGAAATATTGATGAGATAATTAGTTGTAGAAGCGGCTTCAGCCCAAAACATCTTTGATAAACCTGATTACAAAGCATTAAAACATACTTTTTCTATAATTGTTCTATTCATACGCTTTGCAATTCCAGTTTGCTGAGTTGTACTTGGAATGGTTGAGTGTCTAACAATACATTTGGACTTACATAGAGCATTGGATTTATTAGAGCAAAACTCTAAACCATTATCAATATGAAGGTGTTTTATTTGCTTTCCTGATTGTTTCTCGATCACGATCTTCCATTCTTTAAAGGCTGAGAATGCATCATTCTTCTGTTTCAAGAAGAACACCCAAACTTTTATACAGAATTCTAGTCAACATGTAATAAGAACCTCCCATAAAACATACTTTAGAGGCCCCCCAAAGATCTGAATGAAGATTTTCAAGTATACCTTTACTGTTGTGAATGTTTTTCCCGACTCGAACTCCCTTATGGTTTTCAAATACACAATGTTCACAAGACTGAAGTTTACCCAAACTTTGTCCATCGAGGAGTTCTCTTCTATTTAATTCATCCATACCATTTTTGCTCATATTCCCTAGACGCATATATGCCAAATTTTAGTGGTATCTTCTTTTGAAAATAAAGTAGAGGCAACAGCTGCATCACCAATAACTGTGGAACCCTATAAAACATATAATTCTGATGTCCTCTTTTGTCTTTTCATCACAACATGATTTCCTCTATATATCTTTATAACCCACCTTCTCTGGTGTATGTGTACCCTTTGGTGTCCAAACTACTCGAAGAGATAAGTCTTCTCTTTAACTTTGGAACATGTCTTACATTACCAAGTGTTCTTACGACCCCATCAAACATCTTAATTCTGATCGTACCAAACCCAATAATTTTGCATGAGGCATTATTTCCCATTAAAACGCCACCTTTCGATACTATTTTATATGAAGAAAACCAATCCCGATTGGGACACATATGGAAAGTGCAGTCCAAATCCATAATCCATTCTTCTCTTGAGTTAGGTTCACCTTCACACGTAACTAAAAGTTCTCCATCGGTATCATTTTGTACGACACCAGCTTCGCCAAATTTATCTGGGTATCGGTTGTGATTTGGAGTATAATTCTTGTTCTTGTTCTACAATACACGTCACTCAGATATTATAAGCCCCTTTTTTCTTGTAATAATTGCAGAACTTGACCGTTATCCATTTGTCACCTTCCGATTTCGACTCATGCGATTTTCCTTGTACAAACAAGCCTTTTGCGTAAGTCTCGGTTTCACCCAATAGGTGTTTCATTCTTTCTTTAGAGTATAAGACTTCATATACTTCATCCACATATAAGGTTTATGACTGTATAATATTGTATCTCTAAAATTCGAATACGATGTAGGTAAAGACCACAATAAAATTAAAGCCAAATCTTCATCTTTATACTTGAATTCTAAAGCTTCTAAATCAAATATAATTTCCTTGAAAACAGATATATGATATTCTAAAGATGTACATTCGACCAAACGATGAGAATAAAGTCGTTGTTTGAGAGCTAACTTGTTGGTAAGACTTTTTGTCATACATAATCGCTCTGATTTCAACCATAAAGCAACATCAAATTTCTCTTTTAAAACGTCTTGTAAATCTGAACTGAGAGATAAAGTTGAATTTGTGATCGAGACGATTATGCTTTTTTAAAAATAAATCCTAACGAGTTTAACCATCAATTACATTTTTAAAAAATAAAACCTAACAACTCTAATTATGTTTATATAATCAGAATTTAGTCGGATCACTTAACCATCAATTTTAGTTTCCAATTCTATATTGTCATCTCTAATAATGCAGGGTTATAAACATCTTACCATTAAATTTACAATAAACGATAAATATATGTTAGTTCAAAAATCAACTAACCATATTATTCTTCTTTTGAGGACTATCCTAACAATTTGAAAACTTATTCTAGGATTTTAACTAATTATTTTAAAATTTAATGATTCTCGTAGATAGAATTTTAAAATATGTATATACTCAGTTGTTATATTGTCAATTATTTATAGGGTTAAAGATATGAATAATATGAAAACATTACTTTTTAATGAAATTTATTAGAATAATCATATAATAATTAATAGTTTAAGGTTAAGATATATAGTGTGATTTATACCGTTTATTATTTAATATCTTTATGGAAATAGAGTTCGACATTGACAAAAAAAAAAAGGAAATAGAGTTCAACAGCGTTATAAAAAAAAAAATTGAGTTCAACAGTTTTTTCCAATTAGATACGAGTATACTACATGATCGAATGCAACAACGGTCAAACTAATCAAAATGGTTTTGTTGACCACTGTCGTGGGCTCTCTTGCATGGCACTTTTAGCGTTACAAAAGAATATGACCAATTGACCAGGTTGTTAGTTTTCAAACTGAAAAATATTGGACAAAAAAAAACAATATAGTTTTCAGATTGGTTCATTCATTTCATTTATATATCTTTTATATATTCACACTCTTTCGTTAATTAATGTACACCATTATTTATCTTTTACAAACGTTTCCAAGTTCAAAATAACTCTTCTACATAAAAAAAAAATAGTACATAAAATAGTCACACGCCATAAATTTGTAAATTCAATATTAGGAAACGTTTTACCCTTTACACGAACCTAATAACTGATAACTGAAAGTTTAGTACTAAGATTTTTTATATAAAAAATTATTTTAAACTTAGAGTTACTAACTTAATTTGAAAGTATATTACTAAATTAAATGACCAAAATTTTGGTCAGTTAACTAATTTAAACTGATTTTTTTTTGTCATAAATCCCAACTGATTTCGTAGAATACTTTGTTAATCAATTCTATAATATTTGATCATGGAATATTTTAATCAAAGAAAAAGACTTATACTAATCACAAATATACATATATTTCTTAATACTCTATATCTGTATCCATTACAAGAAATAGTAGTATTAATGGCGAAACTATTGCGGTAACAACTAAAATGGCCTCTACTGATACTTTTAAAAACCAAAATGGCCTCTAATGATACTTTTTAAAACCAAAATGACCTCTAATTATATTTTTAGCGGCAATATTTGCCGCTAAAGATAAAGTTAATAGAGACAAAAACAAATAATTTACTACTAAAGGTATCTTTAGCAATGAACTTATAGAGACGACAAATAACGACTATTAGCGGCAAAATTAAGATTTTTAGTGTTAAATTTTTTGCCGCTAAAAATACTATTTCTTGTAGTGACCTTGTTCAAATCTTTAAATCATGTATATATATATTTATCCTTTTTTAAATTATAGGCAAAGAAATTAGTTTTCTCATTACAGGTTTTTGACCGTTTTATTTTAAAATAAAAAATAATAAAACAAAGTATTTTTTTTTTAAATTATGAGAGTCCAGCAATCAACTCTGATGACTTTTTCTTTTTTACCTTAAAAAAAAAACATCAACGACCACTTGTCAACTCCGACGATTGATTTTTTTATTTTTTTAAAAGAAAATTTCCGGGCGACCGCAAGTCAACTCCGGTGATCAAAGTCTGTCAACTTCGTGTTTTTTTATTTTTTTACAATTATCAGATTAAAATTATCACTGTGATTTTTTTCGAATTATTTTGATTTTTTTAATTTTTCCAGTTCCGACGAATTTCGTCCAATAGCTGTACCGGAACTGCAACTACAATATTGTAGTTGCAGGTACAAGTACAATAGTGTAGTTGTGCAAAATATAAGAAAAATGACTAAACTTTTGTGTAGTGCCGTTAGGCACGGGTTATAATTAGTATATTGCAAAATATTTTTTCTGGCGATCTGAATGATCTACGTAAAGAGCGCTGAAACCACTCTAACACCCTTAAATCACTCCACTAAACATCTAGAGGTCGCGTGTTCGATCCACGCTGATCATGTTTCTCCAATTTTGGTGTTGTTCCAACGGTGAGGATATCTGAATTTCATCAAGGGGACCTAGGTTTGTTTCCTACTAACAGAACATTTTTATTTTATTTTTCCATGAACCTTGAACCTTGATTGTATATTACATAATATACTTTTTCCGACAAGATGGATGTTTAACATAAAGAGCGACTGATATCACTCTAACACCCTCAAATCACTCCACTAGACATCTAAAGGTTCCATGTTCAATCCTCATTGACCGTATTTCTCCAATATTTTGTCGTACTATTGGTTAGGATATATGACTTTCACTAACGGGAACTGGTTTCAATTCCCGTCAATGAAACAAACTTTTATAGTTTTCCATGAAGTTTGAATCTTAAAACTTTTTTTTTGACAACGAATCTTAAAACTTTAACATTGAATATTTAACCATGAAACATGAAACATAAATATTGATAAAAAATATTTACAATAATAAGCTCACAAAATAACAGCCACTATCTAGTAAACTTCTTGTCTCCCCCATTCTTTCTCACCCTATATGTATTTAAGTATATTCATAATGATTCTGGTAATCAACAATTGCATAATAAAAAAGTAGTATTAGTTGCACAGTTTATCAAAACTTTGTTATTTTAAGCAGGTTGAACACTGTGAGTTGCTCCCTAAACAGAATTCTACAATTTAGGGGGACATTGAGTTTCCAAATATAACTCCAAATATCATTTGATGTGTTAATATACGAAGAACTTTTGGAAGCATAATGTACTTTCATATTATCATTATCAAAATCCTCTACTATATATGGTAACAATATTTAGCAACACATATTACATCATTAGACACATTTCAATAAAAAATATCCTCAGTACTTAGATAAGGAATATTCATATTATAAATAGCATTTGCAGCATCCTTATAAAATCGAACTTCAACATAATCATAGATCCATACATCTCACAAACTTTTCCAGAGTGTAATGCATTGGCTTATTAAAATTACATGGTTTGCAATCCAACTTGTATTCCAAATAATTATATGTTTGTTATGGCCAATTTTCAATTTAAAATTTTGAGTTTTATGTCTCTAAAGCATACTGCTCCGTCCACAGGAAAGATTACTCCCAAGTTTAACACTAAGGAAGATATTATTTTATAGTAGATGGCCTCTCCCCACAAGCACCCAACCTTCCTTTTGCTACATTTTAAAGATTTTTCTTGCTCAACAATTTTCACGCATTAAAAATAATTAAGCTTTAGTTTATAAGGTGTAGCTTTCTGAAGTTAAGTCACTTTGTTATCTAGACATACACATTTTATCTCAATCAAGTAGTGAGTTCATATTTATATTCCCTCACCAGAAGTTAGACACGAATAAGTTAATTAGATTACAAATAGAGATAAGTATAAAAAAAACAGGCATAGTATATACATGAATTACTTGAATAATAGAATTGATAAGAATTGTTTTTCCACTTTCAAATATTCATTCGATTTAAACTTTCTTCAATAAGAAAGAAGGTCTAAGTATTTTTCCAAATCTTTCATAGTAGACATGTTAGGTTGAACAATCGTATTTTATAAAATCAATAGTTGTTCCTGTGATTGAAATACTCATACTAGAACCAAGAGTTTTCAAGATCAAATTCTACCCTAATCATCCAACCAAAAAAAAGAAAAAAGTCTTGAGATCAAATTCTACCCTAGTCAAATGACTTTTACTACAGTGGAAAAGATTGAGGTCTCATGTTATTTGGTCATGGGTTCATCTAGTCTGTAATAATTTTCGAAGGATCGAAAATTATTGCCAAAAGATTAGTTGTTAAAAAAAATAAAAACACAAATGGCTCTCAAATGTATTAGGAAAAACAATCTTATAGAGATACATAGTTAGCCTAGTGGTTAGGTTACTCCGCAGAGATCAAGAGGTCCTGGGATCGAATCGAGTCATTTACTCCGAGTTCAAAGTGGCTCTCTCATGTATTAAAAAAAAAGAAAATCAATCTTATCTGTGAGGAAAATATTTTTTATTTAATATTGGATAATCCGTTTATTATAGGATGGAAGTCTTACATGAATGTATGTGATTGTAAATATTTTATTGCGATAAAAAGAAAAAACTGAAACAAGGGCAACAAAGATTAGAGAGAAACCTATATATAATTTTTCAAGATTGCAATAACGCTGCGTTACGCTCATTTTGTCTCCATCGTCAATTTCCATCACCTTCATCATCATCAATAACAGTTTTTCTCTCTTTCTGACACACAGAGTCATTGTATATGCATATTCACTTTGAAAATGGGGGCTTACGAAGCAGCAATAGGAACCCTAAACGAGAAAGCAAAGTTAATGAGAGAATCAATGCAAAAGAGTCAATCCATTACGGATAGCACCGATAGCATCCTTGGCTCTTTCGACCGCCGTCTCTCCGCCCTTGAAACCGCCATGCGTCCCACCCAGGCACCACCTCCTCCACCTTTCCTCTCATTTCTTACCTTATTAATTATGTCATTATATATACATACACATGCATACACATTTCTGGATCCAAAAACTTCTATCGGAGCTGAAAGTGTCGCGTGTACTTCACGCTAAAATTACATATGAATTTCAAAGGATTATCTCGGTCCCGAGCTTCATCCTTCCTTACTCCCCCATACATTGATCGTATACTATAGTATTATTCTAAATTGGGTCTAGGCTAGGGTTAGGTTACTTCTAATTAATCCAATTTAATTTGTTTTTGCAGGTAAAAACACATTCAATTAGAAGAGCACATGAGAATATTGATAAAACGCTTAAGGTTGCTGAGGTCATTTTAGGCAAATTCGACCAACACCGCAGGGTAATTGTACACAACTTATCTAATCATGTATAGGGGATAATTTATTCATTTCTAATTATTTACTAATCTAAATAAATTTGTTTAATCTTCTAGGTAGAGGCTATAATATTAAAGGGACCTCATGAAGATTTAGAAGGTTACTTAGGAGCAGTAAATCAACTTAGAAGTCTCATTAAATTCTTCGGTGGTAACAAAAATCTCAAAAGCAGTATCGGAGTAATTACACACTCTTCTGGCTTACTTGCAAAGGCAATTTATAAGCTAGAAGAAGAATTCGGAAATCTTCTTAGCGCACACAGGTTAATTTACTATTTTACCATTTCTTTATATATAACATATATGTAACTAAAATTTGATTACAGTAAACCAGTAGAACCAGATGTTCTTTTCGATTGTTTACCTAGTTCTGCTCGTAATTCCGCAAGTTCACCTGCTAATAATGAACCTGGTGGGTTAAAACCACCTTCAAACAATAAAAGTATTGAAAAAATCATTATTACCCCTCCAGCTTTAATTCCACCGAGAATTATTCCATTACTACATGAATTAGCTGTCCAAATGATTAAAGCTGGTCAACAACAACAGATTTTCACTGCTTACAAGTAATTTCCAAACTTACCTTGATAAATTTTCGAAATCAAGTTTTTTTTCTGTTCATTTATGAAAAGAACGCATAAATCTTTACTTTCAGATCTGGCATTGCGTTGATTCTGTTTTAAACTTGGTATTCAGAGACCTTCGATCTTCAGTTGTGGAACAAAGTTTAAAGAAATTAGGTGTTGAAAGATTAAGCAAAGAAGAAGTTTCGAAAATGCAATGGGAAATTTTGGAGTCAAAGATCGGAAATTGGATTCAGTTCGTCAGAATTGCTGTAAGAAAAAGACTAATATATCCTTTTTTTTTATTTAAAAAAATAAAACAAATCTCATGTCGATTTTCTGTAAAACCAGATAAAAATATTATTTGCTGCTGAAAAGAAACTATGTGATCAAATATTCGAAGAACATGATGCTCTTCGTGATCAAGTATTTGCTGAAGTAACAGTAAATAGTGTTTCTACACTTCTTAGTTTCGGTGAAGCTATTGCAAGAAGTAAAAGATCACCCGAAAAATTATTTGTTCTTCTAGATATGTATGAAGTTATGCGAGAATTAAAAGCAGAGGTACTGTTTATTTCAGTTTAGTCCCTTATTTTGTAAATAATATTTTAATTTTTCTCAGATGGATATAATATTCGGAAGTAGATATTGTGTTGAAATGGTAGAAGCTGCTGTTTTATTAACGAAACGTTTAGCTCAAACTTCTCAAGAAACTTTTGTGGATTTTGAAGAAGCAGTTGAAAAAGATGCTACTAAAACTGCTGTTTTAGATGGAACTGTTCATCCTTTAACTAGCTATGTCATTAATTACGTCAAGTTTCTATTCGAGTAAGTCATTTTTAACTATGGTTAAACCGTGAGTTATAAATAATAATATTTGTTATATGTAAATAGCTATCAATCAACTTTGAGGCAATTATTTACGGAATTTACTGATGGTGATGGAGATGAGAAGATAGGAACTTTAACTACTCGGATAATGCAAGCTCTTCAAACTAATCTTGATGGAAAATCGAAGCAATATAAAGATCCTGCTTTAACTCAATTGTTTTTAATGAATAATATACATTATATCGTTAGATCTGTACGCAGGTATGATTTAGACATTTTTTGCAAAAGATTCTCGAAGAATTTTTAGTTATTTTGTGTGATATTTTGCAGATCAGAAGCTAAGGATATGTTGGGTGATGATTGGGTACAAATTCATAGAAGAATTGTTCAACAACATGCTAATCAATATAAAAGAATTTCATGGGCTAAGGTTTGTTTTATTTAAATTGGGGTAGAAAAAGTTATTTTAAAAAAACTAAGGGGTAGTTTTTGATGATTAGATACTACAATGTGTTTCGGTACAAGGAGCTGATGGGAGTACAAATTCGAGTATTTCAAGGACTATGGTGAAAGAAAGATTTAAAACATTTAATCTTCAATTTGAAGAGCTTCATCAAAGACAATCACAATGGACAGTACCAGATAGTGAGCTTCGTGAGAGTTTGAGATTAGCTGTAGCTGAAGTGCTTTTACCTGCTTATCGATCATTTGTTAAACGTTATGGGTAATGTTGAAAAATCATGTACATTTTGTAGTTTGGGGGTAATTTTGTAAATTGTTGTATTATTGTTCAGGCCAATGATTGAAAATGGGAAGAATCCGCAAAAGTATATTAGATATGGACCAGAAGATCTTGAACGTATGCTTGCTGAGTTTTTCGAGGGAAAGACATGGAATGAACAAAGGCGTTAGTTTTGGGTTATAATAAAAGGAAAAGTAATAGTAAAACACTTGTTATAACCCCTAAAAGTTTGTACATGTTAACATTTACACACACACACACGTATACTGGTTCGAGAAGTTTTCTTGCATTTTTTAGTAGGATTTTCTTTGTTAAGGATGGTATTGCGTTGTTTTTTAGTAGTTTTTGACTCTGAAATCTTCATTTGTAAACAAAGATGCACTAATAACACGTTCATTTGTCTTTAGAAATTTAATTTTGTTCAACCTTATAAAAATCAGCTTCTACAAATAATACAAAAGAAACCTGAAGAATGTTCATAGCTATAAATGACAAGGGCGGAGCCAGGAATTATTATTAGGGGGGCCAAGGGGCCAAATAAATAAGTACTTTTTAAAAATTTAAGGATTAATTAACTTACATTTTTTTTTTGAATAGTTATAGATTTTTTTCTTGAAAAATAGGCGGGACGCCATGACCCCTGGTTATAACACAGCTCATGCGTTGATTCATTAACAAAGTTCATGTTTTGACAGAACAATTGATACTTTTGATCTAAATATGCATTTTCAAAGTAGATAATACCATGGTTAATTATGATATCTTACATCTCATGAAAAAAATAATGTTTGCAAAGTAGTACTGTTTCTAGTAAAACGCAATCATATAACAAATTAAGGGTAATCTATAATATATAAAAGAAGATCAATAATTGAATATGATATGTGTTACATTTTTGTCAATTTATCTTTCCATTTTTTACATTTGTTATATAATTCTTTTCATAATTTTTTTTACTATAACATGTGTTTTTTATTATTTTTTTCTTCAAAATTTATAAAATAAAATCTTTGAAACAATTTTTTTTCGATTAAAATAGCATATTACAATTTATTAATTTTCTTTATATTTTATTATATAATTTTATAACTTGAATTGTGTTCCTGTGTATTGTACGGGATCCAAACTTAGTAGTCTTAAATGGGTACATCTTTCACCTTTTTTTTCGTGAACATGGCCTAATTTTTTGGGAAATGAGGGCTTTTCGGTCAAAAAATTCATATATTCGATGACAGATTACTCCAATCATTGCTGAAATGAAGATCTAGTTAGTCAAATTTTCTTTGTGGAAAATCACTCATATCAATCGGTTTTTCAACTCCGCCGCTAATATTTTGGCAAAATATACACATTGTAACATTAACATTTTTCAATTGAAGAATTTCTTCTTATTTGGTTCCGTTAATTTTTTTAATTTGATGAGTAATAACTCTTAATTTACTTTTAAGGGTTAATATCCATTAGGCACCTGACACCTTACACCCTTATCCATAAAAGAAACCGTATTTTTTAAAGAACAACAAATTATGGGAAGATTCCCGATACTCAAAATCCGAGTTCTGGGAAGCTTCCCATGACTAAAAATTTGAGTTTTGGAAAACTTCCTATAACTCAAACAACTTTTTTATGGACAAAAAAAGAAAAAAGTAAAATGTGTGGTGCTTTTTATAGGCTAAAAAATGATGGTTAAAGTGAGGGAGAATTAAATCTAATTTGAGATGTTTCTTGGGCACTAATCCTACTTTTATTTCATTGAAAAAAAAAGGATTATTGCCCAAGAAACACCTCAAGTTAGAGTTAATTCCCTCTCACCCTAACTATCATTTTTTTGCCCATAAAATGCCACATATATTTTGTTTTTTCCTTTTCTTTCCTATAAAAAGAGTCATTTGAGTTATGGAAGCTTCCCATTATTCAAATTTTGAGGAATGAGAAATTTCCCATTACTCAGATTTTGAGTAATGGGAAGTTTCTCATTACTCGTTGTTCTTTAAAAAAGACGATGCATTTTACGGACAAGAGTGTAAGGTGGCAGGTATCTATTGGGAATTAACCCAAAAAAAAAGTCCTTTCAGGCCTACATGTATATAATTTGAAAAATTTAAGAATCTAAACCATGATTATGGGTGGTGGTCTAGATTCGTTATCCATGTAAGATTTGTGTACGTATTCCTCACAATATCCCTTGAAACAAGGATCAACCACTAATGAAGTATCCGGTGACTATTTCTCCTACAAAAGCTAAATTCCATAATTTTTTATATATTCTTCTCATTTTCATCCTTTGCAAACTTTCGATCTTCATCCAATGCTCTTGTTCAAAGAAAACAATGGATCTCTCACCGACGGAAAAACAGAAAACCGTGATAGGGTACCCTTCCCCGAATAATTACCCATCCCCACCACCAATTTACGCTACGGGATATCATCAAGGTGGCTATGAAACTACACCTTACCAAAGCTACATGAACAATCCAAATTCAAATTCTTATATTGCACCATCCCCTAATCCCTACTATAAAGACCCAAATTACCATGGCCCATTAAAAATCGACGATCAAAGTAGTAGCAGTACCTGCAGTAGTATCATGTTCGCCTTTACGATCACTTTTCTAATTGGTTTGTGTTTCGTTAGCTTAATCATATGGATGCTATTTGGATGCGATGTACCTGATTTTGCAGTTTCGTCTCTCAAAGTCACATCGTTTAATATCACAAATGCCACGCTAGTAGCTAATTGGGACGTTAATTTTATCGTCGCAAATCCGAATCAAAACACGATAGTCATTTTTGACAATGTTAAGACGTCCATAGTTTACCAGAATACTATTTTGGCTATGGCGGTTGAGCCACAGGTTAAAATTGAGCCTCATGACGAAGCGAATATTAATTCAAAATTGTCAACGACTAGTTTGCTAAATTCGGGCTTGGAAGGAGTAGTAGTATCGGATATCGAAAAGGATAGAAAAAATGGGACAATAGATTTTAGTTTGAGGTTAGCTTTGCAGTCTAAATATACGTCTCAATCGTCTTGGGGAGTCGGAACTATCAGGGTATTTTGCGAGAACGCTCAGGTTAAATTTACGCCTGAAGGAACCGGAAACATGACAGATGTACCGCCAGAATGTGTGATATTTACTTGATAAGTTTATGATGAGGATGAGCCATTCTCATTCAACTTACTGGATATGGCGCCTTGGATTAGCATCTAGAAGTCCATCGGAGATTGAGAATCTCCAGAAACTGCGGAGTTTTACCGAGTTAGATCTTGAGACGAAGAATGCTTGTTTCAAATTTTAGGTTTGATAGTATTAATGTACACAAGTCTGGTCGGTAAATGTACATATATAGTTTAGCTTCAATACCTTAGCGACTCTTACATAAACACCATTTTTATTTTTATTTTTATTTTTGGATATAGTGAAATGCCAATTTTTCATAAAGAATTCGAAACGATATAGGGAGGCATTAAAATTGAGATGGTAAACGGCAAAAACAAAATAAAAATAAATTCGGTATACATTGAAAATCCAAGAACCTAAAAACCACAAACAAATGACAGATTTTCATGGGATGATTTTATATTTGGCCCTCAAGTGTCAAAATTCTTTTAAAATTATTTAAACATTTTTTTTGGCACATATAAAAGGTTTAAAAGCGGTTAGTTACAAACAAACTAAGAGGACTTTTAAACAATTTTAGAAACCGCATATCCGTTCATATTTTTTGTTGTAATGTTTCACAGATAATTTGGGGGATACTCATGCTTGCCTCTCAAATAACTCTGCATCCTTATTTGTCATCATATCTGTATACAAGTTCGCCACCCAATAGATGTGACTTATCTCAAAATTTGGATGTTTTCTTAAAATTTCGATGCAATCGCTCAAACATGACAAGCTCAATACCCGTAACTACCACCGTCTTTTACTAGAGCGTGAAGTTCCATCGAATTAGTCTCGATATATATCTCCTTAAGGCCTCGCTTGCCGCCCATTCTGAAACTTCGTAGTGAAAAGGTGATTCCACACATATACTCCCAAAAATCCCAGTTGGAAATAAGCCATCTTCGTCCCGCAAAATCAGAGACGGATCCAGAATTTTGAATCGGGGAGGGCTATTATATAGTATTTAGTAAAATTAGTGTACAGATTTTGAGTTTGGATTGACTAATTTCCCAGTTGAGGGGCTGTAATTTATTTATTTATGTTTTTACCTACTTTTTTTACAAAAATTGGGTTAAATCAGTTGGGTGGGCTGCAGCCTACCCCTGAATCCGCCCCTGCGCAAAATCCCTCCTATCTCGGCTTTCCGTTCATCAAATCACAACTTTCGTCCATATTTAACTTGCTCCAATCTTAGGGGTTCACCCATCTAACAAGAGAACTCTTTGCAGACACAATAACCCCGTCGTTTCGCTCTTTTCCCCATGCCATGAAAAATTAATTGGCCATCCTAATAGCATCCTTCTTTAACCCACCAATCTGAGGAAAACAGGGTGATTGATTCAATACCACGTCATTTCTTCAGTTCTATGTAATCCAAAGAACAGTTGTGTCTATCAAATAACATTCCACCAGTTAAATGACTCTCCAACCATTTTTTATTGTTAATTTTAACCGTCCACTCTCTTGAAATTCCCAATCGCGATTTAACACTCCACTCTCTTAAAAAGTGACAGAATAAAAACTACCCGGAGCATATCACAATAACGCTGAGATCATTTCCACATCCTTCCTATTATGCCCGTCTTCACCAACGACCTGCTCCGTTTCTGGTATACTTTCTACTTGCCTCTCTAACATTTGATGATCTGATCCACTGCTCAAACTCACCTAGTTTCCAGGAGAAGATTGGTCCAGAGGTTCAGCAGCAGGTTCCGAACTGGAGGCGTTGTACTCTTTAGTCCTGTAGTAGGTGGAAGGCAAGCTGTAGCAGCTTTGGCAACTACTGGTGTTTTCGCTACCTGTTCTTCCACCCCACATTTAATTGCACTCGAGTCCCTCATATTTTACCCTTATTCCACGAAGATCCCCTCAAATCCCCCAACTTCCATTATCTTATAAATGCCCCATTTCTCACCTCTTGATCCCACTTGCTCATTTTTTATCCATTCTTACTCCCCTTGCGCACACATTTTTATTTCTTGCTTATACCTCATTCTCTTTGACTACAGGTGAAGCTGAAAATTCCTTGATCTCCAAGATTGACTGTAATGTTCTTTGTTTTTCAAAATTTGGCACAACTACAATTCGATGGTCCTGCGACTTTCCTGTACCCACATGATTCGCTCCATTACTAGCACTCCCTTCCCTTTAGTATTCTTCCTATTTACCCCCAGAACTTTGGCCCTTATTTGGCTGATTCCCTGTTCCCCATCCCCCTGACACTTGTCTCTCCTCACCAACACATTAAGCTTCAAAACGTTACCCCAACCCTTTTGTAATATTGGATCTTTGCACATTAGGACTGTTTGTTCCACTTACTTCCATGTTTACACGATTACCTCTTTAGACTGTCATCCATTCACCATATTTCTCCTTTGTCACGGGGTTTCAAACCAATTCATGATCGAGTGAACTCGAACTTGGCTTACCTCTCCACTAGAACCCGGGGTTCTCACTACATTAGAGGGCAATTCTCATTTCACAACTTAATTTTCTTCCACATCCGAAGAAGATGAGGTGTAACGCCTCGTACTCCACTGTAATACTTCCGTCCCAATTCTCATTTCTGGCTCTAACGGTTTATCCAGATAGAATTTCATGTTTGAAAAAAAGAATTTCATGTTTCAAACAAATAATTTTTGTCTGTGAAATTGTTGGCCGAAGAAAAATATATAAGTTTTTGGAGTTGGTGGTGGCGGAAGTGGTGGCCAGTTGTAGTGGTGGCCAAAAATGATTACCGCAGTTGGTGATGGTGGAGGCGGCTGTCGAAAAGTATATAAAAAAGCGGCCCAAGTTGGTGGTGGTGGTGGTTGCCGGAGTCGGTGTTGATAGCCCCGTTATTTGTTTTATATTAAAAATAAAATGATATCATTAAAATAAGGATAGTTTAGATTTTAAAAAAAATAGACAGGAGGTTTTGATAATTATTTAATTTTTTTAATAAATAATTTTATTAAGAATTTTTTTAATAATTAAAAAGAATAATTAGGATGTTATGAATAACATTCTTTAAATTATATAGTATCATATTAATATGAATTTGGATGGTTTACTTTTCATATTTATTCCTCCTAAAAAAAGAAAAAACAATTTTTCTCTCTCTATCTCCAAACTAAATTATAAAGGTAATGGAAAATCAAAATTTATTTTCTTCCTAAATAATACTAGTTACTAGTATGACCGAGTTTGTTAGTTCTTCTATAATATTTAAATTGTAACACCATTAATTGATTTCATTTTGCGAACCCAAAGGTTAGATATTAAGGAGTTAGGACATGTTTCCATGTTTCAAACATATATTGACTCTTATCATTAAGCCTACAAAATCAAATAAATCTTAAAACAAGTATTTATTTTAAGTTAAAATTGGTACAATAAATTTTTAAACTCAACTCAATAACAACATTCCATTGATACATTATGTATCGCTAAGTGCTGTGAACTGGCTTGCCAGCTCTACAAGAATTCTTGGAGACAGCAAGATTAGTATTGCCATCACCTTCAACGATGCAATCACCACCCGTTTGAATGACATTGTTAGAAACCATAGTATTTTTTGAGTTACTAATATGTATACCGACGGTGTTAGGACTGCTTGGTGGAGCAGTTATGTGGACATCTGAAATCTTCAAGTTGGTGCACTCATATACCTTTATGTGAAAACCTTTACTATTGACGAAGTTAATACCTTGCACAACGGAATTACTTGAGTGTTGAAACAAAAGAGACTACATCAAAACAATGGATAAAGACGTTACGAGGGCTCTTTTGAGCTATATTTCTTTTTCACGAAAATCTTATACAATAAAAAAACCATGCACTTACAACGGGGAGAGCCTCTCCTGCACCAGAACCACCTGTTGCATATTCCCATACACTATTCCCTTGGCCATTGAGAACCCCCCCGCCTGTAACTATGACACCATCAACATGTTCAATTGTAATCCAAGCACCCATAGAATAAAGACTGAGATCGGGGTCTCCTAATACAGTTCCTTGAATTTCGATTGTTATGGCTTTTGCACTACAAGGACCTGCAAAAACAACCTCTCCTGTCGAAAATTTTCCATCGGGAATAAGAACCTTTGATGGTTCAGTCGAGTGACAAGCACCATTCCATGCTTTTATAAATGCCTGCGCGTGCCGATCTAAATATGATATTGTGTTTCATATATATGATATTTCTCAAAAGAAATCCATTTTTTAAATGTTTATAAAATGTTATAGATATATAATAATGTTGAAAAATAAATCTAGAGTAATGACTATCAATCAGAGATAACATGATCCACATCACTCATAAGAATATATAATTTAAAAAATTATAACATTTAAAATTTAATTAAACTTATAAATTTGTGAACCAAATTAATCAAACAGAATGTGACCTTACCATACTATCATCTGTCACTCCATCGCCTGCAGCATCATAATTCGTGACATCAAAAACTTTCGCATTGGTCGAACCAGAACTATGACGTCCGTGAACACATTCAATCCCAATTGAAAACAAGGTGAGCCCCAATAGATAAACAACGATTATCACATACCCCTTTGCATGAAACATGATTGTAGTAAATAAAAAAACAATTATCTTTAGATTTAGAAGAAACAAATGGCTTATGTAAGTGACTTTTCTACGCTTTTTATATAATAGTTTTGCAATCACAAACTATATGTGTTTGGTTTATCCTATTTTTAGGAAAATTAGTTTCTAACAACAATATTTTAGAATTCTATATTTAGAGATTCAACGTGGATTATTTGTAACCTGGTTTTTTATCCGGTAAAAACGATCTAAAGCTTATTTACATACTCGACTTCAAAAACAAGAAAATTCTAACCGACATATGTTTTAATTAGTAGCTCCTTCAGTTACAGAAGAGTACAAGAGGGAGGATTAATATTTAGATACTCAAGATTAATATTTCACCTAACCTACCGAGTTAGAGCATCCGCCAGTTCATTATTAATTCTGAAAATGTGGTTAAATCTAATGTGGGGTTACCTCGAGCAATCTGAAAAATATTTGATATAATATGTTGATTCATTAAATCATCTTGCTCCAAACGGTTGTTTCAAACCCATTTTTAAGACAATCTATCTTGATACAAATAGGCTTGCCCTAATAGTTTTGAGCAATATTACAAGTTATTGGGATAACGACCAATAATCTTTCCTTTAACACCAACACTACATCAAACTCTGCCCTCTAAATAAACAATATTCTTATGATTGTTAATTTTACCTGCGACCCAATACCTTTGAGAGAATATGATGAGATAAAAGAGACACCACTCCAATTTTAGATTTTTTTTTCTTTGCAAAGACAAAAGTTAGATTTTATTAGCCATTTGATTGTCATATAAGTTGTCCTGAGCTCCACTAATCCCGTAATTATCATTTTGTCCTGTGTTATCCACCAGGGGACCAAACAAAATCTTTTGTTCCTCTAGCCATGACTTTCCAAAAGAGTTCACACATTATGGTGAATGTTGTATTAGTCTCAATATCTTCATCCCAATTATAATTTTCCAAAAATACCTTTCGCTTTCAACTTCCAAATTTGCCACATCAAGATGAAAAGGTATGTCGTGACTACATTATTATTCCAGCAATCTCTCACAAACTCGTTCGATGATCTTTATCGAGCACTACAACGGATATTGTCACTTCTATTGATATAGATTTGCAAGGCATATTTCACCTATAAATGCAACATAAACGGTATCTCGAGAGTAAGTGTTCAACATCTTAAATGTTTCCTTTACACTTTACTAGCACATTACAAATTTTGAGATTGGCCTTAGCTGGGATAAAATTCTCACAACATTTTCATACAAAAAGTCAAATTTTTGCGAAGGATCGTTCAATTTTGCACTATTTTGGTCATTAGAGGCAAAAATTCCATCTTTAAAGGCAGTGTTTGGTCTTTAGAAACGACATTTCATCGTTAATAATTGGTCTCTAAAGATTGGTAGGTCAAAATATCTTTAGAGACGAAACATGACACGTGGTCAGGATTGACCAATATTAGAGATAACATAATTCGTCGGTGAAGACGTTGTCTTCAATGACTATTAATAGTCAATAGGACGAACTTTGTCGTCTTTATTATTGTTTAATTATTAGAGACGATCTCTTTTGATTAGTGACTAAAGGTTGTTTGTCTTTACCAACTTGGTTATTACCGACGCTTATTTTTTAAAATATTAAAATATTTGTTTTATTGTTTAATATTTTATATTTAAGTTTAGCCCAAAAAATAACAATAAAATAAAAATTTCTAAATTAAATTAATTTATCGATCGATATATTATATTATCATAAAAATCGGGATTCAAATATACAAACAAAAGATCATATATAAAAGTCTAAACTACTGATATATAAATATATATATATATATATATATATATATATATATATATATATATATTATAACCTAATAAAAAATAAAAATCATAACGTCATAATAAATAATGGTAGATAAAATCATCAAGATTTTCAAATTTATCTCTCTCTAAACATCCTTGATAACGAAACAATGTTTCATGATATATTCAAAGGAACTTGAATCAACGATTGGATTCACTTGCATGGTCTTCTTGAAAAACATCATGATCTCACCCCCTAAATCTTGTGGGCCCAACCGAAGAATCATCTTCAAATGTAGATTTTTAAATGCAAGTGCACGTTCTGACAAAAAAAAAAATGCAAGTGCACAAACAATCCAGAAGAACTTATTTGAAAAAACAACCATCGTTACATATTTTATTCACAAAATATCTGTAATAATAAGCAACAATAAGGGCATAAGAGTAAAAAAATTATATTTCTATTTTAACCCCTAAAATTATTTTACGTCTTTTAAATCCCTAAAATTAATTTATTTCTTTTTGAACCCCTAAATTTTTTTAAACCCCTAAAATTACAGTTTAACCCCTATATTACAACTAAATTGAACGACAAGACCTATATTACAACTGAACTGCACTAAATACCCTATATTACACAGAATTCGCACTACAGTACCCTATAATGTCCTTTATGAATGCATTGATTTATACTAAATTTTGCACTACAAAATTGCACTCCAGTAACCTACAATTCTGTATATATAGGGACTTCTATTGCAATCAACTTAGAAAAAACATAACACGTTAAAGTACTAACCTGGTGCTTCAGGTGTATCACAAATTTCAGTCATTTCAAGCTACCAGTAATGTGCTTCTTCCATTAATTTACCAACAACTAGCTTAAAATACAAGACAACTTATTAATATAAGCAAAAAACAAATCACCTTGAGATTTGGTTGCATTTCTACTAACCATACATGTAAATATTAAACAAATATCATGTACTAGATGCTCAAGTAAAAGGCAAATTGCTGATCAAACAAGTAAAAACATTTGGAAAATCAAAGTTTTATATACGAGACAACATTATGATATAAGATACACAAAATTTCAAGTATATTATTCAAAATTATGAACTTAAAGCATTTCTATGTGCAACCGAACTCTTGAAAACTATAGATAACACAAAATAAAGTTCTTTATTATAATTATGACGTGCAAACTTATTTCGAATCAAAACTAATTATTTTTTGAGCTAAAAATACATACAAAAAACTCTTCATATTTTTAAAAGTTTGGTTCTGCAGCCCCACACATATGTATATACATCAGACAGTTCATAAATTTTATAACTTGCTTGGTAAAAAGAAAGACAGGGAATACAATGTTAAAACTGCAGCTTTGGATCAGGGTGACAAGTAGAATGCAAGAATAATAAAATTGAAAAGTCTCAGTATTCATTTTCCTCTATTAAAATCTAATCGAAAATAGAGGATTAAAAAAAAAAACAGATTTCAATGACACTGAGAAGTAAAAATCACATGCACTATAAACAATTAAAATTCCTGAGTAACCTTCCATGGTGCAACGCTGAGATATAATCGAAATAACACTCATATCAATAAATGACATAGTAAGATATAATTTAACAATTATAATCATAAAATGGAAACTAAATATTAATACAGATCTGATATTAAAAAACATAAGGCAACACTAATAAAAAATCATGAAAGTTATGTTTCCTTACTATTTCAGAACATAATAAAAACTTAAGCCTAAAACACGATAAAACAAAAGACCCGTCAAGTTGAGTGAGAAGCACCTTAATTAGAAATGTATGCACTAAAGATACAAATATTATGAACAGTATAAAAATTGTTATAGACAAATATAAAGTAGAAAATTATTGTTATATAAAAAATATATTGCACATCAACAGATTTTTGCTTGAATGTAATAGAAGAGGCGGCAGGAGCTTGGCGGCGGCAGGGGTCGCTTGTCTTGGTGAGGGATATGGTGGTTTGGTGATGGAAATTGAAATGGAGTGCGGTGAGGGAGAAGTAGTCTCGGTGGTTTGGTGGGGTGTGGGAGATGGAAGCTCCATCGATGAAGAGGGCTTGCGTGCACCACAACTAATCTCACGGGATATACACACACCTTCCTATGTATATTCTCAAGTAAATTAGAAATAGGTTACCGTGTTCATGGAAGGATTCGAACCGTGTACTCTCACTTTACACCCGTTAGGGAAAGAATTCGAACCCTGATTCTCAATGGTCTTTTAATGATAAATGGCGACTGCTGATATAACAAATGGTGGGAAATAGACCCTTGTGTTTGGCTAAAATGTTTTGTTGTATAAGAGTCAAAATGTTTGGCTAAAATCTCTAATGATACAAGTTACTTAAATATATAATTATTTAAATTTATATTTTAATTACTTAGATATAGAATATAAAAGTTACCTATATATATATTTGTCTTTAATTATTTTTTTAAATATAGAATTTCTCAAAAAAATTACCCGTTATATAAAGACACAATAACACAATCACGAATCAAAAAACACCAAATCAGATACGAAAAACAAAATTGAAGGAGATTAAAACAATTATAAAAATAATCATCGTCGTTACCGGGGTTATGATTTATTACAAAAACATAAAACTAATCCTTCGAAAATGAAATAAGTTCATGTTGGCCAATGAAACCAGTTCCTCGGTAACCCGTGGATCTCGAGCTTTACGCGTTGAATAAACCTACCAACAAAAACATTTACCATTAAAATAAAAAATAAAAAAGTATAACATCACTAAAAACTAAAAATTTATACATATACTTCTTCGAGAAGCATCCATAAAACTTTTTCCGGTGAATTTTTTCTTGGTTACTGACTGGAAGTGAAAACTTGTGTTCACTGCACATAAGCATTAGGATTAAACATATACACTTAATTGTGTTAATACATAACCATATACAAGATTACTTACATCATATACTGTTCGATCTCGTCGCAATTGTGGAGAATGTACCAATCAATTCTCTCATCCCGGGCGGTAGTCAGCTTACTAATACCCAACCTAATACTTGGCATTCGTAGGGGCCGTAAAATACCATACAACATATATAATAAATTCAATTAACCCAATTCATTTAAATACGAATATACCAAAACGCAATAAAATCATAATCTCAAAAGTTAGGCTTCATACATTATGCAATCTCAAGCTACGAATGACTTAGTCCATATTGAAATACTGAAATTCAATAATTAAAACTATGAAAATTATTCTTAAAATGAAAATATATATAATTTACTATTTTGATTGAAGGAATTCGGAGTCCGAATGATGAAGAATCGTGAAATTCTTCTACTCCTTCATCCCGCTTCTTCTCTCTAGCTACCAGCGTGTTTAGTTTCTCTCTATGTTAATTATGTGTGTTTTATAGCTAATAAAAGGTATTTATAGAGTTCAAAATTGTTTTTAGGTCACATAGGTTCTCTTGGAAAGTCCAAAAGGCCTGACCCGTTTTTACTAATGGTGAACAACTTTGAGTCACTATGGTAGAATCGTCATAACCTTTGCGTCTCAACTCCAAATTGACTTCCGTCACCTCTTACGCAATACTAACTTCAAGATCCTTCCAAGTCAAAAGGATCAGGTCAAAATCTATTCCAATTTTTCGTGGTGATTTTAAAAAGTTATGTCAAACTTCCAATAAATGTTCAAATGCCTCCAAAATGATTTTTTTCTCTATGTACGCCTTAACTTGCGGTTGGGATTTGACTTTCTTGACTTCTCCATATCATATTGGGATTTTATGTCAACCATGTACCTAAAGGCTACACACTTAACACACGATTAAAGCACAAAATAGTCTATAAAATAATAATAAACCCAAAATGAGACAAGAAAGTAAGAAACATCAAATATTAAGGAATAATCGCTCGCTTATATCACTAATCCCCCAAAAATATGTCTCGTGATATGATTATACTCTCACAAAAGATGAGACATCAGTTCCTCGAGCGCATCACCGTATCTACCCGATTTGTTGAATTTAGTCCTTTCTACTTGTAAATGATGTGATATAAGCGTCAATGTCTCCTCTACAACGTATGCCTCGAAAATTGAACTCTATGGCTTAGACAGATTCTGAATATATTCTTTTAATTTCTTCAATTACATCCCAAACGGGTATATGCAACGCATTTGAACCTGACTTCCTGCTTGGTCTTCCTTGTATAAATGTATGACTAGATGAACCATAATGTTAAAAATGTTGGAGGAAACATCATTTCAAGCTTGCACATAAGCACCACCACTTCATCTTTTCCTCTTTCCAATTCTTGCTTACTTAGATTCTTTTTACAAACAATCCTGAACACGTTTCATAATCCAAAGATTGGACCGCTCACTGATTTATCATCGATAAGTCCGGGTATACTAGCCACGAAAAGAAGCTGCATCATGATGTGATAGTCATGGGATTTCATACTTGATTATCTTTCCCAAATCACTATGAACATTATTTCTCAAACTTGACGCAAATCCATCTGGAAACTTCTGTACTTTCAACCAATCGAGAAACATACGTCGCTTGTCATGTTCCATCGCATACTTTAAGCCCGGTAGAATCAATTTACCTCGTTCCTCGAATAACCACAACTCTTGTCTGATACCCATATTTTGTAGATCCTTTCTCGGTTTCACATTATCTTTGTTAATTTTTCCATCTAGTCCAAGCACACCACCGAGTAGACTATCACCACACATTTTTTTCACAATGGATAACTTCAATTTAATGTTTCAACAAGTTTACAGACCAATAAGGTAAATGATAAAAAATACTTGTTTTCTTCCAATTAAATTCTTAAGGACCTGTTTTCTTTCCAGCCTTTCCATCGAAGTCCTTGTGTTTATTGGGAAACACAAAAGGCAATCCATCTAACTGTGTATGATAATCGGCAAGACTATATTTCCGTGGTGGGGCCCTATTTTTGAATTTCATGTACAAATATACTTTTATTATAAACTGATGACGAATAGGTAACCACCGTATGTGATCAAAACACACAATACCTTTACTCACCCGCAAGAACAGTGTAGACTCCATGCATTCAGGGCAAGCTTTATAACCTTGACCCGACCACCATGAAGTGTATGACCTAGTTGGGTAATCATTAGTCGTGAACAATAAACAAACCTTCATTACAAATTCTCCTTTTGTATGAGCATAATACATGAGGATCCTTATGTCCCACAACATTTCCAACTTATCAATAATAGGACAGAGAAAGACATCCATATCTTTACCCGTTGAATGTGGACCCGGAATCAACAAAGTAAACATAAACGTGGATTCCTTCATGCATACCACGGTGGAAAATTGTAGGTTGTCAGTATAACTAGCCACATGCTATACGAGTTTTTTTCATGAAGAACGTACAAAATCCATCGATACCCAAACCTAATTGTACATTAAGCATTTCACTAGCAAACTCAGGATGCCGCTCGTCAACCTTTTTCTAACTAATACCATCAACTGGATGATGTAAAACATAGTCGTCTGTACTCTGTCCAATATGGTTTCAAATCATGTCTTTGGAGTTGTGCCTCGAAGCGAATATTCTCTACACACTTGGCACGGTGGGAAAATAACGCAGATTTTATGTGGAACTTTCTTTCCCTTCCTCAGATCCCACCTAGATTCACCATATACTGGGAACTTCTCGAGTTTTTTATTCTCTTTATAATACAAAAAACAATCATTCAAACACACATCGATCATAGTGTATCTCATACCCAAACTTTTTTAGCTTTTTGTTACACTCCTCGTACGAAGAAGGCAAAGAATGACGTTTAGGCAGAACATGACACAACAATTGAAGAAGGTTGGTGAAAGAGGTGTTTTTCCACTTGTTCTTGACCATAATGTGCATCAACTTAGCAATGAAATTCAACAAAATCATATCTGTGGAACCAGGGTATAACTCAATTTTCATTTCTCTAAATAAAGCATCGAGACAACCACGATATGTCCTTATTATACCCGTCACCTATCTCGATATTGATACTCGGCCTCAAATCATCTATAATGTTCATCATTTCATCATCTACGATACGGTTAGAGGTATTTACAAGGATTTTTTTCTATTTCACCATGTTTTGTCCATACTTCATAGAAAACCTTGTTCTTTAAAACATCGGCTTGCATACTAGCTATACCCTTTTTCCAATTATTTAAACACTTATTACACAAAAAAAAATTCAACCCATTTTATCCATGTGATTTTCCGCAAATGTAATATAATCCCTTACACCCAATACAAATTCTAGAGTATAATAATTAATTGATTTGATCCAAGATCTCTTATTGACCAGATTCATTGTCTATATTAAAATTAAACTCAAACTTAAATTATAAGAAAATTTAGAAATTCAACAAAAATATAAAAATTAACCGATTATCTAAATTAAGCACATTAATACACTATAATACTATATTACAAAGCTAAAAAATAAGAATATAAATTCTAAAGAAATTAAAAAGATTTAAATTCATAAAATACCTAATTTTGGAAAAAAATAACGTACATTTTCTTATTTAAATGAGGCCGCCATGTCTAGGTGGAACTTGGAATCCTCCGAGAATGATGTGTCGAAGACCGGGTGGGTATAGGAAGAGTTTGGGTGGGACCTTTTTGGACTATAGTTTGGGATTGGGAGTTAAAAATGAGTTTTGGGTTTTAATTGTCAAAGTTGTCCACTGCTGGAATTTATTACGCATCGCTCATTAAAGACGGTTTTTTTCCGTCTCTAATGACCACGTGTCAACAAGGAATGACCGATTTTTAGAGATGAAACGAGGTCATTTGAGACAAAAGCATATAGTCTCTAAAGATCAACATCAATAAAGACGACATTTATTTTAACTTAATTTAAATCAAAAATAAATTCATAAAAGTAGTCTCGTAAGATGTTTATTGCGACGAAAACTTGTACTCTCTAAAAATATTGGTCTTTAAAGACGACATTTTTCATCTCTAAAGATCCGCGACTTTTTCTTCTCTAATGATTGATCTTTAGAGACGAAAAACGTGTCGTCTCTAATGATCTCGTCTCTAAAGATGTTGCGTGTAGTAATATTGCTTGAGATGATGATTAAAATTTATTCCAAGCCTCCTTTTACACCATAACAATATAGTCAGATTTTGTGGAATAAAGACCAAAGTTATTATGTGGCAAGATTAGCTTGTCATCATCATCATCAAACGAAATAGATTAATACGAATGATATCATCATCAACAAGTTTAGGGAATTTATGGTTAACATGGGATAGATACCACCTCATACGATTACAATTCAGTAATTGATAGGCTCGTCAATTTTATAGTTGGGAGGTCTATCAAGCTTTATATATGAGGGTAGTCATGCAGATTCCAAATATCCATCCACAAAACCATTACTAAACCCAAAAAACACAATTATATTTCAAGATGTTTCTTCCAACAATGATACTGGACCTGGTTCAAAAGTGTATGATCTTCAACTTAGTGACAGTATCACAAAAAGAAGAGTTAGGATAATAAAAATATGGGAAAACCCCCACGATACTCAACGTTTCAAAATTTAAAAAATAGTTACCCATAGATTTAATTTGGGCAACGAGATATTCAACCTTTCAACTTTAATCCAATCGTTGGTAATTATCAATAATTTGGTCATTAAGTGTTAACATGACAAAAGTATGGGTACTGATGTCTCCTCATTTGTGATAGTTAAATATACTTCAGAGACATCATTTTAGGCTTATTTATTAGTTTATAGGTTGATTTTAGCTTAATTTAGTGCACTTTCCTATTTTGAGTCTTGATTTGTAGAATTGTTATTTTTAGAGCATATTGGGTTTAATTGTTTATTTAGTGTGAAGCTTTAAAGATAATTATGGAGATTAATCAGAGTCCAAGTCAAAGATTACAACTTATGGAAAGAGATATGCATGGAAATTGGAGATAGAAGGAAACTGAGTTCAAATAGGAAAAGGAAAAGCCGCCTAAATCTGGGATTCTGCAGTACACGTCCAAAGATTGGTGTTTTTACCTAAGAAATAGGCCGAATTTGGTAATTTCCTTCTAAAGGTCCTAGATAATTCTGTTGCGATTCTTTTGGTATCTTGTGGAGCAAAATCCGACCAATAACAAAGAAGTTATGACCAAAACAACGCAGCAGTGTTTATCTTACGAATTTGGGTTGGGCCAGGAGCCCATTACTTGAAGTTATCTCCAAGAAACGAATTAGGTCAACCTCTAACCTATAAATACAGCCTCTTAACACTCTTAAATCATCCTTGGCCCGACCCTAAGGCCAAGAGGAAGCTGCAACACAAGAGAAGAAGTCTGGAGGGAGCTGTGCATCAATCATGTCTCCTTCAACCTCTTATTTTGTAATTCTTTCTTCTTCTTTTCTTTGTATGAACTAATTCTCTTAGCTTAGGTTTTGCATAATGTATAAACTATGAATTCTAATTCTTCTATCTAAGTTCTTTGGGAATTATATGTTTTAATCTGATATTAGCTACTTACCCTTATATTTGATTATGTGTTTTGATTTAATGACTGTTTTCCTTGCTAGTGCACGAGTATAGGATTACCTTAATAGTAGTTAGATGGTCACCTTGTAAGGGTGTTTAACTATTTAACCACCACATAACGTCTAGTGTCGATAGCAGTTCTGACAAAACATACTTCTAACTAGATAGTCATTAAGGTTTGTTTTAACCACCATATCACCAAGATTGCAGTATTTGCTTAGGGCCTTAGTGGCGTTTGATAACCCTATTTTAAATCACTTCTTGGTTGTGCCGTTGCCCCCTTAGTCGCTCTCAAGGTCTAAGGTAGTGGAATTTAGAATCCTGACTAAGTATACCAAGAGCTAATATTCTCCCTTATGAATTAGATTTAATAGATAGAATTAGAAGGATTAGTGCATACTAGTAAAACCTAAGTTATATCGTTCATACTATCTTCTTTTCTTTTCTGTTATTTATTTTATTGTCTTTAATTTAGTAGTTTAGTTTTCTTATCAAAAAACCAAATAAATATCTATCTTTCTCTTCTTTCTCCTTGCGTATTATTATCTATCTTTAATATCTGCACTTGATAATTTGCATAAGTTCTCTCTAACTTTCATCAGTCCCTGAGGAACGAATCTTCTTATCATTAAAACTTGCATACGTCCTGTAATACTTGCAGTACAGTGTTAGTTTAGGGTGTGTATTTGCACTTAATTTATACATCTTTTTATCACACCTTAGGCCACACCAGGTACCTATTTGATTTTTCCAAATTTCTTGGGTATCCCTTTGTCTTTTTTTCCTTCTTTTTCTTAATCTGCCATGTGGACACTTAATGTAAAATAGACGACGAGTACTAACGGTTGGATAAAAATGAAAGATTGGGCACCGTGTTGTCAAAATTAAAAGTATAAGTAATGATTTATCCAGTTAGCATATCATGGGATACATTACATGTCAATTTCTCTAAAGATATTACATTACTCCAGTAGCTACAGAGTCACCAAGCTTGGTTTGCTAGCAAGGAAAAGTTCATCATTTGAAAATCCCTACATCAAATACCATCCAATTTCTTAGAAACAACGATCTTATCCCAAACCAATCAATGAATTTTTTCCTTGTGGCTAGAATCTTACCAAAAAATTAGCAACAATACTGGAAAGAGATTTGTATAAAGTAATTAAAAATAATAGTTTGTCAACACATAGGAATAACTTGTAAAACAACTTCAATAAGGACGTATTTTCCCTTTTGAATAACAAATATTCATTCCAATGTTATATCAAAAACCAGAAATTATATATGTAACCCATTGCAAAACCGCCACTTTCGATCTCTTATAACACACCAATTGCGTAAGCATTGCCGGGAGAATCAACCTTCTTAACTAACCTCTAAAGTTTCCAGAGAAAAGGTAAAATGATAGATGGGTTGTTAACAAAATCTAGATATTTTTAGTTTGATCGATCATCCTAACACCTAGAATAACAACTAATAACTTTTGAAGGTATGCAGTTCTTCAAGATTGATAGAGACGAAAATAGAGTCATCAACGGAAAATTGATTAGAACTGGGGCCATTATTATTAACCCATTATTATTACCATCATGACATCAATTGTTGGTGAGTCCAACCACAAATTCAGTAACCAACTAAGATAGATGGAGGTAATGGATTGCTCTGACGGAGTCTCCTACAAGGTTGAATATTCAGGATAAGATCTCTAGTCAATTTAATCGGAAATGTTAGCGACAAAATGTAGTTCTTTACCCAACTGATCCATTTAACATGGAAACCTAATTTCTTCCCTCGCCGAGTAAGAATTTCTAGCTGTAACTAGACTTTAGCCATATGATTAAATATCCATTTTGCCTCATGTATTATATCCAAATTGTCAACTTACCCTAAATCATAAAAAATGTTTATTTACTACATGTACTATAAAAATGTGTATTGTTTTCTCCTTTTGAATGGAATTTTCATCCAATTTGACAGTTAGTCAACACGTTGACCCATTTAAATTATTTATATTATAAATTAATTCCATAAACTTCAAAAATTTAAAAAAAATCTCTAGAACTTTTAATTTTTTTACTGCAATTACATCTCCATCTATCTCTAATTCATCTTCTTCACACAAACACAAACACACACACACACACACACACACACACACACACACACACAAACATACGCACGCGCACACACATACACATGCACACACACACACACACACACACACACACATGCACGGACTGTCAAGCACGCACGCATGCACACACACGCACACACACAAGGGCACACACGCACACATGCACACATCCCCCTCCCCCCAACCCCCCCCCCCCCCCCCCACAGATATATATATATATATATATATATATATATAAATTAAAAGAGTTAACTTTTGGCTTTTAGATTGATACTAAAATATATCTATGTAATATGATTCTATTCTCTTAGAAATAGTTATAAGCATGTAAATATCAAATTCATCATATGTCTTACATATTCGATTATAAAATATGAAAAACAAATCAAATAAATTAAAAAAATATACAAATTCAAGAAATTAAAGTAATGAGATAGTTACCGAGTTATACAGGCTCAAGAACTTGCAAGATCGGAACAAAATAGTCAAAGTACCCGTACAAAAGGTTTAAAAATATTCATGGTTTAGCCATATAGACGATTTGTTCATGTATTGATTGAATACAAAATCAGCGTTTAGTGTATCATAGAGATGGGATATGAAGAGGAGAGAGGGGAGCATGGCGAGGGACTAAGAGTGGCGAGATTGTTATAAACTAGGAAATGACAAGACAAAATGAAGTGATCTGGTCATTAGCCTATTTTGTAGTATTTTTAAATGCAATAGTAATTGGCTTAAACATGTTCAACCTTCACCCCGATAAGAAATAAGGAAATAGCTGCCTGAGGTCCAAATTCCCGAGCCTAACAAATAAAATTATAAACCAACCTAAGTGATGTCTCCTTAATTGTTCGTATTTTCGACCCTTAGGAGACATCATTTTTGGTGTTTATTTGACTATTTAGATAGACTTTTGGTGCTAATATGCAATAATCCGGAATTTCCATTTTATTTCTAGTAATTTTGATTTATTAAGCTTTTGCGCGTAATCTTGTGTATTTTAGTGTAAAGTTTACAGGTTTTAGATGTTAGCTAGAAGAGGAATCCGAGGAGAAAGTCAAAGATCGTGATATAGAGGCAAGACTTGAAGATAAATCCCGAAGATATTATTTTTAGAGCTGAAAATCTGTTTTCCAGGCCATAGATTGCTGATTTCGAGGGGCTTAAGAGATGATTTAGCCGCTGACCCTTGAAGAGATTATGTTCCTTATCGAGTTACGGAACTTTAGCAACTGGAATGAGGTCAATCGGGGTCATAACGAAGCGGGAAAAGCCGTTTTAGTGAAGGTGTATCAGCAGTTACGGGATTTGGGCTTAATTAGTGGACTTGGGCTTTTCTAATTTTTACTTAATCCTTAAGTAAAAGCCCTAATCCAATTTTTTACCTTATAAAAGGAGCTTTTGACCTCATTATTTCTCACCTCTCAATTTATTCTTCAATTCAATTCATCTTTTGAAGAGAGTGTCCAGAGAAGAAGCAGAAAGAAGGAAAAGAAGAAGCTTGGAGCTGGAGACTCTCCAATTCACAGCCAAACCAATTCCGAAATTAGGTTTCTCTGTATTTTATTTCTGTAAAACAATATGAGTCTTATTTCCTTTAATTTATCTTTCTTTTCAATTAGTATGAGCTAATTACACTTTAGTGCTTGAGAATGTTTTATGGGTAAATCCCAATTCTATTGAATTTCATATCCTGAATTTGGGTTTCTGTTAAATTAAATTAAATTGGGTCTTTTACTCTTTTCGATAATTTGTGATTGTTTACTGTTTTTAGAGTCGCGAACTAAGAACAGGTATTAGTATCTAGGCTATTCCACATATGTGGCGTGTGGATCATCCTGACGGAGGGTTTAGGTATAGAACCAATTATTCAATCTAAAATAGAAGCTATTGATTCTGACGAACTTAGCTAATTTTAGGGCCAATGAGGTAAAATTCTTAAACATCTAAAAGTGGATCATATTTACCCTGACGGGACTAGTGACACTCTAGGATAGCCTTATAGTCCACCCTGACGGGGGTATAAGGAATTTAGAATCCCGACCATTGTAATTGACCGATTTAACCCTTAAACAGAATATGTTATGAAATAGAATTAGGAGGATCCCTTGCCATCTCAAGTGCTACCTTCTCATATTTGCGTTTTACATTTATTTACTTGCGTCTTAATATTTATTTGCATTTTTAATTTAATCTTGCATCACTTAGAATTAATACAAACAACCAACCAATCATTATATCTTTTATCTGCTTTCATAAGTGCAATTATTCATTATCTGATAAGCATTGTAGTTAACCAACCGTCCCTGAGAACGAATCTGTTATCACTATTATTACTTGGGACAACCGTACACTTGCGGTTGTGGTTCGATTACTTTTGCATTTATTTTAGAACACACAAAGGACCACCAAGTTTTTGGCGCCGCTGCCGGGGACGGTAGCGTGTGACCACGGTATTTATCCGTTAGTGATTAGTTGCATTTTTATTTTCAGTTTTACGTTGTTTTGTTTTAGTCTCTTTTCAGGTTTTTCTTTAGGTATGGAGAATTTTCGTTATCAAGTTCAAACTCCACCACAATCCTGGTGGGATCAACTGCAAGACTCCTTTGATAGAATATATACTTTTCATAATTTGACACGAGGGAGCTTTAGAGATCACGAGGAAAGGCTCAAGAAGTTGGAAGAATCACTCAATGGTTTCATCAACACTTCAATGGTTAATATGAAAAATGATGAGGCAATAATCAACGCTACCACATCATTAGTGCAAGACATGCAACAAAAACATCAAATTATGGAGCAAAGATTGATGCAACTCACAGAGACAATTGAGAGGATACAACAAGCACCATCTATGCAACTTGGCCAAGGTACAACAGTTGATGATGAGGCCATTGGAATTGATAGCGATGTTTGGTTTGATGTATTTGAAGAGTTTAGTCTTCAAGAAGAGGATGAATTGGAATCGCCACAAGTTGCAACTAGTGAACTAGAGATTCCAATGAGAGAAGAACCAATCACGCTAAGAATAGATGAGGTAACTATTGATAAGCAAGTTGATGATGAGTTTGAATTTTGTAAAGATGATATTTCGGCTATAGAAGAATCTACCAAGCTGGTTTTAGAGGAATCAAATGTTGAGTCCTTGGTTGAAAAAGAAACAGAAGAAATAGAAGAGATTAGGATGGATTCTCCACCTAATACTCCTCTCTTATCACCTCCAAATCCGATAAAGATAGACATGTTAGAGGATGATACTGTAAATAAAGCATTTGTAGAAGCGTTTAGCGAAGCTAGAACCAACACCCAAATGCTTGAAAGTGATACAAAAGAACTCACACCGCAACAAATATTCACAGAAGCTATTTCAGAATTAAATGAGAATGCGAGTGTAGAGATTGAGATTGAAGACGTGGCCCTCATAACAAAAGAAAGTTCTGAAACATCCATTGTTTTGGACAAAAAGCTAGAGGAGGTGCAACTTGAGTCACCCATTGTTCTAGAAGTACCTAAAGAGGTTAAAGAGAAGAACCACCACCATGAACCCGTGAGAAAGAGAGCTAAAGATGAGTTTGGGGTTGGAACCAAGGTTGCTTGGAAGGCTTCTAAACAAGAGAATAGGCCACGAGGTTTCAAAAATGCGTGGATGGGACCATTTGTTGTTACTCGATTGGTGACAGCAAAATTAATAGAGATACAACCTTTGAGAGGTCAAAGGCGGCGAATTGTAGACATACATAACCTCACCCATTGCTGGGGAGGCTACATACTCAAGGGATAATGGAGGTAACCCGTCAAACTTTAAATGACGTTAAATAAAAGTGCTTCTTGGGAGACAACCCATGTTTTAAATTGCTTTCATGTCTTTAAATTCTTAGTATAAATTAGAGTAATGGTTATTTATTAATGTTTATTTTTAAGAAATGAGAAAGGTTGGTGTTTTTGATGATTACAGGAGTGAAGGTCACGAGTTTGGGCTAGTTAGGTTATCAGCAACTTCGGAAGATCATAACTTGATGCTCGGAGGTCGGAATTAACTTTTTCTTGAGCCTAATCCGCATAACTTTTCGAGCTCTATCCAATGGTGAAGTCGGAAATTTCAGATAAGCAGCTAAAAGTTTCTGACCACTGCGTCAGCGATGACGCAGCACGACTGCGTCCTCATTCAGCAACTTCGGAAGATCATAACTTGATGCTCGGAGGTCGGAATTGACTTTTTCTTGAGCCTAAACCACTTATTTTTTCGAGATATATCCAATGGTGGAGTCCAAAAGTTCTGATACATAGCCCAAAGTTTCTGACCTGTGCGTAAAGAGACGCAATTCATGGTGCGAAATGAAGAAAACCGAAATCTGAGAAAAATGGTAACTCCAATGGAAAATCTGAATAGTCCAATGGATCGGGAGCGCAATTTCCAATGGAAATGAGTATAAGGTTCATAAAAATCCGAGGTGTAAGCAAGGAGAAATCGAAAAAACAAGATGGAAATTTTCTGCGAATACGCAACCCTTTGCGTCCAGCTAAGTGGGCAAATCCACGACCATTTCCCAACTCTCTGATCACTGCGTCAGCGATGACGCAAAAGTGTTGCGTTTCGGTATTAAAAAAAAAAAAAAAAAAATCCGGACACAATCAGATAAAAGTTCGGCAAGCGATATCTTTGCGCTCGGGTGTCCGAATCAGGTGATCTTTGAGTCTAAACTGCATAACTTTTCGAGACCTAACTGTTGGGGAGGTCGTCGCTCGCGAGCGGCTAGCCGGTCATCTGACCGGCATGCCGGTCGTGGTCTCGGCGAAAACAAACCTAAAGCTTAAAAAAAACCTTATTTTTCCCTCTCCTTTGGCCTCCAACACATGAAACACCATTGATAACGAACCAAAGCTCCAAAAACACTTAAATTCCACCATCAAAACAACATTACACCACCAATCCCTCCCTCTAAACATCATCCAAGTTCACAATTAAACCATTAAAACTTCCAAAATACCAAAGCTTCACACTTTAATCCGAAGTTTTCTTTCACCAAAGCTAAAGTTTATCTATTAAACCTTTCCCAAACCTTGAAATATCCATGACCCAGCTCTAATCAATCCATAATTCAATCCCAAACCTTCAAGAACACTAAAATCACAATTTTATCCAAACCTTTTGAGGGTCTTGAAGCTTTGAGTTTAGGGTCATCAGAGATGACCATGAAGGTTGGAAAAGGTACGAAGAACATGGTGAAGAAAGAGAATTGGATATTCGGGGAAGATCTTGATAGAAGAGATGATGCTTAGAGGGCAAGTAATAAATGAAAACGTGGAAAAATTGAAAAAGTTCGAGGTGATGAAGAACAATTTAAAGGAAACCATTGATGAAGAAGAATTCGAAACCTCGACTTGGACGCAACACCGACACCAGCCTCGCGCTGGTTAAGATACGTTTTCTTTCCCTTCTCATTTAGTGTATATTATTTTATTGCTTTGAGTCTTTTCGAGTCGTGGGGACACGACTCATTTTTGAGTTTGGGGTGGGGTTCGTTGCCTCATCCCAGTTTTTATGTGTTTATTTGCTTTAAATTGCTTTCAATAAAATAATTTTCGGAGTTGCGTTTGACTATAGAAGATTTTAAATGTTCCTTTAAGCATACTTTGGATGAATCTATGATAGTAAATAGTGGACTTTAGGGATTGATATAGAACGCACTTACAATTGCATGCGAACATAGGTAATTGATAGGAAAAATTAATGAACAATGCAAATGAAGTAAGCTTGTACTTAAGGAATATGTTTGGTGTGTAGAACGTGAAATCTTAATTAGTAGAGAACCCACCTAGATATGAACTAAAGACAAGCTATGTACTTAGGAAAATGATAGGGGCAGTTCTTTGTTAACCATTTGAAGCCTTTTAGCTTGCTATCCCTTATTATAATTTTATCCGTCTTAGCCCAATTTTGAGCCTTAAGCCTTTTCTTTTGTAGCCACGATATAAGCCCATTATCCTTTAGATTATTAGGCATGACCAAATGACCCGCACTTGAATCACAACCCTGAGACTTGTCTCGAGCTTGAGTTTGGGGTGGTGGGACCACATTTGGGAAGATAAATTGGGAAGGGATTATATGTGTTTGTATTGAGGCACAAAAATGTAGATGATATTATTGTTTGTAACCCTTTGCCGAGATTTGAAAAAGAAAAAGAAAAAGAAAAGAAAAATATTTATAAGAGACATGACCTTTCACATCAAAATGATGGTCATGGGTATCTTGTACAAAAAAAAAAAGAGAAAAGAAATGAAAAAGAAAATAAAAAGAAAGAAAGAATAAATAAATCGGCAAAGTGGAATATTTTTGGAAATCATCTTAGTTGTATTTGGGTTGACATTGGGGACGCAACATTAGCGCGTCAAATGGGTGAGTGAGAACAATTTTGAGCGTAAACTCAAGCTCGAGGACATTGTTGATGGTAAGTGAGGAGAGAGCCAAAAGCTCACTTCAAATTTACCAAATATACATCCATACCGTCCTTAAGCCAATATTAAAACCGTAAAGACCTCTTGATTCTTAAGTACATAGTGAATTTATAATTCTGTTGATAGGGAATGTGCTAGGTGGAGCGTTCAAAGCGATTTAGGATTAATGACCACCCTATAGCCATCATACAGATATGAGTACAAGTGTAACCTTCAAGCATTGCGACTTTAATTTTATGATTGAGATTATTTATGTTTGATGTTGCATGATTAGTGTATGTGTATGTTAGTTCTTAATGTTTGCTATATGAGATTTATCTTTAGCATTGCTTTAGGGTTTATTTGCTAGCTTCTATTTTCTCTTGCATCTACTTCACTCCCCTTGTTTTTAGTTTTGCTTTGTCGGGACGACAAAGGTTTGAGTTGGGGGTCTTGATGTCTCCTTAATTGTTCGTATTTTCGACCCTTAGGAGACATCATTTTTGGTGTTTATTTGACTATTTAGATAGACTTTTGGTGCTAATATGCAATAATCCGGAATTTCCATTTTATTTCTAGTAATTTTGATTTATTAAGCTTTTGCGCGTAATCTTGTGTATTTTAGTGTAAAGTTTACAGGTTTTAGATGTTAGCTAGAAGAGGAATCCGAGGAGAAAGTCAAAGATCGTGATATAGAGGCAAGACTTGAAGATAAATCCCGAAGATATTATTTTTAGAGCTGAAAATCTGTTTTCCAGGCCATAGATTGCTGATTTCGAGGGGCTTAAGAGATGATTTAGCCGCTGACCCTTGAAGAGATTATGTTCCTTATCGAGTTACGGAACTTTAGCAACTGGAATGAGGTCAATCGGGGTCATAACGAAGCGGGAAAAGCCGTTTTAGTGAAGGTGTATCAGCAGTTACGGGATTTGGGCTTAATTAGTGGACTTGGGCTTTTCTAATTTTTACTTAATCCTTAAGTAAAAGCCCTAATCCAATTTTTTACCTTATAAAAGGAGCTTTTGACCTCATTATTTCTCACCTCTCAATTTATTCTTCAATTCAATTCATCTTTTGAAGAGAGTGTCCAGAGAAGAAGCAGAAAGAAGGAAAAGAAGAAGCTTGGAGCTGGAGACTCTCCAATTCACAGCCAAACCAATTCCGAAATTAGGTTTCTCTGTATTTTATTTCTGTAAAACAATATGAGTCTTATTTCCTTTAATTTATCTTTCTTTTCAATTAGTATGAGCTAATTACACTTTAGTGCTTGAGAATGTTTTATGGGTAAATCCCAATTCTATTGAATTTCATATCCTGAATTTGGGTTTCTGTTAAATTAAATTAAATTGGGTCTTTTACTCTTTTCGATAATTTGTGATTGTTTACTGTTTTTAGAGTCGCGAACTAAGAACAGGTATTAGTATCTAGGCTATTCCACATATGTGGCGTGTGGATCATCCTGACGGAGGGTTTAGGTATAGAACCAATTATTCAATCTAAAATAGAAGCTATTGATTCTGACGAACTTAGCTAATTTTAGGGCCAATGAGGTAAAATTCTTAAACATCTAAAAGTGGATCATATTTACCCTGACGGGACTAGTGACACTCTAGGATAGCCTTATAGTCCACCCTGACGGGGGTATAAGGAATTTAGAATCCCGACCATTGTAATTGACCGATTTAACCCTTAAACAGAATATGTTATGAAATAGAATTAGGAGGATCCCTTGCCATCTCAAGTGCTACCTTCTCATATTTGCGTTTTACATTTATTTACTTGCGTCTTAATATTTATTTGCATTTTTAATTTAATCTTGCATCACTTAGAATTAATACAAACAACCAACCAATCATTATATCTTTTATCTGCTTTCATAAGTGCAATTATTCATTATCTGATAAGCATTGTAGTTAACCAACCGTCCCTGAGAACGAATCTGTTATCACTATTATTACTTGGGACAACCGTACACTTGCGGTTGTGGTTCGATTACTTTTGCATTTATTTTAGAACACACAAAGGACCACCACTAAGTAAAATAAATAAAGTTTGGACCACTAATTGGACCGGTTTACACGACAAGCCGACTCAATTTTGGGTTACAATCTTATTAGCTCATCCCTACAAAATAGAACAAGTACCTTTTTTTGGTTGGGTAAATGATTTCATTGAAAAAAAAATATTAGAAACTGTATACTACACAATGCTATCCTACCTAAACTCAAAACTCTAAGGTAGCCACTATTATTCGCTAGTCTATTGTCAAATATGTACAATTAAATATCCACAATCATCCATAAAGGCATGATGGGGGTACAACATGAAAAAAAATATAAAAAGTGCACATTTTTATCTCCTTTATCGCTGTGTCCTTTAAGGGAGTTACGCCTCTCATAGAAAGTTTGTTTCTCATTCGCCAAGTGCAATAAATAGTGGCGACAAAAGCCACTCGCCATGATTTTATTTATTTATTTTCCCGGTTTTTAAACTTCTTTAACCATTTGAGGACGCTCCAAATAGTATCTGTTTCTTTTTTTTAATACCCAACCATCTTCATATATCCTCTCAAATACTCATTGCAAAAGCACTTTCGAATAAGAGGTGCTTATTTGATTAAAAGTCTTTACCGCACAATTCACGAAGAGGATATAACTCTATTTGAATCATCCTATCCTTGGTACGAAGTCTCTCATTTATTCTCATCCATACAATGATTGCATGTTTAGGAGTAACTCAAGAGTCCCACACAATATTTGTCCAGTTTAAGTAAAAGATCGTCGGCGAAAGATATCATAAGGTTTCTTATTACAGAAAGGAAAATCACCACTATGAGACTCATTGACAATGAAACGATCATTTGAGGGGGGAACCAATAATGCAAGATCTTTTCTCCTCCTTCAGGAATTTCAGTTTCATCCTTTACTTCCCAAAATTGTTTCAAAATTGGCGAATCCAGGTTTTTTACTTGGCACAACCAAAAGTTGAAATTTATTCCCCATGCACTCACTTAATTTAATACGAGTATTTTTGTAACAATAATCTTCCAAACATCTTCATAAGCAATGTTTTATTTAATGCACCAAGATCCTTAAGACCAGGACCTTCTTACTATTTAGATATGTCTATAGTCTTCCATTTGACTTGTGTAGATTACCCATCCCAATATAAATTCCTACAAAATACTCGCAATTCTATCCCACACACAAACCATGGCTAAAAATATTGATAGTCAAAAGCAAACAACCCTTTAAAGCAACGATCTAATGAGTTCAAGGAAACCCGCATAGGAAAGAGATAGAGCGTTCCAAGATCTAACATATCTCTCCAACTTGTCAATAAGAGGTTTGTAATCTCTTCAAAGAAAAATCGAAACTCCAAGTGGTACCCACAAACAATGAAACGACATAATCCCTTACTCTAGTTGTGTAGCCTCCAATATTTCTTCAATAACCTTACTCTTAATTTTCACATAATAAATATTTTATTTAAGAATATTAATGTGAAGCCCCCGAAACTTACTAAATTCCTCCAAGCTATCCATGAGGATCTTGACCAAACTATGATCACTTTTGGCTAGGAGTAGGGTTGTAAATGTTGGATTAAAGTTATACAATTATTAATTTAAGAGTATAATCGATAATCCAATCATGTTATTTTAGGAGAAGTGGAAGAGACTTAGATTAATATAGAGGATTAACTAAGACTCTTCCCATTCCCTTTGAGAAATGGAAAAGACAACTTTTGTGAAGGATTTTGTCCCACATAGGAGGTGAGTAAAAAAGTGTATCTATATAAATTAACTTACTGATGTCTCCTCATTTGTGATGAATTAATATTAGTTGGAGACATCATTTTTAGTGATTTAGGAAGTCTTCTAGTCGATTTTCCCGTTAAATATTGCATTTTCCTATTTCTAGTCTTGTTTTGATGAATTTTTATTTTTAGAGCATATTTGGTTTAATTTGTGTGTTAATGTGAAGCTTTAAAGATAATATAGAAATAAATTAGACGCCAAGTCAACTCTAAGGAAATAAGTAAAGAAGATCTTGAAGAAATCTGGAGATAGAAGAAAACAGAGTTCAATTAGGAAAAGGAAAAGCTGCCAAATAAATCTGAATTTCTGTAGCTACGTCTAAAGAAGTGATGATAACTCTAAAACCGAGCCGATTCTGGAAGATCCCTTTCATAGGGAGATAGATAATTCTGTGAGGATTCTTTTGATATCTTATGGATAAAAACGGTCCAGTAACGAAGAAGATATGGTAAAAACAAGTCAGCGGTAATTATCCTTATCTACATACGAATTTGAGTTGAGCTAGGAGTCCATTACTTACCTTCTCCTTCAAGGAAATGAATTAGGGCTTCCTAAACACCTATAAATACACCCTTAAACTATTGTAAACATGTCCCTGCTTAGTTTCAAGCTTAGGCTTAGTCCTTACTTGTATTTTCTCAGTTTTAAACAATAACTTAGTCTTTATATTTATTATTCATTTTTAGTATCAAGCTATTCATCCAAGAAGCAAGCTGACCTATAGAGGAAGACAAGAAGCACGGAGTTGGAGAGTGACAAACTCCTCTTCTACATCTCACCTTCTCTATATTTAGGGGATAGCTATAGATTGTGGCTTCACCATATTTCTAAACTTTTATTCTGTAAGTTTTACTTTTAATTGTTGGATTATTATTTGTCTTTAATTTCATAAAACTATTTGTTATTTTAATTTATTTGAGCTTGGCGTATATTATTATTATTATTATTATGTGTTTTGACTTATTGTTACAACCCGAGATTTGGCCAATCTTAGGACTATTCTTAGTTATTGACAACACCTCATAATCGTCTAGTTTTGATCCTTTGCCTAACTAGATAGCCATAAAGGTTTGATTTAATCACCAATCATTACTCAAGGTTTCTTACCCAAGATCCTAGTAGTGGAGAGGTTGCTCCTAATCCTAATAGAGGCTAGGTAGAATTTAGAATCCTGGTTAATATATAATGCTCAATGTGACAGATTAGATTAACTTAGTAAAATAGACTCATATTAGTGACCCTAATCTATTAGACTTACATTCATATTTATTTATCTGCATTCTTATTTATTATTTATTCATATCAGATAGTTATTCATATTATTTTATCTTTTTATCTTTTTATGTAAACATCTAAATTCATCTACGCTTGTTAAATATAAGTAGATCTAACAGATCAAATCCCTGCGAACGAACTTGAATTATCATTAAAACTTGCAAACGATCTATGATACTTGCAGTGAGATCCGTGGTTCTCAAGGGTGTGTGCTCTTTATTATTATCTTTATTTATCTACTATTTTATCACACCTTTGCCCCCTACACTTACCTATGTATACCTATCACAATAGCTAGTCACTATGGAAGCTAAAAGGGAACAAGGAAGCCCCACACGCGCGCACCACCACCACCACCACCCACCCGCCCGGCCCAGCACCGGCGACGGCGTGGGGAGTTGGAGAGTTGTGGAGTTGGGGAGTTTGGGGAGTCAAAAAATGAAAAATGAAATGAGTTTTCCTATCAGCTCTTGTAGTGGTCGTTGACAATTCAAACTCAACCAGAATATAAAACGTACAAACAAGTCACCACCAATCACGCACACGTTAAAGAAGAATATTCCATCAGCTGTTACAAGAAGATAGTCAACACGTGGGAATATCAAGTCAACCAGCTGTTACAGAATATAAAAACGTGGTGATTAAAGAGCCAATCAAAACGTCAACCCAATCAAGTCAATTACGGGAGGTAATCAAGGGACTTAATGGGGACGTTTCTGATGGCATTGGTTTGACCTCTCACCTCTCCCTATATAAAGAGCTCCCACCCCACCAATACCATTTACGAACTACACCAGAAAGAACAAACACTCCGCCTCACCTTCTCTCTGAAAAACGCTTACGTTTTTCCGTTAGAGATACCGGTACACCGGAATATCTTTTTAATCACAATAAACGAGCCGAGCCGAGCCGAATACTAGATGTACATGCTTGTTTGTTTAATTTCTTGAGCCGAACCGAGCACAAATTTAAACGAGCCGAGCCTGAGCTTCCAATGATCCAAATCAGAAATGTTAGAACTTGTTTGTTTAACTTATTGAACAATCTTCTTTATACTCGAGCACGTGTTGCTCATGAACAATTGGTTTTTATGGTTGAAATGAGACTTTCATGAACGGTTGGTATTTGATGGAGTGTGTGGTATGAAAATATGAAACATAAATGAAAAAATAAATGTCTAAAGAAATTTGAATTATCCAAATTGTTATTGAAGGTTTAATAATATATTTATAAGGAGATAATATATTAATTTATAATTCATAATTTTCTACGAGCTCGCGAGCCGAGTTCGAGCATTCTCGTTTACTTACCGTGCTTAAAATGGAGCTTGAGTTTGAGCTTGTTTATATTCGAGCCGGTCTCGAACGAGCTTTTCTCCGAGCCGAGTTCAAGCTGCTCGCGAGCGACTTGGTCATTTAAAGCCTAGTTAGGAGTATGAGATCATCGACAAAAACAAGGTAAGTAATCTTTGTTTTCTCACATGTCAGACGATATTTGAACTCAATACTTGTATTTTTCTTTAAGAGTTTCGAAAAATAATCAAGACACAAGATAAAGAGATACAATGTGAGAGGGTTACCTTGCCTCAAGTCTTGTGCTCCTTTAAAGAATTTACGAATTTTCCCATTAAAAGCCACCAAATAAAAAAGTATTATGATACTTTCTATAATCTAATTCACATTTAAAATCAAAAAATTTAAACCTTTAAATACCTCATAAATAAACTCTCAAAAGATCAAATCAGAAGCATTTGAGAAGATTGGTGGAGGATAAGTGTTCAATCAACGTTAGAATTTGTCCTACCCAACTAACATGTATAAATTTGGAAGTAAAATAAAACAGTATACCTTTTTTTAACATAGAGTATAAGTTTACCACACTCCATTATTCTATGATAGAAAGAGACCCCTACTTTCTTTTCGACCAAAAAAAAAAAAATAGCTCCCATTTCCAAGCCTATTAATATCCAACAAAATCATTTCACACGCAAGTCCTCTTCACTCCTTACCTTTTCTCAAACCTCTACTACCACACACCAAATCACCACCCTCCACCAATTTCTTAACCACCTTAATTACCGCAAAATCATGTGCGGAAAAGCCTGCGACCACCACAACAACAAGCGTCGCAAAATTATTAGGCAATGTTTTGCCGGAACCCTGATCGTCCTATTTCTCATTCTAATCATTATCCTCCTAATTGGGCTCATTCTCCACCCTACAAAACCACGTTTTACTTTACAGGACGCCACCATCTTCAACTTCAATGTCTCATCACCAAATCTTCTCTCATCTACTATCCAAATCACCATTTTATCTAGAAATCCTAATGATAATATCGGGGTTTACTACGATAAACTTGACGCCTACGCTACTTACCATGCTCAACAAATCACATACAACACAGCTATACCACCTGTATATCAAGGTCATAAAGATATAAATGTATGGTCGCCTTTTATAAATGGAAACATGGTACCTATCGCACCTTATAATGGTCCAGCAATGACTTTGGACCAATCAAATGGTGCTATCTGGTTGATCATCAAGCTTGATGGACGTGTAAGATGGAAAGTTGGAAGCTTTATCTCCAGCAAGTATCATATTCGTGTGAGGTGTCCGGCGTATATACCTTTTGGTAATAAAAATAATGGTCTTTACATCGGCGCCGCCACCAAGTATCAGTTGGAACAACCTTGTACTGTTAGTGTGTGATCAGGTTATTCATATAATATATTATTAATAAGATTATTGTTGTTTTTCTTTATTATTTTAAGGATATATTATTATTTATGTGATCACTATATGGAGTATATATATATACAATGCATAAAGTGGTAAAGAAATGAGAGAGACAGCAAAAACTGTAATAATATTACAAGTCGTATGATATGATTTTATTTATAATAATATATAGATCATCGGGCAATTCTTGGCTTGCTCATTGATTTTCTTTTGTGGTGCAATAGTCTTTGAAAAATTCATTAAAATATCTTTAAAATGAAAGATTACTCGTCCATCTAATAATTTATTTCGGGGTGTTCACGAAGAATTCTAATGGATGAATCATGTCTAAATTATGTTAAACATCTAGAGAGTGATTAAATTAAAAGAAAAATATAGTTTACTTTTTTCATTGACTTCATTCATTCTCAATCTTTAGAGAATCTGACAAAAAAAAAACAATCTTTAGAGAAATAATTTTTTTATTTCTCTTTCCCTTTTGTATTTTAAGAACCGATTTCATATCATTAAAATTGTATATAATGTTCATCTAATTAAGCTTAATTTTTTAATGTTATGAATTTGATCTATCTTGTTTTTATAAAAATAATAAAATAATAAAGATAATGAATTCGCCCACATGTTTATTAATATTCTAAATGAAAATAAACAAAATTGACTTGAAAATTGTCTTTAAATTATGTGGCACCAAATTTTTTAAATTCATACAAATTTGTCAAGATATGAACAAATTTGTCAAGATAAATTAACTCAAAATATCATTAAATATTATGTGGTCTAAATCATAGGTCCCTATATTGATATTATTAATCTAACATAGAATGATATGGTATGGGATAATATGGTATAAAAAGGGATAATTTGTTATCAATAGAAAGGGATAATATCACCTACAGAGTATTAATTATTGTGACCCTCACAAGTATTGCAAAGGAAAATGAGTTAAAAAGGGATAATTTTGTTATCGATAATTTAATTTGTCACTTATTATCTTAAGAAAAATTATTATTTGATAGGAAAATTCTTTATCCAATATCAATTTTATATTTTTATTAGTAAATTAAATGTTCTACAAGACGCTAAGCGCTAAGCGGGTGGTCAACCACCTTTGAGCGTTTAGATGGAGTTCAGACAATTTCGTGCTAGATGGTTTTGATTTTTATTTATGGATTCATATATTATTAATGTATACACAATATATTATAAAGGATAAGAAAATATATTTAGAAAAAACTTACAAATATATACATAATTTATACAATTTAGATGAATGATAATCATTTGTATTTGAATATTTTTTTGGATTTGTATAATTTTTAAAATAAATTTATATAATCTTTTGTGTTAAAAAATAGAATTTTTTATTTTTTGTATTAAAAAATGATTTTTAAACTTTTTTTAGCCTCCAGAATCTAGGACCGCTTTGGCAGCCGTTTGGAACCTTCTGGGACCGCTTGGAGGCAGTCTTGATTAGAAGTTACTGATAAAGTGAAGATAGAGAAAGAGAGAATAAATTTTATTATTCAATGAATTATGTTTACAGCTCAATGTATGATCATATATATACAAGTCTACATTCACTCACACACTCAATTATTCTCTAAACTAATTATGTTACAGTTTGTTATGATATGAGCTGTATTCTATTGATTAGCTGTCACTTATTGTTTGATAAGCTGTTCATCTTATCATCCCCTCTCAAACTAAGCATGTTTAGAATGGGAAGCTTGGTAAGTAGAGAGGTGAAGATAGTGACACCAAGACCTTTGGTCAATATATCAGCAATTTGGTCTGAAGAAGAAACATGATGCAACTTCAGAAGCTTGGACTTAACCTATTCTCGAACAAAGTGAAAATCAACATCAATATGCCTTGTTCTTGTGTGGAACACTGGATTGTTTGCCAAAGCTAATGCAGATAAGTTGTCACAAGCAAGAGTAGGTGTAATAATTGGAAGATGCAGAGTTTTGAGTAAAAAAGTAAACCATTTAAGTTCTGCAGATACATAAGCCAAGGCTCTATATTCTGCCTCTGTAGATGATCTAGACAATGTTGTTTGTCGTTTAGGGCCCCAAGACATAATATTGTTTCCTAATAAAATGCAATATCCAGTTGTAGAGCGTCGATCACGAGTATTACTCGCCCAATCTGAGTCTGAGAAAGCATGAAGAGAAGTTAAAGATGGTGAAAATTTAAGGCTATAATTTGTAGTGCCTTTGACATATCTGAGCAACTTCTTTAAGGCTTCATAATCTCCATTAGATTGGAAAATTTGATTAACAAAAAAGGCAATATCAGGTCGTGTGATGGTTAAGTACTGTAAAGCACCAGTTAGACTTCTGAACAAAAAATGATCTTCATACAATTTAGCATCATAATTTGTTGAGACACTATATTTGCTGAGTGTAGGTGTAGTTGAAGCTTTACATTCACTTAGGCCAGCTCTTTTGAGGATAGAGAGAGCATAGTTGGCTTGTGAAACAATCAAATCTTTATTTTGATAAGAAATCTGAAGTCCAAGAAAATATGCTAAAGTCCCTAAATCTTTCATTTGAAAACAACTTTTTAATGCATGAATAATCATCAAAATCGAGTCAGCATTAGCTCCAGTAACCAATATATCATCAACATATACAAGAATAATGGTTAAAGATGAGTCATATCCTTTGACAAACATTGATGAATCAGTTGAGCTTGCTACAAATCATTGATTGATTAAGAATTAGTAAAGTAGAGAGTACCAAGCTCGAGGTGCCTGTTTTAGTCCATATAAGGACCTATTTAGCTTGCATACATATGTAGGATTTTCTGAATTAACAAACCCAGAAGGTTGTGACATATAAATTTCTTCATTGAGTTGACCATGAAGGAAAGCATTCGACACATCAAGTTGACGAATGTTCCAACTATTTGAAACAGCTAAAGCAAGTATAATTCGAATGGTTTGATGTTTAACCACAAGACTAAATGTTTCCGTGTAATCTAAACCATATTCTTGCAGAAATCCTCGAGCCACAAGACGTGCTTTGTATTGAGAAATTGTACCATCAACATGTCTTTTAATTTTGTATATCCACTTACAAGAGATAGGAGAGCGACGATGTGGTGCAGGAACAAGAGTCCATGTATTTTGACTCATTAATGCATTGTATTCATCCTGCATAGCGTCTTGCGAATGTTGAAATTTAGAGGCTTCTTTAAAAGACACAGGTTCAAGAAAAGGTGTAGTTTGAATAAGGGTTTGACACTTGTAAGATGGTTTAAGTGAACCAGTTTGGAGCCTTGTAACCATGTGATGTCTTGGAGGTGGTGGTGAAGGAGGAGGAGGAGGACTAGCTGAAAGTGAGGAAGAAGTGTTTGTAGAAGGTGGACTTTGAGAAGAAGAGTTATGATTAGAAGAAAAATGAGGTAAAGAATCAGAAGGTATAGCATTTTGTAAAGGTTTAAAGGGATGTGATAAGGAAGATGGGTTAATTGAAGAAAAATGGTCAATAAAGATAGATGAATTTGTATCTGAAGTAACTGACTCAACAGGACCAGAAGCAAAAGGAAAAGATGTTTCATCAAATTTGACATGTCTTGAAATATACATTCTAGATGAAGAGAGAGATAGAAACTTGTACCCCTTAGAATAAGAGCAATAACCCAAGAATACACATTTTTTAGAAGTGGGAGTAAATTTATGTTGATTATATGGCTTAGTCCAAGGATAACACAAACATCCAATCACTCTCAAATATTCATAGGAAGGTTTGATGTTGAACAAAGTTTCATATGGACTTATATTATTGAGAGAAGGACTACGGAGCAAATTAATCAAATAAACAGCTGCAGAGTGAACTTCACACCAAAACTTCATGGGTAAAGAAGCATGTGTAAGTAAGGCTAAAGTAGTTTCAGTCAAATGCCTATGCTTGCGCTCAGATTTACCATTCTGTTCAGGAGTGTGAGGGCAAAAAGTCTGGTGAATTATACCCAAAGATTGCAGATAGAGTTTGAAAGCATTACTAGTGTACTCTCCTCCATTGTCTAATCTCAGGCTTTTGATTGTAGTGTTGAACTGATTTTGAATAAGACTTGAGAATGCCTTGAACACCTCACAAACTTCTGACTTATACTTCAATGGATATACCCAGCTAAATCTACTAAAATCATCCATAAATAATACATAGTATGTAAAAGAAGAACAAGATGCTGTGTGAGAGGGTCCACATACATCAGAGTGAATAATATCAAAAGGTTTAGAAGATTTATTTGCAGATAGAGTAAATAGAAGTTTATGTGCTTTGGAAACAGCACAAGAGTTACATTTAATTCCATAATGATCTAGTCTAGTGTTCAAAGTAATAGACAAAGGAGTTAAAGCTTGTGAAGATGGATGACCCAATCTCAAATGCCACAACACAGCTGAAGAGGACACCAATTTTGAAGAAAGACACATCAAAGACTTAGAGTTGTAGATAGGAGCCTGTGTAGTAGATGGACTTGCACCAGATGTTAATGGATATAAGACATCCCTACAAGGGCCCTGAAAAAGTAGTTTATGTGATATGGAATTATATATAGAGACTGAATTGGAGGTGAAAGTGATAACACAATTGTTATCAACTGTAAACTTTGATATAGACAATAGATTTGATGAAATGGATGGAACATGAAGAATTGAGTTTAAAGAGAAAGAGGAATGAGGAGTAAGAAGCTTACTATGTCCAACATTTGCAATTTTCAAGTGCTTGTCCATTACCAACAGAAACAGAACTTGATCCATGATAAGCTTGAGACTAATGAAGCAGATTTGGATCATTTGTTACATGACTATTAGCACCACTATCTAAATACCACATCTCAGGATCATAGACTTGTTGTTGAGTATTTTGTGCTGAGGTATTGGTTGAGTGAGCAGCTAAGACAACACGATTTGAGCTCTTGGTGAAGGATAATTCACCATATCAGTTCTATACCAACAATCAAATGCAATATGCCCAATCCGAGTACATATTTGACAAGTAGGAGCATTGGAATTCATACCATAATTCTGAGATGATGGAGATCCAAGAATAGAGTTATTGTGAGTTGAGAATTGTCTACCTCCACCTCTATTAGCATATCTTCTTCCAAGATTTGAAGGACCACAACCACGTCCCATATTTGTTGCAGAATTTGCAGTGGATGAAGAGAATAATGCAGTATGTTGTTGAGAATTATCAATAGATTCAGCCATCTTCATATGAAGTTCCTCTGATACAAGCAAACTCCTAAGATAATGGAAGCTAAGGGTTGAGGTTTGAGCATTTGTGATTCTAATACTCGATTAAAACTGATTATACTTAGCAGGTAACCCCTTAAGTATGTACATAATCACATTTTCAAGTGGTAAAGAAGCAGCTGCTGTGTCTAATCCATCGCATATATCTTGTATATTTGCTAAATACTCAGTCATGGTTTTATTACCTTTCTTTATGTTACATAGCTTCATTTTTAATTGATGTACATGTGTGCGACATTGATTTACAAATAGTTCTTCAAGTTTCACCCAAACATCATGAGCAATTTGTGATCTAACTACTTGAGAGAAGACTGAAGGAATCATAGAAGATAGAAGCGATACCTTCAATTGATGATCTTCATTAGTATAATCACTGACCAAAAAATATTGTATTAGCAAACGTTATAGTGTATTAACATTTCTGGAGACGGAAAATTTGGTCGCCAAATGGGATGGACCTGACTTGGAAGTTTTGAATAATATATGAGTTAGATTGCTATTTTTGTATAATATAGGGTTTATAGTGCAAAATTTGTATCAAGCGGTGCTTGTGTATTATAGTTTTTGGAATATATAGGGACCTAGCTTGTACTATTGGAAAGTTTAAGGAATAAACTATAATTTTGAAAAATATAGGGATAAAGTTGAAATATAGGGGCCTAACTTGCTATTTTTGAAAAGTTTAAGGACTAAAAGTTAATTTTGTAATACGTAGGGCATGTTGTTAAAATATAGGTACCTAACTTGCTATTTGTAGAAAGCATAAGGACTGTACTGTAATATTAAATAATTTGAGGGTGTTAGTGTTTTTTGTAGAAAATATAGAGACCTAACTTGTTTTTTGTAGAAATTCAAGAACAAAAAGGTTCAAAGCCTCGTGAAGAAAAATAATAGATGTGTAGTGGACTACTTAGATTGGGCTGATTTTGTAATAGTCTAGGCTTTATTAATTTGAAATGTATGTAATAGTGCATTGGGCTTTAAAAGATTTATTTTGATAGAAGTTTGTAAGGTGAATAGCCCATTTCATTTTTCTGGCCATGTTGGACCGAAAAGTTAGTGGGCTAAGTAGAAATGAGTTTTAAAAAGATATTTGTAGTTGGGCTTTATTAATAAAATTTTTGATTTACTGATAAAAAAAAACTTGTTTTTTGTGAAAGTTTAAGGACTAAACTGCATTATTGAAAGATATAGAGCATTTGGTTGAAATATAAGTGTTTAACTTGCTATTTGTGGAAAGTATAAGTTGCCAGTGCAATTTTTGGAAAATATAAAAACCTAACTTGCTATTTTTGAAAAGTTTAAGGACTAAACTATAATTTTGATAATTATAGGGTATGTAGTTGAAATATGAGAACCTAACTTGTTATTTAAGAAAAGTATAAAGACAGATAGTGTAATTTTAAGCTAATATAGGAATCTAAATTATTATATTTGAAAAGTGTAAAAATTAAATTGTAATTCTGAAAAATATAGGATATGTAGTGATATATATGGACCTAAGTTACTATTTGAATAATATAAAAATTTCATTATAATTTTGTGTAATTTTAAATAATTTAAAGTTTGTAGCATATTTTTTAAATACATGAATTATAATATAATTATTCAGAAATGTAAGGTCTATAAGTAAATAATTTGATGGAGACAATTATGTCATTATTTTATTGAGAAGTAAATTTATTTTAGGTTATATATTTTGTTGTTGATATTTATTTCATTTAATTAATCACGAATTTTAGCTAATTACAAATTATTGAATACCATGGTCCATGGATTATTATCTGTTAAAATAACACGAGTGAGATCTCTAGCAATGAAAAAAGAGTTCGGTTTTTTTTTGGAGCAAATTCCATTTTTAGGCCATTACTTATGGCTTAAAAATATTTTTAGGCCATTAAGTATGGCCTAAAAACTTTTTTAGGCCAAACGTTTTAAAAGTCACATTTTTAGGTTAAACGTATAAAACGCTAATTTTTAGGCCATTTCACTAATTTTATGAGATATTTCATTGATGTTAAGGACAATTTAGGCATTTTAAATGAACTATATGTTTATTTGGGTGCATCAAATACTAGGAACTCTATCTAAAGTATCTAAGTTGTCCTTAAAATTTATGAAATATCTCACGAAATTCGTGAAATGGCCTAAAAATGGGCGTTTTGAATACGTTTGGCCTAAAAATATGGCTTTTGAAACGTTTGGCCTAAAAATGTTTTTAGCCCATAGGTAATGGCCTAAAAATGAGATTTTCTCTTTTTTTTTTGTTTTTTTTTGTTTTTGGTCAATAGTTGTTTGAAGTAAAAATTAATGAACGTAGATTTGGTTATCATTTTTTAATGGTTGTGGATGTCGTTAAGCCATTTTTTGAGGATATTCGATCTGTTGCCATCCCTAGTTGTTATAGTGTTTAGACTACTCTGTAGTGACCAAGAGGTACTGAGATCGAATCTTATTGAATCAAAATATTGGTTATCAAGTGTATTAAAATAATGATTTGTTTGACAAATGGTATCTTAGACATTTGTTTGGGTTGGATTTATTATTCGGCAATAAAATCACTCTATTTAATGTATATATTTTTTTTGATTCACATGTAAACATTTTACGTTAAATAATATTAATTAATATTTATTTTAGGTAAACGGTTTTATTAATCGAGAAGAATGAATTGTACACTATTTATAGAGTTACACCTACTTAAATTTGAAATTTTAAACTAGTCAATAAAACTAAACACCTAGTTCACATTAGTGCACGTCTCTAAGAAACAACTATCATCCACAAGGGATGGCAACGGATCCGATTATTGCAAAAAAAAATCCAAAACCATGTCCATAACCATTTATTTATCAAAAACCAAATCCTAACGAATTTAACCATCAGACTTACTTTTTAAAACCATAGCCGAATAATTCTGATTCGGTTTTTTAATCGATTTTATTATAAAATATACAAAAATAGATGATAATAAACGGATTTTTGTTTATTCGATTTTATTTTTATCTAAAATCATAACCTAACGGATTTAACCATCAGTTACACTTTTCGAAACCATAACTTAACGGTTTTATCCATGGTTGCATAATCGGTTTGGATTTTCATAAGTTTTGGTTTTAAACCATAACCATTGCCAACCCTAAAATTTCACACCCTTGAATATAAATTTTGGGAGGGTGACGTTATTTATCGCTAGTTTGTTCCTTGTATTTCAAATGAGATAACTGTTACTGCAAAAACAACGTGCCGAACTTTTCTCATCCAACCATCTTTCAACTTTTTGAGTCATTTAATGGAGCTTGAAATTGTGTTCATCTCTTTTGTTATACCTAAATAATGCTTTACTCCATTCAAAATATCCATCGAAAATGAGCACTCAAATAATAGATGATCATTTGTTTAAAAGTCATACACACATCCGACTAAAACGAGTCAAACTCCATACATACCGTCATATACTTTGTTCGTAAGTTTTTCATCAAATCCAACCATACAATAATCACATGTTTAGGTGTAACACTAGAATTCCAAACAAATCCCATGACCTAGAGAGAGATCGTTGGCGGAAGACATCAAAAGGATTCTTGTACAAGACGAAATATTCCCAACTTAAGATATTGTTGGCGGATAAAATAGAAACATGTAGTACTTCATTTGAATTGTCCATATTTTTAACCACTTAATCAAAATATTCCTTCCTTCCATATTTTTTAGAGAGACCATTAATTCATCTTTTTAAGTTCCAAATTCTTTGAGTAATTGAGAGTCGGATTTTCTCAAATATTTTGTTTTTTCATACGTTATCCATGAACCATTTGATTCGTAACGAATCTCCCCCCCCCCACACACAATCCTCCATGACATTTTTATGAGTAGAGTTTTATTTAATGCTCTAAATCTTTTAAAACAAGTTTTCCTTCAACTTTAAGCGAGCAAATAACTTTCCACCTAATTTGAGGAGACTTTCCATTCCAATAAAATTATGACTAATATTAGTAATACGGTTTCTCACACAATTAGGGTTCGAGGAAATAGATAACCAAAAGCAAACCACACCTTGTAGCACGACTCAAATGAGCTCTAATTTATCCGCATATGGAAAGGAAGGAAAATTCCATGATCGCTAACCTTATAATTTATCAATTAATGGCTCGTAGTCTCTAGAAAATAAAACAGAAGCTCCAAGTAGGACCCCAAGCCCAAGGTATCGAAATGGCATCTCTACTTTTATAAGTTGTGTACTATCTAGTATCACCTCAAGAATCTCCTCTTTAATTCCCACATTAATAGATGTTTGTTTTTTGCACATCAAACAAAGACCCAAACAATTACCAAATATTTTCAAACAATTGATAAGAATTTTCACGGAATCAAGGCCACCTTTAGATAATAGCATAAGATCATCAACGAATATCAAATGAGATATCTTGAGCTTTTTGCATTTCGGATGATAATTCTTTTTTATTTCTTTCTTCAAACGGAGAGAGAGATATTGGTGTCGCCTAAGGTGTGGTAAAAATATGATAATAAAATGTAGATAAACGATGCACTAACACCCTAGACTAAACATGTTACTCACTGCAAGTATCACAGGTCATAAGCAAGTTTTAATGATAATTCAGATTCGTTCTTAGGGACTTAGTGTGTTATACGAGTAAGTCAACAAAATAGAGTAGCAATTAATAATTAAAAGAGAGAAAGGTAAATAAATATGATTGAGAAGATCATTAATTGAACTAAATAAACTAAAGACAAGCAAATAAAATATGAACGAAATAAGATGAGAGAATATAACTCAGGTTTCCACAGTTATGCACTAATCCTTCTATTTCTTCTACTAGTTAATAAGGGTGATAATAGCTCTTAGATAAGTAGTCATGATTCTAAATTCCTCCCTATCCCCCTTCCGGGTGGACTAAGGTGGCGACCTCACAAATACCAGGGGACAAAACTAAGGTGCTCCAACACCACTAGGTTCTTAGATGAGTCTGGCCTGCAAATAATGATCGGTGATTAGATCAAACCCTAATGACTATCTAGTTAGGCAAGCCCTTCTAGATCACTACCGCACACTAGACGTTTATGTGGTATTTCAATAATTAGACACCCCTTCCAGGTGACCATCTAACTACTATTAGCACAACCCTAAATTAATCAGGTTTAAGACAGACAATAAATCAAAGCACATAAAACAAATATATGCTTAAGAAGCTATAATCAATTTAAAATAGTTCTCCCAAAGAAACATAGATAGAAGAAATTAGAATTCATAGATTATACATATGCAAAACCCAAGCTATGGGAAAATTAGTTCATACTAGAAAAAAATAAAATAAAAGAATGAACTTGCTCTCTTGAATGACTCCTAATGATGAATAAAACTTAAAGACTAATGGTGGGAGGCAAAGATGGGCAAGGATATGTTTACAATATTTAAAGGGTGTATTTATAGGAGTATAGGAAGCCTAATTCTGATTTCTTGGAGTAGGAGGCAAGCAATTGGACTCCTTTACCAAATCAAATTCGTAGCCCTAAAATATAGAAAAGGTAATAAACTGTTAATGTCTTGTTTTAGCCATAACTTCTTCAATATTGCTCCGATTGATGTGTTATTTATATCAAAACCGATCGTCTCGGAAAGCTCTCCACTATTGTTTCAGACCATTCTTCCAAATTCCTTGCCAAGTTTGAGTTATGATCACTTTAGTGGACGTGGCTGCTGAAATTCAGATTTACTTGGAAACTTTTCATTTCCTTCCACCATCTCAAATTTCCATCCATATATTCTTTCCTTTATCTCTTGTAATTGATTTGCCATCTAATTAATTTCCATATATCTTTAAAGCTTCACAATTATCAAACAATTAAACCAAATATTCTCTAAAAATAATAAATCATCAAATCAAATATGAAAATATAATAATATGACTAAAAATTGAGTATTGACTATCCTAATACACCTAAAATGATGTCTCCAACCTATATTAAATCATCACAAACAGGGAGACATCAGATTTTCTATGCATAAAATGAAAAAATAGGGTGAAAGTGGATCTACTTGTCCTAAACCTTTGTCTCCTTTAAAAAATCGCAGAGTTCATCATTAATTTCCACCGAGTCGGAGGGTGTTGTAATACATGTCATGATCCAATTTACATATTGAGAAGGGAAGTTCAACCTTTTAAGTACCTCATGAAGAAACTCCCACAAGACCAAGTCAAAATCCTTACACAAATCTACCTCTATCGTGCATCTTAAAGAGTTTATCATATTATTATATCCCCTCAATATTTCTTGCATAAGATGTATGTTATCGTACATCAACCTACCCGAAACGAAAGCACTTTGAGTCTTATCCACAAGGTCATCCAATACGACCTTCATTCTATCAACAATGATTATCGTTATCTCTTTATAGATCACATTACATCATGAAATGGGCCGGTAGTCCCCAACTCTCTAGGGTGACTCACTTATAGGGATAAGGACAATGATAGTACAATTCAATTGTTTAAGTACAAACTCGGGTATGAAGAACTCTTGAATAGCCGAAATCACCTTTTTGCCAACCACATCCCAAGATTTCTTGAAGAAGACGAAGAATAGCCATCGAGTCCCGTTGCCTTATCATTATCAATACAAAAAAACTTATTCAATTTCCCTATTACTAATTTCAATATATAATTATATCCCTTGCTCACTTGTTAGAAGCTTACCCCAATAAAAAGAACTTGAATCCACACTATTTTTTAGAATCTTCCCTGGGTATTTAAATTTTTACTCTTCATAATCCCGTGAAATAATTTAGATCATCTATCACTCATCAATGCATATCCGCTCTTAGTCTTTTGTTGTTGAAAACTAATTTCCGCCTTTTCGAATGTAGTAGCTAATTTTTGAAACTCCATTATTTCTTCAAATATTAAATTATTTCCCATATCTTGTTGAAGTCGAATTTTGGCCTCTTCAGAACTTCATTTTCTCTTCAATCCATCTCAGAAATATGAGAAAATATTTTTTGTTAATAGAGTACATACATCTGCTACATCTGTACTATGCGTCATTTGACTACTTACCCCCTATCGTTTAAAGTGCGATTGGTTACCCCATATATTTAGTTTTTGTGACTCGTTACCCCCATTTAACGAAATCTGTAAAAAATCGTCGTTAGTTGCTCATGTGCATGATTTTTTAATTAGAAAATCAATTTTCTTATTTAATAAACAAACCCATTAATAAAAAGGGTTAAATGGTACATATCATTCCAACGGACGGGGAAGCTTGAGGAACCCTAATTTCAGAAATTCTTGCAATCTTCCACGTTATAGTCTCTCTAAACTTTCTTATAAGTTTTATGAACATGTGGACCAATCTCTACCATCTAATAGATTTGGAGGAAACACACTAACTGGCACTTGGTTTTTGTAGGATGGTACTGTTAACTCGGTGTCTGAGTCCTTGTACCCAATGAAAGCCTCGTTATTTTCATTATATTGTGTCTGAAAATACAAAATTACACCAAGTGTAGACGCATTAGAATTGGAGAAAAGGTAAACTGATAACCTGAATTCATTGGCAATGCCGATTGTGGCGGTGCAGAACATTTCGACAAAGATTCTAGCGAGCTGAGGCGAATCTGAAGACGAATCTGAAACTATACCAGCAACAATTTCTCTTACATGAGTTTTTAATATTTGATGAAATTAATGAAAAAAGTACCAGGTGATAATTGGATTTAAGGAAATAACTGAATCATTATTTGGGAGATCTGTAAGCTTTAAATGTGGGTCTTGGTTGTTATTTGATGGTGTTAAATTGGTACCAAATGACAAATTCATTATGAGTACTATAATGGAGAGCCAGTCATCTCTGTCAAGAAGGATTTTTGCCATCTCCACCGTAGAAAAGAGGTGACCAGCTTCAGGCGCTGGAACGAAGATTAGCTCAGCTCTTGCTTTCATCATTTTTCCTTGTTTCTAGAAGATTATGGAGGAGGAGATGAGTGGCTTTAGTGTTGGTTCAATCTTCTTAAATTTTTTGACTTAAGTGGGAGAAGTGACACTTACTTATCATACGACCAATAATGGAAGAGGTTTTAAAATTTATCTTTTTTGTTGGATGTAAATTTAGGATTAGAATCGACGAACGTGGAAGATTGCAAGAATTTCTGAAATTAGGGTTCTTTAAGCTTCCCTAATCCGTTGGAATGATTTTTGGATTATGTTTTGATTATTTTTGTTTTAATTTTGTGTATATATAGGTTAGGTGATTAGGAAGTACCGATTTCCCTTGTCAATTAATGGGTTTTGTTTATTAAATAAGAAAATAGATTTTTAATTAAAAAACACGCACATGACCAACACATGACCAACCAACGACAATTTTTGACAGATTCCGTTAACTAGGGGTAATGAGTCACAAAAACTAAATATAAGTAGTCAAACGACTCATTCTGCATGAGGTAAAAGAGGTATTTACTCATGTAAATATACCTCAATTCAACTTTTAGATTCTTTAGGGTTTTCAAAATATTATCAACTGAATTTTATATTAAATTAATTTTATACATTGTTATGTAATTAAGTTAATTTAATATTAATAGATTATATCTAAAAAAATTACGCTTCTATTTTGATTAACTTTTGTGATGAGTTTCTAATATAAGTAATACTAAGTGCCCGTTTGGAAGTGCTTTTTTGGAAAAGCACTTAAAAGTGTTTTTAGCATTTTAAGAGTTTTTTTTGTCCTGAAAAGCACTTTTCTGAAAAGCACCAATTTGGTGCTTCTTGAAAAAAGCACTTAAAATAATTTTAGATTTCAAAATTATTTTAAATAATTTTTTCAAATTTTAATTTTTATTCCAAAAACGTTTTTTTACTCCAAAATAAGCACTTCCAAACGAGCCCTAAGTCTTCGTTTGGAAGTGCTTTTTTGAAAAAGCACTTAAACGTGCTTTTAGAATTTTTGAAGTGTTTTAAGCTCTGCAAAACACTTTTATAAGAAGCACCAAATAAGTGTTTTTAAAAAAAACACTTAAATTGATTTTAGATTTCAAAATAATTTTTAATAATTTTTAATAGTTTCTTTTTAAATTTCAAATTTTATTCTAAAAGCTTTTTTTATTCTAAATAAACACTTCCAAACGGGCCCTAAATATCACCGAAAAGAATACCACCCAAATATCACATATGATGTGTATCTTGAGTGGTCCAATCATATTATTTTTCTTTCTTGGATATTTTGTTTTCTCTCTTCTATAATTGGATCACCCATGATACTATACTATTCATGAAATGTTGGGTATCACTCAATATCATTCATGAAATGTATTCTAGGTAGTTCAATCATATCGTTTTTTTTTCTTGACTACTTGTTCAGTCATCTCTCTCTCTCTCTCTCTCTCTCTCTCTCTCTCTCTCTCTCTCTCTCTCTCTCTCTCTCTCTCTCTCTCTCTCTCTCTCTCTCTCTCTCTCTCTCTCTCTCTCTCTCTCTCTCTCTCTCTCTCTCTCTCTCTCTCTCTCTCTCTCTTATATAATTGGACCATTCAAAATACATATTATAAGTAATCTTCGGGTATCTCTTTTTAGGTGATACCCAACATTATTTATATATATATATATATAATATAAAATATAAAAATGATTTTTATATTTAAATTTGACGAGTCATTAAAGTTTCTATAAGACCACCAACATTTACAACACCTTTGGAATTATATATCGCTAGATTATTATGTTTTTATTTACTGTTATATATGTTGATTAACTGTTTTTCTCAACTTTATTAAAATTACATTATTGATATAAATAGCAATTGTCTAGATTTGCTTCTACGGCCATAATTTAAAAGTAGAAAAATTCCTAATTTATTTCATCAAGTCAACTAAAGTTCTTCTTTTCATGACTCAACTAAGGGTTATAATTTATTTTCGGTCATATAAATCCGCTTAGACAGAAAAGAAATCTAAAATTTGAGAATCACAAGACAAACTTTAAAAAAAAAGAGACAAACTTTAAACATTTTCTTCAAAATTATATATTTAAAGGGTTGATACACATTACCCTCCCCAATTTCATCATCTTTGGTGGTAGGAATTGATCTTACCATATAAAAGAAGGTGAAACAATATATCCTCGCGGGAATATAACGATGGGCACCAACCCAATCGTAAGTTGTTGTGGTTGTATGCTTAAATGCGTCTTTTGTTGTATATGTCAAATACTATGTATCCTTTTGTGTTTTCTTGGTGGTATAAGTCTCATCATATGGCTCATTTTTCGACCTGAAACGCTTAAGTTTTTTGTCACAGATGCTAACCTTACCCAATTTGACCTCTCATCCACAAACCAACTTTCATATAATTTGACTCTCACCATGGACTTTGTTAACCCTAACGATCGCCTAGAAGTTACATATGAAGACATTGAGGTGAACCCTCAATATGATGATAAAAGGTTTGCTTCCACAAAACTGGAGTCATTTGTTCAACCTAGCAAGAATATTACTCGCTTGGAAAATATTGAATTCAAAGGGCAGAATTTGATCTTGCTAGATAACGAAGAAGTTTCAAAATTTGGCAAAGATAAAAGTGAAGGAAAATTCGAGATTAAAGTGAAGATTAATCTTAAATTTAAACTTACAATTGTCAACGTTACAAAAGAATTTATATCCAAGAGCAAATGTGAATTGAAGGTTCCATTACATACTAATGGTGCATCATCTGGTAATTTTGAACGTACAGAATGTGAAATTGATTGGTCAGATTTCTGATAGAAATTATTCTTATTCTTAATAATATCATTTGTCACAAATTCATTGGTCATAGTCAAACCATTTTTTATTTTGCACTAATTTTTACCAATTCATTTGCCAATGAAACTTAGATATTACACATGTTAATTAGTGTCTAAAAGATCGATCTATCAAGGAAAGGATATACAAAAAAAACAAAAAAAAAACAAAAGAGAAACATCAATACAAAATGTGGAGTTTGAGAAATAAAAAAAAGCGATAAAAGCTTGCAACGTTGAACTCCATCCACCAATGATCCTTATAACAAAAAATTAAAAACAATTATTCCATCATGAAGGTTATTCAATCTATAGATCAGTCTACCAACTATCATTATCACAATTCCACACAATTTTGTGGGATCCAAGTTATCACAATCGATGCTAAGCGGATAGAAAGGGGCATCACAACCCGAAGAACAGTAAACAACCCACTCGTTATGACGAGTCAAAAGAATAGGAAGGATACAAGCTAGCTATGACACTCCAAAAACAACGAAACAACCTTCTTCTAATCTGTAAAAAGTAAACCAAATCACAGTAACAGAAATAACATCTTAGAATTTCATTACTGTTAACTAAAGAAAAAATAGGTAAAGATCCGCAAGGGTTTAAACTACTCGTGAACATTTGAACTTAGACATAACTAATACTGAATGAAAATACTCGTGAGTTTTCGAGACAAACTAATAATTCGAGCTTGTGTTTGAAAATTTGGTCCATTGCTGGTATATGCTATATGATTTTCTTAAGGTTATCGTGAAATAAAGACATGAGTTCATCAAATGGAGTGATTAGACTCATAATGACGCTTTGACTATCGAGATAGTATTCAATCAATGAGTGATATCACGTATTTTGTAATAGATGTATAGGGTTACGATATATCATTATTAGGGGTTTATGGACTTACTTGTGGGATTTATCCCTATTATGTGACATAATCTCGGGTATTATTGTATTTTTGGAGTTTTTTTGCGTTAGTTGTATGTAAAGTGTATAGATTTGATACGTGAATGATACGAGATCCCGAGATAGAGCTAAGAAAACAAAAAGTCATAGTCAACCCCATGTAAAGGTGCGAAGGAATAAAAAAGACTTTTTAAAAGGTCAAGTGCAATTGCCAGTAATACTTCATATTCAAATTTAAAGAGTCACCACACACTATTGAGAGATTTATGATCAAACCTCTTCAACTCAAGATAGCCCTTCGAGTTTGGAGTTCGTGAGAGAAAATGATTTGTGAATTAGAGTTGAACTACAAAGTTATGATAATGTTTCCACAGTAACTCGAAATTCTCTAACAATGTTAAAAATATTTTTGGGTTTTTTTTACCTACCCAAGTGGGTCCCACAACCAAAAACATTTTTGACTTATTACATAAGAGGAAAATAAGATTAAACATCTTTTATCATTTTTAAAATCTAGAGACGAATGTGAGAGAAGACAAAGAAGAACACTTAAGTCAATATCACCATTTTACCACTTCTATCCATCGATTTCTTCAATTTTCAGGATAATACTTAATTTTTTTCCATTCTATTACTGATTATGTCACATTCAAAAATTGTGAGTCAATTCCATAGTATAAACTAATTTCCCTTTATCTTGAGAATTGTTAAGTGTATGAACCCTGACTATGATCAAGACCGTTTTTCTTCGGTTTGAATTGTTAACTTTAAATGAACTAAGTTATTTCCATTGATTATATGCTTGTTTAAATTAGTAAAACCCTTACCTTGGACGATTTAGTGGGTTTGGATATCATTTGGACTACACCTGGGAGAGGGTTAAAGTGTGGAACTACTGTATAAGTGTTCGATGTCTATATAATATCTTGAAGGTCTTGGCTAATCGGATAATCAATAAGGTTAATTTTTATCATTTACAATTTGTAGGGTCACTTGGGAGAGGTCCCTAGAGTCTAAAAACAACCCTTCTCCAACCGAGAGTGATTTAGGTGGATAGTTGAATCTTGATGGTAAAATACAAAAACCGCCCTTAATTCAAGAAACACCTAAGTCATAGCTAGTGGGGATAACTAGTGATTCTAGAGCTAACCTTTCATATTTGTTATCATTTTTCATTTTAGTCCTTGTTTCTCTTTAATATTATTGCTTTAAGTTTTATATTTAGTACTTTAATCCCTTAGAAATTGAACCAAAAATCATTTGTACGCTTACATTTTTTTCGAAACTATCACCCCAAGTATGCTTCTAAAACACGTAATCAACTCCATAATCCTTGCAGAGAAAGATAAATAATTCTTACTACATATTACCTGAGGTGACTCATATACTTGTGAGGATCTTTTGCCGAGTATGATTTTTATATCGCGCCTCAGGGTATACCAAGTTTTTGGTGCTGTTGTTAGGGACTATTCTGTTAATTTGTGTTTTCATTAGTGTATTTGGGCAGTAGTTGATAGTTTTACCTTGTTATTATTGTTTTTATCTCTTACAATCCTTAGTTTAGTTCATGTTTTCGAACCCCTAGAGGTTTCTATGTCAACAAAGGAAACGAGAGAGAGAAGAGAAGAATAAGAGACAACAACAAATACAAATGCTAGATTGGATGCTAAACGGCAATTCGATCAACATCAACCCCGGAGGTGAAAAGCAAAATACGCCAATTAATCAAGTACCTCCGGGATTTCAAGCACATCCTAATTCAAACTTGCAATAAGGAGTTGAATATGGAAACAAGAATAATAGGGTTCCACCAAATATTAATCAAGTTGGAGCTCAAGTGCAAGGACGACAAGATCCATAGTTTATGCAACCACCAATGGAGTTACAACCGTTTGGAATCTGCCCACCTAAAATTCAAGAATGGAGACTCAAACCATATATTTGTTATGCTAGACCAATTTACGAGTTACGATAACTATAGTTGGGATGTATATGGGAATTTGGTACGTGTCGTACTAAAGTTTATGCAGATTTGTGACGTCTATGTCACTCAAAAAATCAGGAGAGGGTAGATGTATATGGTAATGTTCCAGTTCTTTTTTATTGGAGAGTAGCTAGACCTTCAACCACCCAAGAGCATCACTACCTGGGACTAACTTCCGTGAATTTTTTGGTTTTACTCTCATAACATGAGGGTGAAGGCACAAATATACTTAGCCACTTTTTGCCAAGATCAAGATGATTCGATTGTTGCAACTCGGATGAAGATCCAAATGAAATTTATGAAGTGCTTACTCCATGGGCACAATTAAGAGATGCAATTGGCAATGTACAATCGTGGCCTTGACACGGGATCTATAGAGTAGCTAGATGGTTTATTTGGAGGAGGTTGTATGATGGTACATTCGGATCAAACTCTAGAAATAATGTATTGGGTGGTTAGAAACTAAATGAGTTAGCATCCATCGAGAGCTCCAAACCACAATTCTTTCAAATATACATTGAGGTTAGACACCGAGACGGATGTGAGTGCTAAACAACTCCCCATAAGTGTGAACCAAGGAAAGCAGGCTAAGGTACATGTGGTTCAAGAACTGGAAGTGTGTCCAAGTTGTGGCATGAATAATCATGTTTAGAAAGCGAGTTTGGGAGAAAATTTTGACGTTTACCGCAAAAGCCTCAAATCTGATAGAGCAAATTTCTACAAGAAAAATATTTTGGTTTCTCCAATCTTAGACTGCAGTAACTGGCATAATTGGCTCGAGTGAACTAGATGGTCTAATTGATAATGGTCAGTTAGGCAACCTTTTCTCCGTACCTTCAAAACCATGACTAGGGATCAATAAGTAGATATTCTCTCGATGAGACTCTAATGCTCAATTCATTACTGTGAACGTGGAAAGAGGACCATCGATGATATAGGAAATAAAGAGGGACGGGAAATACGAGTTGTAAGTATTTGCACAGATAGTTAGAGATGAAATTAGATGCCTAATTTTGAAATGAATACTTGTATATATAGGCGTAATGTTCATATCGCAGATGATATCTACTAGGGATGGAACTCTTCCTAGAGTTTATTATTGATTCTGATATACCTTCATTAATATTTTTAAATCTGATTTGCGCGGATAGACTCAAAAGATAGAATTTTGTTTCTTCTTTTACTTTTTGTAAATTGTGTCCTTTGTAATATGGATTGCATGTCTTTTTTTTTGTTCGAAAGCATATTAATATCTTAGACATAAATAGTTAAAAATATACAATTCATCCTACCCCGCTAGGCTCGTTTTCACTTTGTAAAAGCTTAGCTAACTAATTCAGAATGTGTGAGTTATAATTGCCAAACAAAGTGCTTAAGAGCTCTTGTTTAGCAACTCAATCAGCTGTCTCATTTTTTCTTCTAGGAATAGAAGCAAAACTAGGGTTTGAAAGATATGAAAAACCATAAATATTACAAATAGTATTGTTAATCAAATGACAATTAGTAATCCAATTTGTTAGAGAGGGTGCATGATCTTTTTTGTGTCATTCTCGATAGTTACGCTTCCTGAGGAATAGACTTTTTCCATTTACGTCGCTTTCAATAAAAATGCCGCTTCTGCCCTAAGGACTGACTCTGCACCAATATTTCAACTTTTTCCTGTTTCAAAATTACCATTAGAATTTCTAAGTATGCAAACTATTGTTACTCCTTTTCTGAGAAAGTTGCATCGCAATTTATCTTATAATGATTTGGTGGTGGTTTTTTCCACTTATCTTTGAACTTGATTGGATTATTACTTCTAATATCTCCTTTGGTTGCTACAATCTCCTTTAAATTATTATTAATTGTTATGTTACTATTATTTATTAGAGTATTCACATTATCTTCTTTCTCCATGAAGTGTTTGTCATTAGAGTTTGAGATTTTATAATATTTTTTCCATACTTGTGTGACTTGTAAGCTTGTGATCATTGTCTCATATATTTTATTATTGTATATGAAGTTATTTCTATTCTTCCAATATTTCCATGCAATTGTGCATATAAATTCTAGTATTATGTCATTTTTTTTAAAAAAATTCCATTATCTCAAGGATTTGGGTTAGAAGCCTTTGGTCTATTTTATTAGTAGATTCATTATGTGTTTTTATATTAAGAAGACTTGCATACCACACACCCTTGGCCCAAGGGCATATAAATAGCATATGTTCAATTGTTTCAATTTCTTCATTACAAATTTTGCATACGTTATTCTTACTACATTTTCTTTTGAAGAGTTTATCTTCGTGGAAAGTAAATTTTTACTACTCTCCACATGAAATTCTTACTTTTTGAGGCGTTGCCATATTCCAAATATTTTCCATAATTATTTTGTGTTATTTAAAGAAATAGTTAGTTTGTTAATATATTTAGCCTTTTGTTTATTTATTTTCCTCTGTTTTTGATTTATTGAAGGTTTCTTTAACTATATAGTTTCCATTTTTACATTAATTAATATACACTTGATCTTGGCATTCAAGTTATGGTATAATCATACTTTTGATTTTGTTTATTATGTCATTATTATATAGTGTTTCTAAAAAATTCATTTTCCGTTATCACTATAATTAAGTTGCTTAACTTTATTATAATTTGACTTCAGGGATTTTAAGTTTTTCTCATTATTACTAATCCATATTTATATTTGTTAATACCAATAAGTGGTCCATTACCTAATTTCTGATGGATGATATTAATAAAGGTATCTCTTCCTTAAAGGATACATTTCCATCCCGGATAGGGTGAACTACCTTGTTTAGCTTCTAAAAAATTGCTATTATAACCAGTTGGGTTAGTTCAACTGGCCATAGGCTTGTTATTTCTTCAGCACTTAAAAGAGAGGTACAGAGTTCGAATCCTCTGCCTAACAGGTATAAAGTGAGAGTTACAAGGCTCGAACCCCTCCCTGAACATGGGTAACCTAGTTCTGATTTACCTGGGGAATATACATAGGCACGCATGTATATCCACATGGATTAGTCGTGGTGCGCGCAAGCTGACCTGGATCGCCCACGTACCAAAAGAAATTGTTATTATAAAAATATTTTCCTTTTAATAATTTATAAAGTAGATATTGTGGTTATTAGCTATATTAAGATTTGTTTTCCTAGTAGAGCTATATTCATGAGATGGAGATCTCTAAATCCAAGTCTTCCTTAAAATTTTGAGTTTGTTAATATTTCTCCTTAGCCCAATAGATTCTTTTTTTTACCTTTATTGTCTCACCAAAAGTTGACAATGCTTGAATGTATTTTATCAATTGTATTTTTTTTGGAAGTAGAAAATTGGTCATCATATAGCTATTACAGGTTTGTTTTTCTAGTAGAGCTATATTCATAAGATGAAGATCTCTAAATCCAAGTCCTTCTTTAAAGTTTGAGTTTGTTAATATTTCCCATTTAGCCCAATAGATTCTTTTTTTACCTTTAGTCAGGGGCGGAGCCATGCATACCCTGGGGGGGGGGGGGGGGGGGGGGGTCCATGTCCTCCCCTGACTTTTCAAAAAAAAAAATACTATTTATTAAAAAAAAAATATAGTTATTTATCCCCCCAAAACTTTTTAAAATCTTCTTTTGCCCCCCCCCCCCCCCCCTAACTTTTAAAATTTATTTTATTAACCTTATAATTATATTATTTATAAAATAATTAATTTTAAAACTTAATATTTATAGTGCAATGTTACTTTAATATAGACTTATATTGCAATCTTTACCTAATATAGAATTTATAGTGTAATTTTGTAAAATATAAGGACTTATTTTATTGTTTTACATAATATAAGGACTTATATTGCACATAACTCGAAAAAAAAATTTGGAGGCGTTGCCCTCGAACCCCCTTGGCCCCCCCTAACGACTAATCCTGGCTCCGTCCCTGCCTTTAGAGCCTACCAGAAATTGACAATTATTGAATGTATTTTATTCATTGTATTTTTTTGAAGTAGAATGTTGGTCATCATATAGTTTGGAAGACTCTGTATAACTGATTTTATTAATATTTCTTTCCCTCCTTCAAAGAGATATAGTACTTTCCAATTTTCAATTCTTGAAAGTATTTTATCAATTATAAAATATAGTTCTTTACTTTTAGCTCTAACCCATTCAGCTGGTAGACTTAGATATTTTCCTAGGTTTTTGGTTTGTTTTCATGTTTCAACTTTTAGCCATGATATTTTATATAAAAATTGGGGTGTTTGGACTAAAAATTGTACCATATTTACTAAAGTTTTTGCTTAGTCTAGTAGCATTTCTATAATTACTCATACTATCATTAAAAGTTTCATTTTCTATATAATCTGCTTTTAGGAAGAATAAACTATGATCTGCAAAAAGCGAATAAGTTATTTCATGGCAATAATTACCAATTTTTATTCTTTGAAATAATTCTTTTTCTAATCTTTTATAAGCTCATTTAGTGTTTGTGTTATTAAGAAAAAATCAAAGAGAATAGGGGGTTTCCTTGTCTTATGACCCTATTGGGGTTATCAATTTGGTGAACTTCATCATTAATTATAACAGAATAGGATACTGAATTGATGCAAATTATAATTTTCTTACCCAATCTTTGTTAAATCCAATTATAATCATTAAATCATTTAAGAATTCTCATTCAATGTATTCATATGCTTTTTTAATGTCAGGTTTAACTGCTACCAATTTTTTTGGTGTTTTTTATTCTTTTAAGAGTTATTATCTCATGTGCAATCATAATATTTTCATCGATGAGTCTGGATTGTAAGCCTTCTTCTCTCTTATTCTCTAAAAGTTCATGGTTATTACCTTGAAAACCTCATTCTCTTATTGCCATAAATTTGAAGTGAATATGGGCGGCTTGAGTGGTATCTTCATTATCATGATTTATATTAAAGCACTACTGATATTGTTTATAGGACATCTTCTTTCCATCGATTTGACTTGATCTTGAAAGGCCAGTTGTCTTTCTCCTCTCTTCTAAGCTTCTTGAAGGGTTAACCTTGGTTGGATATGGAAGGCGAGTTGAGACCTTGATCCAACTAACTATACTAGGTATGATTTTATTTAAGTTGTTACAAATACTTTTATCGTGTTCAACATTTTCACAGCCATAGCAGACTTGGCCTAAATTTTTGAACTTAAATTTGACCCTCAGTGTTTCTGTGTTTTCACATAAGTTGAAACCGGAGAAGATTGGCATATTCAAGCTCCAATCAATTATGACTCTCGTGAATGATTGATCATTTATAAATGGTTCAAGAGGTAGAATCATTTCATAAATCTTTTCAATTTGTTGTAGCATTTCTGTGATACTTTTTTGATTTTTGATTTAGCACTTTGAGAGGTAAACCATATCGTTGAGCCCATAAAGTAGTATAGTCACACTCCTAACATTGCTGTTGAATTCATTTAGTGCCAGATCCTTACCCATAAGCGTCCATGATCTTTTCTCCCAAACTTTCTCTTTATCTTCATTGTTAGCAAGTTTGATGACAAACTCATTGATTTCTCTTCATCCCGTTTGAATTTTACCAGATATAGCCCAATGTTTTTGGATACGATTTATGATAATAAAAAAAATTAGTCCTTCGCGATGAAGAATTTAGCCATTAATTTAGGCTCTTTCAAAGTTTGGTAATGCTTTCCGCTTTCAGAAGATAGAGTAATAGCTCCATCTTTAGTATTAAAGTGGTTCGCAGGAATTAACGTTTATGTTACACGTAATAAAAGAGATAAGTAAATGCGAATGATTGGGTTGATGATCAATGCATAATTTGCAGTAATAAATACTCTATGAAGAGAGAATTAATACAGAGAAAAAGTTAAAAAATGAGAGAAAGTCGAGTAAAAATGTGAGAAAGGATGAAATCGAAGTTAAGAAATTCAGAAAAAACTAAGGATTAACGCTTGAAGATAAAGATAGCAATGAAAGAGAAATAATTTTGTAAAATATTGGTCATTTTAATTTTGAGTGTATTTGTTTGAGAGAGAAAGTTAAAAGAAGGAAAAAAACTTCTCACAATTTATGAATGATGTGTATTGTATGTCCGATTGCATGGATAGGGACAACCTTTTCTTTTCAGACGTTATCTAGTCTTAACTTTTTTTTTTTTTTTTTGGACGCTAGTCTTAACTTATTAGCATTAACTATTTTTAGGATCAAAGACCTCAAGTGAAGGGAGTATTATGATAATTTTTTCAAATAATTATGAAGCCAGCAATTCTTTTTTTGGGCTGAAAAGACCGCACTTTAACAATACGAAATAGGACAAATGATACCTCAGCCTATATAGGAGAAATTAAAGTACGTAATTACAATATCTTTTGCATTGAAAAAAAAAACTTTTGCAATCAAATTTTGATAATAACTTCATTTTTATAAATATAAAATTAATTAAAACTTAATATTACTATTACTATGGTCTATTTTCAAAAGTGCTTTTTTAAAATAAAAATTTAGAGTAAAATTCTAATAGACACACGAGTATCTATTTATATTTTTTCAATTTGTATTTAATTTTAATTACATTTTTCAGTTACAATTAATTTTAACTAATTTTGATTGAATTGAAGGCTAAATGAATCAATTTAATATATTGTTTGTTATATAATTGATTAAAAATTTAGACTAAATTCTGGACATAGTATATATAATCCATTAAATAATTATTTTTCCTTTTGATTCTTGAAATTTAAGATAGAATTATTAAAAAAAATATGATTAAAATTAGGCACAATCAAAGATGCAGTTAAAATTAGATACAAACTGAAAATGTAGCTAAAATTTCGAGAAACTATAAGATAGTAGTGCTATAGATTATCATCCGTTCAGAGAGACCCCAGCTTACTTTTACAAAGAGATAGTACATACATCATACTAAATTTAAAAACTATTCAAAGAAAGTTAACAAATTTTTGCATTATTTATTTCAAATGAAATAATCGTTTTGAGCCTTACTCGCAATATGACAAATCATGATATATACAGGTAATCACAATTTGTTAACTCACTAACTCGACCGGAAAAAGAAATAATGACTAATGAAGTCATTGCCTCTCAAACATTACTAGGTTCTATTGCTATCTCACCAGTTGGCGAAGTCATCGGAGTGAAGTACGCCGGCGAATTACAAGGAGTTGAGAACGGTGTCGTTCCATCAACGTCACTGTAAACCAAGTTTTCATCTTTCATTACCATCGTCACCACTAGCGGCGATTCTTGGACGGATTCGAAACATTCTTTCAAGCTCATCCTCCTGCTACTACTGTTACACTTCATTGCTTTAATCTCTCTCTCACCATCTTCATCATAAGCTAATTCCACATCTTCTCTTTCCTCCTCTTCTTTAATAGTATAAAGAACCCTTGACGGACCCCTCATGTTTAAAAGCTTAAACACGTCGATGACCTCATTTTCAGAAGCATCCGGCGAAGACCCATTTATTTTAACGTCAGCTGATTTAGCTGAGTTGGGTTCGACTTGTGAGAGGTTCTTCTTCAAGCAGAAGAAGTAAAGAAGCTGTTCTTTAGAAATGGATGATAAAGATTGAGAAAAGTGGAGGTTGTTGTTACCTTGGAAGGTGGTGGGTATATGGCGGTCATGGTGGTGATGATGGTGGCGACGCCATAGGATGTAGAAGAGCTCAAGGAAAAGAGCTGCTAGTGAGATGACGAAGATTATGGTGAGAGCTGCAGCTAGTTTGCTTAGACCTCTAAACATGGTGGTATGTTTTGTGATGTGAAAGACGAGAGTACGAGATTTTTGTCTATTGGCGTGTGGGAGAAAACTTGCTACCGGTGGATGACTGGGAAGTGAAGAGGTAATGAGTTGGTGTTTTGCAGTTTTTGTTTGGAATATCCTGGGAATTGCCGGTTGTCGGTAGGGGCGGGTAACGGTTACATTTAAGAAAGAAAAAAGAAAAGGAATTTGGTTTTGTTTGAATTTATTTCGTAAATTATAATGAAAATTATTATTTTGTCAATACTTAATATACTGTACACGTATATATACTCGGGATGCAGAGGCAATCCCTTTGTAGTTATTTGAAAAAAAAAAAAAACTTTATCGTTTGTTGGTATCTGTGACGGTGACGTGGAGCAATTTTTCAAACTTTAAACTAGTTGAGCGGCTTATCAGAAGAGTGTATAGGAAGAGTTTAAACTAAAAGTGATTTTTCATGATGTATTTTACTTTTTTTTTTTTTTTTGTTCTAACCGCTTATAATGATGTATTTTACTTCAAATAATCAGGTGAATCTATTGTTCAAAAAAAAAAAAAAAAAAAAAACAGGTGAATCTTAAATATTTTAGTTATAAAAAAGAAAAAATAAGATGAATTAAAATAACTACATTATTTGATATTTTGTTTTAATTTTTTTTTTTTTTGGACAATGTAAGGGTGCGGAAGCACCCTGTGGAAAACAAAACAAGTTCATCCAATGTCTAATCTGCTAAAAGCTACAGATAAATTGAAAATACTAATCGTATTCCGATTAACAAAAGTTGATGCGTGCCTAGCTTCCTTCGCCAATTTATCCGCTTCCCTGTTGAGCTTCCTGTTAATGTGCTTAAATGAGACAAGCCCTAGCTCTTCAGTTCTGTGGATAATTTTTCGTAAGGTGGGTTGGATATTCCAACGTGCTGCTGACACCTGCTTTATACCTTGAATAATCTCAAGGTTGTCCGAGTGGATAATAATTTTCTTCTCCGGGAAGTTCGCTCCAAGTTTTGTTGCTTCAAGAACTGCTATCGCTTCTCCTTCTAGTGCCGAGTTGCAATCAGTACTGAGGTTGTGTTTAATCGTAGAATTGTTCCCCGTTTGATTACACACTACTGCGACTCCCTTCGGTTCCCATTTGTTCGAAAAAGAGGCGTCACAGTATAATTTTATGTCTTCCTCCTATTTGTTCCTATCCAATTCTCCTCTTTGTTCTTCTATACTATTGAAACCTTTATAACCTTCTTTGATCCAGTTAATCCCGTGTATATCTTGCATTAGCTTTGTTGAGGCAATGTTAATCCCAGTCCCATTTGCTGCTATTCCTTCATGAATGTCTTTCATTTTAGCTTTCCAAATGTTCCACAGGTTGATCATTAAGAAATCTCGTACTACATTCTCATCACATCCCCCTTTTGTAAAAGATTTAATTGTCTTGAGGAATCACTCTTCAAACTTATCTTCCACTACCTCTTGTATCTTAATTTGTAGAAATGATCCCGCCCATATGTATTTACACATATTACAATGTAACAGTAAGTGTTCAATGTCTTCTTTTTCATGGTTACACCATAAGCAATTTGTGTCATCCGCGCAATTTCTTTTTGATAAATTAACTCTTGTTGGTATTGCATTGTTTACCAGCCTCCACATAAATAATCTTTTTTTTTTGGAATATTTGATTTCCATATAGTTTTCCAAATTTTTGATTCTTGCAAAGCTCTCGTTTTTGTTGTAGTAGCTCTGTTTTTGTTTTGTTCTTCTACTATTACTTTATACCCTGTTTTTGTGTCGTAATTTCCATCCTTTGAGTAGGGCCAAATAAATTTATCTATAACATCAAATTCTTTAATCTTTGTCTTTTTTATGAGATGGATAATCGGTTCTGGAAAAATATTATCTAAAACTTCGAGATCCCATTCGTCCCTTCCTTTTTTCATTAGTTCATTTACTTTCGTAAAGTTAGATCCTTCCGGTTTCTCTAACTTCCATTCAGTATCTATCCATTTTTTATTCCATATATTTGTATCATTTCCGTTTCCTATCTTTTTTATTCCATGTTTTCTTTTGAAGTCTCTTCCTTCCATTATACTCGCCCAGCTCCATGTTCTCCTTTGTTTAATTTTACACGATAGAAAATTAGATTTATTAAAATAGATACCTTTGAGAAGTCTTGTTGCCAGATTGGTCGGACTATTCATAAGTCTCCATGCTTGAGCTGCCAATAAGACAGTATTCATCTTTTTGAAGTCTTTAAAACAAAGTCCTCCTATTAGTTTGTTAACCGTAATTTTTTCCCAAGCTACCCAGTGTATCCTATTTCTTTCACCTGAATTCCACCAGAAGTTAGAAATGGCCGATATAAGTTTATTACAGAATTTAATCGGGAAAGAAAAAAATGGACATATAATAATTGGGAATAGCCTGGAGAATTGCTTTAATAAGTACTTACTTGCCTCCCTCTGATAGGAGCTTAGCTTTCCATCCTTCGGTATTCTTGAAAACTCTTTTTGCTATCCATTCTAGAGACTCAGCCTTTGACCTTTTATGGCATAAAGGAATTCCTAGGTAGTATCCCAAATCTTCCGTTTCTTTAATGTCCATTTTTTTTTACACTAACTCCTTCATATCTTCTGTTGTTTCTTTGCTAAAAATGATAGCTGATTTGTTGAAATTTATTCCTTGTCCTGATCCTTTACAATATATATCAAGACATTCTTTGAAATAATCAATATCTGTCCCGTCTAAATCAATAAAGAAAAGTGAGTCATCTGCGAACAGAAGATGAGATATCGTCGGGCAATTTCTATTAATTTTAATACCACTAATCAATTTATTATCAACAAAATGATCAACAATGCTGATGAGAGATTCGGTCATAATAGAAAATAAGTAAGGAGAGAGAGGATCTCCTTGCCTAAGACCTCTCCCAGGTTTAAATTTTTCAAGTCTCTCTCCATTAATGTTGATATAAAAGGATACCGAAGTGATACAGTTTCTCATCCAATTTACCCATTTTTCACAAAACCCTAATTTCTCTAAAACTTTAAAAAGGAAGGACCATCTTACCTGGTCGTAAGTCTTAGCCATATCAATTTTAATTGCAGCCAAATTTTTCTTGTTTTTCCGTTTCCTACTCATAAAAAAAGATATTTCTTGTGCAATTATAATGTTATCTTGTATTGCTCGCCCTTTTATAAAAGCTGACTGAGTAGGTGATATAATGCGATTCATTATTTCTCTTAACCGATTCGAGAGAATCTTTGTAATGATTTTGTAAATAAAGTTTACACAAGATATAGGTCTAAAATCTCCTAAATTTTCTTGCGTTATTCCTTTCGGAATCAGTGTAATTAACGTATCATTAATTGTTTCAACTGAGCGATTATTTTCAAAAAAATCCATAATTACCTGTATGTTGGCATATAGCCTCCCTTAATAGGTTGTTTTAATATGACAAATCCTCTTATGATTAGTGTGCTAATTACTCTTGTTATATTTATCCTAACTTGCACTATTGTTCATCAAAAACACTTTTCATACCATTCTTATTATACCTCTCATATTTACTTTTATTCATATCTTTATATACTTTGAGATATAGCCTTAGTGATCAACTGCAATGTTTATAAGAATGATGTTACCTACAACTTTCGTGAAGAAGATTTATTGATCCGAGCATCAAAGCATAGGTCAATTCTATCAAAGATGTTTGGTGCGGTACACCGGACCTATGGCGCGGTACACCGGACCAAGAATGCGGACCAGGGCACGGTGCATGGCTAGTCCGGTCAGAAAGATAGAAAATCTAACCGTTGAGGTGCGGTACACCGCACGATACTTGCGGTACACCGCAAGGAAGGTTTTTCTGCACAAAGTTTATGTCATAAGAAATATATCCGTTGGGAGATTAATAGATCCGTTGGACTCAAGCCTTATGACCGTTGGGCTATAAATTGAAGCTCTTTGAAGGCTACAACTACACCAACTAATTACAAACATTAAGGGGCTTAATTGTTATCATTCAAGAAGGTGTCAAGAGCTATACATTGTCAAAATCAATCTTAGTGAGCTTATTAGTCCTATCCAACTCATCCAAGGAGTTAATCAAATAAGCCACAAAGTTTTATCTACTCAAGAGGAGTTTACATGCTTATAGTTATATCTACTCTTTAGGAGATTATCTAGCAAAGTAGTTTCACCCCTTTAAACACTTTGTATCTATCCTCTTAAGTCTAGGTCTTGTAATAGATAGATTAAGAGAGAATTCAAGTATAGGGAGTATACTTGGTGTCCTTGTGTTGTGATTACACAAGTGTTTGTCCTTCGTGTTATCGAAGAGGTTGTAAGGGTTATTGTGTTCTCGACCCGGTTAAGAGAGACACGGGAGCTTAGAGAAAAGCTTGAAATCCTAAGAAGGCTTCCTTAGGTAGTGGATGTAGGGAAACCGAACCACTATAAATCGTGTGTATCTTTCTATCCCTACTCTATTTACTTTCCGCACTTTATATGTTTGATAATATGCTAGTATGAATATTGTGATATTGATTATCTAGTTTATCTAACATATTGTCTTCTAGAGTAGTAAGAGATTAGATTGTCGATTTACTTGTTAAACTTATATATCGAACCTCTAACTTATCCTTTGCATGATCCTATAAGTGTTTGATATATTTAGTTGACTTAGAAGTTTTCTCTTAAACTTAAATTTGTCCAAAAGATTTTTTAATTAGGCATTAATCTTATTAGTAATCCTATTCACCCCCCCCCCCCCCCTCTAGGACTTTCACTGTATCACATCATTTTTAATTATTTCCCAAAATTCTTTATAGAACTTACCATTTAATCCATCCGGTCCTGGGGCTTTTGAAGCTGATAAGTCAATGACAGCCCTCTCAATCTCTTCAATACTTGGTTTTTTCGTTAATTCATCATTCATATCAACAGTAACTCGTGGTTTAATGAATTCAATAGCTTTCTTCATTGCTTCCTCCTCCACTCCATTTTCTTTGAAAAGGTTTTTATAGTAATCTTGGAAACATCCCTTGATATTATCTGAATCATCTATCCAAATACCATCCTTATCCTTAATTCTGGTAATTCTGTTCAATTTTCTCCTTTTTATCGTAGCTAAGTGAATTTTTTTTGTATTTTAATCCCCGTAAATAAGCCAATTCTGTCTTGCTCTATCGCACCAATATTTCTCTTCTTTTTCATATTCTTTTTTGATTCTTTCTTTAATATCTTGTTCCTCAATAGTAGTATCCTTATTAATATTTTTGTTTAAATGTATAAGTTTATCCTGGAGTTTTTTAATGGTTATTTCGTGATTTTTAAAATTCTTCGAACTCCAAATACTAAGTTCTTTTTTTGTGTATTCCCTTTTATTTATAAAGTTAGGTATAGAGCTACTATTATGGGGAACAAACCAACTATCCTCTATGACTTTTTTGCAATTCTCGTTATCAAGCCATCTAGTTTCGAATTTAAAGTATTTTTTCCTATTTTCATGTTAATATCAAAATGAATGATCAAGGGTGAGTGGTCCGACCCAATTGCCGGTGGTATGTAGATTTGTGATCTCGGGAATCTTTCCATCCATTCGAAGGTTGCTAATCCCCGATCAATTCTTGTTTTTACATTCTTCTCGCCTTCCATCATGTTAGACCAGGTAAAAAAACAACCATTAGAATTAATTTCCGCAAGAAAATTACAATTAGTAAAATCAATAAAAGCATTAATGTGATCAATGTTGGCCTGATTCTTGCTCTTTTTCTCTGTGATATTGAGAATTTCATTGAAGTCTCCAATAATTGTCCAAGGTTCTTTAAAACTTTCACCCCATTTCGTAATTTCGTTCCAAGTATCTAATCTTAGTTTAAAATCATTGGGAGCATGAATAAACACAATGTAATAAGCAAAAGAGAGTTCATTAATACGAGCAATAACAAAGGAATTACAACTAAAGATAATACGTAAATGCACATTAGAGTGCCACAAAATCAAGAAACCCCCGGAATGAAAGGCATTTCCAGTGGGTTCCACAAAAAAGGAGTTATCCTAACCAAACCGAGCCAAAACACCCTGAGAGTCCACTTCTCTCAACATCGTTTCACAAAAAGCTACCACACTAGGTCTGAACTGTGCCACCAACGAGCTAGCTTTGGTCAATGTTAAGGACGCTCGAAGACCCTGAACATTCCAAAATAAAGTCGTCACTTAATCTTTGCGGCTTTTTTGGAGTTGTCGCCTCCATTTTTAACCTCAAAAACCACTTCCTCCTCGTCAAATGCGTCAGCATACTGAAAATTCATGTCGTGATCCTCACCACCACCCTCATAGTCCTTCTCAAAGTAATTTTCACTGCTTTCGAAATTACCTTCATCTTCCTCTTCAGGCTCAAACTGCGAATCCTCTTCATCAGTAATTTTTGATACATTCTTCAAATCCTTTCCCTTTCCTCTAGGCGTATTGTTTCTTTCTTCCTCTTCTTTTTCGTTTTCTAGAATACTGAATTGATTGTTGTTAACAAAGTCCTCAATAGGGTCAACCACTCTAAGTTTTTTAAAATTCCCAGCCATCTTGGAATTTACCTCTCCATGTCCTGGCTCACTTCGGATTCCTCTTGCATCTATTCTTCTTTTCACAGTTTGTTGAGTGTTTGAAGAAGTATCCATATTCTGATTAGAGGTATTGATTGAATTAGCTACATATTTTCCTTTTATCTTTCTCATTTCCTCTTCAAACGCCATAAGCGCTGCTCGAATACTGCCTTCGTTACCATCTTCGCCTTCTTCTGTGATTCCATGAGTTCTTTTGAAAGCCTCCATTTTCAAAGATGATTCATGTAGTTCGTTACGAAGGTCATGTATTTGTTTGTTCCAGTTCTCCCATTCCTGTTCTTCTTTGTCCTTCTCTTCGTCATTTGTTTGCTTTGCTCGTGCTTCCTTTTTTTTGTGTAATTAAATTTGCTCAGGATATCACCTTCTTCTTTACGAATTTGAATACCTCGGATTGGGTTGTTGCTTCTATTGCTTGGACCTGCATCTTTAATAATTTTATCACTGTAAAAATAGTTAGTAAACTCCCCATTATTTTTAATATGTAAGCCATAAATCGGGTTAAAAGGGGGGAACTTCGCCACATTATCGATGCTCCATGACACCTTCCTGTGTTCGTCAATATCTTCCACTTGCTTGATGCTTTTGATTGGGCAATCTCCATACTGGTGGCCTATTTTCCCGCATCTAAAGCATAAGAGACCTGTATTTTCATACTGAAAAACCACCCAAGCCGGCCCTTCTTCTTGATATAAGTATGCACCAGGGGGAAGGGGGTATTTGGTGTTGATCCTTGCTCGAAATCTTAAGATCTTGACATCACAATTTTGAGCAGTAGGGAAATCCACAGCTTCAATCCTAATGAAGCACACCTCAAGAGCCTTTACTGTGTCTAAGTTATTTTGTTTAAATGCAAGTCCTCTGACTTGAACCCAAATAGAAGAGTAGTCTGTCACAAGATCATTGAAGTCGACAACTTGAGGCCACATAGTCATGCTTAAGTGAAGCTTCTGATACAGTCCTGGCCTCATCTCCCAAACTCGCTTGAACTCTTTCTCATTGAAAATCTCGAGCTTGAACATGTTGTTTTTGACATCTGACAGACTGTAATGCCCTTGTATACCCCATCTGTCTTCAATAAATTTTCTGAGTTGAACTGCATAAATAGGTGAGTCCCCTATAACTTTGATGAGTATAGCTTTTTCTTCCTTCATGCTCTCAGATAGCCGAGCTTTCGAACCTATATTGATCACCCCCAGCTTTCGAGCTTTATGATCATTAAGAGGAATGATGGGTAAAGCGTGATGCTCTCTTGTTGCCATTAAGATTCCTGCACTCACAGTTAACGGAAAACCAACACAGTATAAAGTAGAAGAGAAAGAAGTAAAGCCGGTGTAAGGGGAAGGGATGTATTGAGGGTGAGAGGAGATTTCAGGAGGGTAAAAGAAATGACAAGAGATAAAGGGAGTAGAGAGTGTGGAGAACCAATCCACATTAAGAGGTATATATAGGCAAGATTTAGAGACAAATTCCTTAAGCTTCTTAATAACGCTAAGAACTGCTGGGTTATATCTTCGAGAACTTCGGTAAATGAAGAGGTCTAAGCCGCTGTGGTTTCTTCTGTTTTTTTCCCCATCATTATTACCTAGCTTCATAATTGATTTTGGAAAAATCAATTTGTAATATCTATCTCTGATAAACCTATTACAGCGTGCAAAGATGATTCGCCAAGGTCCGTCTCTTCGCCTCCCCCATGTAGCTTTAGTGTTTGTCGTTTTTGATCCCTGCACGGAAAGAAAACCAAATATATAAAAGAAATTATTTAACTCCTTCTTTACTTCGGGACTCGATGAAATATGGTCTGCAGAGAACTCGACTTCGAAGATCTCAACCGACGGCTTCCTTTCTATTCGAACAACTTCATCATTAATTTCGATTCCAACAATCTCTCTGCAAATTAAAGCTTGTTCTATGGTTTTCCTATCCATCCGATTAGGTTTGTTCTTCCCCAAATTGAAAAAGGGAAAACCTATTTGGAACCCTAATCTCCCATCTGACGAAACCCCCATTCCAAGATGGGAAAAGATGAAGCGTGAAGCAAGCAAACCACTCAAGAGAAACGGCACCCCAAGGTGATGATTATCAAGAGAGGATCAGAAATTTTTCGACGAAGAAATCGTACCCAAGAAGAAGAGAGAGGAGAGAGCGTATTGTAGAGAGAGAAGCAAAAGATCCCATTATTTTGTTTTAATTGAGAATGCACTAAATTAGTGGTAAAAAGTTTTACAAAAGATCATCCAATGGCTAAACAAACGATCGTACTCCAATTGAGTATAATTTTTGTTTTGACACCAAATTAGCTACTATATTTTTCTTTCGCTGTACAAAAGCAAAAGTAATATTGCACAAATTTTTATAAAATTTAATCTCTTCTAAACTATTACATAATTTTTAATCGCATTTAAAGTTTGAGTCCAAAACGGCCATATAATATTGTGCAACGGTGATGGTACCTTTTGGGGTAAAGTTTCGCTATCTTGCATGCAAATATTACACCAAAGGCCTTTGTTTTCACTAGCAATCGCACACTAAACCTTCAAACTTTACCTTCAATTAATTTTCCATCTTCATTCCTAACCATACAATCCACAGTTGTCGTACTATTAATCAAATTTCATAATGAGTCATAATTAATTTAATAGAAATAATCATGGGACGCGGTCTAGCCATGGTTAGAGGACAATCTCATCACTCTCTTATTCTTAAAATTCATCAAATTAAAATGTGTGTTAATTTTTATACTCCATTTAAAATTGTTATTTATTTATATCGTTGGTGGTTCGGGACAACTTATGCGACACGTCTCACCATAACTAGAATTAGGTTACCTATGTTCGGGGAGGGATTCAAACCTTGTAAATTTTATTCACGCTCTTAAAGAGTAAAAGAAGCAGCAAGGCCCTGTCTAACTAAGGCCAACTGGTTTAGGAGTTATTTTAGTGATGCATTATGATAGATATCATCTAAAATTATATCATCTAAATATACCACCTATGATGTGGCAGGATTTGACTGTATGTAATTGTTATTCCATTTACAATCTAACTCTAATTTACTTGTAATCAAACTCCACCACATCATGGATGATATATTGGGTAGTATGTTTTTGGGTAGTACATATGATTACTCTTTAGTTATGTTATTTGAGATAAGATTCATAATTACTTTTAGTTACCTCATCAACTTAAGAAACACAATATTACCATATCTTTACGAAGTTAAAGTTATCACATTTTTTTGGGAAGCTAATATATGTTGGTTGATTTGTTAATTTTGAACTTTTTGCTTACGAGATTGTGGTCATCTCATCCATATGTCAGTCTGCCGCTTTTACGAAATTGATCGAGATTGTAACACAGTTGTCATTTTATATAGATATCACTCTGGGTGGGACTCTTTATCCTTTTTCTCATTCTAGGTTGTTGGGGTTTGTTACAACACCTATTTATCTCTCATATGTAGCCAATGAGATATGCTTCCCTTGTGGTGACTTTATTTCTGGTTAGTTGCTACTTTCAAACATTATTAGTTAATGCGAATCATTGTTTACTTAATAGTGTTACAAAAATAGTAATTGGCTTGTTTTTTAGTTTTGATTCCTTTAATAATCGCAATAAATGCTTTTATTTGTTTTTGACAACTTGTCTTGGGTTTTGTAGTCGTCATCTGCTATATCTCATTGGACCATTTTCCTCATCTTCTTTTAGATTTTAATTCCTTCATAAAGCTTTCAAGATCTGTAGACACCTTTTTCCATTATTATAACTTTTTCTTGTTTCTTGTTCTACTTACCTCGATTCTTTTAAAACCTCTTGATTTTTGGTGTCTCCTTCTTAGATTTAAGTGTTCGTTTTTCTGGGTGATAGGGCATGAATAATACTCATACCGAGCTTGTGAGTTGACGAATCGTACCAAAGTAACAACAGGGAGGTGAGAAGAGAAATATTGATGTTTTTGAAGGTATAGAAGGCAAAATCTCAAAATCTTATTGTAACTAGCCGATGTGAGGCTTCCTCTTGTAGACGATGACTCTTAAAACTAGACACTAGGTCAGGACCACTAGGATTTTTACTCCCAATGGAACTCCAATGCTCAAGTTTGTATTATGAATCGGGGGTTTTTTATGACCCGAGAGAGCTATAGAGATGAACAATGCCTTTTTAGACGCGCAAATGGGACTTTTGTTGGGCCCTTATCACATTTTTTTCCTATTGATAATTCCTTTCATCGCTAATCATGCACATTGACTATACCCGCGGTTGGGTATACCAGCTCTCGCATTACATTTAGTTACCCTCGGCTAAGATGTCGATTTTTGGAGTTTAGCTATAACCTTTGGACATTGGGTTTTATCTTGACCTTGGCTTTATTATGCCTCAAATAGTGTCAGTGGTTCATTATGTCTTATCAATAACCCTTTGTATTAGTGTGAGGTTAATATTACCTCTTTAGATATGATCAAAGTATTATTTACCAATTTGTAGAGTGTCGGGACGAGAGCCAGTCTTGAATATCTGATGATGTGTTGATGGAATAGCCTCTCTTGTGAGTATGTTGAACATTTTTTTATTAGTCTTCGTCCTTTTCCAAATAATTCTGGTGAATGTGTCGATGCTAGAGTTTGTCTTTTCATGACGCCGACGCAAAAGTTGTTCTTTGGGAGCATAAATGAAATTTCCAACACGAGGGTTGGTCTTCAAATAATTATTGGATATGATGATGAAGTCGGTCTTTTGAGTAATTTCTTAATATGACAACATGAGAGTTGGTATTTTTAATGAGGTCTCGATACGTCGATGCATAAGTCGGTCTTTGTGATGAACTATGAGATCTCGATTTAATTGAAACGATGAGGTAACCTTATCTTTGCTCGACTGTGATGTTGCCAATCATAACTGGGGAAATCACTAATATTCCCAATTTTAGTACCACGTGTCCATATATGGTTGGCGATATATTCATGATTACCTTGGAATACGGGCCGTTCCCTTCTGTGTATATATACATTGGGCTTCATTTTATTTATCAGTGGGTGATACTCCTACTGAGTATCAGGTACCTGATTATATATTGAGATCTCAATTAGTTATTTTACTACTTTAAATTATTGAAACTTAACTAAAATTGATCATGATCGAATATTTATTTATGCACACAATAATTATTGATATATGAATGAAATCGAGGATTTTTTAATAAATGTCTAAATAAATGACTGACCATCAGTAGAAAGACATAAATAGCAAATAATTTTTTTTTAAAAAATTTCACTTGTACGACGTGAAATATTCACAATTGTGAAATGAATGTGCAACAAGGGGGAGTCACTATTTAAGATAGTATGTTGTAGCACACATAATTTATTTATTAAAGACATATAGTCTGTAGTGGTGGATATACTTTTATTTGCTTATATTTTTATGAAAGACTTCATATAAGTCGTATGTCGAGTACTTTAAATCATTTTATATGAATGAAGCGTCGATCCAATTTATGTCGTATTATTTATCACTCTTATTAAACGTCTCAAGTTATACACCATTGTGTTATACTTACATAAGGGGGAGACATTTACGCAATGCACTATTTTTTCCTTAGCGTAGATTTTTTCCCATTGGGATTTCCTTGCAAGGTTTTAATGAGGCAATTTATATAAGCGTATTGAAGAATACTATACTCTTTTTCCTTTACTTAGATTTTGTCCCATTGGGTTTTCTTAGAAAGGTTTTAATGAGGTATTTTCTGCAAAATTAAATATTTAAGGGAAATGCAATCTTTCAACAAAAACATAGTCAAATAATATGCTACTTGTATCTCTCAAGACAAGGAGGCTACATCAATGGTGATCAAATCAAACAAATCTCTCCAAAGTTATCCTTTAGATATGAACTCTTGAAGAAATGTGAAATAAAAATTCATCAAATTTGCTCAAGTGACAGTTGGACGATTTATTTACAAAGGCATTGCCTACATCTGCATTCAAGAATTTAATACACAAGATTGGCATGCATTGACTTCAAGATCTTTCTTGAGAAGCTTACAAGTTAGGGAGACAAATATGCACTACACTCTTTTCCTTCATCAAGATTTTGTCCTAATAGGTTTTCCTGATAAAGGTTTTTAATGAGGTAGTTTTATAAAGCGTATAAAGAAATGTATTCTTTTTTCTTCAATAAATTTTTCTCCAACTAGGTTTTTTTAGGAAGGTTTTAACGAGTCGTATTCTTAGTGAGTGAATATACAAAGGGAGGCTAAAATTGGTGGTTTAGGTTTTCGAGATTTAAACCTCATGAACCTTGCACTATTAAGTAAACAAGCATGGTACTTATATAATAATAACAATACTCTTTTATATAAGGTACTAAAAGAAAAATACTTCCCTCTTGAGACATTTATGGAGGCTAAAATTGGAAGTAAACCCTCATGGGGATGGAAGAGTTTACTAAGGGGTAGAGATAATATAAAAATTGATATTAAATGGAAAGTTGGAAATGGTTATACTATAAATTTACACAAGGATAAATGGATATGTAATCAAAACGAATTAGTAAAACCCAATAGTAATGAGGTTACAAAAGTAAATGATCTTTTGTTCATAATGAGAGAAGATGGAATATTGAATTAATTAAAAAGTCATATAGTGATGAAGTGGCAAATTGTATTTTAAATACCTTCATTCCATTTAGTGGAGGACATGATACTCTATATTGGATTCATGATAAAGATGGTATTTTCTCGGTTAAGAAATGTTACCATATACTAAAACATAATAAAGAGGGGTTAGATAAAAACATTAGTAAACCTAAAGCTTCCTCTTCCCATATTGTTGATATTTCAGTGTGGAATATGATATGAAGACTAAAAGTAGCCCCTAAAATTAAGAACTTTATATGGAGAGTAGTGAAGAACCTACTTCCTACAAATGAAAATGTGTTTAAAAGAAGGATTATCAAGAGTCCTATATGTGATATATGTAACAAAGAAGTAGAAAATAATGAACATATGCTCTTGAATTGTGAGTATGCGAGAGCAACTTGGTTTGCTTCTTCCCTCAGTTTATTTACATGCAACCAATCTACTGCTAAAGTAGATGTATGGATGGCAAGTATACTAAATAAGGGGAAAGAAGAAAAAACCAATAATAAATTCCTTATGGAACAGATTTGCACCTTACTATGGCATATTTGGAAGGAAAGATCTGCATATAAGTTCAAAAATGTGAAAATTGACCCAATAAGAATTGTACTAAGCGCAAGAAAAGAGTGGCTTGAATATCAAAACATTAATTATCCTAATGATGTAATAACACCACTGAAGGATAATATAAATAATAATAATAAAGTTGCTACTATTATAAGTAGTACAAATGAGGTTAGTAGAAATAACCCAGTTTTAAGTGATAATAATGGTAACAAAAGCTTGAAATGGAGACCCCCTCCTAATAATTTTATTGAAATTAACTGGGATACTGCGTTTGATGTTAACAAAAGTGCAATATCTTGTGTTTCTAGGGATGCAGCAGGAAGAATCTTGGAGTGCAAAGCATGGGAAATCAAAGCCGAGAGTCCAAAGGAGGCTGAAGCTTTGGGGATACTTAAAGCTTGCTTAGTTGCTCAACATAATTCATACCTCAATGTAATTATAGAGAGTGATTGCAAACAAGTGATGTTTCCTTTAGAGAATAGGCTTTCATTTGATTCTCCCATGATTTGTAATATTAATGAGAGCATTTACTTAGTTTCTGAAAACATTAAACCTACTTTTCGATGGATTAATCGTAGTAGAAATAAGTTAGCCGATGGGGTAGCCAAACATAAGCTAAGTGGCAATATGTTAGGCTCGTGTCTAGACACGTACCCAAGTAGGTTAGCTAATATCATTAAGGACGAGGCCGTTCCTTCGGGAATTGGTTAATTTGTAATAAGTTTTATTTATATATGAAGTAAGGTTTGGAAAAAAAATATATACAAAGGGAAGTGTTATAAACTCATGTATAGTTAGTCTAGCCCATTAACTTATAGTCAAACCAATAAAAACTAGATTTTAGGGTTTCATATACACTATATATAGGAGTCTATAATATTTAATTCTAGACACTTCTCATAATCAATTTTCTATTATTTTCTCGATTCATTCTAATTGATCAATTTTTTAAATATTAAATCAATTTTCTTTGTAAATTTTTGGATATCGTAGCCCTTTATACCTAGTATTTGATAAAAAGAGATGAAAAATAATTTATCATCGAGCGGTTCTGAAAAACTGTCTATCATCGGCGTTGGTGGTTCGTATGTGAAGGATGATTCTGGAGTGGGTTCTGGAAAATCGTCTACTTCAGATCCTAAAGAGGATACTGTTGGGGAGATGAAAGATGAGAATGGGAAGATATCATGGGATAAGATAAGAACGATGTCGCGTGAAAAGATTCATAGAATTATGTTTTTCTCAGGAATAACTGACCCGGACCTCAAACAGCTGGTTCGTGTAGCTGCGGCTAATAAATTACAACTTGTACATGATATGATATGGGATGTAGATGAAAATGATAACATTACAGTGACTGAAGTTGATGATGATGATGATGAGGATAATGTTGAGTATGTTGAGTATGATGATGATGATGATGATTGTGACTGCGGCACATATTATGAGTATGTATTATTATAAAATTAAACTGCAATTTCAATTTTTCATATATATAAATCTAATGTTTTTGTTATTGTAGTTGGGATGCTCTTGATGAGGAAGAAGAGGAAAGAGAGAAGAAGGAAGAAGAGGAAAGAGAGAAGAAGGAAGAAGAGGAAAGAGAGAAGAAGGACACAGCAGATGGAGGAGGAAAAGATGCTTGTAATGAGATGGGTAAGACCTAAAAGATTGGAATTAAACGTTCTAATCTTTTAATAAAAGACTTTGTTTGTTTATGGTAGTCAATTTTTTATTTGCAATACATCTTTCTTAACAACTCTATGATATCCCGTTATTAAAGGTTGTTATTAATCTTCTATTTGATTAGAGAGTTTAGTTTATAAGTGTCCAAAAATATTGATTGGGCATATTGAATCTTGAATGGTCCTCCTAAAGCATGTGTTATTCCAAAAGCTAGGCAAGGTTGCATACTACTACTATGCATAATCTTGACTTTTGGCAGGCAATACGTAACTAAACGGTATTGCTTGACTATTTCAAATAATGCAGGGACCAATAGTGTAATTTACTTGACGATAATGAGTTGGAGTCTCTGGGAACACCATTGAGATAATAAGAGTAACTGGTATAGCATTCTTGAAGATATGTTTGAGCTGAAATTAAATTTTCACATTGGTTTTAGCTTTCTTTCAAATTTATACCGAAAACACCTTCACATTGACCCACCACATAAACTGATTAATAATCACCATAGAAAAAACCATTTTTAACTACCATAACATTGTCATAAAATTTGGCCCCACTTGCCTGAGTCAGACCCGCAAACCTTGTACAAAACTCAGTACCACTCAATTGTCTAAAACTGACCACCTCGTACCTCATATAACTGAACTCTACCAACAAACAACAAGTGTTAGGTAAACAATTATACTACATTCCAGATTTTCCTCTTTCTTTAGGTTTTGGAAACAGTGATAGATAATAACCAGTTCTAGTTCACTCTTGTATTCATAATATTTTTTACTATCATCAAAAAGGAAAAGAGAAAGGTTTTGGTGGTGGATTATAGCCTGCACCGAGACCATCTAAATCAACTACAAGTGAATGCACTAACAAACACAGAATAGTACATCAATAATCAAAACATTTAAAGACTAAAACATGAATTATAAGACCAAGTCCTTCAAAGTATTTGTCATAAGTTTTTCTTTTTATAAAAGTCTGGGTAACTAATCAATGACAAGTCTAATTACAGTCAAAGTGTTATTTGTACCATTGGTTTCTGAGTTGTGCAAAATAGCCAAGTCCACCAGATTTTGGAGATAAAGAGAAAACTATAATTTGATCATTATAGAACATCAAATATACAAGTCTGACAATAAGTTGCAAACTACAATACTTACTTACCTTAAAAAAGCCTTGAAAGTCAATCTCACTGCTCAGTATAGGACCTGATTCTGCTGCCAATATATCACGAATCTCTTCTGCGTTAATCATCTCACTAAAAGCTCTTCATTTTGCCATTAAAGCTGCCAAATCGTTCATAGTAGCATTCTCGCTCTTACTCTTTATTGAATTATATTACATATTATGTGTTTTTAGTTTGTTGTTTGTATGGTTCGCTGATATAAACTATTTCTGATTCCGATCAGACGTATATTTATTTTTAAGTTCATAAAATAAATAAAAAGATTGTTCAATCTTGCATAGCGTTTGGATTATATATTAAGGAATGAAAAAATTAATACGGGATATAAATTATTTTATCATGTTTAAATTGAATTACAAAGTAGGCCCGGAGACCGTGGTCATGTGAATCAAGTGATTAAAACATGTTCTCTGCTAATTCTGCCTTCCAACCAAACCTATCCTGAATAAAGCAAATCCCATCAGGGGGTCGATTATATGTAAAATAAATGTTAATCTACTGCATCCCCAACTGGACCATCCAATCTATGCACTTATTAGCTTCTTTATAGATCCGTTTGTTTATATATGACTTGTTCTTCTCCATAACTTCACGAATCCACTTTACCCAGACTACCGCGAGGCATCGACCAAAATTCACATGCAATAACACCTCCAAAGCGTCTTGTGAGTCCACTTCCACACAAAGCTCCTTAGCCCCTACTTCATTTGCCATACGTATGCCCTCATGGATATCAATTTGATTCGGCAATCACGGGTGAGTTACACTTGCACTTCATTGCGAAACCTTGTCCAGCACCCTCTCTTACGTTGTAGCTACCATCCGTGTTGAGCTTAAGGCCCTTTCTTGGTTTACAACAGTCAATAAGTTCGATACGGAATTTGTGGCCTTTAGTTCCTCCAGGTTTGGTACTCCATGCCTTAGTGTACTCCGCAGCTAAATATTTAGCTTTTTTTTTTATAAGAACCTCTCCTTTGGGGAACGTGTTATTGTAAAAAGTTGCATCATTGCGTTTTGCCCAAATTATCCCAATTAAAGTGCAGAAAAAGGTATTTCAGCTAGAACCGGCAAACAAACCTTTACTTCTAAGATTCATGTTCCACCATTCTGTTAAAGCAATAGTAGGACCTGTCTGTTGCACCAAACTGATTTCAGGAGCAGTGTTGTTAGTTACCTGCTGACTAGACCTTACCAAAGAGATATTGCTGGCCGCTTCTGACATGTCGGTTCTCTATTTCTCGTACAAGTGATCAGACGGGACTTGCGACCTGAATGTGCTAATTTCGGACATTCAAAATTCCCGAGATGGAGTTTGCACTGATGGACCCTGTTTCGCTATTATTGAACAGCTCCGCCCTAGTGCCTCTAGGCACGAGAAAGGCTTCGATCTGGGCTTCATCACCATAAGTTGCATCTGAGTATTAGGGACCTTCTGATGTAGCAGGTACAGAGCTCCTACCCTGGAGGTGTTGTCTCTGATTAAGTCCACTAATGGTAGTGGAATATTTGAAGTAGTCTGAGACCACATTTCCCTTTTTACACACTCCAACATTGTTTTTGCATTTACACAATCCCTTAAAAAGATTACTCACATTTTCCTCATATGAACCCCGTCTAGTTAAATTTACTCTCGTGCCTAACTTGTCTTAAATGTAACCATTAAAAACAATTCCTTTTACATTGGAACGTTATCGGAAAAAATAATAGAATAAATATAAATGCTGATTATTATTATTTTAGTATTATATCTTATATAATATATATTTAACAATCAAAATTAAGGGATAATTAATATGAGATAAAAGGAGATGAAAAATAATTTATCATCAAGTGGTTCTGAAAAACTGTCTATCATCGGCGATGGTGGTTCGCATGTGAGAGATGCCGGGGAGGGTTCTGGAAAATCTTGTACTTTAGATCCTAAAGAGGATACTGTTTGGGAGATGAAAGATGAGAATGGGATGATATCATGGGATAAGATGAAAACGATGTCGCTTGAAAAGATTCAGAAAATTATGTTCTTGTCAAATATACCTCGGCCGGAACTCAAACAGCTTATTCGTGTAGCCGTGGCTAATAAATTACAACTTGTACCTGGTATGGAATTGGGTGTAGATGAAAATGATAACATTACAGCTAATAAAATTCATGTTGATGGTGATGATAATGGTGATGTTGAGGATGACGATGATGATGATTATGATGATGATTGCGACTGTGGCACATATTATGAGTATGTATCATTATAAAATTAAACTGCAATTTCAAATTTTCATATATATATATGTAATGTTTTTTGTTATTGTAGTTGGGATGCTCTGGATGAAGAAGCAGAGACAAGGAAGAAGAAGGAAGCAGAGGAAACGGAGAAGAAGGACACAACAGATGGAGGAGGAAGCAGTGATTGATGAATAGTAGTGTTCTGATGCTTGTAATGAGATGGGTAACACCTAAAAGATTGGCATTGAACGTTCCAATCTTTTAATTATGGTAGTTAATTTTTATTTGCAGTACAACTTCTTTAACAACTCTATGGTATCCCGTTATCAAATGTTATTATTAATATTCTCTATTTAATTAGAGAGTTTAGTTATAAGTATCCAAAACTATTGATTGGGCATATTGAATCTTGAATGATCCTCCTGAAGCATGTGCTGAATGCTGATCCAAAAATTAGGGAAGGTTGCATATTTTGTTACTTGGGAACAAAAGTGTATGTTTAACTATTTCAGATAATGCAGGGACCAATAGTGTAATTTAGTTGACGATATGAGTTGAAGTCTCTGGAAACTCAACTGGTATAGCATTCTTGAAGATATATTTGAGCTGAAATCAAATTCCCACATTTGCTTTTAGCTTTCTGAAATGCATCTTTTACACACTCCACTCAGTCTTTTTTTTTGTTCTAAAAGCTTATACACACCACTGAGTCACTATTACCCAAAACACCTTCAGGTTGACCCAACACAACAAATTTATTGATACCCACCATCGTAAAAACCTTTTCCATTCCCACCATCATTCACGAACTCACATAACACCGTGTTAAGCCTGTCATCAAACCTGGTCCCACTCGCCTGATTCGACCTGCAAACCTTGTATGAAACTCAATATCACTCACCTGTCTAAAACTGACCACCTTGTACCTCATATAACACCCACCTAACTGAACACTAGCAACAAACAACAAGTGTTAGGTAAACAATTATAGTATATTCCAGTTTTTCCTCTTTCTTTAGGTTATGAAAACGGGGATAGATAATAACCAGTTCTAGTTCAGCCTTGTATCCATTAAAATCCACATTTTTACCATCAGCAAAAAGGAAAAGAGAAAGGAATAACATTCCCAACTTGTTGCCATGGTTTTGGTGAAGGATTATTGCCTGGGCCGATACCATCTAAATCAACCACAAGTGAATGCACTAACAAACACAGAATAGTACATCAACAATTAAAGCGTTTTAAGACTAAAACATGAATTATAAGACCAATTCCTCTAAAGTATTCATCATAAGTTTTTTTTGGTAGTTTGTTTTTATAAAAGACTGAATTACTAGATGTTTAGAATCAATGACTAGTCTAATTACGTCGAAGTGTTATTGTACCATTGGTTTCTGAGTTGTGCGAAATAGCCAAATCCACCCGATTAGAAATCAAATTTCATCAGGAAATAAGAGAAATCAATAATTTGATCATATAGAACATCAAATATACAAGTCGACAATAAGTTGCAAACTATCTCACTGCTCAATATAGGACTGATTCTGCTGCCAATATATCACGAATATCTTCTTCGTTAATCATAGCAGCAAATGGCGGAGTTTTCGTATTATGTGTGAACTGTCACATATCAGAGAAGGAAAGAAATGCACATTAGAGACATCTTCTGTGTTTTTATTTTGGCCGTTCGTATCGTTCGCTGATATAAAGTGGTCTCGATCAGGGTTCAATTGCAATGTGAGAGTAAGGAAATTGCTAAGAAAATGTTTGAGTGCATCTAAAAAATGTTTGATGACAAAATTTGGCTTGCAACAACTCTTAGAAAATAATGGATGACTGAAGGACGTTCGATCAGATAACTAGTTTTAAAGATGATTGGTAGCTTCAGCGCATCCACAGTTTCAATAAATCAGGCTAAGTGTTCTGGAGAATATCTCAGTACCAACGGCGTAATTACCTTATTTGACAGTATTTCGTAAAGGATTTATTAATAAATCAGGCCAAGTGTAAAGCATGTGGAATATTGTATACGCTTCTAGTCAAAAGATTATATGGAAAAGCGGAAACTACAATCTTACCTCCTATTTTTTTCCAATCTTTATATAATACATCCTAATTACAAAATATTATTTTTTAAAGTCATTTTCTAATTTTCTGGTTCGATTTTTTGATTTTTTTACCCTTGTTCATGATAGGTACAGACCCACAACATCTTTTACATTCATTCTATTTTTATCGTGGTGGATACAGACTGCGGTGTTTTTTATATCGTTTTTTAAGTCTTATTACATTAAGTCATAATTATACATTTCAACTGGAATAAGGGTACATACCCATCTCGATTATTAACTCGGTAGGTACGGAGCCATGGCCCAATATTATCACCAAAATTACTGCTGAGGCTGTACCCATAATGAACATATTCAAAACCAAATCCAACTAACATCCATCTTTACAAAACACATTATATTATTCACAGCCCAACATTGTTAGTGGGTTTGGTCCTTTCATGAACAAACAAATAAAAAACAACGTATTTTAACCCGTATTCCGTCTTTACCAATTTCATGAACAAACAAACAAAAAACACTTATTCACCAACAATTAATTGAAAACTAATGACTTATTACACATATATTTGACTTAAGGAATAGGAAACAAAAATCAAAACAAAAAAAAACTCAAATAATCTTTGCATAATAGCTGGTGGGAAAAGAAATGACAATTGCAACGCAAATCGAAATAAACAAAACTCATTTCAGATTTTCACGTCGCTGGTTGGACCCATCACGTGATGGGGCTTCATGGGTCTAGATCTATGGTGGTATTATGCTTGGGCTGGACCCATCGGGCTTGAGATGGCGGTGGGTTATCGAACTCACGACGGCGGCAATTGGTGAGCAGAGGAGAGCGGCTCGGTGGGGTAGGGTTTGAGATGGTGGTGAGTAGATCTCAGATGAGACCTGAGATTGAAGGTCAGTAAGGCCTTCAAGGCCTTCAATGGTGGAGAATGGCAATCTCAGGCATCGGTTTCAGTTGGGCTTTATTGTCCTACTCAAATCTGGCAATCGATTCACGACATTAATAATGGTTTGATGATCTAGATGGTAACTACACTGTGGTAAAGGGGGAAAGAAGGGTAATTTGAGTTTGTTGGTTTTGTAACCAGCCTAATTACAGTTGGATGTATAATATAAACACACATGGCCATAGGCCTTAAAAACTAATTAACCCCTATGGAAAAGTTATTCAATCACATTATAAACGTCCATCCCCGTGTGAAGGGGAACATTCGATTACTACCAATATTCAATTCAATTTCCTACCTCCTTCAAGCTTATTCATATTTTTATACCATTTTACTAACGTTTTTACCAAGTGTGGAAAACTACGTGGTAGTTCAATAGTATATATTTTACGCTACCTATAAAAAATACATAGGCAACCTAAAATTCATTGGCATATCTACAAAATACTTAAATTTGATTTAGAGAACTACATGGTAGTTTATAGTAACTTAGTTCGAAAAGATTACCAACTTATATTATTTATTTTAGAATGTCATTAGAACGCATAAACAGTTGAAGAAAATAAAAAATTAACTAAAAATTTGAACCTCACGAGAACCTCCAAGCTTAAATCCGAATATAGCTAAAAAAGCCCAGACGGGAACCGTAACTACCCCTATATAACCAAAGCTAGGTTAGGTTATGCAATCCATTTGTCACTATCCAAACCAACCCGAAAAGCCAAACCGCAAACAGAACCAAAAAGTAACAAAACCGACAAAATCTGAACCCAAAACTGAACCAGTGAACTTGTTATTCCTTCTAAACTAAGGTGTAGATTGGGAAAAATAAAATTAAAATTGCTCAATTTTATATAGTCTTTGGATTATTTATTAAGGAACGAATAAGTTAAAACGGGATATTAATTATTTTATCATGTTTGGATTAAATTTATAATCAAAAGAAAAGTTTTTTTGTTACAAAGGAAGTCCGGATACCGTGGTAATGTGAATCAAGTGATTAAAACACGTTCTCGGCTAAATTCGAATTATAGAATATTCTCGGTGTCTTCCAACCAAACCAATCCCGAGTCAGCATGCTCTATATCTCATCAGGGCTCGATATATGTAGAATAAATGTTAATTTGCTGCAACCCCAACCAAACCATCCAATATGCGCACTTATTAGGTTCTCTATATCTGTTTGATTACATATGACTTATTCTTCTCTAGAACTTCACGAATCCCCTTTACCCAGACTGTCTCCGGGCCTCGACCAGAATTTGTATGCAGTAACATACCTCCAGAGCGTCTTGTGAGTCCACTAGCACACAAAACTCCTTAGCCCCTACTTCATTTTCCATATGTATGCCCTCATGGGTAGCATTAATTCAGCAGTCATGGGTGAGTTACACTTACACTTCATTGTGAAACCTTGTATCGTGTATCCCTCTAAGTCACGCAACACTCCACTCGCTCCTCCCCTACCTTTTCTTACGTTATAGCTATCGTTTATGTTGAACTTAAGGCCTTTACTTGGTTTACACCAGCCAATAAGTTTAATACGGAATTTGTGACCTTTAGTTCCTCCAATTTTGGTACTCCATGCCTTAGTGTACTCCTCGGCTAAATATATAGCTTTTTTTATAAGAACCTCTCCTCTAGGGAACATGTTATTGTTAAAAATTGCCTCATTGCGTTCTGCGAAATCATCTCAATTAACACGCTCAAAAAGGTATTCCAGCTAGAACCAGAAAACAAACCTTTACTTCTAGTATTTATGTTCCACCATTCTGTTAGAGTAATAGTAGGACCATCTGCTGCACTAAATTGATTTCAAGAGTAGTTTTTCTAGTGCCTGCAAACTGGATGTTTCCTAAGAGACATTGCTCGCCATTGCTCACCTGTCGATTCTGTATTGCTCTTGCAATTGATCGGAAAGGACTTTAGACGTGTAGCTTCGTTGTTGAATGTGTTGATTCTGGACATTCAAAATTCCCGAGGTGGAGTTTGCACTAATGGACCCTGTTTCGCTATTATTGAACAGTAGAGGTGAGCAAATGAGAACCAGAAACCAAAATGAACCAAAAAAACAGAACCAAAAAACCAAAAATCGAATAACCAAATGGTTCAATTTTCACTTTTCAAAATCCAATTTTTTTTGGTTCGGTTCGGTTTACTACGCAAAAACAGAACTGAAAAAACCGAATAAAAACCAAACCAACGAAGGAAACAAATAGGAAATGTGGAAAAATAATTATAAGAATTATATGGGAGAAAATTTAGTTGAGAATTTATTATCAACGTGATTTTTTTTTTTTTTTTTACTATTTGGTGGTTTTATTAATGAGATTTTTTTATATCACTTATAATTATATTAGTAAGTATTCACTTGATTGATATAATTACTCACGATTGATTGAATTCGAAACTATAAGTTTTAATTTAATAAGGTGAGCGGGGTCTTGCTAGGTCTTAGGGGGTGTCTTCAAGAACCTTTGGGTAATTTTCTTTATATAGTATTAAATTAAGATAATTGTATTAGAATATTAATCGCTATTGGACAATATATTTCAAAAAATGGTATAAAAGATTATTGGTCAAGCATCCAAATTTGTAGCGAACCAAAAACTGAACCGAAACGAAACAATCCGGAACCAAAAATAGAATGTGAAACCAAATGCGAACTATTCGGTTTGGTTTTTAAATTATAAAAAACCAAAATATTTGGTTTGGTTCCGGTTTTGGCCAAAAACTTAAACGAACTGAACCAATTCAGGGGCGGATCCAGGGGTAGGCTGAGGTAGGTTGCAGCCTACCCCAGCCTATGAGATAACAGTATAATTAGCCCAATTTTTTTAAAAAAATAGGTAAAAATATGAATAAAAAATATTACAAACCCCTTAATTGGAAAATTAGCCCTCCCCAACTCAAAATTTATACATTAATTTTGATAAAACTAAATAATAGCCCTCCCCAATTCGAACTTCTGGATCCGCCCTTGCTAACCATGCTCACCCCTATTGAACAGTTCCATCCTAGTACCTCTAGACGTGAGAAAGACTTCAATCTGGGCTTCATCACCATAAGTTGCATCTGAGTAATAGGGACATTCTAAGTAGCAGGTATAGAGATCCTGCCCTAGAGCTGTTGTATCTGATTAAGTCCACTAACGGTAGTAAATATTACACAGGAGGTCCCTTGGCATATTAGCATTACTATTTGATTCCACCTGTGCACTATCAGCTGAAAAAATATTACAAATATCCTCGGTGCCCCGTGCCCATCGCCTCTTCCCTTGGAATATTTGAAGTATTTTGAGACCACGTTTCTCTTTTTATACACTCCCACATTATTTTTTTCATTTACACAATCCCTTAAAAGATGACTCGTATTTTCCTCATATGAACCAGACCATGGGCAGTGATACGGAACATCCATACCCCTTCTAATTAAATTTACTCTTGTGGCTAACTTGTCTTAAAATGTAACCATTAAAAACAATGTTATGGGAAAAAGTAAAAGAATAAATATAAAAATGTTGTGAACGGTAGAGAAAGAAAGAGTAGTGTTCCGTTTATTATCAGAGAGTGTGTAGAATTACATAGTACAGAATCTTATATAGAGAGAATAGGAAACCATAAACCCTAGTCTTCATGGGCTTGACTACAAGCCCATGGGCTGGAATGAATATCCATAAATGGGTTTATAACACTCCCTCTTGGATATTCAATCCCTAAGAATATGCCTCGTTAAAACCTTCCTTGAAAAAAAACCTAGTAGGAAAAAAATCTAGTGAAGGAAAAGAGCATTACTTTATACGCTTTCTAAGACTACCTCATTAAAAACCTTTATCAGGAAAACCTGGTAGTAGGACAAAACCGTGATGAAGGAAAAGAGTGTAGTGCGTATTTGTCTCCCCCTCTTCGCAGCATCTCATGAAAGGTCTTGAAGTCGTCGCATGCCAATCTTGTGTATCAATTTTTTAATGTCGATGTAGGTAATGACTTTGTGAATAAATCATCCAAATTATCACTTGAGAGAACTTGATGAACATCTATTTCGCATTTCTTTTGGAGTTCACGCGTACAGAAGAACTTTGGGGAGATGTGCTTGATTGGGTCACCTTTGATGAAGCCTCCTTTGACTTGGGTGATACAAGCAGCATTATCTTCGTATAATATTGTAGGATTTTATTTGTTTGTAGAAAGATTGCATTCCCTTTGAATATGTTGAGTCAATGATCTTAACCAAACACATTCTCGGCTTGCCTCATGAAGTGCAAGTATCTCAGCATGATTTGAAGATGTAGCGTCAATGGTTTGTTTTGTAGAGTGCCATGAGATAAAAGTGCCCCCAAAAGTGAATATATATCTAGTTTTCTATCTTTCTTTATGCGGGACGGATAAATATCCAGCATCTGCATAACCAATCAATTCGGATTTATGATTTGAATATAGCAATCCCATGTCGTGAGTTCAACGAATATAACAAAGTATGTGTTTAATGCCATTCCAGTGTCTCATTGTTGGTGCTGAACTGTATCTTGATAACAAATTTACACTAAAGGAAATGTTTGGACGAGTGTTATTAGAAAGATACATCAATGCACCAATTGCATTAAGATATGGTACTTCCGGGCCAAGAATTTCTTCGTTATCTTCACGTGGACTGAAGATGTCCTTTTGTGGATTGAGTGATCGTACAACCATTGGTGAACTCAATGGATGAGAGTTATCCATATTGAATCGCTTAAGGATTTTTTCGACATAAGCTAATTGGTGGAAAAAGATTCCATCTGTCAAATGTTCAACGTGTAAGCCAAGGAATTTTTTTGTTTTAATAAGATCTTTCATCTCAAATTTCTTGCATAAGTAAGTTGTTGCTATTGTGAGCTCTTTAAGAGTCTCTATTAGATATCATCAACGTAGATAGCAATAATACCAAATCCAAAATCATACTTTTTAATGAAAACACATGGACTAATGGGATTGTTAATATATCCTTCTTTAGTAAGGTTTGTACTAAGACGATTATACCACATTCGTCCCAACTTTTTTAATCCATACAAGGATCTTTGTAATTTGATCGAGTAATTTTCCCTTGGTTATGCGCTATATGCTTCAGGCATTTTTAATCCTTGTGGTATTTTCATGAAAATGTCACTATCGAGTGAACCATAGAGGTAAGCTGTTACCGCATCCATCAAGTGCATATGAAGTCCTTCATTAATTTCCAAGCTAAGCAAAAATCTAAGAGTAATTGCATCAACCACAGGAGAATATGTTTCTTCATAATCAATCTCATGTCTTTGTGAGAAACCTTGTGCTACAAGTTGTGCCTTGTATCTTACAATTTCATTGTTTTCACTACGCTTTCGTATGAATACCCATTTGTAGCCTACAAGGCTTACATTTTCAGGGGGTTGGACTATAGGTCCAAAAACTTTATGTTTTGCGAGTGAATCTAATTCAGCCTGGATTGCTTGTTTCCATTTTGTCCAATCATTTCTACGTTGACATTATTGAACTGGTTTGGTTCAAGGTCCTCGCTTTCATTCATTAAATCACTAGCAACTTTATATGAGAATATTTGATCAATATGGATTTTGTTCGGTTCCATCTTGTACCTGTAGAGACATAGTTCATCGAGATCTCCTCATTATCAATATTTAAATTTTCAAGTGTTTGGGTCTCGGCTAAAGTTGCCGGTTTAGCTATCTCAAAATCGCTTTATTTACAGGGTTGTTAACAATCTCAGAGTTGCCATCTCTCTGATTTTGTTCTTTTTTCTTTCGCGGATTTTTATCTTTGGAACCGATAGGTCTTCCACGCATTAAGTGTGCATTCGACTCATTTGCTAATCCGCTAGTAACATGCTCTTTTTGAATATCAATTCGAGCAGGAGCATTTTCAGGTGGTATATGTGACTTTGTCACTCTCCTTGTATCAGCGAATGCATCGGGAAGTTGATTAGCAACATTCTGCAAATGTAAAATTTTCTGAACTTCTTGTTCAGATTGTTTTGTGCGAGGATCAAAATAAGACAAAGATGATACATTTCATGAAATTTGAGATTTTTCCAACTTTTTCTTTCTCCCCCCAAAGATTGAGAATTGAGTTTCATCAAATTGGCAATCAGTAAAACGTGCTTTAAATAGGTCTCTAGTTAATGGTTCGACATATTTTATAATTGATGTAGATTCAAAGCCAATATATATTCCTAATCTTCTTTGTGGTCCCATTTTTGTTGGTTGCGGTGGATCGATAGGTACATATACCGCGCAACCAAAAAAAATTAAATGGGACAAACTTGGTTCATGCACAAGCACAAGTTGGAATGGGGAGTATTTGTGATAAGATGTTGCTCTAACTTAAACCAGAGCTGCAGCATGTAATATGGCATGTCCCCAAGCAGAACTAGCCAACTTTGTTCTCATAAGTAATGGTCTACCATTAACTACAGTCTTTTTATAAAAGATTCTGCTAAACCATTTTGTGTATGTACACGTGCCACGGGATGCTCAATTGTTATCCCAATGGATACACAATAGTCAATAAAAGTTTGGGATGTAATTTTACATGCATTATCAAGACAGGTTTTCTTGATTGTATAATCCAAAAATTGTGAACGTAATCGAATTATCTATGCAAGAAGTTTTGAAAATTCAGTATTACGAGTTGATAACAGACTCACATGTGACCAACGTGTTGAAAGCATCAATTGAAACCATAAAATATCGAAATGGTCCACAAGATGGAAAAATAGGTCCACAAATATCCCCTTGAATTCTCTCCAAGAAAGAGGTAGTTTCATTTATGATTTTAGTAGGGGATGGCCTAATAATTAGTTTTCCCTGGGCACAGCAGCACATGATAATTCGCTTGGTAGGATAATTTTATGGTTCTTTAAAGGGTGTGTATGAGAATTTTCAATAATATTTCTCATCATTGTGGCACCCGGATGACTTAAACGATCATGCCACAAAAAGAATTCTTAGGTCAGATAATTTATGAGAGACCATATTATTGGATTCAATTGGATTTATATTTGTGTAATATATTCCTGAAGATAATACTGATAGTTTTTCTAATGTTTTCTTTTTTGCAGAAATAAGAGATGTAGTATAAAGGTATTCTCTACTATCTTCATTCATGGTTTCAATGTGATAACCATTTTTCGGAATATTCTTAAAACTTAGTAGATTTTTGTTTGATTTACTAGAATATATGACATTGTTTATTAAAATATTTGGATGTATCCGATATGGTATTGACATTTGCTTTTGAAGTTTGAATAGTAGAGAAATATATTTTATTTCTTAATATTGTATGTGTTGTTGCACTGTCTGTTTTTTCAAGTAATATTTCTAGTATTCGGAATAGAGAGACTATTGTATTGATAACGTGTTGGTGTTCTGATTATTATCAAAGAGTATGTAGAATTACATAGTATATACTTTTATATATAGTGAATACGAAACCCTAAACTCTAGTCTGCATGGACTTTACTACAAGCCCATGGGTTTGAATGAATATCTGGTTTATAACAAAAAAAACTGATTTTTACTATATATCTTATTAAGGGATATATATCTTATAAAAAATATATATTATTTAACAATCAAAATTAAGGGATAATTAATATGAGATAAAAAGAGATGACAAAAAATTTATTATCAAGCGGTTCTGAAAAACTATCTATCATAGGCGGCGGTGGTTCGCATGGGAAAGATACCGGGGAGGGTTCTAGAAAATCGTCTATTTTAGATCTTGAAGAAAATGCTGTTCGGGAGATGAAAGATGAGTATGGGAAGATATCATGGGATAAGATGAAAACGATGTCGCGTGAAAAGATTGCTAAAATTATGTGCTGGTCAGATATACCTCAGTCGGAAGTCAAACAGATTATTCGTGTAGCTGCGGCTAATAAATTACAACTTGTACTTGGTATGCAATTGGATGTAGATGAAAATGATAACATTACTGTAATTTCTGATGATGATGATGATGATGATGATGAGGATGATGTTGAGTATGATGATGAAGATGATGATTGTGACTGCGGCACATATTATGAGTATGTATTATTATAAGATTCAACTGCAGTTTCAAATTTTGATATATATATATATATATATAAATCTAATGTTTTTGTTATTGTAGTTGGGATGCAATGGATGAGGAAGCAGAGGAAAGAGAGAAGAAGGAAGAAGAGGAAAGAGAGAAGAAGGACACAGCAGATGGAGGAGGAAACGATGCTTGTAATGAGATGGGTAAGACCTAAAAGATTGGAATTAAACGTTCTAATCTTTTAATAAAAGACTTTGTTTGTTTATGGTAGTTAATTTTATATTTGCTGTACAACTTTTTTAACAACTCTATTGTACCAGTTATTAAATGCTATTATTAATCTTCTATTTTGATTTTTGATTAGATTAGATTAGACTAGAGAGTTTAGTTATTTATAAGTATCCAAAAATATTGATTGGGCATATTGAATCTTGAATGGTCCTCCTAAAGCATGTGTTATTCCAAAAACTAGGCAATGTTGCATACTACTACTATGCATAAACTTGACCTTTGGCCGGCAATGAGTATATTTCCTACTTTTGTGTATGTTTGTCTATTTCAAATACTGCAGGGACCAATAGTGTAATTTACTTTGAAGATAATGTGTTGGAGTGATAATAAGAATAACTGGTATAGCATTCTTTAAGATATATTTGAGCTCAAATCAAATTTCCATATTTGCTTTTAGCTTTCTGAAATGCATTTTTTTACACACTCCACTCAGTTACTATTCAAATTGATTGATACCCACCATCGGAAAAACCAATACCATTGCCAACACCTTTCACAAACTCCTGTAACACCGGCTTAAGCCTGTCATCAAACCTGGTCCCACTTGCCTGAGTCAGAACCACTCACTTGTCTAAAACCGACCACCTCGTACCTCATATAACACCCACCTAACTGAACACTAGCAACAAACAACAAGTGTTAGGTAAACAATTATACTATGTTCCAGAATTTACTCTTTCTTTTGGTTTTGGAAACAGTGATAGATGATAACCAGTTCTAGTTCACTCTTGTATTCATTAAAATCCACATTTTTACTATCAGCAAAAAGGAAAAGAGAAAGGAATAAAACGCAAAAAGTCTAATTAAGTCCAAGTGTCATTTGTACCATTGGTTTCTGAGTTATAGCCAAATCCACCCGATTTAAATCAAATGACATCAAAAGATAACAATAATTTGATCATTATAGAACATCAAATATACACCTCTTGGTCTTGGTCTATGCGGAAGAGTAGTCTAACCACTAGACCAAGTAACGAAGTTTAACTATTTCTGATTTCGATAAGAAGTACATTTATTTTTAAGTTAATAAAATAAATAAATATTTTATTCTAAATCCTTCTCTCGTTTCAAAAGAAATTGTTGATTTTCCATGACCGGATATTTGTTATTTGTTATTTGATATTTTTCATTTACTCATCTATTAATAAATGTAATACCATCCTCTGCAATTTGTATAAATATTAAGACTTAGTTAAGTATCATCCCTTTCAAAAAATATATGAATAGTTTAAATGCATCTTGTATACCTAAATTTGCTCGTATGTGACTTTAAATATTGATCACATAATTATAATGACAATCAAATGAAGAAGAGTTGTCTAATCAATTGCGCACATATAAAAGTCATAACTAATAAAAAGTGAATAAACAACACTTCATCACAAGCCAATCTGTTAAGACAATACTATAAAAACCAAAATTGATTTCAACTATCACAAGATATAACAAAATAGCGTTCCCAAAAATTCATTTTAATCAGTCCCATAAATAAAGACAGAAAATCTTTAATAACTAATCTCCAAGAAACTTCTGCTTTTTAGCTGTATTCATGTATGGTCTAATGACCCATTCTAATTGAGCTTCCTCTTGATCCATTGTTCCTTGTTTAATCTACAAAACAAACAACACTTTTCATGCAAAAACAATCTTACATACATAACTCATAGTACTAAACCATGGTTACCTGGTATAACCGCATCTCAAAACGTGGGCCCACCTCTTTCAACTCAAGTGACTTCGGACCTCCAGGTTTCTCATACACATGATGCCTACATATTCACAATATATTACCACCAAAAAAATGAAAAATTAAATTATAATAGCATTTCATATAATAAGCTTGTGTTACCTGAATGAAATATAATCAGATTGATTCGCGAAAGTAATGATACGTTTTGTATCAGGCTTGGGTAATGGAAATAAATGCTTTAAAATATTCGCTGTCCTTTTACCCACCTGTAAATAATTACAAAAATTAGACACTTGTTTTGCAAATCATGTATATATATATTTACCGTGGTGGTAAAATTGTTGAGAATTAAATGAGGGTAAGCTTCTGACATAGTTCCAACAGCCTTTTTATCCTTAATATCATGTCTAGTTACCTTCACAAAAGTCAAATGTTAAGGCTATTATTAACAAGTTAAACTGGACCAAAGATGGCTACAAATACTCACCACATTGAGTAATCCAAAGTAAGCAGTGGGACCCAATGGTAAATGACTTATAATCATACCATCTGGAACACCACGATGTTCATGAATGAAAATCACATCTGTAAAGTCGTGTGATTTGCAGGTTTTTATTATCTCGGAGTTAACCTATAAAGCATAAAACAATTTACTAATGATTTATTTAAAAAGAACACAAGATTTGTATATAAATGAAACTAACCTGACTACCACGATTCATTCGAGTTGCATTAGGGAAAACAATCTTCATTTCCTGTATACAGATAGATAAACCATGTTTATTTACAGCACTAAAATAAAATAAAAATGTCAAACAAAAATACCTTGGCAAATTGAGTTAGAGGAGCACTAGGATTACGAGATGTAGTTATCAAAATTTTGGGGTCTTTTTCCGCAGCACTAAGATATTCATCATCCATATCTGACCGAGGAACTATATAGAGAATGGAAAAAATAATCCAGCATTAGCTTATTAATTCAATAATTTAAATTTAAAAAGAAATTTGGAATGAATACATACCAGCAGTTTGTTCATCTTCGAGATCTATTTCTTTGCGAAGTGCAGCTTCTTCATTTCTCAGCTCGGTAGGAATTGGTTTACCCTCTAAGATTGAGAAAACGTAAAAATTACGTAGTATTCATTTGTAATATGATAATTGATTGATTGTATAAGAAATTACCTTCTAAAGCTTCTCTAATTTTGCGCTTGTTTTCATAGAGAGTACGTTCTTTGCCTTCTAAGCTTTTCCTGTAAAGATACTCTTTCCTCTGTCTTATGTTCCTCTTCAACATTGTTACGTATAATATAAGATATATAGTCTATAAGACCACTGTAAATGGGATTACTGCAAAAGAAAAAACAAAAAATGCAGTATTAGTGCAAATTGCTCACTCTAACGGTCTCGGCAAATCAAGACCCCACAAAAATTCCATGGGCAACCCTTCACATATACGCTATTAGAGCATCTTCTTACTTAATAGTTATATATATATCTGAAAAATTGAAAAATTGTAGAAAAAATACAAAAAATATGAAAGTGGAGAAACTAGGTTGAAGCTAAATATGAGATTTTTGAAAATTGAAATCTTTTATTTTTGTATTTTAAGGTCTTAATTGCAAAAAAAATGAATGTTCTACATTAAATTGGTATATTCTTGTTGATGGCGTAGCAGGGATGGTGGCGAATGACCTCCGAGTGGTGGTGGCGGCTATGGGTGTGCAGGGCTGGATAGCGGCTATGCGGTATGCGGGTGTGGTTAAGTGAGAGAGTAAAGATGAGTTTAAAATTATTTTCAACTTTTTTGAGTGGATTTTTAAATTTTTTAATCGTTTTGTATGATTTAATGAAAAAAATTATGACAATTTAATATTTTTTATAAATAAAAATTATATTTACCATTTAAAATATTATAATTAAATATATATTATATATTATATTTATAATAAAATATTATATATTAAGTATCATATTTTATATGGTTTGGTTAAAAGGTATTTAAAACCAAAATAATAAAGGATTAATATAATATGGAACAAAATTATGAAGTAACCAAAATAGATTTTTTTTTTTTTTTCAAATGCATAATATAGATAGATGATAATGAAAAAGTTATAAAGCTAGCCTATTCCTATAGGCTCAGACTCATAACGTAAAATAATGGCCAACTGAGCAGGGATACAGGAATCCCAGTTGCCAAACAATGTGCTAAGCAGATCCTGTTTAGCAACCCAGTCGGTAGCCTTGTTTCTACCCCTAGGAATAAGAGTAAAAGAAGGGTAAGATAATTCAGCAAAATATTTAATATTATAAACAATATTTTTAATTGAATGACTCAAAATGTGTAGTCTTGGAGAAATGTGCTTCATGATAGTCTCAGCGTCATTCTTGATGATGACACTCCCAAAAGGAAACTCAGAAGGCATATCAGTAGCTTTCAGGATTCATATGGATTCTGCTTCTAATATCGAATCTATTTCAATTTTCTAACTTTTACCTGATACAAATTCACCATTACAATTTCTTACTAAGCATGCAATAGTTGCTCCTTTATCTGAGAAAGTCGCATCACAATTAATTTTATATTTATTCGGAAGAGGTTTTTCTATTTATCTTTGATTGTTATAATCGCTATGATTGTACAATGGAATTGAACAGGGCAAGCTAAAGAAACCCATCAGGGATCCGATGGTGTTCACCGATGAGAAAACACAACAGCGAATCTCAGATTCCACCACTGGGGGCCCTTTTCGAGCATATGGGTTTTGATGGTAAGACAGAGCAGTGGAAGAACGAGAAATACAAGAGCGCTGATGTGAGTATTCCTGCATAAACTTAATATTTAAACTAATAAACGTTTTGAAATTTATTATTATTTGAAATATTTCTATTCAATGCTACAAGAAGCTATTCCAGAGTATATGAAAGAGAAAGACACTCATACGTAGTCTGGGTCATCTGAAGCTCAAAACCTCTGCTCCCTCATTGACGCTTAAATAGCAAATAAATGTTGTTAAGGAAGCAGCGAAGGTAGGGATGTGCCCTTCGACACGGAGTTGGGCACCCAGAGTGGGACCACCTCCGGAGAAATGATGTGTTTCCGAAATTGCACCATCTACACAAGATCATGATCATCAATTTACTGATATAATGGCATCCTTAAATGATATATGCGCTGCACAAGGCCTCCCCAATACATTCCTCCAGCTAATCGATCCACATCTTCGACTGCCAGCATCCATGCCCCTGTTTCTACGATGGCTGATATTACCGCTGTGATGGGGTGTTAATGAGATAAGGGCACAAGCGGGACTAACCTCATTCATTTTAGTCAAGCAGAACTATCCTACATGTCCATCAACAGTTGGTGCATCTCAAGCTGATGGATATAGTAGATTAGTAGCCAAGAAGAAGCTGAAGAAGAAGAAGAAGATGTTAGCCTCACCTTGTTTTTATTCCCGTTTTAATATTCGACAAATCATCTCTTACACTAAAATTCATTTTGGTATCACTTAAGTTGTTTTCCAAAACCCCTCATTAGATTAGTTGTGTTTACTTCATTATTACTTAGCTTGAAAATCAAACAGCAGCCCCGCGGTACACCGGACGAGTGTCGCGGTACACCGTAGGTCACGGACCAGAAGCACGGTGCACTAGATGGTCCGACCAGTAAGCTCAGAAATCTGCACGGTACACCGGACCTTTGTCACGGTACACCGGACCACTACACGGAGCAGGGATGCGGTACACTACATAGTCCGACCAGTAAGCTCAAAAGTTAGTCGAACAGTCACGCGGTGCACCGGACCATATCCGCGGTACACCGCACGAGAGGGTTTCAGCCCTATTACTAGAGGACAAAGCTTATATCCGTTAGAGATAAAATAGATCCGTTGGAGAGAAGCCTTATGACCGTTGGATCATCATTTCAGCTATAAAATGGAGTTCATTCAAGACACAACTCAAGCCTTCCATCTACCAATCTTAAGAGCAATTAATTCTATCATTCAAGGAGGTTTCAAAGGAGCATTCAAGTCATATTTATTGTGAAGCTAATTAGTTCTATCTACTCATTTAGGAGTTTAGTCACAAAGCTTTTATAAGCACCCCTAAACACTTTTTCCCTTTCCTCTTAGTTCTTGTAATAGATTAAGAGAGTAGTGTGAGCATAGGTTTATGCTTGGTTCCTTGTGTTGGTGATAACACAAGTGTATTTCCTTCAAAGGGTTTTTGAAGTGGTTGTAAGGGTTTGTATCTCACCCGGTTAAGAGTTACGAAGATTAGTGAGAATCTTGCAAATCCTAAGGAGGCTTCCTTAGGTAGTGGATGTAGGGAAACCGAACCACTATACATCGTTGTGTATCGTATTCTATCTCTACACTCTTTATATTTCCGCACTCTATATGCTTGATAAAATGCCTACTTGAATAGTTTGATATTATTGTCTATTAGGATTATCTAGTTTTATACTATTTAGTTTGCTAATACAATAGGATTCAAATTAGCTTTTAATTTTATTTACTTGAAATAAAATTAGCCGATTAATTTCTATTGTCCTATTCAACCCCCCTTCTAGGACGCATATAGTATATCAATTGGTATCAGAGCCTAGCTCTATTGTACTTAATCGTTTCTAGAGTTAATACGATATGGATTCTAATCAACCGGAAGGTTCATGTTCTACTAGACCTCCGCTTTTTGTAGGAAAAGACTACTTTGGATGGAAAAAGAAGATGGAGATTCATGTGAAAGGAATCGATTACTTTTTATGGATGGCTATCAAAAAGGGTCCTTATATTCCTTACGTTGCCGGAAGTACAACGGAGGTGAAAGATGAAGATGATTACAATGATCAAGACATAGCTAAACTTACCAAAAACAACAAAGCTATGAACATCCTCATCAATGGATTAAGTGTCACGGAATATGCTAGAGTGAGTGAATGCAATTCCGCTCATGAAATGTGGCAACTCTTGGAGCTATCTTATCAAGGAACGGAGGATATAAAAGAAACCAAAATTGGTCTCTTTATCACTAAGTATGAGCTTTTTCGTATGGAGCCCGATGAAGCCTTGAATGCTATGCATCAAAGATTTTCTAACATTGTTAACACTTTGAAGACTCTTGGTCAAGAGTACACCAACAAGGAACAATGCCGAAAAATCTTATTTGCTCTTCCAAGGAAATACAAGACAAAGATCAACTCTATAAGAGACACTAAAGATCTTTCAAAGATGACGGTTCATGAACTCATTTGCAACCTCATGACGGAAGAACTTGTGCTTGAAGAAGAAAAGATAAGAGATGATGAGGAGAAGAAAATTAAGAAATCTATTGCTTTCCATGCCATGAGTTCTAAGTTGAAAGAACGAAAAGAAAGGAAAGAAAGTGAAGAAGAAAACTCTCATGAAGAAGAAACTAGTGAAGATGAAGGAGTGGCTATGCTAGCAAGAGACATGAAAAAATTCATGAGATATAAACGCTTTGCCAAGAAAGGAAGCTCTTCCACACCCTACAAGAAGAATGATAGAGCTATCAAACAAGATGAACCCACTTGCTATCATTGCAAGAAGGTTGGTCATATCAAAACCTATTGTCCTCTTCTTCAAAAGGAGAAACCAAAAAGAGCTATGCATGCTAATATCACTTGGGATACTCAAAATTCGGATGAAGAAGAAAGTGATAATGAAAATGTCAATCTTGTTGCCTTTATGGGAAAAGTTGAGAATGATGAAGATGCTTCTTCGGATGATGATACCGGTACTACTCACTTTGCCTTTATGGCAAATCATGATGAGGTAACTCCTAAATCCAAACTCTCTTTAACTAATGATGATGCTAGTGAACAAGATATTCATGAGGCATTTGATTCTCTTTATAATGATTTTTTAAATTCTATTGAAACAAACAAAGTTTTAACAAAAGATTTAGAATTTGAGAAAAATAGAACTAAAGAGGTTTTAAAAGCTTTGGAAGATTGTCAAAATCTTTGTGATGAATGTATAGATGATAATGAGAAACTTCATCTTATTGAGAAAAATCTTTTGGAAGAAAAAGCTTTGTTAGAGAAAAAGATTGTTGATCAAAATGCCATTATTTTAAAATTTACTAGTGGGCAAGAAAACTTGGATTTGATTTTAGGTTCTCAAAGAATGGCTAATGAAAAAAGTGGTGTTGGATATGATCCATTCACTCACCAAAAACCTTTGAAAAATGTCTTTGTAAAATCAAAAATTTCAAATGCAATTCCATCCTCTTCAAAATCTTCTATCACTTGCACCTATTGTGAAAAACTTGGTCATGATGCATCTCATTGTTACTATCGTAAATTGTTAGATTTGGGATCTCTTGTGCCAATTTGGAAAAGACCTAAATGGGTCTTAAAAAGAAAATCCACTAACCCTCATGGACCCAATCCTAATTGGGTACCTAAAGCTTAAATTATCGTTTGTTTGTAGGGGTTGAGCATCAAGAAGCAAAATATATGGCTACTTGATAGTGGATGCTCAAGACACATGACCGGAAATCCATCATTATTTACAAATTTATACAAAACTAAAGGTGATAAAGTTACGTTTGCCGACAACACTAAGAAACGCGTTTTGGGTAAAGGTAACATTGGTAATATGGACTCTTTACTTATCTCTAATGTGTTACTTGTTGAGGGTCTCTCTTTTAACTTGCTTAGTATTAGTCAACTTTGTGATGTTGGTTTTAGTGTTAAATTTGAAGCATCTAGATGTGTTGTTTTCAAAAATGATGAGTTAGATACTATGTTTATTGCAAAAAGATCGGATAATGTTTTTGTTGTTGATCTTGAGAGTCTTATGTGCAAAAATATTAAATGCTTATCCGTGGTTAATGATAGTTGGCTTTGGCATAGACGTTTAGGACATGCTAGCATGGATTTGATTTCAAAATTATCTAGAAAAAATCTTGTTGTTGGTTTGCCTATTTACAAATTTGATAAAGATAAATTATGTGATGCATGTCAACTTGGTAAACAACATCGTTCATCTTTTAAATCCATTAATAAGGTCATCACCGTTAGGCCACTTCAATTATTGCATATGGACCTATTTGGTCCCGTTGATGTCACTAGTCTAGGAGGGTCTAGATATGTCTTTGTTGTTGTTGATGATTACACTAGATTCACATGGGTGATGTTCCTTGCTTTGAAAAGTGATGCCTTCAATGAATTTGCAAAACTTTGTAGAAAGGTGCAAAATGAGAAAGGCTACTCTATTACATGCATTCGTAGTGATAATGGTAGTGAATACGTAAATTCTCCTTTTGTGCATTTTTGTGATGAATTTGGGATTGAGCATAATTTTTCGGCCCCTAGAACTCCCCAACAAAATGGGGTAGTGGAAAGGAAAAACCGAACTCTACAAGAAATGGCTAGAACAATGCTAAAAGAACATAGCTTGCCTACATACTTTTGGGGTGAAGCCGTTCATACGGCTTGTTATGTGTTAAATAGAGTTCTTATTAGACCCCTTATTAAGAAAACCCCTTATGAGCTTTGGAATGGTAGACCACCAACTATTGCTTATTTTCGTGTTTTTGGGTGCAAATGTTTTATCCTCAACACTAGGGACTATTTGGGAAAATTTGATGCTAAATCGGATGAAGGCATTTTTCTTGGTTATTCCACTAAAGGAAAAGCCTATCGCATTTTCAACAAACGTACTCGTACCATTGAGGAATCTATGCATGTTGACTTTGATGAGACTAATCCGTTTTGTATCAAGAAAGTGGTAGATGTTGTTGAAGATACTCCACTAGATCAACCCTTAGAATCTCCTATTCAAGAAGTCAAATCTCATGAAGAATCTCTTAAGGAAAATGATCAAGTGTTAAATGAAGCTAGTACGGATTTACCAAGGTGTTGGAAACATATCAAAGATCACCCAAGTGACTTAATTCTAGGTGATCCAAAAGAAGGTGTTACCACTCGCTCCCGTATTATTGCTCTTTGTGCTCACCAAGCTTTCTTATCTCAAATTGAGCCCAAGAATATTAAAGAAGCTTTGTTAGATGATCATTGGATTAATGCTATGCATGAGGAATTAAATCAATTTGAGCGTAGCAAAGTTTGGACATTAATGGAGAAACCAATTGGCCCCACTATTATTGGCACTAAGTGGATATTTCGCAACAAGCTAGATGACACCGGCATCATTACTAGAAATAAAGCAAGGTTAGTTGCTCAAGGGTACAATCAAGAAGAAGGTATTGATTTCGATGAAACTTTTGCTCCCGTAGCTAGACTTGAATCTATTCGTATGCTACTTGCTTTTGCTTGCTATATGAATTTTAAACTTTACCAAATGGATGTCAAAAGTGCTTTTTTAAATGGTTTTATAGACGAGGAAGTTTTTGTTAAACAACCTCCGGGTTTTGAAGATCCAAAATTTCCAAATCATGTTTTTAAACTTTCAAAGGCTTTATATGGTTTAAAACAAGCTCCTCGTGCTTGGTATGAACGATTAAGCAAATTTTTATTAGATGATGGTTTTAAAAGAGGAAAAATTGACTCCACTTTATTTATAAAAAGGTCTTCAAAAGATATCCTTCTTGTTCAAATTTATGTGGATGATATTATATTTGGTGCTACTAATGAAAATCTTTGTGAGAATTTTTCTAAAAGCATGCATAAGGAATTTGAGATGAGCATGATGGGAGAATTAAATTACTTTCTTGGACTTCAAATCAAGCAAATGAAAGATGGTATCTTTGTCAATCAAGCCAAATACACAAGAGAATTGATCAAAAAAATTGGCCTTGAAGATGCAAAGGAAATTGGAACTCCAATGAGCACATCCACAAAATTAGACAAAGATGAAGATGGTAAGAATGTTGATGAGAAACTATATCGAGGTATGATTGGTAGCTTACTTTATCTAACCGCTTCTAGACCCGATATTATGTTCCCCGTGTGTCTTTGTGCTAGATTTCAATCTTCTCCCAAAGAAACCCATCTTAGTGCCGTTAAGCGTATTTTTAGGTATTTGAAAGGAACCCTTAGTCTAGGACTTTGGTACCCAAGATTTACCTCCTTTGAACTAATAGGTTATTCGGATGCCGATTATGCCGGTTGTAGACTTGATAGGAAGAGTACTAGTGGTAGTTGCCAATTCTTAGGTCAATCCCTTGTTTCTTGGTCTAGTAGAAAACAAAATAGTGTTGCTTTATCCACGGCCGAAGCCGAATATGTTGCGGCCGGAAATTGTGTGACTCAAGTTCTTTGGATGAAACAAACCTTACTAGATTTTGGCCTAGAGTATGATCGTGTTCCCATTCGTTGTGATAACACTAGTGCTATAAATCTTACCAAAAATCCCATTCAACACTCTAGAACAAAACACATAGAAATCCGCCATCATTTTATCCGTGATCACACTCAAAAAGGGGACATTGTTCTTGAATTTGTCACTTCGGAAAATCAACTAGCCGATATCTTTACGAAACCTCTACCCCAAGATCTTTTTGAGAAAATTCGTTGTGAGATTGGCATGCAAATTCTCTAACCCTTCTTTCATGTCATGTTTTTGTTTAGAGCTTTTTGTGTATATAATCTTGTTGCTAATCTTTTCTTGATGTTATAGGTTCCTTGAAGCTTCTAATTGTTATCCATTTATTCCTTTAGTCCTTGTTTTTACTCAAAATGTGTTTTGACCCCTTAAAATTTTCAAAATTGTATCATTTGTTCTTTTTGTTGTTGACAAAGGGGGAGAAATTTTAGTTGAACTTTTTAAAATGCATTTTGTGAGGGGGAGTTTTTATAAAAACTCTAGTGATTAGGTTGAGGGGGAGTTTTTGATCAAAACTAAATCTTAGGCATCTTCAAAAGTTTATGATTTGTCAAACATCAAAAAGGGGGAGATTGTTAGCCTCACCTTGTTTTTATTCCCGTTTTAATATTCGACAAATCATCTCTTACACTAAAATTCATTTTGGTATCACTTAAGTTGTTTTCCAAAACCCCTCATTAGATTAGTTGTGTTTACTTCATTATTACTTAGCTTGAAAATCAAACAGCAGCCCCGCGGTACACCGGACGAGTGTCGCGGTACACCGTAGGTCACGGACCAGAAGCACGGTGCACTAGATGGTCCGACCAGTAAGCTCAGAAATCTGCACGGTACACCGGACCTTTGTCACGGTACACCGGACCACTACACGGAGCAGGGATGCGGTACACTACATAGTCCGACCAGTAAGCTCAAAAGTTAGTCGAACAGTCACGCGGTGCACCGGACCATATCCGCGGTACACCGCACGAGAGGGTTTCAGCCCTATTACTAGAGGACAAAGCTTATATCCGTTAGAGATAAAATAGATCCGTTGGAGAGAAGCCTTATGACCGTTGGATCATCATTTCAGCTATAAAATGGAGTTCATTCAAGACACAACTCAAGCCTTCCATCTACCAATCTTAAGAGCAATTAATTCTATCATTCAAGGAGGTTTCAAAGGAGCATTCAAGTCATATTTATTGTGAAGCTAATTAGTTCTATCTACTCATTTAGGAGTTTAGTCACAAAGCTTTTATAAGCACCCCTAAACACTTTTTCCCTTTCCTCTTAGTTCTTGTAATAGATTAAGAGAGTAGTGTGAGCATAGGTTTATGCTTGGTTCCTTGTGTTGGTGATAACACAAGTGTATTTCCTTCAAAGGGTTTTTGAAGTGGTTGTAAGGGTTTGTATCTCACCCGGTTAAGAGTTACGAAGATTAGTGAGAATCTTGCAAATCCTAAGGAGGCTTCCTTAGGTAGTGGATGTAGGGAAACCGAACCACTATACATCGTTGTGTATCGTATTCTATCTCTACACTCTTTATATTTCCGCACTCTATATGCTTGATAAAATGCCTACTTGAATAGTTTGATATTATTGTCTATTAGGATTATCTAGTTTTATACTATTTAGTTTGCTAATACAATAGGATTCAAATTAGCTTTTAATTTTATTTACTTGAAATAAAATTAGCCGATTAATTTCTATTGTCCTATTCAACCCCCCTTCTAGGACGCATATAGTATATCAGAAGAAGAAGAAGAAGAAGAAGAAGAAGAAGAAGAAGAAGAAGAAGAAGAAGAAGAAGAAGAAGAAGAAGAAGAAGAACGACGTTTATTTCATCCTTAGTATTTTGATGTGTTTGATCGACATGTGTATATGTTGGCTTTATTGTTTATCATTTTTTACTTTATTTTATATTTTTGTTGACTTTTTATAAGATGTTGACTTTTGGTATTATTGATATTGTCTTTATTTTAGTAATTCAATATTAGTTGTTTTTATTTATTTTATTCATTATTGTTATTATTTTTAAAAAAATTAAATTCAAAACCCAAAAAAAATATTTATTTTTTTACAAAAAAGTACATTATCGACTAATTAGTAGTTGCAAAAGATAGAATAAAAGTAGTCGGTAAGATATCGGTCATTAGCGACTAAACATAGTCCTCAAAGAAACCAACAATATATCGACTACAATTGTAGTTGCTATTAATAATAATTCACGACTATAAAAAATCGTCGCTAGACATTTATCAATTGCGTCGACTATAGTCATCGTTATTAGCAGTTGTGCTTTTGCGAAGATCGCTAATGACATCTCTAACCACGAAATACTAGCGACCAGATAGTGGCAACGCCATGTAGTCGATAATGATCAAAATTATCTTTTGCGACTAATTTTTCTACCAATAACAACGACAAATGTTATTGCTAGTTATGACGCACACAACAATGATGATTGTTTATTAATTTATGTTTTGTTCAAAGCTATCAAACATGTACAAAAATAAGATTTATATGTGATGATTTAACGGTTTTATCATCAATTCAACATATGGATTTTTTTTTTAAACAGATGAACTTTTTATTTGATTAAAATCAGGTCTAAATTTTTACATTACTACACTGTGATTATCTTGGCTTTTGAATCAATTAAAAAACCATGAAACTCAATCTCGATTCATTATTGATTATTAAATTACTCAAGAATTAATCATTTTTGGTGCGAGTCAGTTTCATACGTAAACTTTAAATATATGTAAAGATCGTTTTGGACTGCAAGAGTGTGAGTTTTGAGTAAATTGCATAATTAATTTGTATGTGGCATAGTCTCATTGTATGTGTGGAATCGTGAATGACAATTTTTTTCTATTGTTTATACGGTTTCAACATCATATTATTTAAAAGATAGAAAATAGAGGATATATCGAAGAAAGACATGTGATTCTGATTGCTACTTTACAGGTTTTAAACAACAATCGGAATGTGAGAAACGAAAGAGAAAAAAAATATTAGTACATCCTGAATTTCAAAAGGGAGTTTTAGATAAATTTTTACTTGTAAAATTATAAATTCAAGTTATAAATTGTTCAAACTGAAAATTTTACTAACATTGAAAACATAATCTCAGTAAAATGAAAACAACATAAATTTAAATACATATATTTATTATAGAATAATATTTTTAATATCAATTATTAAGAAAGAAGTTTTTCAAAATTAAAATTTATAAAAAATATATTTACAATTAATTATGTCACAGGCAAGTGAGATGGAGCTCTTTTATTAATTACAAAAAATGTTAGAAAAATTAGAATATAAAAAGTTAATTAGTATATATTTGCAATAAGAAAAACTAGAAAATGGACAAAAAAAAGTTATATAAAAGAGGCTTCAATAATAATTTTAAGAGTAATGATATATGTCACCCCTTTTCATGTCACCCTTTTATCACCTTTCTATACATATGTTTTGATTTCCTTGAATAGAAGATAGAAAAAAATTAAATAGGATAGAGAAATCAATTCATTGGTACATGTAGGCATACACGTAGGAGGTGATAAAATGGTGGTACAAAAAGGGTGACAAATATCATTACTCCAATTTCGCTTATCACCTCCAAAAAAGCAAAGGACGACCCTGATTGGTTGAGTATAAAACTAGTAGAAAGGTGTCCACTATGTACTCGTCAAAGATGCGCCATGAAAGCAAACTTAATTCCTACCTTAAAAAGAACGCTAAAAATGCGATCCATGTGTATCATTGCATGACTTTTAGCAGATTGGTCTAATTTAATAAACACTATTTTTTTCATGATACATACTATGTGAAGAGGATCTAAGAAAGGCTTTTTCAGTTTCGTCGCAATGGTACTATGGCAATAAGGCAAGCCATTACTGACAGATATCAAAGAAAGATAAAAAAAAACATTATTGATAGTTTAAAAATCAAAAGTTGGAGCAATTTAAGTTACTCCTCATTGACTCATTAACTACGTAGAAATAGAAAAAAGTGAATAACTTTATGTGTTAAAAGGGGTATTCACTTTCTGGCATTATATTAGAATTTCAAGGAGTATTCCACTTCATTCTTTTGATGGAAAATCCATGTTAAGACGTGTATGACCAAGGTTGAAAATCCATTTTCTCTCTCTAAAACTCACGCTCTCTCCTCTCTCTTATCAAGGGTACGATTTCTCCGTCGAAGTCATCAAATCTGCTCGTGATTATCATCGCTTTGGTGTGGTGATTTCGTGAGTGGTTCTTGTTTTTCTTGCTTCACGCTTCTCTCTCCTCATCTTGGAATGGGGGTTTCGTCAGACGGTTTTTTAGGGTTACAAAAGGACTTTACCTTTTCGGATTTGGGGAAGAACAAACCTAATTCAACAATCAGGAAGGCTAATAAAGTAGTAGAAAGATGCAGACAAAAATGGGGAAGTGGATTTAATGATGAGGATGGTCAAGAGGTGACGATGGCGTCGCTTGAACTTCTCAATCTATTGTGTGCTGCAGACCAAATTTCTCCTTTCATCGAGGTAACAAAGCTATTAAATATTGTTGGTTATGATTTCGGTTCTCCTTTTGTGCAGAAATCAAAAACAAAAAGAAATAGATTTGGGTGGAGGAGGCGAAGAGACGAACTAGAATGGGGTTACTTAGCACGCGGGTACAAACATATCAAAGGATGCCAAGACACCTCGATTTCTCCAAGATTAACCATTGAGCCAGGTAGTAATTATTACTTTCTCATAATTAAAGAGTGTAACAGGAAGAAAATCACCACTTACCGAAGTCTTGGAAAGGATTACTCAACCTACCGTAGAGTAATTAAGACACCCTATGAAGAGGGTAAAGGTTGGCACCTATATATACCCAAAGAGGATAGTGAAGCTGTTTCATTACCATCTTCTCAACTCTGCTCTCTTACTAGCTTCTTTCCAGATAACACCCTCACCTTTCAAGCTTTTTTTTTCACACTTACCGGCTCCTTTTGTTTTCTAATCACTGTGCTTTCTAGTATATTAGTTTCTATTAACTGTTCAGGTGCTACCATGGCGTCAAGAGATCACCATGCCTTACCTATAATACCTCTCAACGATCACAAAGCACGTAAATTGGGAGTTATTAACATTGGTTCTAAGGCGAGACTTTCTGCTAGCATGAAGGAAGAGAAAGCTATTCTCATCAAGGCCATTGGAGACTCTGCCATCTACGCTGTGCAACTCAGGAAGCTAATAGAGGACAGATGGGGAATACAAGGGCACTACAGGTTAACCGATGTCAAGAATAATATGTTCAAGCTGGAGATTTTCAACGAAAAAGAGTTCAAAAGAGTTTGGGAGATGAGACCTGGACTATATCAGAAGCTTCACTTAAGCATGACCATGTGGCCTCTTGTTGTTGATTTTAATGATTTGGCGGCAGATTATTCATCAATCTGGGTCCAAGTTAGAGGTTTGGCCTTTAAGCAAAACAATCTAGACACTATTAAAGCTCTCGAGGTATGCTTTATCAGAATAGAAGCTGTGGATCTTCCCAACAATCAAAACTGTGATGTGAAGATATTAAGGTTTAGAGCTAGAATCAACACCAAATATCCTCTACCCCCTGGAGCCTACCTTTACCAAGAGGAAGGCCCAGCTTGGGTAGTGTTCCAGTACGAAAATACGGGATTACTCTGTTTCAGGTGTGGAAGGATAGGACATCAATACGGAGATTGCCCTAATAAAAGTGTTAAACAGGTGGAGGACATTGATGAGCGCAGGAAAGTCTCATGGAGCATCGATAACGTAGCAAAATTCCCACCTTTCAATCCGATTTATGGTCTTCATATAAAAAATAATGGAGAATTTACTAACTACTTTTATAGTGATAAATATATTAAAGATGCAGGTCCAAGCAACAGAACTAACAATCCAATCAAGGGTATCCAGCTCCGAGATGATGATGAGGATGTTCTGAGCAAATTTAACTACACTAAGAAGAATGGAGATGGAAAAACGAGCAAGAATCATCACGAAGATGAAGATAAGGACACAGAGGAACGAGAATGGGAGAGTTGGAATAAGCAAATTCATGACCTACGCAATGAATTACATGAATCTTCTTTAAAAATGGAAGCATTCAAAAGAACTCATGGAATAACAGATGAGAGTGAGGAAGGGAATGAAGGAAGCATTCGAGCTGCGCTTATGGCATTTGAAGAACAAATGAAGAAGATCAAAGGGAAATACGTGGCAACTTCCAACAATACTTCTAATCAGTACATGGAGACTTCATCAAATTCTCAACAAGCTATAAAAAGAAGGAGGGAAGCGAGAGGAATTAGAATTGAATCTGGAAGTGGTGAAGTTAACTCAAAAATGGCTGGTAATTTCAAAAAATTAAGGGTAGTGGATCCAATTGAAGATTTTGTTAATAAAAATCAATTCAGTATCCTAGAGGATGAAAAAGAAGAAGCGGAAAGGAACTTTATAGTTAAAGAGAAGGGGAAGGAATCGAAGAAGGTTACAGAAGAAGTGGATGAAGAGAACTCGCAGTATGAACCTGAGGAAGAGGATGAGGGGAACTTCGAAAGTAGCGAAAATTACTTTGAGAAGGACTACGAAGGTGGAGGAGAGGACCACGATATGAATTTCCAGTATGCTGATGCTTTTGAGGATGAAGAGGAGGTTTTTGAAAAAAAGAACGGAGGCGGCAACTCCAAAAAAGCCGCAAAGATTAAGTGACGACTTTATTTTGGAATGTTCAGGGTTTACGAGCGCCCTTAACATTAACAAAAGCTAGCTCGTTGGTGGCTCAATACAGACCTGGTGTGGTGGCGTTTTGTGAGACGATGCTGAGAGAAGTGGACTCTCAAGATGTTTTGGCTCGGTTTGGTTTTGATAACTCGTTTTTTGTGGAACCCACTGGAAAGGCTTTTCATTCAGGAGGGTTCCTGGTTTTGTGGCACTCTTACGTGCACCTTAATATTGTCTTTAGTTGTAACTCCTTTATTATTGCTCGTATTAATGAACTTTCTTTTAGTTATTATATGGTGTTTATTCATGCTCCTAATGACTTTAAACAAAGATTAGAAACTTGGAAAGAGATAACAAAATGGGGCGAAAGTTTCAATGAACCATGGACTATTATTGGAGATTTCAATGAAATTCTCAATATTACAGAAAAAAATAGCAAGAATAGGGCCAATATGGATCATATTAACTCTTTCATTGATTTTACTTGTTGTAATTCTCTTGCGGAAATTAACTCTAATGGGTGTTTCTTTACTTGGTCTAACATGATGGCAGGTTCAAAGAATGTGAAGACAAGAATTGATAGGGGTCTGGCTACTTATGAATGGATGGAACGCTTCCCAAGATCACTTATACACATACCACCAGCGATAGGGTCGGACCACTCTCCTTTAATCCTTCTTTTCGATTTTAATAAAATAATAAAGGAAAAACAATTTAAATTTGAAACGAGATGGCTAGATGATGAGAATTGCAAAAAAATTATTGAAGAAAGTTGGCCTATCCCTAATAATAATAGCCCTATACCAAAATTCATTAAAAAAAGGGAATTCACAAAAAAAGAACTTAGCTCTTGGAGTAGGAAACACTTTAAAAACCACGAAATTACTATTAAAAAACTTCAAGATAAACTGATAAAGCTTAATAATACTATAGACAAAGATACAACTGACGAGGAAATTATTATCAAAGAAAAAATAAAAACAGAGTACGAGAAAGAAGAGAAATACTGGTGTGATAGAGCGAGACTTAATTGGCTCACGTATGGTGACAAGAATACTAAATACTTCCATTTGGCTACTATTAAAAGAAGGAAACTAAACAGAATAAATAGAATTATAAACTTAGAAGGTGATTGGACAGATGACCCTGAGAATATCAAAGAAAACTTCCAAGAATTTTATAAAAGTCTCTTTAAAGAAAAAGGGTGCGAGGAAGAAACAATGAATAAAGCAGTTGAGTATATATCACCTCGAATTACCGAGGATATGAATAAAGAGTTAATAAAAAAACCAGATATTGAAGAAATAGAGAGAGCTGTTAAGGAACTGTCGGCAGCAAAAGCACCAGGACCGGATGGCTTAAACGGTAAGTTTTATAAAGAATTTTGGGAAATTATTAAGAACGATGTGATACAGGTTGTTATGGACTTCTTTGAAAACAATCGATCTGTGGAAACTATAAACGATACGCTTATCACACTAATCCCAAAAGGGAATATACAAGAGAATCTAGGAGACTTCAGACCCATATCCTGTGTCAATTTTATTTACAAAATCATCACAAAGATTCTATCCAACCGACTAAGGGAGATTATGGACAAAATTATCTCACCCACACAATCAGCATTCATCAAAGGTAGGGCCATACAGGACAACATACTCATTGCCCAGGAAATCTCTTTTTTTATGAGCAGGAAGAGAAAAGATAAGAAAAATTTGGCAGCAATCAAAATAGATATGGCTAAAGCTTATGATCAGGTAAGATGGCTTTTCCTTTTTAAGGTTTTGAGTAAATTAGGATTTTGTAGCAGATGGATCGATTGGATAAGGAATTGCATTACTTCAGTTTCTTTCTCTATAAACATCAACGGTGAAAGGCTAGAAAACTTTAAACCTGGAAGAGGACTCAGGCAAGGGGACCCTCTCTCCCCTTTCCTTTTTTCTATTATGACTGAATCTCTTATCAGCATTGTGGACCATTTTGTCGACAATAAACTCTTTAATGGTATACGAATTAATAGAAACTGCCCTATTATTTCTCATCTTTTATTTGCAGATGACTCCCTTTTCTTCTTAGATTTAGATAATTCTAATATTGACTCTTTTAAAGAATGTCTTGATATATATTGTGAAGGATCTGGACAGGCTATTAACTTTAATAAATCGGCTATCAGTTTTAGTAAGGAATCAACAGAAGAAATCAAAATTTCAGTTGTGGAAAAAATGGGCATTAAAGAAACGAATGACTTGGGACATTATTTGGGTATCCCACTATGCCATAAAAGATCAAAGGTAGACTCTCTCGAGTGGATTGCTAATAAAGTGTTTAAAAATACAGAAGGTTGGAAAGCTAAACTCCTATCAGAAGGAGGCAAAGAAGTGCTCATCAAAGCAATCCTTCAAGCTATTCCAAATTATTATATGTCCATTTTTTCTTTTCCTATTAATTTCTGTAACAAACTTATCTCAGCTATTTCCAATTTTTGGTGGAATTCAGGTGAGAGAAACAAGATTCATTGGGTGGCTTGGGAAAAAATAACGGTAAATAAAATCATAGGGGGACTCGGCTTTAAAGATTTCAAAAAAATGAACACAGTTCTTCTAGCCGCTCAAGCTTGGAGAATCATGCATAATCCAAATAACCTAGCAGCTAGACTCCTCAAAGGTATTTACTTTAATAAGTCTAGTTTTTTATCATGTAAAGTTAAACAAAGTAGAACCTGGAGTTGGGCAAGTTTAATGGAAGGTAGAGACTTTATTAAAAAATACGGTATCAAAAAAATAGGCGACGGGAAAGACACAGATATATGGAATGAAAGATGGTTAGATACAAAATGGAAATTAGAGAAACCAAAAGGATCGAACATTACAAAAGTTAATGAACTCATGAAGGAAGGAGGTGAGGAATGGAACCTCGAAACCTTAGATAACCTTTTCCACGAACCTATAATAAATTTGATAAAGAAAACAAAGATCAAAGAAGGTGATACTAAAGACAAATTCATATGGCCTTATTCAAAAAATGGTAATTACGATACAAAAACAGGTTATAAACTAATTATGGAGGAATACAACAACAACAAGGCAACTACTACCAAAACAAGGGTTATGAAAGAAACAAAAATTTGGAAAAAAATATGGAAATCGAATATACCAAAAAAAATTAGATTATTTATGTGGAGAGTAGTTAATAATGCTTTGCCCACTAGAGTTAATCTCTCCAAAAGGAAATGTGCAGATGGTAAAAACTGTCTATGGTGCAACCAAGATAAAGAAGATGTGGAACACCTACTCCTTCAATGCAATATGTGCAAAGATATATGGGCAGGATCGTTTTTACAAATCAAAATTCTAGATAGAATGGATGATAATATAGAAGACTGGTTTCTAAAAACGGTAAAGTCTTTCAAAAAAGGAGGGTGGGACGAGAAAGTAGTTCGAGACTTTATAATGATCAATCTCTGGAACATATGGAAAGCGAAAATGAAAGGCCTTCACGAGGGAACGGCAGCGAATGGAACAGTAATAAACAAGACATCGACAAAACTCATGCAGGAAATTCATGGCATCAACTGGGTTAAAGAAGGATATAAGGGATTCAATAACTTAATAGATCAAAATGAAACAAGAAACACGGATTACGAGGACGAAATCAACATATATTGCGATGCTTCTTTTTCGAACAAGTGGGAACCAACAGGAATTGCAATTGTATGGGAGCAAAGAGAGAACAATGAGATATCAAAAACAAGCAAAGCCATCGACTGCAATACAGTAGTAGAAGGAGAAGCAACAGCGGTTTTGGAAGCTACAAAGATAGCGAGAAGATACCACGAGAAAAGAGTTACCATCCACTCAGATAACCTTGAAGTGATTCAAGGTATAAAGCAGGTGTCAGCAGCTCGTTGGAACATCCAACCCATTCTTCGAAAAATTATTGGCACAACTGAGGAGCTCCGGCAGATTACTTTCAAACACATTAACAGGAAGCTCAACAGGAATGCGGATAAATTAGCGAAGGAAGCTAGACACGCAGCAACTTTTGTCAATCGGAATACGCTTAGTATTTCCGATCTCTCAGCGGCATTTAGTAGACTAGGAATAGGGTAATTTTGTTGTTTTTTTTGTTAGGGTGCTTTTGCACCCTCTCGATGTCCAAAAAAAAAAAAAAAAGACGTGTATGACCGAGATGTTTTTTTTTTAAGTTAAAAAAGTTTGTATTAAAAATAATTAATCAAGAAGGAAAATTCCGCTCTAATTGAAACAAGAAAACCAAAGTCATTACAATTAAACAAATAAAAGACAAAAGATGAATAACAAATACCAATTAAAGAGGGGAAATAAATATAAAACACTTTCGCAATCTAAACAGACAACAGTAGTCTTGTAAGATGTTCTTTTAATCCCATGAAACATGATTTGTGTGTGAGATTTAGCTATACTTTTAAAGTCTTCAAGGATAGACATACTTTTCGAAAAGCAGTACGTACGTAGAGACTGTATAGCAGACTAGCTGCGGCATCAGATTCAATACTAGTGTATTGTGAAGTAAATTCTAAAACGAAACTTTAACACCACGAATTGTCTTAACTTCTACTTCATAACTGGAGGAGATGAGGCTATGCCTAGCAAGACCAGAAATAACTTCACCCTTTCAAATTCTTACAACCGTGGTGGCTACTGCTTTTCCTAAATAAAAGATTGCGAAAATAATGATTGAAGTGTAATTTTATGGGGAAGACCAAGTAGAAAATGGGATGACTGAAGAGGCAGCATCCTTAACAAGGATAAAGGAAGAATCATATGGGCAATTCTCAAACGCTCCAACCGTTTTCCAAAACATCAAAGCCTCCATGCACTGCCCCAATAAACCACAACCAAAGCCCAAAACAACAAGTTTCCTAAAACCAAAGCACCTACCAACCTTGTAAACTAGTTGGCCCCAAACAAACCCAAAAAGAAAAAAGGCCACTTTGCCAAAAAAGTTGGGCTTCTCATCTTTCCCAAAACTAGATTTCACAACGCCAAGCAGATCGGAGAAGGGACCAAAGTAGGATAAAAGGGCGGCGATGGTGAAACAAGTAGATGGAAGAGCCGCCACTGCCATCCACTTCGCATGGAACCTTACATCCCCAACGAAGGATAAATTTGGAAATCAGTGACGGTAGAAAACAATTTCTTTATGGGATTAAAGGGACATATCAGCCAATTGCATAAATGAAGGAGACGTTTTTAGGAACCAGCAACTATGGAAAGAGATCAAAGGCCATCAAGGAAGGATGAGTGTAGATTTTAAGCCGATTGGAGAAAAAATGGTTGTCAGTTCATCAATTAGGAAGCTATATGTCTGGGAGGGTTGAGGGATGACTGGGACATGATACTTAGGATAACACACAGGAGAAACACAAGGAGAAATTTTAAGGAAAATGAAGAAGGAAAAGAAATGTGTGGAGGTTTTCATCACCGATAGGAACATCAGTAATGGTGGTCGTGAAAGGTTTAGGACACTAGGGTTTGAGCTTGACAAAGGAGAGAGAGAGAGAGAGAGAGAGAGAGAGAGAGAGAGAGAGAGAGAGAGAGAGAGAGAGAGAGAGAGAGTAGCGTTTTATGGGCCAAATCCACTCTAAATGGATCAAGTTGACTCAATTAATTACAACGATGTAATTCAAATGTAAGAACTATAGAAAATGTAATTTTGTGTAATTTTATTACTATAATATATATAAAATAATATTATATATTTTAGATAATTGTTCTATAATATTTACATTTAATATAATTCGATATGACTCTAGGATTATACACTAATAAGAAAGTTTAAATCATAGATTATTATCATGTGTTGTCTTGACTCGTGTTGTAAGTGATTAGGTTTGAATTTCCTTAATATACCCCTTCAAGACTTGGTTTGAAAAGCTCGAGCTCATACTTCACCCCTAGAAGAACTTGGACGACTATTTTGAAATCTCAACTACCCACAAAAATCAAAAAACACTATCTAGCGTCTTTGCAAGAATGTTTTGTCTACATAGGCTAATAATTACATACGTAAGCATGCAACAAACTCAATATCTAAAATCCGCAATATTGAGATGAAAACTATTGATCTTGGGTGAGGCTGGCTTGGTACATTTCCACAATGAATTTTATGACCCGTATAATGTCTACCTCCAGTTTGATATCTGGTTTAATGCGCTCCTTAAGCTATTATTTCTGGTCAATGCAGTTGGAAGATATATAGTTGAACTAGCTACTACTATAGCTTGGCAAGCTTGGAAAAGTAGAATCCATTACCAGTTTAATGGGATCTCGCACGTGATCCCTAAAGCTTGTAGATTATATGAGAGTATAAAGAGGCATCTTTTCTTAATTTAGAAAAAAAGAAATAACTTACGCTTGCATTATCGTTTATTTACTTCGGGCTATGATACTAATTAATTGATTAACTACAACTACTAGATGTAAAACAAAAAAGTGGATAAATCTCTCCTTCTAATATGATGAAAATCACATGCTATATTGCTTATAATATTGTTACTAATAATGCAAGACTGTTTCGATTATCAGGGATGAACATAAACTTTTATAAATAAAATTGTTTTAAGCTTTATGAACGAGTCTCCCACGGAAGCAAAAGTCATAGGCATTAGAAATGTTGTTCTCTTATCCAAAATCTACCTTACAAAGGGTTTTATTATGGAGAACGATTGTGAGATTCTAATGAAACGACTCCAAAGCAAAACTAGTTGTTTGGTTAGGAAATTGTTCAATATCTATCGAATATTGTCTTTGTTATTGGTAATTGTGATATTAATTTATCCTGCATATCGAGGAAGCTTAATTATTTTATCGATTGACTTGTTAAATATTAGTTGTGTAGATTGTTGTTTAGTGATTGAGTGCATGAGTGGTATATCTAACTTTCTAATTAGTTTATTTATTCTTATTTGATCGTAGACCAATCCACGGGCCCGTTTATAATTTACTTATCTCAGCGTTAAATTCATATATTGAATAAAATTAGGACATATATAAAATTATTAGAACTGTTTTAAAGGGTTTTAGGATCTAAAAACATTTTAACTTTAAAAAATAAAAATAGAAAAGGTACCATGATAATTTTTGGAAGTAAGAGTCCTTTGTATTGTTTTTAATATAATTACTATCTCGAACGATAAAGAAATCATTTGAATTGATGAACATGCAAACATTATCATGTAGCATTTCATATTTAAACTTGAAAACTACCTTTTTCTTAAAGAGAGCCTAGAATGAGAAAGTTGGAGAAGAATTTCCTCAAACCCCTTTTTCTTTTCAAAAGTAACAAGCGACAAATTCCCTACTTATGCATTAAGGTTTGATTTGAAGTCATTAAGAGACAATTATATTTTAGAGGAATAATTTTTAATGGCTCTTAAGTTTTTATACTATTTTGTAAAATATGATAATAAAGAGATATAAATAGTTGTCACACTGAAAATGTTTTAAAAACTTGGTGAGAGACTGTAAGTAATATTTCTTAGACGAGTCTTTGACTGTAGTTGAATAAAGAAAACGAGTAAATTCTTCTTAATTAGCCTTAAATTTTTACAAACTTTACGACAAGAACTAACGAGAGTTTAAATACGAAATATTAGATATTTTTTTGTTTATTTTTGTAAATTTAGGTACTTATTCGTTAAAATTTGAAATAATATGTATCGGAGAAATTTTTCCAAATATAAACTATTAAAAAATTGAAGAAAAATCTTAGAAAAATAAACATGATAATAAAGAAAAATTATACAACCTAAAAGTTATGTACAACATGTTAATAAAGAGGTGTCGATAATACTCCATAAATATAAAAAGCTATATTTATGATGATTTTCGAAGATAAGAATGTTGGTATACTATTAAAATCAAAGTGGAAAGTTATTCCTTTGCAGGAAATCGCATCAGAAAACATTTAAAGTAGTGCTAGCTCTCTTTTGATAATTTTCTTAGTGATCAAGTCATTGCTTTATTTTGTAATTTGTTCTCTTCCGGAGTATATTATTCATACAAAAGTAATTGCTTTTCCTTCTAAAGTGGAAAAGTTGCTCCCGCTTTACACAACTCCAAGCAATTCTTGTGTATCTTTAGTTGCATTACGTTACAATTATTTGTGAGTATCATGCACAGCCATTGGCTCTCCTAGTACATTGAAAGTGCTCCAACTGTTGATGATAAAAAATATTAATTATGAAAAGATAACAGTGAGATTTTAATTATAACGTATTTGAGGTTTTATTTAGCAATTAAATAGATATTATTTTAAATTTTGGAATTAGATAGTGATTGTATAATGTACTGTGTATAATTTTTTTTATCTACTTTAATGAAATTGTTTACTGAATCAAAAATAGAAATAAAAATAACTATAATATAATATAATAAATCAGTATTCTAAATGTTTAAGTTCTAAAAAATATACACATAGTCTAATATTTTTAAAGGAACGACAACTTTGTATCAAAGTGAAGTGTGAGACACAGGGCCGGTCTTGACATTTCGGGGGCCTAAGGCAAACTTTAAAAATGGGCCCCTACAAAATTACAAGTTATATAAAATAAAATAAAAAATTCAAAATATAATAAAAAAATAATCAAATAAATTTTAGGGTCAATGACCCAAAAAATCAAAATAATATTATACTTGCTCCAAAGAATCATCCATTAACTTACTATTATAAGATTACATGTTTACCCGTCAAGGACGATTCCCGTCAAGGACGATTCCCGTCAAGGACGATTCCCATCAAGGACGATTCCCGTCAAGGACGATTCCCGTCAAGGACGATTCCCATCAAGGACAAAATTTAGTTAATGATGTTATTGGGAAGAAATTTTGTCATTGATGTTATTGGGCTGAAAATAATATTATTTTGATTTTTTGGGTCATTTTCCCTAAATTTTAAAGGATAAAAATATCTAAGTCTTTTTTAAATTAACAAGTAATATTAAAAAAAATTAAAAAAGGTAACTTAATTAAATATTTTTGTAACTAAAAATATAATCTAATATTTTTATTTCAGGTGGACTAAAACTATGTCTTTGTAATAAAAAAAAAATTATGCAAGCCTAAAATTATATGAATTGAAAAAAAAAAACCCAAACCTATGAGTAGAATTGGGCTTTTTTAATAAAAAAAATTATACTTCAAAAGAAGCCCTAAAATTATATGAGTTGAGGAGGGGCCAAGGCCATGGCCTCCTTGGCCTCTTCCAGGCCCTGGTGAGACAGAAGCTAATTGCATTGATACACTTGTGCATTTTCACTTGGCAAACATTTTATACTTGGATAATTTCTTTTCGCAATTATTTGAGTCACTTGTAAAGTTTCTTATCTTGTATTTTCATTTGGTAAACATTTTACTTTTGGACATTTTTCTTTAGAAATTGGTTGAGCTGCTTGTAAGATTTCTTATCTCATAGTAATAGCGAGCACATGCCCCTTCCTAAAAGATTCTTGTATAACGTTATTTTTTATTATGTTTGTCCTTTCAAATTTGCCAAAATTATAACTTAATGTTTATTTAAGAATTGTTATAATTTTTGTTTGATACTCCCTCCGTCCCAAAAATAATGTCCACTTAGCATTTTCACACAGATTAAGAAATATCATTATTGAACCCTACATGTACAAAAATACCCCTAATAAATGTCATAATGCACATCTATTTCTATGCCTAGGAAAATGCAATCAAGTATAATATAATAATTCAAATAATTATAAATTAAAAGAAAAGTAGGGGGTAATAAGGGAAAAAAGTAGAAAAAGTTGTCTTGAAATGGTAAGTGGACATTATTTTTGGGACACCACATTTAGTAATGTAGACATTATTTTTGGGACGGAGGGAGTATTATGTAAATTATTATATGTTATTGTATCTTTTTAACATTTTCAATTATTTATTTTATTTATAGATGGTAGACGTGATGCTTCGGAGGTCACGATATGGATGTGCCTGGGGATAGTGATTGGCGTGACTCCCTTCGTCAACCCAACAATTTGATTACAGGGTATGATACCACAGTTATAAACAACACATTATTTGTTATCGTATTTAATTGATATCATATTAAACAAGTAAAGTGAAAAGAAAATTGAGGGGCAAGCCGACCCTACAATCAGCCTATAAGGCGATGACTAAGGTTGGGGTCTCCTACCTGTGGATTTATGTGTCCTAGATATGACGTTGAATATGTCCAAAAAAAAAAGATATGACGTTGAATCCCACCACTTATGGTAAGCATGTTGTTAGGTTCATCGGATTAAGGGTTAGAGAGGGTCCCACTATACTATAGGTCTTGGGACAATGTCCAACCTGAAATGGTGTAGCAGGCTCGCGATGAATTACTAGTATTAAATGTTGTCATATCTTTTATAAGAGATTTATAATTACTTTGTATTTATAAGTGTTGAAATTTAGATGCAGGATTTTTTCCGTATAGATGACTGGAGACAAATAGAGGAAATGAAATATTAGGCCGTCTAACAGAGCTTTGCGCCTCTTTATACAAAGACTACAAAAGTGTGTTCAAAAAATTAATATTGCCTAAAGGGCCTTAAGCCCGACGATATGCTAGACAATGATTGGGAGAGGTGAGGGGTGTATGGGGCGACGAAAATCTCTAAGTATGAGTTATGTTTGGTAAAAGATATAACTATTAGTATTATTTTATTTTGTGCGACATTTATTTATTTCATTTTTACAATAGTACATACACAAGTGGAAGCATATAAGGCAAACAGGGCAAAACAGGGACACCCAGTGGAGCTGGATCCAAGAATTACTCGCAATATTTTGATTTATAATTTTTTGTTACTGTGTCATGTGAATCCATTGACTATTTCATAAAACGGGACGAATGAGAAGGAACCACCGGTCGGAAACCAGTTGAGGGAGAGTTAAAGACAGAATCACTGCCTCCAGTGTATTTGTTCTTTAAGGGAGTCAGCTATGACAAAGTAGCTAAAGAGTGGAGGACCGACCGATATCGTCTTTCAGATATAAGTCGCGTCTAATGTATTTCAATTTATGATAACAAATATTAATTGTGAATAATAGATACGTGTTTATTTCATATATCAGGATGATTGACATATTAGATGTGCGGAAGAGCCACGTATGTGGGGTCACAATCTAGGCCGTCTACTAAATCTCCATCTTCCATCCCTACATTGTCGTAGAAGGATAAATGTGACAGTGGGATCGGTGCTGCTGGAAAATGATGACAAGGGATCCCGGAGTTGGGTGGTTGGTGTTGGCCCGATACTGAAAAGTAAGAGAAAATCTCTTGATACTCCTGTACGAGCTAATATTATAAAGAATTTTCAAGCCATGATGGACTACATGAATGAATATATGTTTTCCCGGGGCAGGCCGCCGTACATGCCTCAAGTCGTCCAGCCAACGAGCTCTATAGTTGTCAAGCATCCGAATTTAATATCGAGCAAATTAGTCAACATCCAAGGTGGTTTAATGAGGTTCCGAATTCAATGTTCATCTGATTTACGACCCCACCCAGTCTCGACAAACCCATATGTGTCCTACTCCAGTTCTACTCCTCCAGGTCGTAATCCTCCAAGTCGTGATCTTTGCAGCCTCGAATACGAATACCCTGGTGATAATTAGCATATGTTTCAAACTTCAATTCATATGTTTATTCACACATTTTATTTTTATTTATACTTTTGATTCATATGTATAGTTTGGTTGGATTTAATTTTCTATAATTAATTGTATTTTTATTATGTTTGATTTCTACTTTTCGGCTTGACAATAAATAAATGCTAATGAGTTTTTTCGGTAGTAAAATAATCAAAATAAGTTAAAAATTATATAATTTTAAAAAAACTCTTAGCGACAACATAATCGACGCTTACGAGTTCATATTGAAGATCTTAATACTGATAAAAACTTTCATCGTTAATAAATTCTCACTAACGACGCTTAATTTTGTAGCTAATGGAATCTTTGATAGGGCGGAATTTTCTTCGCTGTTGAGGATCTCATTAACGATTAATCATTTCATCGGTAAAGGATAAGTCAACTTGTCGTTGATGATATTTTCATTTCGTCGTGAAAGGTAAGCTTCCAATTGCGGTGAAAGATCTATTTTTGTCTTTAACTAATAAATGTCCTTAGCTGCAGTAACTTATCGTTACGAATCATTACTAACGATATTTCATCTTTAATGATGAGGTCATCATAAGCCACTAAATTATATATTTTAGCGAGGCTAATACTAACCACCGTTGTCGTGGGTAACACATGTCTCAAACTTTTTTTATAAGAGGGGAGAGGACATACGTATGTACATTAAGTCGAGCATAATTTTGAATATGTAATGTAATATGTATGCAAAAGAAAAAATACGTAATGTAATATATATGAGTATGAAGAATGATAAGAACATCTAAGAGAAATAGTGAGAAATAGTGAAGTGGAAAAGTACTCTGATATCAAACTATTTGGTATTAATCATTATATAGAACTCTAGAAATAAATAAACACCTATATAAATGACAAAATTAAATTAAAAGATGAAACAAATATAAAATCCTAAACTTTATAAACATTTAAAACTTCTATTCTACTACAATATTAATATTAAACAAAACTTGTTTATCCACATTTTCAAGAAATCCTGTTTCATCGTTCACCTGAGTTTCGTTACTAAAATAAAGATTCAAATCTAATGAAACTTTGCAAGCTTCTTTATAATTGGATCCATCCAATTTTTTCTGCCTTACGGAAGGTGAATAGGTTCTTGACCTAGAGTTTAGTATGATAATGGCATCACAAAGACTAATTTCTTCGCCCGGAAATTTAGTGATGTTCTCGTTTTTGTTTTGCCAGGTTTCCACTCCTTCACGTTGTAGTTCAAATGAAGAACTAGGACCGTCGAAGCTCAAGGGCACGGGACTAATTTTAGCAAACTTTCCTAATTTAATTACCCTTTTGATACCTTTTTTAAACAAATAATCTACTTGATCCACATCTTCAATGAAGAAAACCCGGTGAGGATTTATGGATACTTCTTGAGAAAATCTCTCTAAGTAATCTTCGCTTGAATCTACCCTTTTAGACGAAAAGTTGCTCGAAGAAATTGACACAAAATTTGAACAAGATCCAAAAACAAGTCTAGCTAATTCTCTTGCAATCTCTTCTTTAGCTTGTGCATCTTGACCTTGGAAGAATAGCCATGTCTCTTGTTTGAGATTATGATCTTCTCTTCTAAACATGCCTGATCTGCATTGCAATATAGTCCCTACAATCTCCGGGATAATCTCTTTTTGCCACGGGACTTTTTTCTCCAACGCGTTGCAGAGGATATTTAGGTTTAGAGTATTGAATTCCATGAATTTTGGAACATATTCTATCTCCATGGTCTCACTTGAAGAAGTAGAATGCTCGGGTATGTACATTCTCAAGCAGGAATTCGATGATGAAGGTGATGGTGTAGAAGGGAGAGTTAGGGGTCTTTCAAGCAATTTGGATTGCTTGTGGGCTGAATCGCAAATTGAATTCCATTTTTCCCGGAGTTCTTTGATTGTGGCACAACTCTAACATAACAAAACAAAAAATTAATATGACCCATAGGAAATTAACTCCGTATTTAGGAAAATTAAAAAAAGATTATAACCTGAGAATTGGATTCATCCTTAAGCCATGAAGGCAAGCTTGATAAGCTTCGTGCTTCATCTTCGAACTTTGATGAACAATCAGCACAGCAAGAGAGCTTCTTTTCCTCTTCTTTCTCATGAATTAACATTTGGGAGAATCCATTTTCATCTTTTCTATGTTTTCTTTCGCCAAGATTACTACTGATCATGACAGAATGCAAAATTCATGAGCTCAAGGCTAGTTATTAACAATAATCTAATTAGACAAATAAATATAAATTTTCTAAAACAAGACACAAATTAATGATAAGGGGTAAATGATCAAAAGTTGATCTAGGATTTTACTTCACTGAAGATTGAATGTGTGTGACACACCCCGTTAAATGTGTGTAACACGCCCCGTGTTTTCCAAAATTATTATATTAGAAAATCAAGAAATACCGATTACGAAATGGTTACACCTACTCTTAGGGAAAAAAAAGTCTTTAGCGTTACAAATTCATTTATCTTGAAATCAAACCTTGTAGAGTGGACTAATAATATGAAGAAAAAAAAACTATTCGCTATTGTAATCAAAATAAAACTAGCCATTATATTACCTTTGAGGGATGAGGCTTAATCCCAAGCTTCCTCTAGTCATTGTTATAGAATGCAAACCCCAAACACTTTCAAGTGAATGATGACCAATATTATTACTCTTGCATCTCTTGTAAGTCTCAAATGTTGCTATTCCCATAAGCCAAAAACCACCATTTTCTCCAACACCGTAAAGTAATCTCCCAAGCTCCATAATCATATGTTCTATTGGACAATAATACCTTTCTTCTCCATGATTGACCCGATAATTATCACTAATCCACTTAAGATCTCCTAAGTACAAAACAACCCCTTTGATCAATAAGCTCCCGATTAAGGTTGTTAGTTCTTTAATCTTTCTTTCAACTTCTTCTCTAGTTAAATTAGCAAAAGAAAAAAGTGGAAAGGTAATGAATTTCACTTCTTTCAAGGGCTCAAGAACATTTCCCTTTTGAACTTTATCTATCACATCTTTAACTATGCTTTCTATACTCGAAATATGCTCTCCTACTATGACTATACTCTTCTCTCTTCTATTCATCAAACTTTTTAAAACCCTAATAACGTCTTCATTTTCCGGAATTAGGGTGTTTTCAGCAAGAGAGGTGCTTTGTGAAGATAATTCTAAGGAAATGGATTTTTCCAAATTGTTTTTCACTTTAATACTCGAAAAGCCAGCTTCTCTCATGACTCTACTAACACTAGGATCATCTAAAATCGAAATTATCAATTGATCTAGCTCTATTTTAACGGCTAAAAGTGTTTGTTGTTGTTGATTTTCGATATTGCCACGCTTTTGATGAGCTTGAGCTCTTTTAAAAGCAGCAACAAGAGCGTGCGAGATCGAAGGGTGTTGAGACATGGGAGTAGTGGAAGTTGCAGCTGGGAGACGATTAAGAGCAACACTGAAACAAAGCTCTAAAGCTCTACACTGAAGAGGATGTGAGTGCAATTTCATGCATGCTTGACGAAGTAAACCAGTAGAAGCAGCAAGCATGGTGTTGGCAACATGAAGTGGGGTTACTTGAGGATGCCCTCGTTGTCTAGCAAGAGATATGGCTTGTTTCACTACACTTGCTGCTTCTTGAGTTAAAGCTTGTTGTAATCCACAACCTCCTGTCCTCATGATTTGCTTGTAGTGCTAGCAATCGTGATTTATCGATGTTTAGAATCAATTTCAAATTGGAAAAAGAAAAAGAGAAGAAATTTATATCACGAAAATCGTGAATGAAAATCTGAAATCTAGATGATATAAAGAGGTGACCAATTTATTTGCTACGAGGTGGTTTTAGTTAAGCACTTGTAATAATCTTTACTAAATTGTGATGAGATAGTATATAAATAGAGGAAAAGGAGATGCAAATATTTGGAGTCAGAAATGTTCTTTTCTTGTGTGTGAGGTAAATTTTTGGGGTCCAAAGTTGATTTTGTAGTGGAAAGTAGAACTCATATGCACCAATATTATATGAAATGGAAGTCAGCTTTTACTCCTTTTTCTTTATCTAGCTTTTAAATATATAATTTGTTTTTCCATTTTCTTAAATATAACGGAGATCTCTTGATTTTTTTTTTGGGATTAAGGAATCAAATGATTCGGTGTGTCTTCTATGGCTAACCTGTCTTTGGTTGAGAGTCGTCATATCCCGTCCAAAAGGTCTATGTAACATGTACTATAAATATAATTTATTCTTCTCCTATCAAATTCATGAATTACCGTTGACTGAATATTTTCGGAGTCTCATCGACAACTTTACATGATGAATGCAACTTGGCTCGAATCACCCATGTGTTCAGAAAAATAAAATAATAATAATGACCTAGTCTCATACTTTATATAGAATTAGCCATGATCTACTGATCAAAGACTTTTACAAGGATCCAAGAATAAATATCTTTCGATGGCATTATCGAGTAGTTATCGAATATCGGTATATCTGATAGCTTATTGTTTTATCAATGCATCATATGTGTTTATTTTTTCTCTTTCACACTCATTAAACAACCAAATGGATAGCCGTAGAGTAATGCAAGGGAAGAGATGAAAGAAAGAGGTCAACAACAGTGGATGAAGAATACCATAAGATCATAATCTTCTGCTTCCCCACCTTCATTCGAAGTAATAGGGGATCTAAGTTATGGTGGTGGTTCTAAGGCAACAACTGAGATAGAACTCCAACTATCCACAAATGGCTCCAGGCCCCAAGCAGAACCAGTTGCATCCCTGGTAAGCTCTGGACTAGTTGAGTATCTCTAGTTATTAGTAATACATGCACTCCATAAATTCCAACAAAGTAAATTGTTAAGAATCTAAGTCCACAATCATTGAGGTCGTGCATGATGTCTTAACACCCAATCTAAGAGCCTAAGTCAGGCCTTGATATGAGAGTAATACTTCAAAGGAGTTTGATCCTCTGAAGAAATGTGCAAGCTCTCTTCAAATTTCTCTTTTCTATTAAATCCTAATTAGCAAGCAAAGAGGAGTTTAGATGTGTGTAGTAAGGTGGATCGGGCAAAGATTCTAAACTTCGGTTCCTATTGGTCGAGCAAGCTCTCACTTCCTCTGTCAAGCTAATTAATTCTTTGACTTATGCCTCATCTTTAAAGAGCCTCTCTTTGACTCTGATAAAGAGAGAATTCCAAAGGCATAGGGACAAAGATAGCATCTGAAGTAGAAGACAAGATACATATCGTGCTAATAGAGATTCCAATGTCAACCAACTGAGTTTATTTGCATGTTAGTCAAGATCTGGTCCTAGAAGGGGTGATTGGACTATAGTAAATTTAAAATTTATCTAACCAACAATAATCTAATTATAAGATATATTGAGATATATAACAAACACTTGATATTCATGAAAAATCTATAAACTAGCAAATGCAAATACATAAGAAGCAAAACAACAAACACATGTCATGCATAATGTAAGAGTATAAGATAAGAGAAATAATACATAACTATATATAGTGGTTTGGTTCCCAGATGCATACTACACTACCTATATCTATTTGACCCTTGAGATTTCAAAATCTCTACTAATTATATCTCGCGTCTCTTCAACGAGGTGAGAACACAACCCCTTACACCACCACTTCATACTCTCTTGAAGACTTCTCTTGTGTTATCACAACACAAGGATCCAAGTATTACAACAATTACTCAAAGCTCTCTCTTTTCTAGCCTATTTAAGATCTCATTTCTCATCTAACACAAGCAGAAAACTTAGGATTTAGATTGGAAACTAATCCAACCATCACTAATACTCCTTGACGAGTATATTGCAAATATGAAGCTTTAAATCTGGAAATGAAAGATGAATACAAAGTGGTGTTGATTGTTAGAGCTCTTGAAGATGACTTTGTTTTAAAGGCTTGAATGATGTTGATTGCAAGAGCTAATTTCCCCAAAAAAGAAGGTATATCAAGCGATATTAAGCTCGTCTTGTTACAAAAGGGTTTACTCAATAATATAGCATTGATTATAAATAAACATTTTCCCTTGTTGCTTGTCTCACATGCGCTCATAGCCTTGTCATCATTGCGACTATTCGTGAATGGAAATGATATCAAATGGGTCTAAGAACGTATCTCTTAACGGTGATCTTACAGAAGAAGTATTTATGAAACCTTCTCGAGCTTATCAACATCCTCCTCACAAAGTGTGTAATCTTTCTCGTGCTCTATATGTCTTTAAGAAAGCTCATCGTGTCTATTTCTCTAAATTTAAATGTGACATTAGTAATTTTGGATTTCCCTCAAGAGAGCATGACTCTACTATTTTTGTTCGTCGCTCTTCCGCTGGTGCGATCCTATTGTTACTTTATGTAGATGTTATGGTTATTATGGGTGATTATTTAACGAGTATTTGTGATATCAAGCACTTTCTAGGTCAACATTTTAAATTGAGGATCTCCGCATTTTTAATTGTTTCCTAGGTTTTGAGGTCTCGTCTAATTCAGGTGGCCATTATCTCACTCAGCCCAAATACTAGTCAAATCGTATTGTTCGTGTTGGACTCATTATTCAGTAAGACATCATCTACTCCGCTTGATCCCACTTTGTGTCTTACACTGATGGATAGTACTCCATTCGGGGATCCCTCGTCTTCAGTTGATTGGTAGTCTTATATACCTCATAATCACTCAGCTTGATCTTGCCTACGATCTCCACTTAGTTCGCCAGTGTATGTATGTTTTTCAATTCACTCACTATGTAGTCGTCATTCACCTTATGCCCTACGTGAGAAAAACCTTATCTCGTAATGTATTCTTTATTGCAAGCTTCTCACTTGTTTTACGATGTTATTCATATCTAAACTGGGTTGGTGATCCAACCCATCTTCTCTTGAGAACGAGGGCTTTCAGTTAGGTGATTCTATCCTTTCATGGTGAAGAGGTGATATGGCTTCACATGTTTCTTTTAAATATGGGTGTTCCTTAGTCTCCTGCCACGATTCCTCATTGTGATAATCAAAGTGGTATCCAATTTGCGTATAATGATGCTTTTATGAACACACTCATGTTATTAAGTGTGATGATTATCTCATTCGCTAACATGTTGCTCAAAGTATTACGAGACTTTAGTACAGATTTTTGGCTGACCAACTACCAAATATTTTCACTAAATCTTACCTTCTCCTTTTATTTTAGGGATTTGATTTCCACATTCAAATTAAATTCTTCCTTATTACCTTGAGTATAAAGAAGGAAGAAGGAGGGTGTTAGTTTATATATTAGATTTGTTCTATTCTTAGTGAGGAAAATTAATCTATCATAGGTAAAAAAAACTGGTTACTCATATGTTTAAACATAAAGATTGATAGTTGGTCTAGTGGTTAGACTACTCTGTAGAACCCAAAAGGTCCTGAGATCAAATCTTATTGAAATTGAAATGTTTTGAGTAGCTCTTATATGTGTATTAAACAAAAATCAAATATAGTCTTATTATAATTTTATATATATATAGTATTATAATTAAATCACTTTTATATTTACAAGACACAATTTCTTCCATCATGTTTTTAATATCTTTCTTTAGATTTCCATAGCAAAAATAATCCTTAGATTTCCATAACAAAATCAAAATTCTGAAGTCGCTCCCATAAGAACACTAAAGTAGTTTGAGTTTCTTTAGTTCAAAGTAAAGTACTCTATCAAAAAGTAAGCTGTAGAATTATATTATATACTCAAAAGGGGTGCTCATTTTATGCTTTTAAGCTTTAAATACGCATCTTTTAGTTGGAGATAGAGAAATGGGGATAATATTAGTTACTTAAAATATACTATTTTCTGGCCGGCAAAGAACTTTCAACCTAACTGGGTAGAAAGTTACCCTAATTTTGATATGACAGCCTTTTAATTAATCAACTGTAAAGTTGATAGAATTGTACGTACCATTACATATTACTTTTTTAAAAAGTGTTTTCACTATTTTATGTTTAGTCGTAATTTTGTAATGACCAAACTTATGATCCTAGACCAGGTAAGGAAATGGAGTGAGATGGTCAGGTTCATACGCTTTCTTATTGTGTTGTTTGTGCCCCACTGAAAACAGAAGAAACAGATTTTGAGAAGTAGGGAGGAAAGTGTGCTACAATTCATACAGGTTAGTGTGGCATAGAAGTGTTAATCACGGATGGTGTATGTAAACCAGGTTTGTCTACTTCAGGAAATAGAAGTGTGTTCTAAAAATTGACTTCGGCGGCCGTCTAGGCACTAAAAGATAGTGTATCTTCTAAAATTGGCCTAGACGATCTTAGGTGGGTCTAAGCGGTTAATAGACAGTCTCAAAACTAACAATAATAAAAATCTATTTTTTTGATAGAGTAATGATATATACTTTACCCAAATACCACCTAATGACGTGCCGTGAATTGGTTGGTTATAGATCGTTAATTAGATCAAGAAAATAAATAGATTAACGATCTACAACCAACTAATTCACGTCATGTTATTAGATGGTATTCGAGTGGTATATATCAATACTCTTTTTAATACAAAAAATTCAAAAATTCTAATTTTTTACACAAAAAAATAATATAAACCTATAAATTATATAAATCCAAAATATATTTAAATATAAATGATTATTATTCACCTAAATGGTATAAGTTAGGTAAATAGGAAATAATATATAATTTTGTGAGTTTTTTTTAAATATTTTTCTTTATTTTTTCTAATATATTGTGTGTATTTCAAAAAAAAATACACTAATAATATATAATATTCATAAATAAAATAAAAAACGTGTAGCAAGAAAACGCCTAAACTCCACCTAATCCCCTAGGTGCTCGAAGATGGTCGACCGCCCGCCTAGCGCCTAGCGTCTTTTAAAACACTGGACTCTAAAGCTACAGTTTTTTTAATCGAAAGCTGTAAATTAAAAAGGGTCAAAACGATAAAAGAAGTAATTAAAACTTCCAACCAATTCCACTAGAATCGGTGTCTATGGTTAGAAGTCTCGCTAAGAGGCGAAGGAGAAAGGTCACTTATTGGCTAAACAAAGTGTCGTGTACCTTTCATTTTGCCACCTAATCAGCGATATTATTATTCTTTCTCCAGACATGGAGGAGAAAGATCCACCCACCCACCCACCCCCCACCCCCCACCCACCCCAAAAAAAAAAGTGGTAGAGACATTAATAGTTAGATGGCTGCGTAGACTAGTCATCCAAGTTACTCTAGCGTGGTGACAATAGAAGATCAAGTACTCAATCGACTTGACAAAGCTTAGGGGCTATTCGGAGACCCCAAATTATATTCAAAAATTTGTTAGGGACAATTTTGAAGTGGTCACCTTCTTTAATAACCTTATTTCTTTAAGTTCCGTTAGCTGATACCTGTCCTGATGAGGCCAAAGTCCAACTAGGACTATCGGCACCTTTAGAGAAGGTATTATAGAGGCTTGAGAAGGGGCGAAAATCAAGTGAGTCATGTTTGTGTTCCGCACTGCTGCAATAGTATTTGTTCACAAGTTACTCAAATACAAACAAGAGGGTACGGAACAAATGAAAGATAGTGGCTAAAATTGGAAAAACTAGTATAAGATAGTAGTGTGGAATCGGACTTTACTTGAACATAATATATTGAGGTTCGTATGCATGTTGTGGATCTTGGATCTTTTAGTCAATTTAGGCACATCCATGAAGCTCTCAGCCAAGTCTTTCATAACCTGAACGCTCCATACTCCATAGTTGATGACCAATAATTTTAACTAAGTTGGAAATGAAGAGGACAAGAGAGGGGTTGTTTTACTGGGATGTAGAAATTCAAGAAAAGGCATCATAGGTGTGGTTTGATTAATCTAAGATATGCAGGATAACATTTTACTTGACCGAGTAAAGTATCATGAGAAGATTAGATAAGACACAGAATGGAAAACTTAGTTCCCTCATGCTAAAGTTTAAGTGAAAGTACATAGGCTTTTCGCAGACTTGTTATCCAAAACAAAGTTTAAAACTCAAACAAGACTTATAACAGACAAAAATATCAAGTTAAACAACAATGAGACTCATATTGCTGAAAAGTATTCCTTGCTCCCCTTAGGATCTGGCTTCATTGACTTATCTCCAGGCTTCCATCCAGCAGGGCATACTTCATCTGGGTTATCCTGAATATATTGAAGTGCCTGCACAACCATAAATATACATATATCATAAAACAATCATCAAAAAGACAAAAACTATATATTTTCAGGTAATTAATGAGTGTGAGATTCTGTACTTGGAGTGTTCTCAATGTTTCATCGACACTCCTGCCTATTCCAAGATTGTTAATGGTGGAATGTTGGATAACACCTTCTTTGTCTATAATGAAGAGTCCTCTTAACGCAATTCCCTGAAAATACCACAAAAAAGATAATCATTTATTCAAATCGTATGATTTAACAATCCCTTTAAAGACTCAAAGTACCTGATCTGGTATCAAAGTGCCATAAGATTTTGAGATGGATTTTGTCAAATCAGAAATCAAAGGATAATTTAGATCGCCTAAACCTCCAGATGTTCTCTCTGTTTGGACCCACGCAAGGTGGGAGAACTACAATATATTCAATAGTAACCAATTTAGTTTAGTAGTAACGGCCCGGCCCAGACAAAGGCTAAAACGGGCTAATTAGATACTCACCACACTGTCTACTGAAACACCCAATATTTCTGTGTTCAATTTCTCAAATTCACTATGTCGATCACTGAAGGCAGTAATCTCTATATAAACATTCAACCAAAGAACAAAGAATATATTCAATTAGTGGAGTAAAGTGCAATTTTAATATTAAACCGAGATTAAATGTATATTGCTCCACTCTTAGACTCACCTGTAGGGCAAACAAATGTGAAATCCAGTGGGTAGAAAAAGAGGATCACATACTTTTTCCCAATATACTCCGAGAGTTTAACCTGCAAAAAATCAACTTCTCTATTAAGTTTTGCATAATAGAGGGACCTACAATGCAATTTTGCATAATATAGGGACCTACAATGCAATTTTTGCATAATATAGGGGTCTATGGTGCAGTTAACTCGGCTGAGATTAAATCAAACCAATGTTGACAAGAATGAAACAAAAATCATAGGTAAATGAATAGGGGGTTCTATAAGAATCACCTTGATAAATTCCTGATCAAAAACAGCTTCTGCTTCAAAGTCTGGTGCTATATTCCCCACAAGTGGTAGCTCAACCTCTGCAGACTATAGAAAAATTCAATTAATTTCAACAAAGAAATAAAATCATAAAATGAATTTATAATCAAACTTTAGATTCACATTTCACATATAAAGCCTTATAAATTGACCGCAAACATGGTATATTAAATGAATAGCGTATATGGGATCTTACAGCAGAGCGAACGATGAAACTGCGTCGTTTGGAGTGAGAGATGCGTGAGGAGAGTGAAGACTTGCGAAGGGACGATAAGGAAGATGAAATGGATAAAGATTGAGAAGGAAAGACCGAAGAAGAAGAAATGTAAGCCTTTGGATTGGATGATGAAGAAATGAGAGCCGTTGATGTGGCTGGACAAGCAGCCATTTTTGAGACCTGGTTTGACTGAAAGTGGGACTGTGGTGATGTTGTTTTATACAAGTCAAGTGTGGTTTTGGGTTTAAGGTGGAGATTTGATTGGTAATGGAAATGGTAGGTGACAAATGGATAAGTTATTCTTGTTGTATGTTTATTTTGGGTTTTTTGGGTTTCGTGGATTGGGCTGCCTATATTTCTTTTAAAAAAATATAAAGTAAGGCCTAAAATTTTTAATATTTATATTTTAAATTTATTTAATTTTTTTAGCTTGGTTTTTGACGTTTTTATCCTTGTTTAGTCTAAACATAGTCTAAACAAAGAATTTTTTTAATTTTTTCGGTAGGTACCGCTTGCAATCATGTTCAGAAATTATAATCGTGAAGGGTACGGACCCGTAGCGTTTGTAATTTCTTATTAGGTCGTTTATCTTTTTTTATTTAGTCCTTTATAGTGGTTCGTGTTAAACTCCACGTCGGTACATACAGACCCATCTCGAGAAAAAGCTAGATGATACGGACCTGTGTCGTTTATCACAATAACGGCATGTACCCATGGCCCAGTACAATCATTTTTGCAATAATCCCCAGTTCTTTGGTTGTACCCATCATGACCAAAACCAAACACTAAAACTCTTCACAACCCAAAATTGTTATTGGGTTATACCCTTCAGAAACAAAAAACAAACCAAACTTCTTCACACTAGCATTGGGGTTATACCAAAAACAAAAAAGTAAACTCTTCACATTCAACAGAACACGAAACTAAACTTTGACAAAAAAAACACAAAACAAAACAGATCTCTTCTAACTCACCAGTGGGATATACCCATGGCCAATTAGTTCTTGGGTTGTACCCATGACAGTGGTTTATTGGTTTGGGTTTGATGAGGGTCCACTAATGGCGGCAGCAAGGGAGCGAAAGAAGGTGAGGCCTGCAGCGTTATTTGGTGCAAAGCGGCTTGGGGTTTGATTGGGATTGGTTCGAAGATGAGTAGATCTGAGATGGAAAATGAGATCTGAGATTGACCACGATGGGTGCATAGCGGCTTGGGGTTGTTGGGAATGATGTTGGTGGAGAATGGACACGAAGGGCGGCGACGGCCTGATGCTTTACTGGTAGACAACGACGGTCTTCTCGTGCTCTAGAGAGGCGGCGGCGCTGATAAGGTATTCTGGTTATGGTGATGAAGATGGTGGCGAGGGAAGGTGAGACCAGATGGTGGGGATGAAGATGGTGATGCTGGCGACGGTTTTCTTGAGCAGTGGAGGGGCGACAGGAAGGTGAACACAAAGGAAAGGTAAGGGAGGGGAGGGGAGAGTTGGCAATAGAGGTGGGTTTTGGTTCCGTAAGAGAGAATAGAGAGGTGAGGTGAGTTTTGTTTTTTTAAATCGATACCTGTATGGGTTTGGTGTTTTTGTTTTTTGTTTTTCATTGTTTGAGTAATAGGGAATGAGAGGGGTTTTTGGGTATTTGTTGCTATTTAGTTGTGCTGATAACTACCTAGTTAGTGGGGGACTTTGTAAGGATTGACATAAGGCTATAGGCCTTATAAACTAAATCCTCTTATTTTTTTGATGTTAATATTAATTAATTATATTTAAAACAAGAAATATTGTTTTCATTATTATTACATTTTATTTTTTTAGACAGATTTTTTAATATATATTTCAATCAAATATTAGATCGTTTTTTCCAACTCTCCCATTTTGATGTTTCCTACTCATATATATATATATATATATGATATAAAAAGATTACATAATCAATCATTCAAGTAAATCAAGTGATAGATAGTATGACATCCTCGCATATTCAGATAAAAAAATTCAAATATCCTATAAAATATTACAAAGAGTAATGATATATACCATCCAAAATCATACTATCCAAATACCATCAATGACATGTCATGAATTGGTTGGCTGTAAATTGTTAATCTATTTATTTTCTTAATCTAATTACCTATTTATAACCAACCAATTCCCGCCACGTCATTAGGTGGTATTTGGGTGGTATGATTTTGGTTGGTATATATCATTACTCTATTACAAAAGGTTTTGGCATTAAAGGTCATAAAGACCATTGACTCGTTAGGTGTCAGTCATTATACCCATAGAATTCTTACTACTGGTGTAATGGTCATAATTCATAAATCTCTATTACATCAACATTTAATGAGTAAAATAACTAATACATCCATTTTTCTTATAAATAATACAACCATTTTAAAGAGAATTGTTGGTTATTATCACAAGTTTGAACTAACTCTTTCACGTCTTGCAATATATCTCGACGTTACTAGTGGCAGTGGTAACACAACAATGGCACGACATACAATCGGATGGAGTTTGTCCCCCACTAAAGCATAGCGGCTTTCACGTGCATGTAGTTTACGATCATCATCGGGATCTTTCGATAGTGTATCGTCATTCAGGTGAATGTGGGTTATCTATCACAGTTCCACCACGACAGGGGAGACCACTGGTATGGGGTCATATTGAATGCTTAGTTTCTAGTTGATAAGGAATAACATATTAGGATACTCAGTTTCGGATGGCCTGCCTTGTTAGTGCAGCAGTTTGGGTATTGTGTACAAGAAGAACATAAGTGATAGAGAATAATTCAAAGGTCTTCCTAATATTATCGATCTTATCTAGATAGGAAGACATAACATCATTCCTAGCCATAAATTATTTGTTGAGTTGACCAACAACAATTTGAGAGTCAAAAGTTACCCTAACCTGAACAACACTGGCAGATGTGTCAGCCTTGGGCTTGATAATGAGTGCTTCATACTCAGATTTGTTGGTAAAGACTCTGAAGTTGAGTCAAATAGTGAATAGAAAATACTCTTCTTTCGATCTGGTAAGAGCGAGGTCAGACTTATTCATATCATTCCATGAGTCTCTGTCTACTTAGATCTCCCAAATGATGAGAAGTTATTTGTTCATATCACAACATGCAACATCAAGCACATGAAAAAATAGTTATTATGAATATTTTAATTATGTATCAGTTTTGTAAGAATCATAAGTTTCAAAATCAAAATTAGACTAAAACTTCTCTTTATTAATCAAACCTGGTATTTTTTAATATATAATTTTTTTAAATCCATTTTAATAAATACTCATCTAAAATAAGTCATGTGCACTTACCCATTTCTTGTGTTGAGTGGTGATTTTGGTGATATGCGGCATCTTGTTTCTAATAAGATGAAGAAAAGTATAGAGAAAAGAGATGTTAATGAAATAGATCTGAAATAAGTCGTGTGCATACTGTATCTTGTATTGAGTGGTGATTGTGGTGGTAGGCGGAAACTTGTTTTCTAATAATAAAAAAAAATCAAGAGAACATAGGTTTTTTTTTTTGTCAAAATCCAAATTAGACAAAAAAAAACCTCTTTGTTAATTAGATCTGAAATTTGGTAATGTATTTTTTTTCGAAATCCATTTTAATAAAATACATATTTATTTTCTTTGTATTAGTTTTTACCTATGTTCAACTTTACATACGCAAAGTGTTTGTTAGATTTTTGAGATTCCCAAAAAAAGAAGAAAAATTCATGAGGGGTGAGTATACGCCCCTTGACAAAATCCAGTTGAGTAGGGGAAATAATTTTGTCCATAATTAACTTCAATATGTTGGCCATGACCGCCGAGATGATCATATAATCATAATTAACATATGAAATATGTTTTTAATCCCATATTGTTTGGTTCCCCCCCCCCCCCCATCAGGACAAGAGTAATGATAATGAGATTAAGAGTACTCCTTGTCTATTTTTCTACTAAAGAAAGACGAAAGAAGATCGAAAATGTCTTGTTTAACAACATCCCAATTTTCTACTGAAATAAACCTGGAATGCCATTAGGTCTCAATGATTTCTTACCTCCCATTCGAAAGACTGGATTTTTAACCTCTTCCATAATAGGTGGTCATAATATATCAAGCTTCATCTCATTAGTTATTTTACAAGTAATATGATTGGAAAAATCCAACCCATTATTTCCAATATCTTCCTAATAAATGTTATCAATATAGTTAATAAATATATTCTAAACCTAAAGTTATCTTCATTATTATCATCCAAAACTAGAGAAAATAAGCAACTGGGCTCCATTTTCATCATCCTTTGTGGAATTGAAATTCATACCTTGTATGGAGTACACACTGAATTTGGGTTCACCGACAAAGGCACGTTTTAAATGTTTCAGAGATTCCCTTTGTTGTTTTGATACAATATTGAATCTAATTTTGAGCCAAAACTTGATTACTTTGTGATGGAAATGGAATGAGAGATAAGAATAATAACAATAGGGACTGACTTTATTCATTGGGGTTAATTTATTAATCTCCACAACAAAAAGCTCATATCCAACTGGGCTTAATTCGAGCCCGACTGAATTAAGCATGGCTGAGTTAAGCTTGGATTAATTTTTCCTCATCTATCTAACTATTTAAAGATAGATAAATTTGGGCTAACTTTGTAATGCCAGTATTGGGCCCATAAATGGATTGGTTTTATTTGGACGATAACTTTTTTTGTCAAAGGTGTCATATACATGCAGGTCATATCCATTATTAATAGTTGATATAATACACGCAACAATTAATTTTGACCAAAATAAATTATTAAAAAAGGTCATATTGATAACCTTAACTTTGCGCAACGGTCATATTGACCATTTTAAAATATCAAGTAGTGGACAACGGTCATATTGTTACCGTTGATATCTTTTTCTATAAATTCAAACTCTTTTCTATATTTGATTATTCCTTTTTTTAAAAAATTTAATCAAGTTCTATCATTCTTTCTCAATTTCTCTCTCAATTTTCCTTACTTACAAAAATTAATTTTCCTTTCATTCAAACATGTCTCACACTAATAAACATGAGGATCTTGTTCTTTTAAAGGTGTCGTTACAAGTTTATGAAGATCTAATTATGGAAGCAAATTAAAATAAGACAACAATGTGGTCTCATCTGCATCATAGATCTCCAAGGTTTGTAAGTTAATAAAAACTGTGATAACTTTTTCTTAGAAATTTGAAATAACTACATATCTTCTATTTGCACAAGATTCCAAATTGATTTATTTTTAAGTTTTTCTTCTACATGGCCAAACCCTTTTTCTCTAACTTACATAACTAAAAATAAAGATTGAATAAGTTACTTTTCATACATTTTAAAAAAGAAATAAAATGTCTGGAGCAAGAGAAGGAAGAACAAGAGTTGTGATATAAAATGAACTCATGGAGAATGATACCTCGTAAGTGTACAAGTTCTTACAAGTAATAATAGTGATAAGACGAGTATCGTCTTCACATAGGATAAAGAATTAACACATGTAATTTTAGCTAATTTTTTATATTCGTTGGGTAATAAATAATACAAAGAAAATAAATATTTATTTTATTAAATTGGATTTCGAAAAAAAAATACTTTACCAAATTTCAGATCTAATTACAAAGAGGGTTTTTTTTGGTCTAATTTGGATTTTGACAAAACAAACCTATGTTCTCTCTCTTCTCTTGACTTTTCTTCTTATTATTAGAAAACAAGATTCCTTCTACCACAAGAATCACTACTTAATACAAGAAACGATATGCACATGACTTATTTCATATCTGATTAACATCTCTTTTATCTCTTTTCTCTTGACTTTTTTCATCTTATTAGAAACAAGATGCCGAATATCACCAGAATCGCCACTCAACACAAGAAATGGTAAGTGCACATGACTTATTTTAGATTTGTATTTTATTAAAATGGATTTGAAAAAATATATATTACAAAATTTCAGATCTGATTAACAAAGAGAGGTTTTTGTCCAGTTTTAATAAACTTATGATTCTTATAAAACTGTTAGACAATTAAAAGTTTCATTATAACTATTTTTCTTCCATATCACAACATTAAGCACATGAAAGAAAAATAGTTATAATGAAACTTTTAATTGTCTAACAGTTTTATAAGAATCATAAGTTTCAAAATCAAAATTAGACAAAAACCCCTCTTTGTTAATCAGGTATGGAATTTTGTAATATATATTTTTTCAAAATCCATTTTAGTAAAATTCAGATCTAAAATAAGTCATGTGCACTTACCATTTCTTGTGTTGAGTGGTGATTCTGGTGATATTCGGCATCTTGTTTCTAATAAGATGAAAAAAAAAAGTCAAGAGAAAAGAGAGAAAAGAGATGTTAATCAGATCTGAAATAAGTCATGTGCATATCGTTTCTTATATTAAGTAGTGATTGTTGTGGTAGACAGAATCTTGTTTTCTAATAAGAAGAAAAGTCCAGAGAAGAGAGGTTTGTTTTGTCAAAATCCAAATTAGACAAAAAAAAACCTCTTTGTTAATTAGATCTGAAATTTGGTAAAGTATTTCTTTTTCGAAATCTTTTTCAATAAAATACATATTTAATTTCTTTGTATTAGTTTTTACCCATGTTCAATTTTTCAGACTCAAAGTATTTGTTAGATTTTTGAGATTTCTGGAAAAATAAGAAAATTTCATGAGGGGTGAGTAAATTGTCCTGAATAACATGCCCCTTGACAAAATCCAATTGAGTAGGAGAAATAATTTTGTCCATAATTAACTTCAATATGTTGGGCAGGACCGTCGAGATGATCATATAATCATAATTAACATATGAAATATGTTGTTAATCCCCATATCGTTATTGGTTCCCCCCCCCCATCAGGACGAGAGTAATGATAGTGAGATTAAGAGTACTCCTTGTCCATTTTTCTAATAAAGAATGACGAAAGAGATAAAAAAATGTCTTGTTTAACAACATCCCAATTTTTTGCTGAAATAGACCAAGAATGCCATTAGGTCTCAATGATTTCTTACCTCCCATTTGAAAGACTGGAGTTTTAACCTCTTCCATAGTATGTGGTCATAACATATCAAGCTTCATTTCATTAGTTATTTTACAAGTAATATGATTGGCAAAATCCAACTCATTATTCCTAATATTCCTAATAAATGTTAACAATATAGTTAATAAATATATTCTAAATCTACAGTTTATCTTCATGTCAAGAATTGTTATCATCCAAAACTAGAGAAAATAAGCAACTGGGCTCCACTTTTATCATCCTTTGTGGAATTGAAATTCATACTTTGTATAGAATACACATTGAATTTTGGTTCACCAACAAAGGCACATTTTAAATGTTTAAGAGATTCCCTTTTTTGTTTTGATACAATATTGAATCTAATTTTGAGCCAAAACTTGATTACTTTGTGATGGATATAGAACGAGAGATAAGGAAAATACCAATAGGGACCAACTTTATTCTTTGGGGTTAATTTATTCATCTCCACAACAAAAAGCTCGTACCCAACCGAGCTTAATTCGAGCCCGACTGAATTAAGCATGGCTGCGTTAAGCTTGGATTAATTTTTCCTCACTTATCTAACTATTTAAAGATAGATAAATTTGGGCTAACTTTGTAAAGTCATTATTGGGGTCCATAAATGGATTGGTTTTATTTGGACGATAACTTTTTTTGTCAAAGGTGTTGCATGATGCAGGTCATATACATTATTTTATAATACACGCAACAATTAATTTTGACCAAAATAAATTTTTGAAAAAGGTCATATTGATAACCTTAACTTTGTCATATTGACCATTTTTAAATATTAAATAGTGGACAACGGTCATATTGTTACCGTTGATATCTTTTTCAATAAATTCAAACTCTTTTCTATAAATATTCATTCCATTTTTTAAATTTATCTCAAGTTTAATCATTCTCTCTCAAGAATGAGGATCTTGTTCTTTTAAAGGTGTGGTTACAAGTTTATGAAGATCCAATCATAGAAACAAAACAAAACAACAATGTGGTCTCGCATCTGCATCATAGATTTCCAAGGTTTGTAAGTTAACAAAATCTGTGATAATTTTTTCTTGGAAAATTGAAATAATTACATATCTTCTATTTGCACAAGGATCCAAAGTGATTTATTTTTAATTTTTTCTTCATTTTTCTTAAATTACATATTTAAAATTATATATTTAAAAAAATATAAACTGTATATATTAGTGCATAAACCAATTCGGCAAAAAATAACAAATATGGTTAATAAGTAATTTAGTCTCGTCATTCGTATTTGTTACCAAAGTTAGCCCTAAATAATCTTAAAAAACACTATTCAAGACTAACTTTGGGTTAACTTACCTTACCATTAGTCTTACCCGAAGGTTATTACACTGTTTTTTGTAGTGCATCTTATTTAGTTGAGAGATTATGATTAATACATGGCATCAAATGTGTGTGGAGAAGAGGGTAGTTTTTTCATCTTCGATGTAGTTGAAGTCTTCGAATTTAAGAAACAATATAAGAAAAAACGATCATGGATGTTGTTTTATCTTTAAACTTATTATTTCCTAAAATGCTTTAATTTAAGAAATAACAAATACTTGAACACATGTTTTCATAAAAGGAAAAGAGTAAATTTAACTTTAGGTCGAAGCCAAATAAGTACACACAACGAGAAGAGAGCAAAAGTAGTCATAGACGAGAAGAAACGGTCATTCAAAAAGAGAGATATAGAATGAAAGCGGTGAGAGAATTTTATGACAGGCGAGCGCGTGATAAATAAACATATTAAGGTTTTATATATATTTAACTCGAATTTTTGGTGGAATTCGGATAACAAATCTAGAATACATTGGCTAGCATGGGAAAAGCTAGCAATTAGCAAACTCATAGGCGGCATGGGCTTCAAAGACTTCAAACGTATGAACACGGCCTTGCTCGCAGCGCAAGCATGGAGAATTCTTCAAAACCCAGAAACTCTCGCGGCTCGCCTCCTCAAAGGTATTTATTTCCCGAAAACTACTTTTCTCGATGTCAAATTAAGACAATCTCGAACTTGGTCCTGGGATAGTTTAATCGAGGGACGGGACATGTTAGAAAAATATGGGAGATCTCAAATTGGTAACGGAAAATTGATCAATATTTGGAAAGATAAATGGTTAGATTCTCCTTTTAAAATTGAATGGCCAAATGGTTGTACAATTGAAAATCTCAATGAACTATGGATAAAAGACTCTTCGGAATGGAACACAAAATTGTTCAACGATCTGTTCCCCTCTCCTATCATACCAGTCATGCTCAGGCAAAAAAATTTCCCAACTGAATCCCCAGACAAATTCATTTGGCCACGCAACACAAGGCAACTACGTGACGAAGACAGGATACGAAGTTCTTACAGACCATGACATTTATACAGCACCACACCTATCAACTGGCATTCCGACTGAGAACATCCTTTGGAAGACAATCTGGTGGTCAACCGTCCGGACAAAGGTTAGAATCTTTAATTTGAAAGTCTGTAATAATGCTATCCCGACAGGTACAAATCTCGAAAAAAGAAAATGTGAAACCCAAAGCAATTGCCGGTGGTGTTGCGCGGAGCAGGAAACAGTCGAACACCTAATCCTTACACGTGGATTATCAAAGTGCGTTTGGGCAGGAACAGCATTACAAATACATATCCCCCAAACTGAGTCAGACATCGGACAACGTTTACTGAATACGGTAGACACCTTTACAACAGGAGGATGGAAAAAGGAAGTTGTCATCGCGTACCTGCTACTGATGATCTGGAATATCTGGAAAGCAAAAATGAAATCAAGACATTCCAACTATAGAATAAACTCTTTAGAAATTATAAAAATCACAACAATCAATATCCAAGAGTACTTTGGAAATGACTGGTTCGAGACGGGCTTTACCCAACCAGTACACCTCAACTCATCCACAACTTCAACAACAAATCTGGACTTTGATACAGAAATTGCCTTCTCGTGTGACGCGTCCTTTACCCTACCGTATCTACCCACCGGTATAGGGGTGCTTCAACATAACAAAACAAATGGTTCTAGAATAAAACACCGAAGTACGACGAATTGTAATAACAGCACCATCGGAGAAGCGCGGGCTATCATTACAGCTCTCGAAATTGGAGAAAAATGGTCGAATATAGAGAAAACAATTTTCTCTGATAACCTTGAACTCATACAAGGTATACAACAAGTGTCGGTAGCAATATGGGAGCTTAGACCATGGATTAACCATATCCAGCAGCGAGCCAGGGAAAATGGACCAGTATACTTCAAGCATATTCCACGACGGTTCAACACTGAAGCTGATCAGGCACAGGGCATCAGAAAACTTCGTCACTTTGGACACTCTCTTGACTCACTTCTCGAAATTAGGCATAGGTTAATTTTCGTTTGTCTCTTTGGTTTTGTCTTTCTTACTCGTCCAAAAAAAAAAAAAAATCATCTGCTTGTTTTTCAAGTCCATCAAGCACATGTTAAGCCCAAGTTTCAATCCAAGAGAAAGTGTTAAGCCCATGTCAAAATCTGCTCAATAAGCCTAATTCTCCCCCCTTCGTTGTCAATTATCTTCTCTTCTGGATTACATTTTAGATAGCACAACAACAATCTTTGACTCTCCTTATCCTTTTCCACTTCACCACAACACCACTTATACACAATTTCCCTCTCACCTCACAAATGTAGACAAAGAAACAAACCATGCATGAAACTCTCCACCTCTCCTCCACCACTTCCACCACCGCCGCGGCTGCCACCACTCCCAATCACCTCCCAAACTCAATACCTCGTCCCAAACATCTCCATTTTCCTCTTCCACCACCTTCTAAACTAACCCATACTATTTCACTTCCTCTCCCTTCTCCTATAACAGAAGGAAAACACAAATCCCCTCCTCCCCCTCCGATTCCCTCCCCTCAAAATACCTCTGAATCCCTTCAAGCAAAACTCCTCTACCTCGATTCACTCGGAATAGACTCGTTTCATTGCTTAACGTCAAATCCACCTATTATCCAAACACCCCTTACCGAAATTAAATCCGTTATAGACTTCCTTTACTCCATACACCTCACCACACACGATCTCCGCCGTACTATCTCAATGTGTCCCGAAATCTTAACCACTCATTTATCCTCAACTTTAATCCCAGCGGTTACTTTCCTCCTCCGTGAAGCTCACGTCGATAGCCGCGATCTCCGCCACGTAATTCATCGTCGTCCTCGCCTTCTCACACGCAGTGTTGATGACACTCTACGCCCTACTCTATACTTTCTCCAAGGAACCATCGGAATTGATGACGTCAGCAAATGGGCTCCACTTTTATCATCCTCGGTGGAATCCAAATTCATCCCTCGTATGGAATACGTACAGAAATTGGGATTTACTAACAAAGACACGGTTTTAATGTTTCGGAGATTCCCTTCGTTGTTTTGTTACAGTATTGAATTGAATTTTGAACCGAAATTTGATTACTTTGTGGTGGAAATGGGAAGAGAACTAAGGGAATTACTGGATTTTCCGCAGTATTTCTCGTTTAGTTTAGAGAATAGGATTAAACCGAGACATCAAATGTGTGTGGAGAAGAGGGTAATTTTGTCATTGCCGGTGCTGTTGAAGTCATCAGAGGCAAAATTCAGTCGGAGGTTAGAGGTGTGTTGTAGTTCCTCTATCCCGGTAAAAACCTCTCCTTTATGGTGTAAAACAACTATTCATGTAACATAAATTGATTAAACTATTTCGTATTGATTTGTCAATATTAATATAGTATCATGTTTTTCGATTGTGATCAATGTTGTTCCATATCGGAAGTTTGGGTACATTACACCATTAGTCCTTGTGATACGAAAACAAGCACATTAAGTAATTAACATCATTAGGCCCTATGCTATTGTAGATTGTTGCATAAGTACCTTTATTTGCAATTTGAATACTTTAGGATATCAGAAGGTATACTTTAGTTTGTTCTTGATTCTGTGTAAATGTGTCTGCAATTTGTAACTGGGGAAGATTTTAAATGTTTAGTATACATACATTTTGTTAATGGTGAAACTCCTTGGGGGAGTCCTTGAGTGTTTATCAAGTTTTCAATACTGAGATATGTGAGAAATCACAAGAGTGACTCGTCAAGTGTCAAACTGAAACAAGGATGTTACAATCATAATTCTCTACTAACAACTAACAAGTCTTAAAACGAGAGCTTACTAAAAGAAAAGCCCCCACCAACACTTAACAATTATTGCATGCTTAACTCAAATGCTTTTTCATTTTCCATCATCGCCCTTCTCACCAATTCAAAATTCTCAAAATAAGGGTAAAGGCCACGTGTGGCCCTCGATCTATACCCAAAGTGCACGGGCCGCCCCTGATCTTCAAAATTACCCTTTTACGCCCCGTATCTTCACCTTTTGTGACACCGTTAGCCCTTTTTTCATTTTTCAGTTAGTTGACCGTTAGTCAACGCCACTGGTGTGGCCTAAGGCGTGATAAAAAGATGTATAAAATAAGTGCAAATACACACCCTAAACTAACACTGAGTATTACAGGACGTATGCAAGTTTTAATGATAAGAAGATTCGTTCCTCAGGGACTGACGAAAGTTAGAGAGAACTTATGCAAATTATCAAATGCAGATATTAAAGATAGATAATAATACGCAAGGAGAAAGAAGAGAAAGATAGATATTTATTTGGTTTTTAATAAGAAAACTAAACTACTAAATTAAAGACAGAAAATAAATAACAGAAAAGAAAAGAAGATAGTATGAACGATATAACTTAGGTTTTATTAGTATGCACTAATCCTTCTAATTCTATCTATTAAATCTAATTCATAAGGGAGAATATTAGCTCTTGGTATACTTAGTCAGGATTCTAAATTCCACTACCTTAGACCTTGAGAGCGACTAAGGGGGCAACGGCACAACCAAGAAGTGATTTAAAATAGGGTTATCAAACGCCACTAAGGCCCTAAGCAAATACTGCAATCTTGGTGATATGGTGGTTAAAACAAACCTTAATGACTATCTAGTTAGAAGTATGTTTTGTCAGAACTGCTATCGACACTAGACGTTATGTGGTGGTTCAATAGTTAAACACCCTTACAAGGTGACCATCTAACTACTATTAAGGTAATCCTATACTCGTGCACTAGCAAGGAAAACAGTCAATAAATCAAAACACATAATCAAATATAAGGGTAAGTAGCTAATATCAGATTAAAACATATAATTCCCAAAGAACTTAGATAGAAGAACTAGAATTCGTAGTTTATACATTATGCAAAACCTAAGCTAAGAGAATTAGTTCATACAAAGAAAAGAAGAAGAAAGAATTACAAAATAAGAGGTTGAAGGAGACATAGTTGTTGCACAACTCCCTCCAGACTTCTTCTCTTGTGTTGCAGCTTCCTCTTGGCCTTAGGGTCTGGCCAAGGATGATTTAAGAGTGTTAAGAGGCTGTATTTATAGGTTAGAGGTTGACCTAATTCGTTTCTTGGAGATAACTTCAAGTAATGGGCTCCTGGCCCAACCCAAATTCGTAAGATAAACACTGCTGCGTTGTTTTGGTCATAACTTCTTTGTTATTGGTCGGATTTTGCTCCACAAGATACCAAAAGAATCGCAACAGAATTATCTAGGACCTTTAGAAGGAAATTACCAAATTCGGCCTATTTCTTAGGTAAAAACACCAATCTTTAGACGTGTTCTGCAGAATCTCAGATTTAGGCAGCTTTTCCTTTTCCTAATTGAACTCAGTTTCCTTCTATCTCCAATTTCCATGCATATCTCTTTCCATAAGTTGTAATCTTTGACTGGGACTCTAATTAATCTCCATAATTATCTTTAAAGCTTCACACTAAATAAACAATTAAACCCAATATGCTCTAAAAATAATAATTCTACAAATCAAGACCCAAAATAGGAAAGTGCACTAAATTAAGCTAAAATCAACCTATAGACTAATAAATAAGCCTAAAATGATGTCTCAAGAGTGTATTTTACTATCACAAATGAGGAGACATCAGCCACTTGGCGCCACGTCAGTGCCACCTCAGTGACACCTCACCGCCAACTCATCATGACGTCACATGTTGCTCTGATGTGTAATCTTATGTGTCCAAGGGTATGTTTGTCTTTTTACTTATTATCTACCCTTTCAATAACCCTAAAATCAATTACCCCAAATCAATTTAACCTACCCTCCCCGCGTTCACCCTCCTTCATCTCCTCCCCGTTCGTTCGCCTCCCTTTAATCTCTTCTCCCTTTAATCTCTTCTCCGATGGTTGGATCTAGAAACACCATTGATTCGTCTCCTCTGTTGGCTCGTTCCAGAAATACTAATGGATCGTCTCCTCCAATGGCCGGTTCCAGAGTAACGAACGCTTCTTCTCCTCCGGTCTGGGGTTCGAGAAACACCAACGCCCCAACTCCTCTGATGAATGACCCAGGTAAGGAAGACTGGGTATGTTATTGCGGGTTTCGTGTGAAGATTTGCACTTCATGGACGGACACGAATCCGGGAAGGCGTTTCCTTGGATGCTCGAAGTATCAATAGGTGGAGAGAAAATGCTCGTTCTTCAGCTGGTATGATCCTCCCATGTGTGATAGAAGTCGGGAGGTGATTTCCGGGTTGCTCCGGTCGTTGTCGAGGAAAGAGGAAGAATTTGAAGCTCTGAAATGTAATGAAGGTAAAAACCGTAGGATTTGGTATTTGTTTATTTCATTTTTGTTAGGTTTTATTGTTTCTCGAATGTTTTAGGGGATTTTAGTAGTGGATTGGTTTTCTGGGTTTTTAATGGTTTGTTGTTTCAACGTATTTCGTTTTTCTGAATCTGAGTTATTTGAATGTTGTTGAACCGTGTTTTGATTTGTATCCGAGATGGTGATTATGTGGCACTCGATTTCTTTTTATTTTATACCCAATGGCCCATTAAGTTTTTGTCTTTGTAAGGTTTGGCCCCTTTTTTTTTTAAAGCCCGCTGGGCCCTCGAACATGGTTAAGTAACCTTTTGTGGCCAAAACTAGTATACCGCGTGCTAATATTCATTTTATTTATTTATGTGGAATACGAAACGTCTATGCATGGGAAACTGAAGGCTAGTCTATGGAACCCCAAGGGGTTATCTCGGGGACTAAAAAACTGTAATTATTACACCAAGTAACCCCCTCTATATATATAGTGATTATCTCTATTGGTTTTCTTAAACCAAAAACCTTTAGCTAAAATTGTATAAGTTAATTAGAATTAAGATGAAGGATCAACAGTCTGGAGTACCATCTTCGAAGGAGAAAGGAAAAAAGCGTAAGTCTTTTTTTATTTTATTTTTTTCAGTAGTAAAAAGCTATTATATCAAGCAATAAGTATTCTATAACACGTTTTGTACCTAACTTCTTTTTGACAATTTCTTTCGTAGCGATGACCTCTGGGTCTCAATCAACCCCACCGAAGACACGACCGTCACCCAAGACCTACAAGAGCAAGCACTCGTTCCAGGATCCAGGCACCCGTTGGAGTGTAAGGCTTGCACCAATCTGTGTACGTGAGAAGGTAAAGACGAAGGTCGTTCCACTACCATATGGAAAGGAGATGATACTGGTTGAGTCTAGTTCCGAAGGAGAGGATACCCCGTCGCCCAAGAGGAGGAAGGTTTCAAGACAATCTCCTGTTCGGATTTGTTCGCCTAAGTATTTCAAGTTCGAGGATGAAGACGAGATGTCAAGTGATTGAGCCATTTTGATTCTGGTTTATGATTGTTATGGTTATGTTAGTTTATTGTTAATCTTATTATCGTATTAAGGTCTATTTTAATTAAGTATTTTGTCTAGTTGTAATTCTGAATTCTAATGAGGGGTTTTGGAACGTTATTTTGATTGTATGATTGTGTTTTGGTGGACGGTTGTTGGACTTTGTTATATGGACTGTATTTTGATTTTTAAATGGATTCTGGACTCTTATTATGGGTTTTGATTTAGTTTTTCTGGTACCCGATTCTTTTACAATGACACATATTTGTATGGACGAAAAAATAAGGAATTTTAATACTTGACAAATAATTAGAATCGAATAATAATCAAAATTATATATTGTTAACCTCACCACACAATTAGTTAATATTTATAATTGAATTTTGAATTACTATTTTAATCAATTATGCCATTGTTTACAAATATAAACACTTTATAAATAAATATAAATAGTTAATAAAAATTTAAAACAAACGCAAATCTAAATCATATATATATATTAAAGTTTAAGTATTATTTTTAAAAGTGTTAATGGCAGAATGTTTATTACATTTATAGTCAAACGTATACTTCTATTATAAATTTTACATATACATATTAAAGACATACTATTTAAGTACATATATATATTTATTTAAGTAAAAACAATTATTGTATTTTAATGAAATAATAATAAAATTAAATACTATTAAAATAAAATTAAAAATCAAAAATATAAATAAATAGTAGAAATGATTTATAATTACTAAGAGAACTTAATTTAATACATATAACACCAAAGTTTACTATTTTTTGAATCTCCATCATTTACGCCTTTTCCGTGTATGTTCTTCCGAGCTAAGGATATCCTTGCTTGTTTCAGGAAATGGTAGTTCATCTGGGCCAGGAAGCCAGATGAAGAAATCGCATTCTTTTTCCGGCACATCTTGGAATCGATAATCTTCAAAGTGACATCTTAGTGAACGAAAACTTTTACTCCCACCTAACTTAATGTTGACAATCAATGCGGGCATTCCGCATTTGCACACCTCTGTATCTGAGTAGTTCTCCGGCGAGACCTCCATTAAAGGAGATGGCTTGATGTTCAGGTCACTTGGAGTGAAGTCAGGGAATAAAGGTGACCTGGTTTCCCAATGGTCACTACCGCTTGAATTGTAATCTGACATTTTTGGCGAAATGGGTTTGCTTTGTAATTGTTGTGGTAAGATATACAAATCTGAATATATCAACTACGCTTAAATAGGAGAAAAAAGCAATAACACAATGTAAGTATTCTTACAAAACCCAAGAAGTTCACGTGAACAAAAGTAAAAGTTTTCTTACAACACTAACACAACCACGTGAATAAAAGTGAAAAAAGTTCAAAATTCTGACAAACAACCACTAAAAAAATAGCATAAAATTTGAAATACTTCTTTCACATCTTTTCTTTCTTGACTTTAACCAAGTTGACCGTCTTACCCTTCTTTTTTACTCCCAGTTGATTCTTGACCGTTTTGCCCCTCTTCTCTTTTGAACTTGGACCCACGTTCTCTTCCTTCTGAGCGATTGTTTTGATATTCACTACTGCATTTTGTTTCTCTTTCTCAACTAGGAGATTATCTTTTTTGGAACAGCATCTATGTTGTCAATCTTCGAGTTTTGTTTTGAACTTGAACCTCGATTAAAAAGGTTCTTCATGAAATCAGCCATATTTTTATCGAAATCCTTGAATGCCTCGTTCACCCCAGCAACGTCAACAGTAGGAGTCATACATTTAGACTTCCCTTTACCTTTAGATTGAAGCATCTCCAAACTCACATTTTGTTTCCCTTTATACAAAAAAGGATTACCTTCAATTTTCTTTGTGCCAATAGTGATTGCCCCAGGTTTGCTAATAGGAGTAAGAGCCCTAGTATGCACCCCAATTCCACCTGGCCTAAAAGGTGGTCTCTTAGTTTTATCCTACAAAACAAAGGCTATAATCAATACATTTTGCTAAAAGTAAATAAAATTTGTTCAAAATTAAACTTACACTTGGTTGTCCAAGATTCTTGACACCAGTGGGCAGAAAACCGTCCTTCACATTAGGGACACTAAATTTGCTAACCTCCACGCAGGGTTTCTTATTGGGTGTAAACTATATGGAACAAAACACAATGTTATATGATAATACAAATTTATAAGAAATCTCATCTTAAATTACTACCTTTTCTTTTTTCGAAGGTCCTTCAACTCTTTCCCGCTTCTTTTGTGGGCCCATCCAACCGCGTGGCTCGTTAGTACTACCCTGTGTCGTCAACACCACTTGCTCTTCATTTCCACGGGTAGACTTTTACAATAATATTAAAAAAAAACATGTTAATGACTTATATGTAATGTAAAACAGTAATAAAAAAGGAATTTTCACCTTAGATGTTTCGGGTTCATCAACTTTATCTTCAACATCGGTTTTAGAAGGTGTTGGACACCGCTTGGCTCTTGATTTAGGTCTCTTCCCACTTGTGCTAACCACTTGGGTAGTCACTACAATGTTGCTATCATTGACGTCGAGGTGAACTTCACTCGCGTCAATGTCAACGTCAACTTTACTTTTACATCCCGTTAGTTGGAGATCACTACTTAAAGCTTCCACAGTAACATCACTGTTGACCACGTTAATGTTTACATCGCTATTAGTCGCGTTAACATAAACATTATTTTCAGACACTTTTGGTTTTTTCTTAAGTCTACTAGATCTTCGCTTGTCAACTTTGACCACAGAGCTGCTTTGACCTTGAGACTCCTCTGAGACCATCTTCGGAGTTTCTGTTGTTTGATCATCCATGCTATTACCTTTCACCGGGTCATTTACTACGCTTTCAGCTGCACTTTGACCTTCGCTTTTCCTTGAACAACTTCTTATGTTGTGTCCCAGTTGTTTACAAGCACTACATTTTCCTTTCAACCCATGTCTTCCTAACTTTTGAACATCCACACGCACTTCTTCTTTTCCTTTTTCTTTTGCTCGTGATTTCTTCATCCTATCTTCAACATCTTCCCCAACGGCTCTATCACGCTTCTTTTTTGGTCTCCCAGCTAGTTTGACCCCCTTTGGAGCAATTACTTTAGGGCCATTAGTCTGAGGCCAAAGTTCAGGTCCATTTATAGGTGCAATATAAGGCTCATATGCCTTTTTGAAAGTGGAAGTTTTAAAAAAATCAGAAGTGTAGTCTTCAGCCTCAAGACCCGAGGAGGCTAGTGCGGAAATCACGTGTACACATGGGATTCCCGACAAATCCCACCCTCGACATGCGCAATTAAAGGTATTTAAATCAACTGCAAATTGAGCCCCATTTGGGCCCTTTATCTGGAAAGTGCTACCTCCACAGTGTAATGGAATCCACTTGGAGGACCACTTCTTTTTTAAATTAATAATTTTCCTAATCTTAGGACAAATCACTCTCTGCCATCTACCTATCCACTTTCTTCTTTTTTCTAATCTCTCGACCAAATAAACTCTTATTCGTTCTAGACAAACTAAAATAGTAGACTCCCTAGCGTCTAGAAGTTGTTTATTCCACGATTCACACATATTATTTAACAGAACATCGCAATGTGTATTTGTCCTAAAATGGGATCGAGTCCAATACCTTGGCGGTTCTTTTGCTAACCATTCGTATGCGCCCTCATCCATTAATCTTATCACCTCCATCACACTTGTAAAACGCTCCACATACGTAGCCCGAGCAACTTCCCACATCTTATCTTTCAATGCAAACGAACCATGTTTTTTCTTGAAGTTTTGATGAAGATGTCTAACACAATGCCTGTGTTCAACATCTGGTAGTAATTCCTCCAAAGCAATTCCTAAGCCCTGAAAAAAAAACCCCACATATACACGATTAGGCAATAACGAAATTCAAAATGAACAACTTGAAAACGGTATATGTTAACTTCACCTTTTGTTTATCAGTAACAAACACCCACATCTCTGGATCATCAATTCCAAGATCGTCTACTAGCAAACCAACAAACCATCTCCATGTCTCCAAATTTTCAGTTTCAACCACAGAATAACAAACGGGATAGATGCAATTATTAGCATCCATCCCAACCGCAGTTAGTATAACCCCTGGATGAGGTCCTTTAAGATGGCATCCATCCAACCCCACCACCTTCCTACAACCAGCCTTAAACCCTCTTTTCAAAGGTTCCAAACAACAATAAAATCTTAAAAACCTTTGTTCACCAGTTAATTCATCTTCTTCAGTTTTTAAAAACACTGTCGAACCCGGATTAGTCCTTACCAACTCAGCACAATAGTTGTTGAGCAAACTATATTGGTCCAGAAATTGTAGTTCATCTAACGCCTTACCCTTCTTGATGGTCCTATATGCTTGCCTCCTACTAATACTCACATGAAGATCATGTAACACTTGCTCTTGTAAATCGATTGCTCGCATTGAAGAATTTAACTTCAACTGATGAGCATACCTCGTCGATAAAACAGTCGAATTTACGTGCTTACTGTTTAACGCACATCCACAATTATGAATGAGATTAAGTGTCCTAATCTGAAAACTACCATCCACGCATTTCGTCGCATACACAAACCAATCACAGTTCAACCCTCTACACTTAGCTCTAACTCTTCCTGGTTCATTACAAGGGAACCAAACATTCCTTACTTCACAAATAGCAGTTGCTTTCACGGCTTCCTTGAACTCAACTCCGTTTGCGAAAATCATGCCAATCTTCAATTTAGGCTCGTTCTTGTCAACCACTACATTAAAACGTTGGCTTCTCCTTCTTCGACCTCCCAAACAATCCTCCTCATCCGTTGATCCTTCTAAACTTCTCAAATTCTCTGACTCTCCACAAGAACCCTCGTTGAAGTCTTCATCGTCTATAACAGGTAATTCTTTAGGACAAGGGAGCTCTAACCCGTTTAATTTAACCGACGGAGAGGACCCGACACCGACAAACTCAACCCCGATATCAACGTTGTTTTGGAACAAAATATCATCTTCATCGTCGTCGAGGTTATTATCGCTATCGTGAAACGAAAAATCTGAACCGCTATCATCGATACCTGAGTTAACGTTTTCGCCTTCACCTTTCTCCGAATCTGTGATTATCAAACGAAACTGTTATAAAAAACGACACCCAATCACGAGTAAATGAAACCCTAAAAAAACCTAGAAACCCCAAATTAAATGACTCTAGAAGAAGATTGGTACCTGAATCACTCACGATTTCACTTAAATACGCCATCAGATTTGATTTGAAATGCCACGTACGAAGTTGCTATTCGAATTTTTCTTGAAGTCGACTTGAAACGGCGAGAACTTGATTCGTTTCTTCAAACGTTTAGCAGCGAGATGATAAATGAAGATGGTTTCTTACACCGTGCTTGTACGAACGTGGGTGCTAATGAGAATTGGAGATTCGTTCTTGATTGGAACGAATTTGGGAAATTTTCTGTCTAACTTGATGAAGAACACCAAGAACACGCACTACTATGTGCGATTTGATCCGATTTTCGTTTTGTTATAATGGGAAAGGGGTGTTACGGGGTAGTAACTTGAGTAGGTGAAAGGGTAGATAATAAGTAAAAAGACAAACATACCCTTGGACACATAGGATTACACATCAGAGCAACATGTGACGTCATGATGAGTTAGCGGTGAGGTGTCACTAAGGTGGCACTAACGTGGCGCCAAGTGGCGTTGACTAACGGTCAACTAACTGAAAAATAAAAAAAGGGCTAACGGTGTCACAAAAGGTGAAGATACGGGGCGTAAAAGGGTAATTTTGAAGATCAGGGGCGGCCCGTGCACTTTGGGTATAGATCGAGGGCCACACGTGGCCTTTACCCAGTCTTTCATGAGAAAACGTTTATTCTTAATCTTTCTGGGAAGAAAACGTTTATTCTTAGACTTTCAGGGTCTGAACATCAAACTATTAAAGGTTAACGAGGAGCCATGTATTTCTCCATTCTTGGTTTAGAGGGTTGACAAGCAGAGTTGTTATGATATGGGCTTATGAGCTGAACACTGATAGATATATAATAGAGAGAGAGAAAAGTGTATTTTGTATATTGATTTGATTGAGTAAATGTTTAAAGATGTGTAGTTCATATAGATGAAATACGCGCCTATCTTGTTCACCTATACACACACAATACATATATCTCATGTATACCATCCGCACTATATGACTTATCATCCCGTCTCAAGTTGCACGCGTACGAGTGGAAGCTTGACAAAAAGAGAAAAAAACACTTTTCCAATGCTTTTTGTGAATATATCTGCAAGCTGAAGTTGTGAAATAACATGAACAATGAACAATGTGCAGTTGCTTAGCCTTTACTTGTTCTCGCACAAATTGGAAATCCACGTTAACGTGACGAGTTCGAGTGTGAAAAAGGGGATCAGAGGCAAGCGCAATAGCATATATATCATCACAAGAAGCGGTTGCTTAGCCTTTACTTGTTCTCGCACAAATAGGAAATCCACGTTAATGTGACGAGTTCTAGTGTGAAAGACGGGATCAGAGGCAAGCGCAATAGCAGATATATTATCACAAGAAAAAGTGGGTGTAAGAAGCGGAAGATGGAGACTTTTGAGCAAGAAGGTCAGTCATTTCAACTCTGCAGAAACAAAGGTCATAGCATGTAGAAAAACTGTAGAAAAACTCTGCAAAAATCCAATGTAAATTTTTCTACAATATCTCACTAGGTCTAAGAAGTTTTTCAACGGTCTTATTGGTGCTTTACTTGTCCAATGTAAGTCTAGGAAAACTCTCAAATTTGAATAGGAAGAAGTTAAGGTCAGGGCATAGTGTATAGTACCTCTGATATATCTAAGAAGTTTTTTTTAAAATTCATTATCCGAGTTAGTAGGATTGTGCATTGATTGACAAAGTTGATTAACATCAAAAGAAATACCTGGCCTTGTAATAGTGAGATATTGTAAAGCACCAAAAAGACTCTGAAAAAGGAAAGGGTCCTCAAATAATTTCAAGTCATGAGAGGTTTGAACTATGTCCTTAATGAGTGTAGGTAGAGGAGAACTCTTACAATAAGTCATACCAGCTTTCTGTAAAAGTGAAACCGCATTATTTGCTTGAGACACAATAATATTAGTAGGTGTAGATGTAATTTCCAACCCAAGAAAATATGATAAATGACCTATATCCTTCATAGAAAAGTGATTCTTTAGAGCATCAATAATGAACTTAATACCAGAAGAATCACCACCGGCAATTATCGACATAAACTAATATAATAGTCAATTTATCACTATTACGTCGAATAAACTTTGAAGAATCATCTGGACAAACAATAAACCCATGAGATTCAAGAAATTAAGTGAACAAATGATTCAATGCCATTGGCTCCTGTTAGATCTCATATAACGAGTGATTAAGCTTACACACATATGAAGGATGCTGAGCATCAACAAAACCAGCAGGTTGCATCATATAAATGTCCTCATCTAAAGCACCATGTAAAAAGGCATTAGACACATCTAACTGATCGATAGAACATGAAAAAGTAGCCGCAAGTGATAGTATAACACGTATTGTTTGATGCTTGACCATAGGGCTAAAGTTTCAGTATAATCAAGCCCATACTCCTAAAGAAAACCACGAGGCACCAACCTATCCTTATAGCGAGCGATAGAATCATCTGCATGTCGTTTTATTTTGTAAATCCATTTCCAAATGATGGGATTACGACCAAGAGGGGAGATACCAAGTCCCATGTATGTTGTTTCATAAGCATATCAAACTCTTCACTCATAGCGAGAGCCCAATGTTGAGAGTTAGAAGCCTCTTTATAGGAATTAGTTTCAACAAGAGAGGAATGAAGAATAGTAGATTGACACTTGTATGTAGGTTTAAGAGACCCTGTTTGACGTTAAGTAACCATATTATGTGTAGGTTTAGGTCGAGGAGGTGGAGTAGGGGAAGATATGGCTTGTGTTGTGGGTTCATGAGATATATTATCAGAAAGTGAATAAGAAGTTTCATAAGATAAAGGGGAAGATATTATGGGGTGAAATGGCTGAGACAAAGAATTTGGGTTGATCGAAGTGTCAAAGATATCAACATATCACCATTTTTTCATAGCCAGACAGCCGAAAAACTCACGCCGGACCACGCCTTCACAACCTAGCCCAATACGTTGTTCATATCTGAGTCAGGCCCATACCTTCCGGTTGGATGCGACCAGATGTTGTCAACTTTGGTCCAGGTCTGGTCAACTGCTATTCGAATCCAGTCAACGGCCTCGAGTCTAGGCCTTGTCCTTTAGCCTGCGCGCATCTCAGATCTAGAACGAAGCAGGCCCACTTTGTCCGTTCTCTTCTGTCCGTTCGAGCCCACCAGCAATGCAGCCAAGGATCATTCAAGCGAAGCTGATTGGACAGCCGTCAACGTCCCCTCCACGTCTTTCGACCACTTCCGGCGTGACAGACCCATTTCAGGCCAGAAACTTTGATGGCCCGAATCCACCTCGGCAAGTATTTCGTGTAGCTCCTCTCTTGGTGTTTTATTATTATTAATGTGATAGATTTTTTTGTCACAAAAATAGCTATTGTAGATGAAAAACAGTTTAGTATTGTTTTTATTTTCTTAGCTGTTAAGTTTGATTATGAATATTTGTGTAAAGCTCATAAGAAAGTGTTTATGAAGGATTTTTTCAAAATGAAAGGAAGGTTTTATGGGGTTGTTCCTAATCAACCCCATCCCCTTAAATGATTCACACAGCCTGGATCTGTCAAGGAGCCGGCAATCCCTTGACAGTGCAGGCACTCCGGGACCTCTGTACCAAACACCGGCCAAAGGTAGTGTTCCTTTCCGAAACCAAAAATTCCATTACTAAGATTTATGATGTTGCTAATACTATTGATATGGAGATTATTTGTAATGTTGAACCGAATGGGATTAGCGGTGGGTTAGCTCTTTTTGGTAAGAAGGGTATTAAAATAAAAATTATAAAAGCATGTTAAATACTATATACATGTGTGACTTTATGGTGACGGTAATAAAATTTTATTATACTTTTCTTTATCTTAATCCATATGATAAAACAAAAGAAAAAAAATTTCGTTTAATTTTTTAAATACACTTAAACCCCTTAACTTTGCTTGGTCAATAATTGGGGACTTTAATTGCATTAGATATATTAAAGAAAAATTAGGAGAATTATTTGTCATAAAAAATCTTTTAAATTTTTCAATAAACTTTTTAACATTAATAATATTGAGGAAACAACCTCTTACGGTTGTAGGTTCTCTTGGACAAATAAAAATACGGGTAATAAACTAATAAAAGACAAATCTTGACAGGGCATTACAAAACTTTTTGTAGGCCACCCTGTTTTCAAATGCCTGGACAACAGTGATTCCTGCCATTGGCTCTAATCACTGTCCTTTAGTCCTACACCATGATAAAATCAATAACAATAAAAAAAAAAGATTCTTTATGGACAACTGAAACTGATTGTCTTAATATCATTAATAAAGTATGGGATGATTACAAGACCCTAAGGAAAACCCTAATGCAGTAACTAACCATAAATTGAAGAAACGTAGTCTTGCACTAAGAAATTGGAATAAGAAAAAAATTGGTAACAATAAAATCCAAACTGAAAATTTAATTGAAAAAATAGAAATTGTGACTAATACAAATGTCTCTAATTGTAATTGGGATGAATATAACAGTATTATTAAAAATCTTGAAGAAACTTGAAAAAGAGAAGAAAGATTTTGGAAATAAAGATCCAGAAACCTTTGGCTAAATAAGGGTGATAAAAACACTAAATACTATTATGCATGTACCTTAGAAATAAGAAGTGGAAATAAAATTATCAGAATCACATATGATAATGGAAATTGGCTTGATAATAAGGATGATAATAATAATGAAATTGTTAAGTACTTTAATAATATTTTTACAACGGTAGGTAAAAGAGATTATAACAACACACTAGAAATCATAACAAGTAAAATTGATAAATATTCAGCTGATAGCCTCAATAAATCCATAAGCGAGGAAGAAGTTAAAAAGGCTACTTGGGAACTGGGCCCTAACAAGGCTCCAGGACCGGATGATTAATAATGGAATCTTTTTCAGAATCTACTGGGTCCTCATTAACCTTGATTTAATGAGGGTTATTAATAACTTTTGGAACAATAAAGGTGATCTTACTGATATTAATCATCACGCATCACCCTGACTCCCAAAATTAATAAACCTACTATAATATCAAACACTATAGACCAATCAGTTGCTCTAATTTTATTAATAAAATTATAGCAAGAGTTTTGGTCAATAGATTACAACCTTATATGAACTCACTAGTTGGAGAAAACCAAATAGAATGATACAAGAAAATACTATGATAGCACATGAATTAATAACACATATTAAGAGAAGGAAAAAAACCCAAAAAATATATGGTGGCAGTTAAAGCTGACATAAAAAAAGCATATGAATATACTGAATGGGATTTCTTACAAGATCTCATGACTAAAATAGGTTTTAATCAAGATTGGGTAAGGAAACTTATTGTATGTATTACCTCTGTCACATACTCAGTCCTGATTAATGGTGAAATTCACTAAATTCAGAAACCCACCAGAGGAATTAGACAAATGGGACACACTCTCCCCTTTGATCTTTTGCCTAATTTCACGAACTCTAAACGATTTAATTAGAGATAAAAAAGAAAAACAACTGCTGCAAGGAATTAAAATTAGAAATAACTGTCCAGAAATTACTCACCTCCTTTTTGCTAATGACAGTCTTCTTTTCCTTAATGCAGATAATATTGAGATATAATCCTTCAATGATATTATGAATAAATATAAAAATGTCACTGGATTATGTCTCATCTTTAATAAATGTGTGGTAATTTTTAGCCCTAACACACAACTTTTATCCAAAGCTTAATGGCCAAAAAAATTATAGAAAAAAAACCAACAATCTAGGAAATTACTTTGGACTCCCAACTGAATGGATTAAAAAAATCTAAAGACCTTCAATTCTTAATTGATAGTATTTTACAAAAAATTGAAAACTGGAAAACACTCTTTCTCTAAGGAGGAAAAAAAATATTAATAAAGACAATTATTTAAAGCTTACCTAACTATTTTACGTCTAATTTCATACTCCCAAAAAACAGTATAAATAAAATCCACTTTACCATTGTTCACTTCTGGCGGGGTGATAAAGGAAAAAGAAGAATACATTGGGCCAAATGGGACCTACTCACTATATTAAAATATGAAGGCGGTTTAGGTTTTAGGGATCCACACCTAATGAAAAAAGCTTTATTAAGAACAAGCTTGGAATCTAGTAAATAAAAAAGACTCCCTACTTTATACTCTTAAAAGGAAAATACTTCAACAATAGCAATTTCCTAGAAGCTAAACTTGGAAGTTCCCCTTCATGGAGATGAAAAAATATTTCCATAGGTAGAGAAATATTCCAAAAATATAAAATAAAAGTTGGGTAATGGAACTAACATAAAAATATATGAGCATAACCGGATATGTAATAACAATCAAAATATTAAACTAAACACCTCTAAATTTATATGGGTTAATCAACTCATAAAAAGTGATAAATCATGGGATATGGAGATTTTAAATAAACTCTTATCTTAAGGATATTAAAGAAAGAGGCAATTACCAATACCACCCTAGGAGGAAGTGATATTGTCCATAAAAGTCATTTCTACTATAAAAAATATAATTAGACAATAATACCCTTCACTAAATATTCCCACCAAACTAAATTTTCCCGCCAAAAAATTTTCGACCAACTTTTCCGGTCAAATTTTTTTCCCGCCAAATTTTTCCGGCCGATTTTTTTCCCACCAAATTTTTCCGGCAAACTTTTTTCCCACCAAATTTTTCCGGCCAGTTTTTTCCCACCAAATTTTTTCGACCAGTTTTTTCCCACCAAATTTTTCGACCGATATTTTGTCCCACCAAATTTTTTAGACCAATATTTTTTCCCATCAATTTTTCATGTTGTTATTTGGTGGGAAAAATCCTACCAAATTAAATTTGGGGGTTTATGTTGTTTGATGGGAAAAATCCCACCAAATTATATTTAAGTAATTAAATTTAAGTAACATTTTGTAAGTAGTTGCAGACACTATCATTTTTCATTATAAATTCCCAATCAATAACTAGATACGTCCAATAGATAAGAAAAGTTGCAAACTTATGTCTCTATATGCTGAAAAAGCCAAAAGTACTATTTAAGAAAAAAAATTAGGTAGCATATAATACCTTATCGGACTCTTACATGTTCAATATCTATCTGACCCCTAATCTAAAAACTAAAGTCTCTACCAGTTATTGTGTAATTAATTTGTTTGGCTTCATGTTCGCACGACACTTTCTTTTAAAACAAATTAATATAGAAGAAAAAGAAAAAAAACATTCACACCAAGCAGCTCTCCTGGACAAGCTGCCACTTGTGGACCATTCTCCACCAATTTACAATATTTCAGAATGATCTGATTTAAGTATATAATTACAGTTTGCCGAAAAATGGTAATATTTTACCATTGTGGATGTGTAAATTTGACTATATCGTATACCACAGGGATCAATTGTGTTATTGACCCCATGTATATAAATCTATCAATTGTAAATACACTAAATTAAGCAAATCAAAACCCAGATTAGAACAAAACAAAGAAATATAAAAAGGAAATGAGATAAATCTGCAACTTGATTGGTTTGTTATCAATGTTAATAATTCGAGCTCCAAATTCAACACCGATAGTTAAATCGTGCACAGGTTGAAAATGTTTGTTTGTAAATTGCAGAAGAAGGCATGATTATCCAATTCCTGATTAAAAAAAATTATTATCATTAGGTTGTAATGCTTAATTAAACACATAGCTTTCTTATGATAAACTTTAAACCTTGGAAACTTAATAGGCTAACAAAATCCAGAGATCATTCATGCTTATTGATCAAAACCCATTCAATGAAACCAGCTAAAAACACTTCCATAGATCAATCATACATTCCCAAAGTGAAAAATCAATCTCCCATATATTCCTAACCACCTCATCACTAGCATAAACTATATGCTATAACCAAATTAAACCAAAATCATAGCTATTTAAAACACCTTTGACTATAATAATTCACAGAATCATAATCTTTTCATCACATTACTACAATCCGAACAGAATTATTTGAAAAAAACAGAAACTTTATAATCTCAAGCTAGCTATGTAACCCAAAGAATTGAATTAGGGAAAAATATTGATACAAAAGTCAAACATCAAAGGCTTAATTTCGATACAATTCCAATCGAAATAAAAATAAAACAATTATACGAAGCTACAAATCGACAAATAACATCAAAATTCATAAACTAGTAATCAAATAAATAAAATATATATGTAATAATACAGATTGAAATGGAAATCATTACCGGTATGACCAATGATGGTGTACTTGAAGAGATAAGCGTACGACATCTTCCTTTCAAATTCAACAATTAAAAATGGCATTGATGTTGGAGCGGAGGATGGGGGCGGCGTCGATGGCGGAATTAATGGTGGGATTGATGGTGGCCGTGGCCGTGGTAGTTTAGGCGTTGAGAGAGAAGAGATCGATTTGTTTGGCGGATAAAAATGAAATGATTTGATTAATTAAAAGGAAAAGTAAAATAAAAGAGGGGCATAATAGGAACGTATAAGTTGTTAGGGGACTTTTACAGACAATATTATCAAGGGGATGGTAGAGGGCTATTATTTTTAGTTTGGTGACTTAAATGGTAATTTATTCTTAAAGAAAAAATAGCTAAAATGATAATACCTAAATTAAATTGTGAAGACCAAATATGTGTTGATTTTTTGCAAAAATGGTACATATATAGTCAAAGAAGCGTATCATAAATTGAAAGAAGAGGAAATCAAAAATCAAATTACTAATGATATAAATAAACCAACAACATCTACTACTAGAAACAAAAGTCTTTGAAAAACTAATTTGAAAAATGGAAACCCCACCAAAAATTAGGAACTACATTTGGAGAGCGGTTATGAATCTCTATCCATTGAGGAAAATCTTTTTAACCGAAAGTGTGGTAACATTAACATTTGTAAAATTTGCAATAATAATATTGAAACAGTAGAACATATGATTTTCCAATGCCCCTGGTCAAAAAGTGTATTGTTTACTAGTCCTTTTAATATAAAATCTAACAACGATTATACGTCTAGGTTAGACTAATGGATTTTAAAACAAGTACAAGATATTGCAAAAAAAAAAATTAAAAAGAAAGAAAGGATTCTAGACCTTATTTGTTTGATTATGTGGCAAATTTGAAAAGATAGGAACAATTTTGTCTATAACGGAAAAAATGTGACCCTTTGAATACGATTAATAATGCTATAGAAGCTTGGAAATAATATTATTAAATTTCTAACCCTTATGACTTTAATTTTTTAGAAAACGAAATTAGGGGTAATATTACTAATAACTCAGAAAAAAACACGAGTGGAAATATTAAACAAAACATCAAATTTAAAGACAAATGGAAAAGACCACCACCAGATAAATTTAAAATTAATTGTGATGCAGCTTTCTCGGATAAATGAGCTGCAATTGCTTGTGTAGTAAGAAACTATAATGGTAAATTTGTATTAGGTAAAAGTTGGAAAATTGGAGCAGATTAGATTTTAGAGGCAGAAGCCACGGGGAATTTGAAAGCTACTTAGTTGGCTTCAAAGTTTCCTTTTGGGAGTGTTATTATCGAGAATGACTCTGAGACCATCATGAAGCCCCTTTCTTCAGGACTACACGTTTCGAGTCATTCAGTTAGAAATGTTATTTGTAATATTTATATTTTGTTGAATTATCTTCCCCTTCTTTTTTGCTTATTCTAGGGGTAGAAACAGGGCAGCCGACTGGGTTGCCAAACGAGAACTTCTTAGCACTCTGTTTGGTAATTAGGATACATGTATCCCTCCCCAGTTAGTCACTATTTTATGTAATGAGGCCAAGCTTTTAGGGGTGGGCTAAAACTTTGTAATTGTTTCCATGTTATCTATATTAGTATGCATTTAAACGAAAAAAAGATATCAACATAAGTTGAATATGTAGACTAAAGAGTAGAAGTTTCAGATAAGACACTTGATGTCTCCTTAATTGTTCGTATTTTCGACCCTTAGGAGACATCATTTTTGGTGTTTATTTAATCAATTTGATAGACTTTTGGACTAAATATGCAATAATATGATTTTCCTCTTTTATTTCTAGCATTTTTGATTTATTAAGCTTTTGCGCGTAATATTGGTATTTTTAGTGAAGATTTTACAGGTTTTAGATGTTAGCTAGAAGAGGAATCCGAGGAGAAAGTCAAAGATCAAGAGATAGAGTCAAAACTCGAAGATAAATCCCGAAGATATTATTTTTAGAGCTGAAAATCCATTTTCCAGGCCATAGATTGCTGATTTCGAGGTGCTTAAGCGATGATTTAGCTGTTGACCTTTGAAGAGAAATCATTCCTTATCGAGTTACGGAACTTTAGCAACTGGAATGAGGTCAATCGGAGTTGTAACGCATCGGGAAAAGCCGTTTTAGTGAAGGTGTATCAGCAGTTACGGGATTTTGGGCTTAGAAATTGGGCTTGGACATTTAATTAGTGTTTTATTATTAGGTCCAAGCCCTAATCCGTTTTTAACCTTATAAAAGGAGATTTTGACCTCAGTATTTCTCACCTCTCAATTTGTTCTTCAAATCAACTCATCCTTAGAAGAGAGTGTCAAGACAATTCACATTCTGCAAGATTAAACACCAGAGAGAAGTCAACGGAAGGAAGAAAGAAGAAGCTACAAGAGCTGGAGAGGGTCTATATCTCCGTTCGTAGTCATTCCTATTCCGGAAATTAGGTTTTTCTTATCTTTAATTTTGTAATCAAATATGAATTCCTTTATTTTTAATTTCGTTTTTCGTTTTAATATGAGCTAAACAATTCATAGTGCTTGAGAACAAACAATGGGTGAATCCCAATCTTATTAATTAACGAATGTTGAATTTGGGTTTTTATTGAATTAAACTAAATTAGGGCTTTTACTCTTTTCAATAAATTGAGTTTATTTTACTGTTTTTGGAGTAGCTAACTAAGAACAGGTGTTAGTATCTAGGCTATTCCAATTAGTGGCGATTGGATCATCCTGACGGAGGGTTTAGGTACGGAAATATTTATTGTATCTAGGATAGAAGTTAATGATTCTGACGAGCTTAGCTAATCCTAGGGCCAATGAGGTAATAACACTTAAACATCCAACGGTGGATCATATTTACCCTGACGGGACTAGTGACACTTTAGGATCGCCTTATAGTCCACCCTGACGGGGGTATAAGGAATTTAGAATCCCGACCATTGTAATTGACTAATTTAGCCCTTAAACAACATAAGTTAGGAAATAGGATTGGGAGGATCCTTGCGTTCTCAAGTGCTACATCTCATATTGCGTTTTACATCAATTTACTTGCGTCTTAGCTTTTATTTGCATTTTAATACTTGTCTTTCATTCATTAGTTCTAATAACAAAACCAAACAAACATTTTACCTTTATTTGTTTTCATAAGTGCATCAATCACTATTTGCTAGACATTGTGATCAACCATTCCGTCCTTGGAACGAATCTGATTTATCAGTTATACTACTTGGGACAACCGTACACTTGCGGTTGTGGTTCGATTATTATTTGCATTTATTTAGAACACACAAAGGACCACCAACACTCGATTGGAGTGGAAATACCGGCTCATTAAACACAACATGACGAGAGATAAACACCTTTTTAGAGGCTAAATCAAAGCATTTGTAACCCTTAGTATGGCTGCAATATACTAATAAAACACAAGGTTCAAAAAAGGAGCAAGTTTGTATGGGCTATAAGGACACAACGAATGGTATCATAGACATCCAAAAACACGAAGGTGTAAATAAGGCGGTTGAACCTAATAGAGAACTTGAAAGGGAGAATAATTGGAGAGACTAGGTGTAGGTAGAAGAGTAATGAAATATATAACTGCAGAAAGGGCCTCAAGCAAAACCTAGTTGGTAGAAAACTATGAGATAGGAGAGAAATCTTGATAACGATTCGATGACAATTGAGCTTCTGTTAAAGTTTTAGTATTTGAAAAAAGAAACAGAGCAACAAATATAGAAAGTGATTTATTTGTAGTATATTATGAAAAATATATAATAGTACTTAAAAGAGAAAATAAATTAATTTCTTTCTTTTTATATACATTAGGTGTATTTGAAAATAGGGTCAATACTTTTTTTTTGTCTACGAGACCCAAATACATATACTTAACAGTAAAAACATATAATAAGTGAATGATCCTTCCAATCTGATAATTCCAAATTCCTTCTGGTGCATTTAGCCAAAGCATCCACTGTAGAATTATATCTTCGATCAATGTGAGTAACGTTCCATTGGACCTTGACCTAACCATTTTCTAACTTCGGAAAGAATATCTTTAAGACTCCAGTGGAGCCCGGTCTTACCAAGAATTCCTTGAACTAATTCAAGGTTGTCAAAGGAAAATAGGGTTAAATCAGGAAATAAGTTCAAAGTAATATTCTTGGGAAATCTTGTATACGGGACATTGATATTCTTTTTTTGTCAAAAAAAAAAAACATTACTATTTTTTTTTGATATTTTTTGGACATTATTTTAACATAAATATCTAGAAATATAATTTTTGTAAATATGTATATACAATTATTAATATTTGTTTTTGTCCAAAAAAATGGACATTAATATTTGTTTGTGATATTTTTTTTGGACATTATTCCAATATCAATATCTAGAAATATAATTTTTGTAATAAAACAAAATAAGAAATTATGATATTTTTTTCTCTAGTAAATAATATTAAATAATAGTATACAATTTATTCTTTAGATTTTGATTATTCATCATAGACTATAATAGTATTTTATTGTAAATATATATTATATTTATATTAAAAAATTTGATACAGTTCATAAGTAAATTGATTTAAAAGAATATTGTATAGATTCAAAATATCATGATATTTTACAATATTGTATGATTTTTATGTAATTTTGTATTAAGTGAGTCTGAGATAACTCTAACTTTTATTTTAAATAAGAATGAGATGTTATGTTAAGATAACTTAAAAAAATTATCTTATAAATAAAACAAACCAAAATACTAAAGAAATTATAAAATGAGTAGTTTTTGAACCTTCAAAGATATTAATATTAATTAACTCAAAATTCTTATATTCGACACTAATTCTCTTTTTTGTGAATTTTAGTACAATTTTTATACAAACAAGAGGTTCAATTTATAAAGTTTTGCACAGGCTCTTCAAAAAATCAAATTTGTATAAACAAAATTCATTTTTTAATTTATGAGACTGAAACTCACACCATCAAATTTGAATTGCAGTAGTGTTCTACAACCACATAGGAATGTTAGATAAGTACACATAATATTTCATGTATACGCTTGAAACATTATGGATTTTTTTGTATTCAGATGAAAACAATAAAAAATAAAAGAGAAAGAAACAGAAAAATTATAAAGAAAAAAGAGGGAAGGGTTAAATTTTGTTTGGATTAGAATTTTTTGTAAAGAAAAAATACATAAAAGATTTTGAATTTTTTTTTTGTTTGGAATAAAAAAAAAGAAGAGTGGAATAAAATTTATAAATGCATTTTTGGTTTTACCCTAGTTCATGAACAACCAAGCAAAACTATAAGATTTGAAGTTTTTCGACTTTTCACCAAAATATCGCACAAATGATTAAAGAAAAAGGATTGAAACGAAGAAGTAAAATTAGTTGAAAATGTGAAAAATACATATTCAATGGGTTCGACTACACTCACATATATATATTAATCTCCCATAACTATATATATATATATATATATATATATATATATATATATATATATATATATATATATATATATATATATATATATATATATATATATATATATATATATGAAACGAAGAAGTAAAATTAGTTGAAAATGAGAAAAATACATATTCAATGGGTTCGACTACACTCACACACACACATATATATATATGTATGTATATATATATATATATATATATATATATATATATATATATATATATATATATATATATATATTAATCTCCCATAACTATATATATATAATAATAATAATTATATATAACAACGTAATAGGTGTTTGATCTTATTAAAATATATTCAAGAAATAGTTTCTTTGATTAGTGAAAAAGGGACAAAGAAGATGAGAAAATTTTATGATTCTATGCTAAACCGTTTTTGTTTTTTTTTTTGTCAAGAACATACATAATTTAACTAAGTGTTTTAGAAAAGTATAACTTATTAATACATAGAATATGGAAAAATACATAGAAATAATATTGTAAAAAGAGAAGTGATATTTGTGCTATGAATAAGTTATTAAAGTGGATGTCCAAAGGCCAAAGGTCTTACTATTTATTTCTTACATATGTGGCAAGTGAATAGTCATTTGTTACCCTATAAATATAAGGATTATTCTTTTGTAATGAGACTAGTGATCTTGTGAATACATGAAACAAATTATCCCCATCTTTATCTTCTTCTTTAGTTTATAATGATATTTCTCTCTCTATAATTCTCCATCTAGTTTAGCTTATATTATCCTAGTTTATAACACGTTATCAGCACGAGTCTCTGCCGATCGAATCAAGGAAGAATATTTCCAGGTATGATTTATATTGTTCTAATTTATATATATTTCTTTTCACAAAGAAAATAAGAGAGGATTTTCCATTGCAAGCGATAAATATTACATAGACTTCCATTGCATCCTATACAATACTCTTATACTATTCAAGCAGATAAATCGGTTATCACTTTAGAAAAAAACTGAGGCTGGAAGCCTATATGTAAATATAATTTTTGAATGACTTAAAAATAATACGAGATGTTTTTCTAGGCTTGAAGCCTACAATGCCCGAAGCATGGAAAAATAACCGTATAAGCATGGAAAATAATCGTATAGGCCTGAAGCCTAAATTTTATATTATAGGCCCGAAACCTAGAAAATAAAATATATGCCCGAAGCATAAAATTGAAAACTTAAAGGCCGAAAATTATATCATATGGAGTAACATAGGTGTGCTTTTCAATGGAATGTTGAATTTTAATAGTGGCTAGTCATATGCCTTATCCAAAGTGTAACAACAAAGATTTTTTTTTATATATATGGCTCTACTATGAAAACAAGAAAAATTGTAAGACTATGATGTTTTCCGACATAAAAGTTTTGATTTGGATAAATCAACTCATAGGCTCGAAGTCTAAAAATAAATTTATATGCTTGAATTTTAAAAGCAAATTATCTAAAAGTTTGAAGCCTAGATCAAATTTTAAAGGCTAGAAGCCTATATCAATTTTTGTTAAAAAAAAAAGAATTACACAAAAGAATTAAGAAATAAAGTGTATTGCTAATATAAATTTAAATGACTATTTTTTCATGAATTTCCTTAATATTGAAAATTCATTAAAGAAATAAATCGAGAAATAAACTAGACATCCATGAAGGGTGCAATGAAATTATATGTCCAAACGAAATTATTTCTTTCAATAAAAGGTTACAACAAAATTTATATGCTAGAAGCATAAAACAAATTTTATAGGCTCGAAACCTAAAAACAAAATCTCATATCCTAGAAGTATGAAATTAGTCCTATTGGCCTGAAGCCTTAATTGTTATAGGTCCGATGACTAAAGACAAAAAAAATGCCTGAAGCAAAATATTACTATGAAGGTCCAAATCTTAAATAAAAATATTTATGCCGGAAGCATAAATTGAGTTTTTTTTACATGAAAGTTGTAACTGCTGAGCCATCATTACGGGAGTTACTGACGTTGGGGATGGGGCCAATGAATGCTTGGACGTTTTTATTTTGTTGATAGCTTTCATGGGTAGCTAAGGGAATAATATAAATTCTAGTTTTATTTTTATTTTTTAATTCCCTAACTACCCATGACCACCGCCGACGTTGGGTGGTCTGTGATGGTGGTGTGCGTGTGTAGGTTATTCCCAATTATCCTTTTGTCTCCATAGTCTTAAACCTTTTGAAATGTATAGAAAGATAAAATATTTTAAGCTAACATTTTTCTCATTCCCATTTATGATGTGAGACTTTTTAAGATAAAACTTATAGTTTTCTCTTTTCCCAAGAGCATGAACACATCTTTAAAAGTCTTCAATTTCTAACAATCCCCCACTCAGACTCTAGAAGAAGAGTGAACAAGTTTTCGTGCATACTAGTGTTGGGTGAACTATACTTAAGTGGCAATATCTTTTGTTTTGAATTGAAACGTGTAAGGCAACCACCTAATCTTGTCAAGTGAATGTACTCTTCAAATTGCCAGTCTTCGCTCGAGACCCGTACAACACATACTCTACCCGGTTAGTATTTACAGATTCCTCAATCATCACCCTTTTACACATAGGTGATCTCCAATAATGTCTACCAACATTAGCCGACACCTTCCAGATCTTGAGATCATTAAGAGCAATAAAGCCCAACCTCATCACGTGACTCTCAAATTTATCAAGTTCTTCTCAATAGGACCACCACTATGGGATATGCATTCAAAATTTATGTATAAACTCATCCTAACGTCTCCTTGAAGTCATATTATGAACATTGTATCTCAACCTCGTAAATGAATTCATCAAGTCCTTCTTAATAAGACCACAAGTTAATGGATATGAATTCATTAAGAGCTATAAAATCATTCTTATACTTTTTAAAGATCATCAAGCCTCAACCATATTAGCGAATTCTTCAAGTCCTTCTGAATAGGACCACCACACATGACTATGATTACATTAAGTATGAGAAATATATATCAACCTCAACGGTGAATTCATCAAGTACTTCTTAGTAGGACCACCATATATGGATATGAAGTCATTAAGTAGGAGCAATATATAATAACCTCAATGGTGAATTCATCAACTCTTTCTTAATAGAATCGCCGCACATGGCTATGAATTCATTAAGAGTTAATATGCTATTGTATGCATAATTTACGCCATACGGATGAGAAGATATAGTATCATATAGAATCATTAGTCATATGTTTTCCGTTATTGGGTTTTAGTCTCATCCCCCTCCCAGCGTTTACAAGATTACTCTCTTAGTTAAGCCTTTAGTAAATGGATCAGCCATATCCTTCTTTGAGCATCCATACTCCAAGGCGATCACACTATTCTTCATTAACTATTTTACTGAACCATATTTGATGCAAATATGTCTTATGTTTCCATTGTGGACTCTATTATGAGAGACTACCACCATTTCTTATGAATCACACTGTATACATACTATCGTGGCACTTCCTTCCTATAGTGTCACATCTATTAGGAGACTTCTCAACCACTCATCGTCTTATCCTACCAACTCTTGTGGTATGAACTCATACTCCATGGGGGGATATGCTATACAAGTCTGTTAAGAGGACTTCAATGATATATCACTTCCTTATGAGGAAAACGTATAGCCACTGGTGGAGTTTACTTCATTATTATTTGGGATCTAGTTTGTATCACAATTTTTTTTCCTAAAACTGCAGAAAACTTGTTAAAGTGCAGACCTAAATCAATATTACCTTTCAAGTACTTTTAGTAAATGTAACCTAGTGGTCACTACCCGGGTTGTGAGTGTAGCGACTAAGTCTCTTTACAACATAGGCAATAATAGGTTGGGTATAGTTCATTAAGAATATCACACTTCCTATAATTTTAGCATGTGTATAGAGGGATACTACACCCCTACATCTCTCACATACATAAATGCTAGAATTATAAGGAGTTTTACCAGGAACTACAGTAAAAGAGTCAAGTAATTTCAATGTCATTTCTACATAAAAAAGATAACTAAGGGAAATATCATCACTACCTTAATGAGTTTTACCCTTAGGATCACACCAAGTCCCCCATATATTTATTCACAATTATAAGATTAGAAACACCTAGTCTCATGAGTGAAAGTACCAAAAGATGGGCATGTCATACACATAACAACACAAGTTAACACAAACTGATCCTATTACCTTTAAGTAAACATAAAAGTCAAAGGTATTACCTATAAATCTATATTGTATTAAGTTACTATCTCATTGCTCATACCATTAGTTAAGTTCTTGTTAAAATTCATACAACAAATTCCTACGCTTTCATACTTTATCCCCTTGTTCCAAAACCACCAACCCTTCAAGTTGAATTATATAGATTTCTTAACCTAGATCTTCATTAAAACATATAATTAAATATCCAATTAGTGTATAAATTGTTTGTTAATGATATTTAATGCAATAAGGGTCTAAAAAAAGGTTATACAAGGGAGTATGGGTCAAAGTAGTCTAAAATTTTATTTTTAGGTGAAACCCCTAATAAAAAGTCTAGCCTAAAGGTGGTGGAGCTTGCTTGAGCTAAAAAAATCTCGAATCATATGTGACATGATGGTTGCAAGCCCGTTGTAAGTCTAAAGGTTGAATATAACTTGATCGAGGCTCAAAATAGAGCTTGGATGGGCCTCATAACAGGGCTACTACGTTGGAGTGAAATTTGTATTGTTGCTTAAAAAATTAGATGAAGAAGAATAGGTGGAACTCGCGTGACGTTCTCCGGTGTTCTTTTGGGCCATTGTGCAATGTATGCTTACGATTTCTACATTTTACACTTCTTTTGTTTTTTTCCATTAAGAAATTCTTTAATATCTTGTAAAGTAATCAAGTTATAATGTTAAAAATAGCCCAACAAATTCTTTATTGTATGCGCTTAATGGAGTATTTTATTCTAAATGTTAAAAACGACTTGCTTAGTTTTTTTAAATATGACAATGGGTACGGTTAAAAATCGACACAGGTATAACCAATCGATCACATAATCATGGTTAAAACCATTAGGTTATGGTTTCAAGATTGTAACGGATGATTAAAACAATTAGGTGATTGTTCTAGATAAAAATAAATCCGAATAATAAAAAACCATTTAATAGATATATTTTCATATTTTGTACTAATTTAGGTAAAAAAGTATATCTGAATCCTAAAACTAAAATTCAAATATTAGATTTAATCACCCAAATAACAAACATACGAGTCTATCAAAGACCAACACAATTTTGTATATATTTTGAATATTTTTCTTATATGTGTGGTCTTATATTAAGATATTTTGTTATCGTTTGTTTATGGTTAAAAAAATGCAGAATCGTTTCAAAATCTGAAACCTAATGGCCCGATTATGGTTTTGTAAAGTATAAATAGTGGTTGAAACCATAACATTATGGTTATGGTTTTTGATATTTTCACAGTTAACTGAACTTTTACCATCTCCAGATTTTTTGCTTGCTCAGTCTTCGATATGTATGTGCTCGGTGCTTAAAACAAATTGCTTAAACAACTTGCTTAGTGTTAAAGTCGTGATAAATCGGTGTTCAGTGTAACCACAAATGACACTCAGTGTATCCAACGCCAACACTCAATATAATTACGAACGTCGCTCGGTGTAACTGCCATCGACGCTCAAAACCACCAGCGGTGCTCACTTTGACCACCTTCTTTTGCGCGACGATACTCAGTGTCACCATTGACGGTGTTCGGTATTTTCACTTGACAATAGTGTTTTGTTATATATTTGAGGATATTTTAGGTATTTTGTACTTATATAATGGTAGTGAACTTAATTTTTTTTTTTCTAAAACCCAAACATTTTAGACAACAATTTTTCAATATTAATCATATAGAGATTTTTCTTCCTTCATAATATAGAGCAAATATTAGCAGATTTTGTATTTATTTCCTTGTATCCTTAGCCAAACACTATGACGTTGTAAATTGGTTGGGGTGAATGTATAAGAATTAGAAAAAACAAGGACCGAAAGCAAAACATTCCCCACAAGTACCAATTTTTTGCATTTTCGCTATGGTTCCCTCCACATCTATCCGAACCAAAATTCCCTCCCTTCCCTCTTTTTCTCTTCTTCCCCTTCCCCAACCACTCTCTAAAACCCTTACACAATATACATATATACACATATATACATATGTTCCACATCATCTAAGCAAGGATCTTAATAATTCATCGAACTTCATTCCAACACAATTATTAGAAATGTCTAGCTCTAGAACTCCGTCGAGAACTGTTGCATCTCCGGCGGCGCCACCACCTTCAAGCCCGTCGGTTAATGGTGTAGGCGGTGGTCAGATCAATCAACCAATAAGGCGACAACTTGCATTTGCTTCTATGAAACCTCCTTTCGTTCCTGGTCCCGTTGATTACCACCGCTTCTCCACCCCCGGCTTCTCAAACGCTGCTGATACATCTGTCGATCATCCATCTGACGTCATTGTAGTCAAATCTTCCGTGAGTTCCCAATCTTACTCCATTATTATTAGTTTACTACAGTTTCTAATGAAATCTATAAAGAATAATATTGATAGTCATTAAAAAATTAGTTTTCTTGCACTTAATTTATCAATTTATGTAGTCAATTAATTGATAGTTGGTCTTTAAAGGTTAATGAGGATTTAAGCTTCCCTTAATTGATGACATTGTGGTCTAATCACGCAGTTTAATCGCGCGTTTTAACCACGCGATTCGTAAATCGATTACATTAATGATAATTCGAGGTGAATTATCCTGTTTGCGAAGCTGAGTACTCAATAAGAAAGGAATAACTTGATTTAATACTCTAGTTATCTCCTTTCAAGGAGTTATTTTGTTTGAATCACTAGAAAATTAAGGTAGAGTAGCTATATTCACTCGTAAATCGAATGTAACGAAGATTGTGATAATTGATCTCGAATTGGAATGATAAACAAGATGTTTTAATGATGAGATTCGTATAGTATAGAATTGGAAGGTTAACGTATCGAAGAACGATCTATCGAAGCTCTTGAAACACTTACAACTTTTCTTTATTTAAGCTATATGTTTAATTGCTATAATATTTTCTTTTCTTCAGCCATTCAAGAGGCAAATTGGAGGTGATTATGTTCAAGCAAGACATGATTCATTAACTGGATGTTCAGATATGGCTGATAGTCCACTTCGAACACCTGTTTCAGCCAAAGGTGGAAGAGCAAACGGAAGATCAAAGGCGGCAAAAAGTAACAAAGCGGGACCCTCAACTACTCCTCTCTTAAATATAGGTACATACTTGCTCATGCTCATGAGATAATATATACTAAAAATTCCCTTAATGTCCCTATTGAATAAACTCTATTGCAGGTTCGCCATCTCCTCTTACACCTGCAGGAAGTTGCCGTTACGATAGCTCCTTAGGTAAGTAATATCCTATTTTTTATTTTATTTTTATTTAATTATTTTATAGTTTCTGACTTATAATATTCACATCCTTACAGGTTTACTGACAAGAAAGTTTGTTAATTTAATAAAGCATGCAGAAGATGGTGTACTTGATCTAAACAAAGCCGCCGAAACATTAGAGGTAATAAAACCTACTTTTAAAAATTGGAAATTAATCATAAATGTAATTATATTATGGTATTATAGGTGCAAAAAAGAAGGATATATGATATAACTAATGTACTCGAAGGAATAGGACTTATTGAAAAGACACTCAAGAACAGAATCCGCTGGAAGTAAAATCTTTTCTACACAAAAAAATAAGCAATTTATATTTAATTTTATTTAATTTAATTCTCATTATAAATGATTTATCAGGGGAGTTGATTCTTCTGGACCAGAAATAGATAACGATATGCCAACTTTACAGGTACATGAGAAACTGATGCTAAAAGTTTAAACCTTTTTACTCTTTTAACCTCTTTGTAATTACTTTCAGGAAGAAATAGGAAACCTTTCAGCTGAAGAACGAAGATTAGATGAACGCATAAGGTTGTAAATTTCAAATTACTCTGTCAAATAATCATAGGTTAAATTTCTTTTACTGTTGCAGAGAGATGCAAGAGAATTTAAGGAATTTGAGTGAAAATGAAGAATCTCAAAAGTAATTTCTCTATTCTATTTAATTATATTGTCACGCAAAATCTCAAATTGACTTGAAAAATTCTGTTTTGTTGATTTTGCTTTTTTTAGATGGCTTTTTGTAACAGAGGAAGATATCAAAAATTTACCTGGATTTCAGAATGAAACATTAATAGCAGTGAAAGCGCCACATGGCACTACTCTGGAAGTTCCAGATCCCGATGAGGTAAAAACTAGGTAGTAATTAGTTAATGTATGATCTTACGAGAAATTATTTGGTAACTTTTTATAGGCTGTTGATTACCCACAAAAGAGATACAGAATAATACTCAGAAGCACAATGGGTCCCATTGATGTGTATCTTGTTAGGTAATTAAGCTTCATTATTTTATTATTTTTTATTTGAATTTTTCTAATTTATATTTGATCTTTTTTACAGTCAATTTGAGGAGAAATTTGATGAAATGAACCCAAATATACCAATTGCTTCTAGATCACTTGCGAATGAGAATCCGAGAAGAGAAATAGCAAGCTCTTCTAATAATGTATTGGAGATTGAATCTCAGCCACACAATAATGTAACGGAGATTGAATCTCAGCCACACAATAATGTAATGGAGATTGATCAAGATCCTTCACAAGATTCTGGTTCAGGAATGACGAAAATTGTTCCATCAGATGTTGATGTAAGTTTAGGTACTTTTTTTGTTAGTATAGGGACTTATAGTGCAATTAATTAGAATTATTTGTTTGTTTACAGAATGTTGCGGATTATTGGCTTCTTTCGGAATCAGATGTTAGTATTACAGAGATGTGGAAAACTGATTGTATCCTTTTAATTTTTTTATTTATTTAAATTTGTAAATTATTTGTTTATTTCCTTGATTTAAAAATAGCTAATGCTATTGAATGGGATGGAGTGGATATTCTTGAGAATATTGCTGTCCCTGATGTTTATATGCCACCTCCACTTAGCCCTCCATCATCTCAGGTTATTACTAATTTGCCATCCTCATCTACAACAAATGTGCCGCCAAGATAAAGAGATGAATGATTGATCTGCTAGAGACTGTTGTATCGAGATGAATAATTTATAGTTATTGAAAAATTTATGTAACATTGGGGATATTTAAAATTTAAATGAGTATACACAAGGACGCATTTAAACACGTGGTTCTTGTGTTTGATCAATTTACTTTGTGGGGACTATAATCAGTCCATTGAAAAGAGAAAATGAAGATATTAAGGTCGTGTTTGTTTGTTCGTTTGTTTGCATTTAGAATATTTAATTAAGTAATATATTAAATTTACTTTGTAGCTCAATATTATGCTCTTCATTTTCCTAAGTGTACCAAACACACCCAAGATTAAAGTAAAGTATGCTATAAAGCCATAATAGGTGGTGGTGATTTGGTGATTTAAACCTTCACGATTATACTATAGTTTTATCCTAACCAAACACCTTAATTTTGGGAGGTAAGGAAGACGGTTTAAAATTTCATTTGGAGAGTCATAATTTCATTTTAGTGACTTATTCATCCACGAAAAGATTTGACAAAAAAAAAGAGAAAAACCCCCACGAAAAGAAGATTTAATAATACTAATAGGAATAGTAAAAGGAAAAGCATATTTTCAAAATGGTTTCCGTGCCTGTGTTATACAAAGTATAGTTAAGATAGTCATAAAACGATAAGAGAGAAGATTAAGAAGTGCATACATATCTATTACTTTAATCAAATGAATTTTCCAAAGATTTTTTCAGCACTTGATGGTCAATAATTTTTCTCTTTTGACTATTTATTTTGACAATGCATGACCAGGAATAGCATTTGATCGGCTATAATCCCATTAACAATCATTTAAAATGAGAATTCTTTTAAAAGTAAAATGTGTGGGATTCTTACTGTTTTTAAATTCTTAATTTAACTATATTAAAAAATGATTAATCTTTTGTAATGATACGAAATATTTACCAGAAGATAAATTATGGAGATAAATTATGTAGTCGTCGGAGAACAGAGGTCTTGGGCAAGACCATTAAAATAGACCCTTATGAAGGTCTAGAACAGTATCTTCGATTATTTTATGTGTAAATTGTAGCATATATCTATATTTTATTTCAAATAACAAAATATTTAAGTTATATACATTTTATGTGAAAATTTTAAAAATTCTGATAAATATGCCAATAATACAATATTGACAAGTTACAATAGTTTGTGATAATTCTCATAATATTTTTACCACTCATTGGTTGTTATAGTATTATATATTTTTTGTAAAAATATAAACAAAAAGTTAAAGACGTAGTTGTTTAGAGTTGAATAATATATTTTATCATAATTTATTTCACTTTTTATGTCGATAAGTAAACAGACTAGATGATATTTTATTGATAAAATTAATTAGTTGTTAATTATTTTTAATTTGAATAATAAAAAATAGTTCAAGATTTGTATAAATTAGCGACCTTTATATATCAATTAGTTTCAAAAAAATTGTGATTAGTAAACTAAATATTTGATGTAATGAAATTGATGTAATTCACTTACAGTCAATAATTACTTATAAAAAATTTATACTTAAATCTAATTTTCTTGAAACTATTCATAACATGAGTAATGATCAAATACCAAATAATACAATAACAACATTGAGTTTTACATTTATATTAACAAGATGTTAATTTTTTTATAAGGACAAAAAACTTGAAATATTTAAACTTTATATGAGATTTAAGTATTAAATTTACTTATAAGTCTAACTAAAAATTAAATTTTGTTACTCAAAATATAACAAATTTAAACTAGTTTGGTTTATAAACCTAACTCAATTTTTTTTGTTGCTAAAATCATAAAATCTGCCAACTAAACAAGTTTATTTTTATTTTCAAACTAAACAAAAATTAGATACTTCTACATACATATTATATAGAAATAATATTTCTGGGGCACCGTTCATTGTTTAGGCCCTGTGGGGTCATCCCTCTTGCCCCTCCCGCGGACCCCCCTGATAGACTAATAAACTCATATTATTCGAGCAATGAGATTTGATGAAATGACTTGCAATTTACTGATCCCGAGGTGCATAGACTAATATAAACTCTTGTACCTGAAATTCTGAATATATGGCAACAGTCAAGTATAATTATTCTTGAGTAAATGTTCGCGGGATAAATAAAACACGTACCTTGAATCATTTTACCTAAAGGGAAATCCAAACAAAATTGATATTCTAAATAACTATATTTGGAGAGTTAGGTTAGCATGTAGTGTGATGCACATGATTTCTCTCGACTCTAAACGTTCAACTACAAGACACCATCCACCCCCTCTATCATTGAGATGAGATCCAAGTCAAGGTCATGGACAAAGCAAACACGATTCGTCTCCAGTTGGAATTGTAGGTTTTGTCTATCATCATGTAGAGGTAATTTTGAGCATAACATTTGTGGAACCCCTAGTTTAGTGATAAAAATGTAAACATTGTAAAACATGTTGAACAAATTCCTAAACAAATTGCAAAATAGTTGGATCTGCATGTTGATGTGGTATGATGATAGTTCTCTTCCAACCCGAAGTGGTGAAGGTGTCCCATTAGCAATTTACACATCTTCCTTCACAACTGTTTCACAAAAGGATGGGTATGCGCATACCAACTCCCTTCTCTTATATAAATAGTAATGATCTCTCAATTAGTCAATTCAGTAAATTGTTATATTTACACAGATGAGACTAAACCAATATGAAAAATAAGCGCCTCATTCAACCAGAGAGATTGAAAGCAACAATGTTAAAAAGAATAAGATGTTAACATCCTTATAATCAGGGTCACCGATGTCATTTCCAAGCTCAAGTTAAAAGAGGTTTATTATAGATCCCTTTGCTGAAATCGGGTAACGAAAAGTTGTAAGAAAACTTAGGAAATTTTAGTGTAAATGATAGATATAAAACCAGATTCCTCAACCACATTTAGAATGACTTTATACAGCTATAAATAATCAAATGACCATTTTGACATTAAGATAATGATATGGTATTATTATTATTTCAGTCAAATAATATGGTAATGTTACCCATGAGCCTAACTCACCAAATTTAAGGTAATTAGCTTATAAACCATATTAAGTATTGGATTTACCCGTATTGTGCATGACGTGTTCAATCATTACCTATAACGGTTGAGACAATAGGATTAGGAAATCATGGTGGGGTAGTTAGAACATGGGCGTTACTTGAGAACTAAACAGTCGCTCAACTTGTTCAAGGATTACACTATCCATCGGTCTGACTATAATAAGTTATGCTCGAGTATTGAATGTTGAAGGGTGTAACAAACATGCCTATCAATAGTGTTGCTAATTGAAAATTTTGCCGGTTTTTTCGAACACTTTGTCATGATTCAGAATTTACCTTTTATTAGGATTAATTGGATCATGTTATGTAATATTATAATGTGGGTATTATTCTAGAGTAGTGGAGAGCCTTTGTAACCTTCACATTTATCCCTTGTAACATCCTACTTATTATGTAATTAGTAGGGTAGTTGGATAGTCTCATAAGTCTCTATATAAAGGCTTGTCCATTCCCTCAAAGTAAGATGGAAATCCATATATAATAATATACTCTTCTTATCTCCATATAGCCTCTCGTCAACTAGTTTCTTTTACATATTGTTTCAACACGTTATCAACACGACTTTACCAACCGAGCTAATATGATTTGAGACTCTTCATAATTTTTTTTGTTATATAGAGGTAAGTAATTCTTGAGGTAAGATATATTTTTTTAAATTTTTATTTTATATTATAATATAATTGATTACATCATCTCTATTTGAAAATATATTCTAATAGAAAGTAAAGATTAATCGAAATTCATACACCTCTTCGAATATATGATTTTGGAAGAGAAGATTCAACTTGAAATTGTACAAGTTTGCTTCAAGAAAAGAATTACAATCATTGAAAAAAAATGACGAGAATAAGCAACTGAATGTTTGCTTCAATTTATAAATTATGATTGCTTAAAAGCAATATGAAACTCGTCTTGTTTATGAAAAAAATAACTTTCGAGTTGTTTATAAAGAAAAAAAACATTTCAATGAACTTATCAAGAAAAAAATTGAATATTGAGAAACAATTGATGAAACCATTATGAAATGTCCAACTTGATAATGATTCATGGGTGAAATTATTCAAGCCCACTTTCTACAAAAGTATGATTCATGAAAATAACTCTACCGAAATAAAATCTCGTTGGTATATTGAGCAATATAATTCCATACATGTAAAGAAAATATTGAATTCATGGGAATAAATTTTACGAAATAAATTTCATTTTTATATTGACATATCATATGAATGTCATAAATGATAGTGAAAAATAATCATTTGAGAAGAAAATAACACATGTAAGAACGATTGCGTAGAAAAAAAATGATATTTCTATAACATTATCTCAAACGAGGCTTAGAGCCTAATCCCATGATTTATATAGTTATCACGAATCAAAAATTCATTTGATATAATGAACAATTATAGTTTATATTAGTCACCGACTTTGAAAATCATACGGGGTTGGAGAAATAATTACGTATTCCTGAAAAGAACACGTTATCATAAAAAAAATCGTGAACTTGAAGCGAAAGATTATTTAACATGATTATTGAATCATGAAAATAAAAAAGAAAGATAAATTCTGAAATGAATCCTTATAGGATCAAAATTGACATCTTAATAACAAGATAATTAAATGTTAGAAGTGGGATTTGAACCACCACCCTCTTGCAAATAAGGTAACTTGAATATGGTGTCTTAGACCATTCAGTCATCATGTTAAAATTATACGATATTATTGGACAAAATTATTTGACATAACTATTTTATGATGAATGTCATTTGGATAAATCTAATATTGTCTAAATCCTAAAATAAATATTACTAGGATATCTCCTTTTTGTTTGTACTATTTGAAGTCTATAGCCAAATTCAGGGGGAAAATATATGATCTAGCTGAATATATATTTTCTTAAAATAGAAAATTGCTAGACAATTGGTTGCGAATTCGCCTAATATGACTTATCGACATACAACTTTATACATATATACGGTCATATTGAAAAAAAAAGTCCAACTAAAAATCATGAATACCCTCATTGGTCAAAGACCTAAAGTATCCATCTATATACTGTTACTTGTGCAACATAAAATATAAATGTTCCACCATTATGCACAAGATGAGATCACGAACAAATATGAGAATTTCTTTCAATCTACAATGATTGATATGTATCTCGAGTTTGCCACATGAAAAATATGTATACTGGAATACTATGCATAAAGCAAGATTCTCATGATAAGAGGGGAGTTGAAAAATATTTTATAAGATGCATCCTCATCCTCGCAAATAAATTATGAGCTCAGTGTAATAATAAGATACATTCATAAGTGACTAAGTCACGTGTTCAGCTTGAAAAGATCACGCTCAAATTATTTTCCTTTGAAAAAAATACATTGCAACGCGTAAAGCGTGGTCGACCTGTCGGTTCTAAAATATCATAAAATTGAGCAGTATGAGCAAGTTGGCACTTCTAAAATTATCATGAGATAATGTAGAAAATATAACTAAAGAATAGTATTCTAAAAAGAGTACCAGGTACCTGAATATTTTCTTAGTATTGAGAAGTTGAGATAAAAGAATCTCATTATATTATATTAATACATAAATATATGAAATCGTAAAACAACTTGATCATAATATGTGTAAATGATCATGTAAAAGTTACTAAATGAAAACGAGGATCTTGAATCGAAATCCATTCTATGATGTCGTCTAGAAAAATTAATTGGCCAAATATAATAAGACGCAGTCAGGCATAATCATACTCACACAGTCAATGCGAATATATGAATTACTTTTTTGGTGGAAAATATTTGCCTGAAAGTTTCATATAGGACTTCATGTGCGTCTTGTGATAAAATAAATTTACCAATATGTATTGTGTGATACGAAAAATTACATGAAAGTGTTTTAAAGACTAAAAACGCGTATACATAAATCCCGGGATATATTAGAATGATATTGTATTACTTTTGTTGTCTTTAACAATCTTTAATTGTCTTATATATTGTCATGTAATCTGCCATATATTTGTTTTATATTTCATAAGTAGAATATGTATTTATTTATGATTACGTGCATGAATATTTATTACTCTAAATTGCAAATGATTGTGTTTGTGGATTATTCCAGTGTTATATGACGATATGACTTCATATATTGTTTAATTTGAAATTATAGTTACTATTATAAAAAGGTGTAAGATACTGAATATCGAGATTATATTCGAAATTGAAGATCATCACATATACCTTTACATGAGAGGGAGAACAACACGTATTGCACTCTTTATTCTTTCGTCAAGGTTTTTTCACACAGGGTTTCCTTGACAAAGTTTTTAACGAGAAAAATTAAAAGCGTATTGATAACGATTATGTACTCTTTTTCCTTCACTCGGTTTTTTATGTCTCCTCATTTGTGATAATATAATATACTTCAGAGACATCATTTTAGGCTTATTTATTAGTTTATAGGTTGAATTGAGCTTAGTTTAGTGCACTTTCCTATTTTGGGTCTTGATTTGGTAACATAATATTTTTAGAGCATATTGGGTTTAATTGTTTAATTTAGTGTGAAGCTTTAAAGATAATTATGGAGATTAATTAGAGTCCAAGTCAAAGACTACAACTTATGGAAAGAGATTAGCATGGTAATTGGAGATAAGGAAACAAAAGCTAAAAAGATGGAAAAGGAAAAGCTGCCTAAATCTGAATTTCTGCAGTACACGTCTAAAGAAGTGGTTATTTACCTAATAAATAGGCCGATTTTGGTAATTTCCTTTCATAGGTGCAGAGATAATTCTGTTGCGATTCTTTTGGTATATTATGGAGCAAAAACCGACCAATAACGAAGAAGATATGCTCAAAACGGTCCACCAGTGTTTATCTTTATTTCCATACGAATTTGAGTTGGGCTAGGAGTCCATTACTTTCCTTCTCCTTCAAGAAAACGAATTAGGTCTTCCTATACCCTATAAATACAGCCTCTTAACACTCTAAAATCATCCTTGGCCAGACCTTAAGGCCAAGAGGAAGCTGCAACACAAGAGAAGAAGTCTGGAGGGAGCTGTGCATCAATCATGTCTCCTTCAACCTCTTATTTTGTAATTCTTTTCTCTTTTTTTCTTAGTATGAATTAATTCTTTGTAGTTTGAGTTTTAGCATATATGTATGAACCCTAGTTTTGAGTTGACATCTATCTAATTTGGGAACTTAATGTTTTAAATTGAATTATAGTTTTTATTCTCTGTTTATGTGTTTGGATTTATATTCTGTGTTCTTGTGGATGCGCGCCAATATAGAATTACCATCTAGTAATTAGGTCACCATTGACAACGGTGTTTAATTGCATGTTTAGCACATAACGTCTAGTATTAGGTCTGATCTGACAACCCAACCTAGCTAGATAATCACTATGGTTTAGTTCTTGTGACTATTTACCAATTACAGGAAAAGCTTGCTTAGGAAGCCTTATTGACACAGGTAAATCCTATTTGAAACTATCGATAGCGAATTGGGACCGATTAGGGAAATACTACATAATTCCCCCTTACATGTTTAGAACGGCAAAACTAGTGGGGATTGCATGCTAATTACTCAAGCTAACTTTCATACTATCTTCTTTTCTTTTATTTTATTTATTTTATTGTCCTTTATTTAGTAGTTAGTTTTCTTTATAAAAACCAAATAAAAATCTATTTTCCTTTTCTTTCTTTGCGTATTATCTTTCTATCTCTTATATCTGCACTTGATAATTTGCATAAGTTCTCTCTAACTTTCGTCAGTCTCTGAGGAACGAATCTTCTTATCATTAAAACTTGCATACGTCCTGTAATACTTGCAGTAACGTGTTAGTTTAGGGTGTTTATATGCACTTATTTTATATATCTTTTTATCACACCTTAGGCCACACCAATTTTTGTCCCACATGTTTTTCCTAGTAAGGTTTTAACGAGGCATGTCAATAAAAATTTGGTGGATATTCAACTCGACTTGGTCAAATTTAAGTTCACAAGGAAAGCCCAAGATGTAAAGTTCAAGATGAATATCATGTCAGTATAATTTCTGGCTACACTTGATAATTTTATGTAAAGATACTTCCATTTCATGAGACAAGTCGATAATACTAATGATCAAGGTACTTTATCCACACATTCAGAGGGAGATTCATACGCGTTGCACTTTTTTCCTTGATTAGTTTTTTTCCCATTGGGTTTTACTAGCGAGGTTTTTAACGAGGCAACATCATATGCGTATTTTAAATCATACCCAAGAGGGAGTGTTATGTAATATTATAATGTGGGTATTATTATAGAGTAGCGGAGAACCTTTGTAACCTTCATATTTATCCCTTGTAACATCCTACTTATTATGTAACTAATAGGGTAGTTGGATAGTCTCATAAGTCTCTATATAAAAGGGTTGTCCATTCCCTCAAAGTAAGATAGAACTCCATATATAATAATATGCTCTTCTTATCTCCATATAGTCTCTCATCAACTAGTTTCTTTTACATATTGTTTCAACAGATCATGCAATATACAAATGTTTATTCATTCAATTGTCAAGAGGGTTCATACATCTATTATACACATTACATTTACATTTGGTTTATTTTGTATTCCTATGTTCATCTTACTTTATTACTTTGGGTACTATTTCACGATTAACCATGTTTTAATATTTTATGATAAATATAAATTACTTTTTGGACCTAAAAAATTATCATCATTCATATCAATTTTAATTTTTATAGAGTTCAACCTATTGATTAACTATTTTCACATCAGGGTTCGTTTGGAACTGCTTATTTTACAACTAAAAACACTTTTTGAATAAAATTAATTTATACGAATTATATTTAAAAATTAAAATATAGAACCACATTAGATATTTTTTTAGAAAGCACATCTTTGATGTCTTTCTTAAAAGTGCATTTTAAGGATCTAGAAGCACTTTAGTGCATTTAAAAAAAGAAAATCCAAACAGGAACTTAGTCTCGTCATTTTTTTTTATTTCTTAGAGGTTAAAAGGCTAAAAAATTGGTTGAGTCTATAGAACTCAACTTCAAGATTTCTTACAATGTGTGTTTATTTGTGTAGTCGAGGTTTTATTCTAATAATACTAATAAGAAATACGAGTGCTAACCAAATCATGTTTCGAGCGTATGCTATACAATGAGGATGTGGCACAGTAGCATCTCTCCATGTGTTTTTCATATTCTTAGTTGTCTTGTTCAACAAGCCACCATGACATGGAGTATAAAAATCCTTACTTTACAATCATCAGCTAGACAACATCAGCATCATTGAGGGACTCATATAACTTTCACCGTACACTATCATTTCTGACATACGAGTAACATAAGAGTAGTAATAAGACTCCACGACAACCATCTATTTAGACATCTGATTTATACTTTAGGCATTATAAAGCACACACTTGCTTTCTTTCCCATGCCATTTATGAGGGCTTTTTCAGTATATCACCTCCAACTTGAGTGTCTAAGTGTTACTGTGAGTCCATTCGTATAATGTTCTCACGCTCACATCTTGTCAAGTTTGTAGTAGTCCTTTAATTAACAATATCATTTGTAATATTTATGGGTTTTCGGAACTTTTAAATCCTACTTTTGCTACTATCGCTAGAAGCAGTAACATGACAACTGAGTGGGTTGCCAAACAGGAGATTTTGAGCACCTTGTTTGGTAATTGGAATTCCCGTATTCCTACCTAGTTATTTAACATCATTTCGAGTGACGACGAACTTATAAGGGTAGTCTAATTTGCAATCTCTTTGAAACTATCTATTTTTACTATATTATTCTTTCGAACGAAAAATAAAAAAAGAGTAGTTATCAAGTGTAAAAGTACAATCAACATTGAAAGCATAGATTAAAAGTGTCTAGTTGGTATTAGAAGTGCAACTCAATATCCTAAATTCTTAGTTACCATGATAATGAGTGTAATACTATCATTAAGGTCGCTGAAGAACCTAAATCGAGACCTATTAAAAGTATTTAACTTTTTGCTTGGAGTTCATAGTCCTAGATATTACTCCCTTGGTCTATCAATGTTTGTCATATTTTTTTTTCACAAAAATTAAGAAAAGTAATTAATTTCCTTTACTTTTACTAAACTATCCTCAATAAACTAAGTAAATAAATTTAATGATGATAAGATTTTAATATTAAAAAAATAAAAAATGGTAGAAAATGTAAAACAAATTCTTGGTATCTTATATAGACAACTTTTTGTGAAGACATCTACTTTTAGAAATTGTGTCAAAATTGATAAATAGAGGAAATATACAATTTGAATTTTTCTCTTGTATTTTGAAAACTAACACGTAGTATGTGCTACCGATTGAGTATGGAAACAAGATTTTAGTGGCACCTTTTTCGTTTTTAGATGATCTTTTATTTTTCCCAATTAGCAAAATTTTTTTTCACATAGTGATACGATAAGTATTAAGTATTTTTTTCGTCGAAAATAAAACTTAGATTAATGAAAGACAAAGTAGTACATTGAACATATTACAATAAGCAAAGAAAATAAATTAGCCTACACCAGTAGATAAGAAATTGTTTTTAAGAAGCTGAACTAATTGGGAAGGGGGGGGGGGTATAAGTCCCACTTACTAGGCAAAAGGTTGTGCATCTCTTGTCTAGCAAGTCAGTCAGCCGTTGTGTTGTGTCTCTGATTAATGTAAGAGTAGGAGATATGCAGATTTTGCGCCAGCTGCAAAATGTCTTCAAAAACAGGTTGTAGAAAGTGATTTGTAGAGTAAGATCTTAATTGGAGAGTCTTCACAATAACTTGGCAGTCGCTCTTGATTTTCACTATATGTTGATGGTATTTTTTTGAGCTTCTGAGACTGCATTACGAACCCCAATTAACTCCGCTTCTACTGGTGAAGATGCAGAAAATTTCCAAGTCATTCCATCCAAAAAATAGCCCTATGAATTACTGGAAAAAAAAGAAACAGTAGCTAAGTGAAGAGAGGGGGAGAATAAAGCATCAACATATAAGAATAAGTTAATATTTGAAGAGTTTACTCTATTGTGTGTGTTTAATAAAGCATGAGTATAAGGGGAATTATTTGTGTTATGTTTAGTTGTAACACTGGGGTTAACCTCAAGACTTTACCTGTGCAGTTTATGGAAGAGTTTGTGTTGTTTTAGCCTCGGAAATATTGAATTTTCTATATTATTCATAGGCTTTATCAACATTGTTGATATTAATCAAAGGCAAGATTTTTTGATTTTCAAAGAAATACTTATTTCTACTTTTCCAGGTAAACCAGGCAATCCAGGCTGCCACTTCAACCAATTTCCTATCTTGATCATCCGTGACTTTCAATTCCATAAGAAATTTAAGCCAAGCATCAAATCTATAAGTAATATTAGAATATGAAAGGAAGGAAATGGGAGCAGCAAACCAAGTATCCCTTGAACTAGGACAAATAAAAAAAATATGCTCAATAGTTTCACTACTTTCATTGCATATTTTGCAAAGATTGTTTAGTGCACATTTTCTATCAAAAAGATTTTTTTTAGTAGCTAAGGCATTAGTAGCTGCCTTCCAAAGAAAAATAAGGATGTTTGGAGGTAACTTTAAAAGACAAAGTTTTTTCTATAAGTCATCATCATTATTATAAGAGGAAGAGGTTGTAAAGTTTTTTCAACTTTTTCAGAATTAATCTCTTTATAAATAATATAGTTGTAACAACTTTTGGTAGTAAAGGTACCTGTAGCCGAGATATTCCAACAAAGTTTATCTTTGACATTTGTAAAGGGTTTATTATGAGAAATAATTTCGTGAGCAGTAGTTGTATCAAAATTATTTAAAATAAGCTCAGAGTTCCACTTATTAGTATCATTGTCAATAAGTTCAGAGACAGTATTTAAATGTGAGCTATAGGTACTGTTGATAGATTTTTTTGGTTCAAGCCAATGAGAATTCCAAATATTTATATCAACACCATTACCAATAGCCCATTTAATGTCTTTTAAAAAGATGTCACGACCTGCAACGAGTGATTTAAAGAACCAAGAGGCATTCGCATTAACTGAACCTAATAAGAAGTTACCATTGTGGAAGTATATGCCTTTAAAAATTTTATAAGCGAGAGAGTTTGTATTTTGGTTTAGCTTCCAGGCAAGAAGAGCCAGATTTTGATCACAATTTTTTTAAAGCCCACCCCCCCTTCAAATTTAGGGAGGTCCAGAGTTTTCAAGTTTCCCCAATGAATCTTTTTATCACCTTTATTACCCACCAAAAAGAGGCAATTAAGCTACTTATCGTGTTACAAGTAGTTACAGGGATTAAAAATAAAGACATTGTATAAACATGAATGTATTGAATTATAGAATTTATCAAAGTTTCCTTTCCACCTATTGAAAGTAACTTAGTATTCTAATGAGTTAATTTTTTTTGTAATTCTTTCTATTAACCAATCAAGGGATTTTATTTTTGATCTGCCCCAATCAGAGGGTAGACCTAAATATTTTCCTCAGTCAGGAAGATGGTCCATCCTTATAAGAGCAGTAAGTTGTGTAATTATCAAGGGTGGTGTATTTTAACTATAAATAATACTACTCTTATTTAAGTTTTTTTTACCAGATGCATAAGAGTATTTATTGATCACATCCAAAAAATGCTCAAATTCATCTTGATTAGTTTTGAGGAAACGTAAGCTGTCATCAGCAAAAAGAATATGAGACAAAGAGGGACAACTTATAGCAAGTTTTACCCCTTGCATAAGCTATTTTTAACTTTATCTTTCATAAGTGAGCTTAAAGCTTGAGTGAGGATGTAGAAACGAATGGGGGATAGAGGGCCCCCCTGTCTTAAACCTCTAGAGGGTTTATTAAGGTGTATAGGGGTTCCATTTAAGAGTTTAGAGTATGAGATAGTAGAGATACATTGATGAATAATCTTTAACCAAATTTCAAAGAAACCCAGTTTTTTCATCATATCAATTAAAAAGTCCCATTCTACATTTTCAAATGCTTTTGAGATGACAACTTTAATAGCAATTGTGTAGTTCTTTGAATTTCTTGTTTTTCTAAGATAGGTAATAGCCTCATGGGCTATTATAATATTTTCATGGATGTTTCTTCCAGGAACGAAAGTAGGTTGTTCCTCATAAATGATATCATTCATCATAGGCTTTAATCTATTAACAAAGATACCAGCAAGAATTTTGTAAAGAAAATTTGGACAACTTATAGGCCAGTAATGCCCTATATTAGCAGGTCCATCAATTTTTGGAATTAAAGTAATATAGGTGCCATTTATAAGGGCTAAAGAGCTATTATTGTAGAGGAAATCAGTGATAAATCTCATAAGATCATATTTAATGAGATCCCAATGTTGCTTATAAAAGAAATCAGAAAATTCATCATGTCCAGGTGCCTTGTTACTTCCAAGCCCCCAAACAACTTTCTTAATTTCATGAATAGTAACAGGTTTCTCAAGAAGTTGATTCATCTCATTTGTAACTATAGGTTCAATTTTTTCAAGAATAGATGACTAATTTCTATTACCAACAATGGTAAAGATGAAATTAAAATGAGAGGTAATAATATTTTGAATTTCCATAGGATTTGTAGTCCAAATACTATCATAGTTCATAAGGGAAGATATTTTATTAAGCTTTCTTTTATGTTTAGCAATGGCATGGAAGTAGGTAGTATTTTTGTCCCCAAATCTTACCCAAAGGACTCTACTTCTTTGCCTCCAGTACTCTTCTTCTTTGTTCCATAAAAGTTCAAGTTCAGCATTTATAGCATTTATATGATCATAATCAAGAATGATTTGATCATTAAGAAATTCAAGAGTATTTAAAAGAAATTTTATGCGAGCTCTACTATTAATTCTTTTATTCTTAGCCCATTGAATAAGAACAGAGCTAGTGGCATTTAATTTCTTACCAAATTTGAGAATTCCTTTTCCAATATTGTTTATATACAGCTGCCATTGATTTTTAATAATATTAGTAGTTTCAGGGTCCAGATTTCAATCCTTCCTGTAGTAGAATCTAGGTGGTTTTTTATTGTTAGGAGTTATAAAGTTTAGGATAAGAGGGCTATGATCAGAGCCTATAACAGGTGAGAAGGTAACCCAAGCATTAGGAAAAAGAGTATCCCAACTATTATTAGCAATTCCTCTATCAATTTTTTCTTTAATAAGAGTATTGCCTTATCTTCTATTACTCCACGTAAAAAAACAGCCTTTGGAGGTAAAATCATGAAGATCAGTATCATTCATAAAGGTATTTAATTTAAGAATATCATTTTGAGCAGAAGTAATACCTCATAATTTTTCATCAGGTGATTTTATCATATTAAAATCGCCAAGGATGTTCCAAGGAGTATCAACAGGAAGAGTTTTAGAAATATCCATGATTTCAGCAAGAATTTGATCTTTAAGAGCATTATTTGGATGAATATAAACATAAGTTGTGTAAAAAGTACGCATATTTTCATCAACAATTTTACAATATATGAAGTATTGAGTTTGTTTTTCAACAGAAATATTATAATCATAAGCAGCTAAAAGAAGAAGCCCTCCAGCTTTACCCACAGGTTTTTTTTTTTGGACAGTAAAAGGCGCCCAAGGCACCAAAACAAAAGAAAGTTAACCTATTCCTAATTTTTCTAGTCTAGCTGCCGCATCAAAAATACTAAATGTCTCTAGACGTCTAGACATAGCCCTGTGCCTAGCTTCCTTTGCAAGCTTATCCGCTTTTCCATTGAGCTTCCTACTGATGTGGTAAAAGGAGACCTGCCCAATTTCCCTAGCTTTGCGAACAATTTTGCGTAGAATAGGTTGGATATTCCAACGAGCTGCTGACACTTGCTTAATACCTTGAATAACCTCAAGGTTATCTGATAGGATGATCTTATTATTACTAACAAGGTCACCCCCAAATTCAGTTGCTTTAAGGACTGCATATGCTTCCGCTTCTTCTATCGTGTTGCATTCTATGTCTTCGCTGAGTTCAAAACTTTTGTTTCCTTGTTTGTCTAATCCCACTATTGCAATTCCTGTTGGCTCCCATTTGTTGGAGAAAGATGCATCGCAGTAAATTTTTATATCAGCTTCTTGAAGATCTGGGATTAAGGTTTCCTCTTCAGTGTTTTTATTCGTCATTTTTTTAAGAGTAGTTTCCTTCCAATTAATTCCATGAAGATCTTGCATAAGTTTTGCCGTTGCTATATTAACTCCTGTTCCATTAATCACCGTTCCTTCATGTATTGCCTTCATTTTTCCTTTCCATATATTCCATAGAGTTATCATAATGGTATCCTTGACTATATTCTCGTCCCACCCTCCATTGACGAACGTCTTTATAATTTTTAAGAACCAATCTTCAAATTTGTCCTCTAAATTCTCAGGAATTCTATTTTGGAGAGGAGAGCCCGCCCAAATATCTTTACATAAGGTACAGGTAAGTAAAAGATGTTCTATATTCTCTTCTGGGTAATTACACCATAGACAATTTTTGGAATCTGCACATTTCCTTATATAGAGGTTTGTTCTAGTTGGTATAGCATTGTTACATAAACGCCAAATGAACATCTTGATTTTCCTTGGTATGTTCGACTTCCTGATAACCTTCCATATTGGTGAATCATATTTAGATTTTTGGGTTGCTGTTGTCGGTTTGTTGATGACTTTTTCGTATGTGATAACTTTATATCCAGTTTTTGTAGAGTAAATAACACTTTTGCCCCCTGGGTTTATACGCGATTGACAGGTTGCCCCCTAACTCTTAAAATGCGCCTCGTTGCCCCCTAAGATTTGTTTTTGTGACCCGTTACCCCCTACTGCGTGTTCCGTCCATTTTTTCCGTTAAAAGTGACGTGGCATTTCCATGTCACAATTTTTTTTTTTTTTTTTAATCCAGATGTCAATTAATTATTTAATTAATTTAAACCAAGGGCAAAATGGAAATTTCATTAATAGGTTTTATAATATTAAATATAATTAATAAAATAACACCCCCCACCCCCACCCCACGCACCCCCTACCCCCCCCCCCTCCCCTTCTTCTTCTTCCCCTTCTTCTTCCCCGATGACCTGCAACTCCATTCTTTAAAAAAAAAAAAAAAAAAAAAATCAAGCAAATCTTTAACAATCAGGCTTCAAACCTTTGTTTGATAGCTTGTAAAAAACATCTAATGCAGCATCAAGTTGGTTATCTTTACATAATCTATGAATAATTGTTGTATATGTCACAAAACTCAACTCAAAACAAAATAAACCAACTCAAAACTCAAACTCACAGATCTTGTACAACAGTATGATACAAGGGTTGTTTCAGAAGGGTAGATGTGTCATTGCGCAGGAATTATTCAAGAAGATGAAATCTGAGGGAGTAATTAGTCCTAACTTTGTTACATATAATATAATGTTAAACGGATTGTGCTATAATGGACGTGTTACCGAAGCTATGTCTTTATTAGACTCCATGGAAACTCCTAACATTGTGATATATAATACAATGTTAAACGGATTGTACAATAATAGACGTTTTACCGAGGCTATGTCTTTATTAGTCTCCATGGAAAGTAGTAATATAACTCCTAACATTGTGACATATACAACAATTATTCATAGATTATGTAAAGATAACCAACTTGATGCTGCATTAGATGTTTTTTACAAGCTATCAAACAAAGGTTTGAAGCCTGATTGTTAAAGATTTGCTTGATTTTTTTTTTTTTTTTTTTTTAAAGAATGGAGTTGCAGGTCATCGGGGAAGAAGAAGGGGAAGAAGAAGAAGGGGAGGGGGGGGGGGGGGGGGGGTAGGGGGTGCGTGGGGTGGGGGTGGGGGGTGTTATTTTATTAATTATATTTAATATTATAAAACCTATTAATGAAATTTCCATTTTGCCCTTGGTTTAAATTAATTAAATAATTAATTGACATCTGGATTAAAAAAAAAAAAAAAAATTGTGACATGGAAATGCCACGTCACTTTTAACGGAAAAAATGGACGGAACACGCAGTAGGGGGTAACGGGTCACAAAAACAAATCTTAGGGGGCAACGAGGCGCATTTTAAGAGTTAGGGGGCAACCTGTCAATCGCGTATAAACCCAGGGGGCAAAAGTGTTATTTACTCGTTTTTGTATCATATGTACCATCTTTTGAGAAAGGCCATATGAATTTATCTTTTGTTTCTATATCTGTATCTTTTATCCTTCTGATCAGTGGTATCACAGGCTCTGGGAAGATACTGTTTAGGATATCGAGATCCCATTCCGTAGTACCTGTTTTCATTAATTCGTTTACTTTGTTGAGGGTAGTGCCAGTTGGTTTGTTGATTTCCCATTCTGTGTCAATCCATTTTTCGCTCCAGATGTTTGTGTTTTCACCATTTCCAATCTTTTTTATTCCATGTTTCTTCAGAAAGTCCCTCCCTTCTATTATACTTGCCCAGCTCCAGGTCCTGCTTTGTTTAATTTTACATGTCATGAAGTTAGTTTTATAGAAATAAATACCTTTAAGGAGCTTAGCCGCAAGGTTCTCAGTGTTATTCATTAATCTCCAAGCCTGTGTTGCTAAAAGGACCGTATTCATATTTTTGAAATCCTTGAAACCTAGGCCTCCAATCAATTTACTTATTGTAATTTTTTCCCATGCAAGCCAATGGATTCTATTTTTTTCTCCCGAGTTCCACCAGAAATTAGAAATAGCAGATATTAATTTGTTACAAAAAGAAATAGGAAAAGAAAAAATTGACATGTAGTAATTAGGAATAGCCTGTAGAACTGCTTTAATTAGTACTTCTTTCCCTCCTTCTGATAATAATTTGGCCTTCCATCCCTCTGTATTCTTAAAAATTCTCTTTGCTATCCATTCTAGTGATTCCACTTTGGATCTCTTGTGACAGAGTGGTATACCAAGGTAGAAACCTAGGTCATTTGTCTCTAGAAAATTTAGCTCCTTGGAAGTTTTAATTCTAAAATCTTCTGAGGTTTCTTTACTAAAAAGGATCGCTGATTTGTTGAAATTAATTTTCTGTCCAGACCCGTAACAATAAATGTCGAGGCATTCTTTAAAACTACTAATATCTGTAAGTTCCAGATCTAAGAAAAACAGTGAATCATCAGCGAAAAGCAGGTGGGAGATGCTAGGGCAGTTCCGGTTGATTTGGATTCCTTTAATCGATTCTTTATTAATAGCATGATCTATAATACTAATGAGAGATTCTGTAAGAATAGATAATAGAAAGGGAGATAGTGGGTCCCCTTGTCTAAGGCCCCTCCCTGATTTGAAGCTATCCAATCTCTCACCATTAAGGTTTAAATTGAAAGAGGCCGAAGTTACGCAATTTTTAATCCAATCTATCCATTTACTATTAAAACCCAGTTTATTTAAAACAAGAAATAGAAAATCCCATCTTACCTGATCATAAGCTTTTGCCATATCGATTTTTATGGCAGCTAAATGTTTCTTATTTTTCCTTTTTTTTGTCATAAAGAAGGAAAGTTCTTGAGCAATGATGATATTATCTTGGATTGCACGTTGTTAGCCTCACCTTGTTTTTATTCCCGTTTTAATATTCGACAAATCATCCTTTAAACTAAAATTCATTTTTATATAACTTTAGATGTTTTCCAAAACCCCTCATTAGATTAGTTGTGCTCACTTCATTTGACTTAGCTTAAATATTCAAAAAAACAGTGCCGCGGTGCACCGGAGGAAACGCGCGGTACACCGCAGCTATCGGTCCCGTCACACGGTACACTACATGGTCCGACCAGTAAGCTCATAAAATCTGCACGGTACACCGGACCCATGTCACGGTACACCGGGCCACTACACGGAGCAGGAATGCGGTACACCACATGGTCCGACCAGTAAGCTCAAAAGTTAGTCGAACTGTCACGCGGTGCACCGGACCCCACCCGCGGTACACCGCACGAAGGCATTTCAGCTCTATTACTAGAGGACAAAGCTTATATCCGTTGGGAGATTAATAGATCCGTTAGAGAGAAGCTTTATGACCGTTGGACCATCTTTTCAGCTATAAAATGGAGTTCATTCAAGACACAACTCAAGCCTTCCATCTACCAATCTTAAGAGCAATTAATTCTATCATTCAAGGAGGTTTCAAAGGAGCATTCAAGTCATATTCATTGTGAAGCTAATTAGTTCTATCTACTCATTTAGGAGTTTAGTCACAAAGCTTTAACAAGCACCCCTAAACACTTTTTCCTTTCCTCTTAGTTCTTGTAATAGATTAAGAGAGTAGTGTGAGCATAGGTTTATGCTTGGTTCCTTGTGTTGGTGATAACACAAGTGTTTTTCCTTCAAAGGGTTTTTGAAGTGGTTGTAAGGGTTTGTATCTCACCCGGTTAAGAGTTACGAAGATTAGTTGAGAATCTTGCAAATCCTAAGGAGGCTTCCTTAGGTAGTGGATGTAGGGAAACCGAACCACTATACATCGTTGTGTATCGTATTCTATCTCTACACTCTTTATATTTCCGCACTCTATATGCTTGATAAAATGCCTAGTTGAATAGTTTGATATTATTGCCTATTAGGATTATCTAGTTTTTAACTATTTAGTTTGCTAATACAATAGGATTCAAATTAGCTTTTAATTTTATTTACTTGAAATAAAATTAGCCGATTAATTTCTATTGTCCTATTCAACCCCCCTTCTAGGACGCATATAGTATATCAATTGGTATCAGAGCCTAGCTCTATTGTACTTAATCGTTTCTAGAGTTAATACGATATGGATTCTAATCAACCGGAAGGTTCATGTTCTACTAGACCTCCGCTTTTTGTAGGAAAAGACTACTTTGGTTGGAAAAAGAAGATGGAGATTCATGTGAAAGGAATCGATTACTTTTTATGGATGGCTATCAAAAAGGGTCCTTACATTCCGTACGTTGCCGGAAGTACAACGGTGTTAAAAGATGAAGATGATTACACGGATCAAGACATAGCTAAACTTACCAAAAACAACAAAGCTATGAACATCCTCATCAATGGATTAAGTGTCACGGAATATGCTAGAGTGAGTGAATGCAATTCCGCTCATGAAATGTGGCAACTCTTGGAGCTATCTTATCAAGGAACGGAGGATATAAAAGAAACCAAAATTGGTCTCTTTATCACAAAGTATGAGCTCTTTCGTATGGAGCCCGATGAAGCCTTGAATGCTATGCATCAAAGATTCTCTAACATTGTTAACACTTTGAAGACTCTTGGCCAAGAGTACACCAACAAGGAACAATGCCGAAAAATCTTATTTGCTCTTCCAAGGAAATACAAGACAAAGATCAATTCTATAAGAGACACTAAAGATCTTTCAAAGATGACGGTTCATGAACTCATTTGCAACCTCATGACGGAAGAACTTGTGCTTGAAGAAGAAAAGATAAGAGATGATGAGGAGAAGAAGATTAAGAAATCTATTGCTTTCCATGCCATGAGTTCTAAGTTGAAAGAACGAAAAGAAAGGAAAGAAAGTGAAGAAGAAAACTCTCATGAAGAAGAAACTAGTGAAGATGAAGGAGTAGCTATGCTAGCAAGAGACATGAAAAAATTCATGAGATATAAACGCTTTGCCAAAAAAGGAAGCTCTTCCACACCCTACAAGAAGAATGATAGAGCTATCAAACAAGATGAACCCACTTGCTATCATTGCAAGAAGGTTGGTCATATCAAAACCTATTGTCCTCTTCTTCAAAAGGAGAAACCGAAAAGAGCTATGCATGCTAATATCACTTGGGATACTCAAAATTCGGATGAAGAAGAAAGTGATAATGAAAATGTCAATCTTGTTGCCTTCATGGGAAAAGTTGAGAATGATGAAGATGCTTCTTCGGATGATGATACCGGTACTACTCACTTTGCCTTTATGGCAAATCATGATGAGGTAACTCCTAAATCCAAACTCTCTTTAACTAATGATGATGCTAGTGAACAAGATATTCATGAGGCATTTGATTCTCTTTATAATGATTTTTTAAATTCTATTGAAACAAACAAAGTTTTAACAAAAGATTTAGAATTTGAGAAAAATAGAACTAAAGAGGTTTTAAAAGCTTTGGAAGATTGTCAAAATCTTTGTGATGAATGTATAGATGATAATGAGAAACTTCATCTTATTGAGAAAAATCTTTTGGAAGAAAAAGCTTTGTCAGAGAAAAAGATTGTTGATCAAAATGCCATTATTTTAAAATTTACTAGTGGGCAAGAAAACTTGGATTTGATTTTAGGTTCTCAAAGAATGGCTAATGAAAAAAGTGGTGTTGGATATGATCCATTCACTCACCAAAAACCTTTGAAAAATGTCTTTGTAAAATCAAAAATTTCAAATGCAATTCCATCCTCTTCAAAATCTTCTATCTCTTGCACCTATTGTGAAAAACTTGGTCATGATGCATCTCATTGTTACTATCGTAAATTGTTAGATTTGGGATCTCTTGTGCCAATTTGGAAAAGACCTAAATGGGTCTTAAAAAGAAAATCCACTAACCCTCATGGACCCAATCCTAATTGGGTACCTAAAGCTTAAATTATCATTTGTTTGTAGGGGTTGAGCATCAAGAAGCAAAACATATGGCTACTTGATAGTGGATGCTCAAGACACATGACCGGAAATCCATCATTATTTACAAATTTATATAAAACTAAAGGTGATAAAGTTACTTTTGCCGACAACACTAAGAAACGCGTTTTGGGTAAAGGTAACATTGGTAATTTGGACTCTTTACTTATCTCCAATGTGTTACTTGTTGAGGGTCTCTCTTTTAACTTGCTTAGTATTAGTCAACTTTGTGATGTTGGTTTTAGTGTTAAATTTGAAGCATCTAGATGTGTTGTTTTCAAAAATGATGAGTTAGATACCATGTTTATTGCTAAAAGATCGGATAATGTTTTTGTTGTTGATCTTGAGAGTCTTATGTGCAAAAATATTAAATGCTTATCCGTGGTTAATGATAGTTGGCTTTGGCATAGACGGTTAGGACATGCTAGCATGGATTTGATTTCAAAATTATCTAGAAAAAATCTTGTTGTTGGTTTGCCTATTTACAAATTTGATAAAGATAAATTATGTGATGCATGTCAACTTGGTAAACAACATCGTTCATCTTTTAAATCCATTAATAAGGTCATCACCGTTAGGCCACTTCAATTATTGCATATGGACCTTTTTGGTCCCGTTGATGTCACTAGTTTAGGAGGGTCTAGATATGTCTTTGTTGTTGTTGATGATTACACTAGATTCACATGGGTGATGTTCCTTGCTTTAAAAAGTGATGCCTTCAATGAATTTGCAAAACTTTGTAGAAAGGTGCAAAATGAGAAAGGCTACTCTATTACATGCATTCGTAGTGATAATGGTAGTGAATATGTGAATTCTCCGTTTGTGCATTTTTGTGATGAATTTGGGATTGAGCATAATTTTTCGGCCCCTAGAACTCCCCAACAAAATGGGGTAGTGGAAAGGAAAAACCGAACTCTACAAGAAATGGCTAGAACTATGCTAAAAGAACATAGCTTGCCTACATACTTTTGGGGTGAAGCCGTTCATACGGCTTGTTATGTGTTGAATAGAGTTCTAATTAGACCTCTTATTAAGAAAACCCCTTATGAGCTTTGGAATGGTAGACCACCAACCATTGCTTATTTTCGTGTGTTTGGGTGCAAATGTTTTATCTTAAACACTAGGGACTATTTGGGAAAATTTGATGCTAAATCGGATGAAGGCATTTTTCTTGGTTATTCAACTAAAGGAAAAGCCTATCGCATTTTCAACAAACGTACTCGTACCATTGAGGAATCTATGCATGTTGACTTTGATGAGACCAATCCGTTTTGTATCAAGAAAATGGTAGATGTTGTTGAAGATACTCCACTAGATCAACCCTTAGAATCTCCTATTCAAGAAGTCAAATCTCATGAAGAATCTCTTAAGGAAAATGATCAAGTGTTAAATGAAGCTAGTACGGATTTACCAAGGTGTTGGAAACATATCAAAGATCACCCAAGTGACTTAATTCTAGGTGATCCAAAAGAAGGTGTTACCACTCGCTCCCGTATTATTGCTCTTTGTGCTCATCAAGCATTCTTATCTCAAATTGAGCCCAAGAATATTAAAGAAGCTTTGTTAGATGATCATTGGATTAACGCTATGCATGAGGAATTAAATCAATTTGAGCGTAGTAAAGTTTGGACACTAATGGAGAAACCAATTGGCCCTACTATCATTGGCACTAAGTGGATATTTCGCAACAAGCTAGATGACACCGGCATAATTACTAGAAATAAAGCAAGGTTAGTTGCTCAAGGGTACAATCAAGAAGAAGGTATTGATTTCGATGAAACTTTTGCTCCCGTAGCTAGACTTGAATCTATTCGTATGCTTCTTGCTTTTGCTTGTTATATGAATTTTAATCTTTATCAAATGGATGTCAAAAGTGCTTTTTTAAATGGTTTTATAGACGAGGAAGTTTTTGTTAAACAACCTCCGGGCTTTGAGGATCCAAAATTTCCAAACCATGTTTTTAAACTTTCAAAGGCTTTATATGGTTTAAAACAAGCACCTCGTGCTTGGTATGAACGATTAAGCAAATTTTTATTAGATGATGGTTTTAAAAGAGGAAAAATTGACTCCACTTTGTTTATCAAAAGGTCTTCAAAAGATATCCTTCTTGTTCAAATTTATGTGGATGATATTATATTTGGTGCTACTAATGAAAATCTTTGTGAGAATTTTTCTAAAAGCATGCATAAGGAATTTGAGATGAGCATGATGGGAGAATTGAATTACTTTCTTGGACTTCAAATCAAGCAAATGAAAGATGGTATCTTTGTCAATCAAGCCAAATACACAAAAGAATTGATCAAAAAATTTGGCCTTGAAGATGCAAAGGAAATTGGAACTCCAATGAGCACATCCACAAAATTAGACAAAGATGAAGATGGTAAGGATGTTGATGAGAAACTATATCGAGGTATGATTGGTAGCTTACTTTATCTAACCGCTTCTAGACCCGATATTATGTTCCCCGTATGTCTTTGTGCTAGATTCCAATCTTCTCCCAAAGAAACCCATCTTAGTGCCGTTAAGCGTATTTTTAGGTATTTGAAAGGAACCCTTAGTCTAGGACTTTGGTACCCTAGATTTACCTCCTTTGAGCTAATAGGTTATTCGGATGCCGATTATGCCGGTTGTAGACTTGATAGGAAAAGTACTAGTGGTAGTTGCCAATTCTTAGGTCAATCCCTTGTTTCTTGGTCTAGTAGAAAACAAAATAGTGTTGCTTTATCCACGGCCGAAGCCGAATATGTTGCGGCCGGAAATTGTGTGACTCAAGTTCTTTGGATGAAACAAACCTTACTAGATTTTGGCCTAGAGTATGATCGTGTTCCCATTCGTTGTGATAACACTAGTGCTATAAATCTTACCAAAAATCCCATTCAACACTCTAGAACAAAACACATAGAAATCCGTCATCATTTTATCCGGGATCACACTCAAAAAGGGGACATTGTTCTTGAATTTGTCACTTCGGAAAATCAACTAGCCGATATCTTTACGAAACCTCTACCCCAAGATCTTTTTGAGAAAATTCGTTGTGAGATTGGCATGCAAATTCTCTAACCCTTCTTTCATGTCATGTTTTTGTTTAGAGCTTTTTGTGTATATAATCTTGTTGCTAATCTTTTCTTGATGTTATAGGTTCTTTGAAGCTTCTAATTGTTATCCATTTATTCCTTTAGTCCTTGTTTTTACTCAAAATGTGTTTTTGACCCCTTAAAATTTTCAAAATTGTATCATTTGTTCTTTTTGTTGTTGACAAAGGGGGAGAAATTTTAGTTGAACTTTTTAAAATGCATTTTGTGAGGGGGAGTTTTTATAAAAACTCTAGTGATTAGGTTGAGGGGGAGTTTTTGTTCAAAACTTAATCTTAGGCATCTTCAAAAGTTTATGATTTGTCAAACATCAAAAAGGGGGAGATTGTTAGCCTCACCTTGTTTTTATTCCCGTTTTAATATTCGACAAATCATCCTTTAAACTAAAATTCATTTTTATATAACTTTAGATGTTTTCCAAAACCCCTCATTAGATTAGTTGTGCTCACTTCATTTGACTTAGCTTAAATATTCAAAAAAACAGTGCCGCGGTGCACCGGAGGAAACGCGCGGTACACCGCAGCTATCGGTCCCGTCACACGGTACACTACATGGTCCGACCAGTAAGCTCATAAAATCTGCACGGTACACCGGACCCATGTCACGGTACACCGGGCCACTACACGGAGCAGGAATGCGGTACACCACATGGTCCGACCAGTAAGCTCAAAAGTTAGTCGAACTGTCACGCGGTGCACCGGACCCCACCCGCGGTACACCGCACGAAGGCATTTCAGCTCTATTACTAGAGGACAAAGCTTATATCCGTTGGGAGATTAATAGATCCGTTAGAGAGAAGCTTTATGACCGTTGGACCATCTTTTCAGCTATAAAATGGAGTTCATTCAAGACACAACTCAAGCCTTCCATCTACCAATCTTAAGAGCAATTAATTCTATCATTCAAGGAGGTTTCAAAGGAGCATTCAAGTCATATTCATTGTGAAGCTAATTAGTTCTATCTACTCATTTAGGAGTTTAGTCACAAAGCTTTAACAAGCACCCCTAAACACTTTTTCCTTTCCTCTTAGTTCTTGTAATAGATTAAGAGAGTAGTGTGAGCATAGGTTTATGCTTGGTTCCTTGTGTTGGTGATAACACAAGTGTTTTTCCTTCAAAGGGTTTTTGAAGTGGTTGTAAGGGTTTGTATCTCACCCGGTTAAGAGTTACGAAGATTAGTTGAGAATCTTGCAAATCCTAAGGAGGCTTCCTTAGGTAGTGGATGTAGGGAAACCGAACCACTATACATCGTTGTGTATCGTATTCTATCTCTACACTCTTTATATTTCCGCACTCTATATGCTTGATAAAATGCCTAGTTGAATAGTTTGATATTATTGCCTATTAGGATTATCTAGTTTTTAACTATTTAGTTTGCTAATACAATAGGATTCAAATTAGCTTTTAATTTTATTTACTTGAAATAAAATTAGCCGATTAATTTCTATTGTCCTATTCAACCCCCCTTCTAGGACGCATATAGTATATCACACGTCCTTTAATAAAACCTGCCTGAGTCTGTGAAACTATAGTATTCATAATTTCTCTAAGTCTATTCGATAATATTTTCGTAATAATTTTATAAATGAAGTTAACACAAGATATGGGTCTAAAATCTCCCAAGTTTTCCTGTGTTTCCCCTTTTGGGATAAGGGTGATTAGGGTATCATTAATTTTTCCCAGAGAGTAATTGTTGTTAAAAAAATCAATAATAACAGTCATAACATCATCTCTAATTATATCCCAAAATTCTTTGTAAAATTTACCATTAAGGCAATCTGGGCCCGGTGCTTTGGAAGATGAGAGTTCCTTAATGGCTTTTTCAACTTCTTGTAAGTCTGGTGTTTTTGTTAAGTTCTCATTCATTTGTTCTGTAACTTTTGGTTGTATATATTTTATAGCTCTGTCCATATTTTCCGTAGAACAAGTTTCTTCTTTAAATAGATTTTTATAATAATCTTGAAAACTTTCTTTGATTTCATCTGTATTCTCTTTCCATATTCCTTCCTTATTCTTAATTCTTGTTATTCTATTAAGTTTCCTTCTTTGGATAGTTGCTAAGTGAAATTTTTTTGTGTTTTTGTCCCCAAAAGTTAGCCAGTTTATCCTGGCCCTGTCACTCCAATATTTTTCTTCTCTATTGTATTCGATTTTTATTTGTTCTTTAATTCTATTTTCTTCCTCCGCACACTTAGTTATGTCTAATTTGGAGTTATTGAGGCTAATGAGTTTGTCTTGTAGTTTCTTAATAGTAATATCATGGTTTTTAAAATTTTTATAGCTCCATTTTATAAGGTTTTCTTTAGTATGTTCCCTCTTCCTTAAGAATTTGGTAATTGGGGGGTTAATGTTAGAAATTTTCCAACTTTTTTCGACTATTTCTCTACAACTATTATCTTCTAACCACCTAGTTTCGAATTTAAAGTACTTTTTCCCAATTTTCATGTTAATATCATAATGTAGAACAAGAGGAGAGTGATCCGACCCTATAGCTGGTGGCACGAATATTTCTGCGCGTGGGAAATTCTCCATCCATTCGTAAGTAGCGAGCCCTCGATCAATTTTTGTTTTAACTAACTTCCCATCTTCTAATCTGTTAGACCACGTAAAAAAACATCCATTAGATTTTATTTCAATAAGGGAATTTTGGTAAGTAAATTCCTTAAAGTTATTAATACGATCTAAATTAGGAGGGTTTTTGCTCAATTTTTCAGTCACATTGAGTATTTCATTAAAATCCCCAACTATTGTCCATGGTTGTCCATGGTTGTGTTATATCTTTGCTCCAATTTGATATTTCTTTCCATATTTGTGTTCTATGATAAAAATCATTAGGTGCATGTAAGAAAATCATATAATAGGAAAAACTAATTTCATTAATGCAAACGATAACATAAAAGGAGCAACTAAACACTACACTAAGCCGAACAAAATCATGCCACAAAATAAGGAAACCCCCTGAATGAAAAGCTGATCCAGTGGGGTCCACACAAAACTTGTTACCAAAACCCAACTTTGAAACAATGTCTTGAGAGTCAGTCTCTCTCAACATTGTTTCACAAAAAGCAACCAACCCTGGCCTGAACTGTTTCACCATCGAGCTGATCCTGGAGAATGTCAAGGGTGCTCGAATGCCCTGGACATTCCAAAATATGGTCGTCATTTTGCTTTTGCGGCTTTTTTGGAGTAGCCGCCTCCAGCTTTTCCTTTGCTATTCTCTTCCTCCTCTTCCACAGCATCAGCGTAGTTGAAATTCATATCATGATCTTCGCCACCACCTTCATAATCTTTCTCAAAATAGTTCTCACTGTTTTCATAGCTACCTTCTTTTTCTTCTTCAGGTTCAAATTGCGAGTCATATTCATCTATCATTTTTGAGATATCACCGTCATTTTTTGAGCCTTCATGTAGTGATTCTTCTTCATTTTCTTTTTCTTTCACGTTCTCAAGCACACTATATCTATTATTGTTCACTAAATTCTCTATAGCGTCCACAACCCTAAGTTTTTTGAAGTTTCCAGCGATATAAGAGCTACCACTTTTATTCCCCCTATCTGATGGTCCTGGCCTTCCTTCTCTCCTCCTTTTAATTTTATGTTGAAAGTTGGAAGACATTTCAACATTTGATTCTGAATTCTCGCTGAAGGTCACTGCATGTTTGCCTTTTATCTTCCTGACCTCTTCTTCAAAAGCTAGCATAACCGCCCTTATATCTCCTTCATTCCCATCTTCTCCCTCATCATTTATGCCGTGTGTCTTTTTAAAGGCTTCAATCTTGAGGGTTGATTCGTGAAGTTCATTACGTAAATCATGCATTTTCCTGTTCCAAGCTTCCCATTCTCTATCCTCTTTTTGATTTTCTTCTTCCATTTCCTTATTATACGCGTATTTGTTTGCTGCTCCTTTCTTCGTGTAGTTGAATTTGCTGAGACTGTTCCCACCACCTTCGTTGATTATTATGCCTCTAGTTGGATTAGGATTCCTATGAGAAAGTCCCGCATTTCTTACATTACTATCATTATATATATAGTTTACAAATTCTCCATTAATATTAATATGAAAACCATATATAGGTTTACCCACAGGTTCAATAGTGGAAAAAGTTTAAAGTTTGGGCTAAGGTGTTCGTGACAATATTCATAGTCTCGGATGGAAATATTACCTTAGGATGATGGATCCAGACAACATCCCTAAGTGTTAGAACTGTCAAGGGGGTACCAATCCCTTGACAGTTCCAACAGAAATGGGTCATATACCTCTGTGGGTTTGTTCAAGGTCAAACCCGCAAGCCTTTGAAGTTTCCTCAGTAGATGAAGTAATATTAGCATCATTCATGTCATTCATCATTTGATCATTAGAGGTAGAAGTATCAGCTGAAGTAGCAACTTCAGTTTCCTTTTCGGTTGTTATTGCTTGATCAGTCAGCTTTATATCCAATATCTTATCCCATAGTTTATCATGTTTGAAGGATTTTTGTGTGGTTGAAGGTTCATCAGCAAATTGTTTGTTGAATTGTGGTTTATAGTCAAGGAGGCGATTGTTTGGTGTTTCAGGTATTTCATTGTTTGTGACAAAAGAGGATTGTGTTGAGGTTTCATGGAAATTATTTTTGAGGGTTTTTTGATTTGGGGATTTTTGTGAAGAAGGTTGAGGGTTGTCGGTGAGATTTGTGTTTTGGCGCATGGGAGAAGATGAGTTATTGTATTGGTTAATGGGTATTGTGGGTTTTTTGAAGATCCAAAAGTAATTTCGGCTGAAGGAAAAATTGGGCCAATATTTGGAGGGGTAGTGAAAATGTTGTAGTTGGCTTTTTTGAGATATCAGGCCAAGTCTTAGATGGGCCCCAAGACTTAGGCGTTTCTAAAATAAGATTATTTGACTTTGTGATTCTATTTCGAGTAGCAGACGGAGAGAGAAGAGACGAAGCAATCGAGTTTTTCCCCATTTGTGAAACCCTAGCTGTTTCATTAATTGGCTGATTCACCAGACGTTCTGCAGCAAATACAGGTAAATCTGTCTTATTCAAATTTGAATTTAAAAATATAGAACCATAAGCTGAGTCTTTGAGATGAGTTGGACCGGTTGTTGATTTATGATTTTGACTCATAGATGGATTTTGATTTAGTAGTATTATTTTTCCAAATTTCCACCCTTCTTTCTTGAATTTAGGTTCAAAGCCATTAATTACTTTTGTGAGCTTTTGCCTGAGTTTGTTTTTTATGGTACACTTATCTTCTTCGTGATCTAATAATCCATAGCTATAGCATAAATCACATAGTTTCTCAAACTTTGAAAGACCTTTAATAGAGTGACCATCATCTAGAAAGATTGCATAAGTAGCAGGAATATGTTTAATTATATTCCAGTTAACCCTAGCTCTAACTGCAGCAAATTCCTTGAAGGTACTAACAAGTGGAAGAGTTATGCTTTCTACTTATCCAAGTTGGGCAGCTATTTTCCTGGAGTTATCTTCTTTAATGAGGAGAGGAGGGATGCCATGGATTTGCACCATAAAAGAGGTAGTATTAAGCTGAGCTTCAGTTAAGCCTTTAGCAGAATCCCATTTATAAAGAAGAACATGTTTACCAATAACATTCCAAGATTTGTTGTTCCAAACAGTATCAAGATCTTCAGATTTTTCAAAAGTGATGAGACAGGTATTTAAACCTTTCCTTTCAGCATGACATCTAGCAGATATACCCCATGAGCTGTTGATAATTTTGTGCAAGTAATTGAAGCTAATACTTTCATTGCTGATGAATGTTGCAAAGAGTTTAGGACCTTCAAACTGTGCATAGACAGAGTTAGGATCAGCTTTCAGTGTGAAGGCTTCATTAATGCTATTTGGGTGATTTTTTGTGAAGGATTGCATAGCAGAAGTTGTTGGAAAAACAATAAATGAGAGAAGAAGTAAAGGCGAGGATGAAGAGGCTTTGAAGGTTGGTGAAGAAATGAGGAAAAGAAGCTAGAAAATACAAGTTAGGGTGATTTTGAAAAAACAAAAAATATGTAAATGTATAAAATGTAGTTTTGCAATTTGAACAAAAATAAGCTCAAAAGACATAATTTTTAGGTCATGAATGTAAAAGATAAGACAAGATAAGGGTGTGGTGTGGATGGTTTAGTGGTGGTTTTAGTTTTGGAGGTGGTGGAAATCTTCAAAACTCAACTATTCTATGAGAATAGTACCCTGAGAAAGAACTCACTAAAAATCCATTCCAACAATAAATGGGGTGTATAAGGCGTATAAGTATTGAGTATTGACTGAACTTAGTATTATTTTAGACGTTTTAATGCATTTCTTTCTTATTCGACTAAAAAATAATCGATAATAGGTTCATTTACGTAGCCACCGTTAAGCGGAGGTGGTCCCTATACGCAAAACTAAGGGGTCAAATTTGGACGATGACTATCTCTCTGTGTCAGTCAACTCCTCAAAAAGGATAAAGATGAACATGCGAAAATAAAATTAGCTATTGTCTGTTCGTTTGAAGAACTATTTGTGTCAATGCACGTTCTCATTTGAATTTATTATCTCTTTATTTATTGGAATTTTGCCTTATAAGTAATTACCAAACAAACAATGTACATTAATTGAAAAAACAGACTTGTCCTCTATTTTCCTAACAATAGCAAGCAATACTATTATTCTCTTGATAATTTGGAGTGATCGATATTGAACAATTTGAAAAATAATGGTGTCATCCACCCATACAGCAATAATTAGTTATGCTTTAAAGTTGATTCCAATACTAATATTTATTTATTTTCAAAAAACTAATTAATTTAAAAATATTTGCTAAAAAAGCCTACTAATAATATTTAATTATTAAATAAAATATTTAAGTTATAAAAAATACTTAATAAAATAATTATTTACAAAATATATACCCTCTAAATATATTTACGATCTTTATTATTAGATATATTACTTTATTTTTAAAATAATATTAAACAAATACTAGGGTACCACCACCTTTTATTTAACCACCACTACAGCCACTACAACTATAACCACCACCTACTAATTCCATCACACGCGCGTGTCCGTGTTTTGTTTTAAATCGTCGTAACTAATTCTAAAAAATTCAAAATATAAAAAAATTGCATTTTTGGATAAAACAAATTAATATTTACGTCTATTATTTTTTTGATTTTTTTTTTAAATTTTTCCGCAAACATGAATTTCACAGTTCTAAACATGAAATTCACTGTTTGAAACAATGAATTTCGTGTCCGCGAAAAAAAAATTCATAAGAAATCATATACGTAAATATTGATTTGTTTTATCGGAAAATACAATTTTTTTATTTTTTAGATTCTTTAAGAATTAGTTATGGCATTTTAAAAAGAAATCACGGACGCGCACGTGTGTGATGAAATTAGTAGTAGATGGTGGTGGTTGTGGTGATGGTGCGTGTGGTGGTGGTTGAGGTTGTAGTGACAGTGGTGGTTATAGTGGTGGTTGTAGTAATAGGGTGATGGTGGTGGTAGGGTGGTGGGTGGCGGTGGATGGCAGTGAAGGAATAGTGGTGGTGAGAAGTTATAATAAGGTGGTTAAATTTAAATGATAAATCCATAAAGTACTTAAAAAAAGATTATATAAGATATTTTTTTATCAAAAGATATTTTTAATAAATAATTTTATAGAAAAAATATTTTTAGAAAATATTTTTTTAATATATATTTGTAAATTAATGACTCGTTAATTTATAAATCTCTATAAAATAATAATTGGTAAAGTAATACCCTTTCATTGTATAATAACTTTTCTGATCTCAACTTGAAATAATAAATAAAATAATAAACCGCTAAATAATTTAAGTGATAAAAAATCCAATTAAAAAAATAAATTAAATAATATATTCTTTTTGTTATTTAGTAGAGCTATTTTGGATTCGGAGTCATTGACTCGGTTCGAATCTGCACCACTAAATTGGATGACCAAAGTCTTGGCCGGTGAGCTAATCTCAATTGGTTAATAATTTATTTTCAGCCAAATCATGTTATATAATTAGGTTGTATATAAAAAAATATTTAATAACAAAAGAGATTTTTGTTTCATAACTAAAACCGAAACTTATTTATAACCAAAACCTATTTTTTTTTTTTACAATTTTTACTAATTTAAGTCATTTAAATACCCCTCCTTTGATTTATCTTTACAATTACCACAATAAATAAATAAAAATATTAATTATTTTAATTAACTAAATAACCCAATAACTAGCTAACATTTAAAAGAAATAACTATTGTGAACGATAGAGAAAGAAAGAGAAGCGTTTTTGTTTATTATCAGAGAGTGTAAAGATTACATAGTGGGAGCTCCTATTTATAGGTAATAGGTAACTCTAAACCCTAGTGTCCATGGGCTTAACTACGAGCCCATGGGTTGGAATGAATATCCACTAAATGGGTTTATAACACTTCCCTTGGATATTCAGTCCCTAAGAATATGCCTCGTTAAAACCTTCCTAGAAAAACCTAGTAGGAAAAAATTTAGTGAAGGAAAAAGGGTACAATTGTTTATACGCTAACTAAAACTACCTCATTAAAAACCTTTATCAGGAAAACCTATTAGCACAAATCCGTGATGAAGGAAATGAGTGTAACGCGTATTTGTCTCCCCCTCTTGGCAGCATCTCAGGAGAGGTCTTGAAGTAGATGCATGTCAATCCTGTGTATTAATTTCTTGAATGTAGATGTAGGTAATACCTTTGTAAATAAAGCATCCAAATTGTCACTTGAGCGAATTTGATGAACATCTATTTCACATTTCTTCAAGATTTCACGTCTAAAGGATAACTTTGGAGAGAGATGTTTGGTTTGATCACCTTCGATGTAGCTTCCTTTGTCTTGAGCGATACAAGTAGTATATTATTGGACTCTGTTTACTTGTGGAAAGATTGCATTAAAATTTCTCTAAGAAAAACCCAATGGGACAAAATCTTAGTTAGGAAAAAGAGTATAGTATTCTTCAATACGCTTATATAAATCGCCTCATTAAAAACCTTGCAAGGAAAACCCAGTGGGGAAAAAACCTATGCTAAGGGAAAAAAGTGCATTGCGTAAATGTCTCTCCCTGATGTAAGAATACCACAATGGTGTATAACTTGCAACATTTAATAGGTGTAATAAATAGTACGACATAAATTTGATTGACGCTTCATTCATAGATAATGATTTGAAGTGCTCGAAATACGACTTATATGAAGTCTTTCATAAAAATATAAGCAAATAAAAGTGCATCCACCACCGGATACTATCTTATATAGTGACTCCCCCTTGTAGCACATTCGTTTCAAAATTGTGAAAATTTCACGTCGTACAAGTGAAATTAAAAAAATTGCTTTATTTATGTCTTTGTACTGATGTCCATTCAGTTTATTTAGACATTTTAATTAATAATCCTCAATTTCATTCATATATTAATAGTTATTACGCGTATATATAAAGATTCGATCATGATCAATTTTTAGTTAGGTTCCAATAATTTAAAGTAGTAAAATAACTGATTGACATCTCAATATATAATCAGGTATCTGATACTCAGTAAGAGTATTTTAATTATCAGCTATATACACTACTTTGACATTTATAAGATGTAAAAAGTCTCATAATTAACAACTTGCTCATGTTGCTGCTTCTTTATGCTATCTTTGGAACCAAATAGATCTATTGTATTTTAAGCGTACAATAGTCTAATTTTATAAGATGGCTCTTCTGAGACATAAATATAATCAGGAGCATTGATAACTGGTTATTGTGACTTAGTCACTACACCTTTACGATATTTTCAATCATTTGAATGAGTATACGAGGATCAATATAAATGGTGTATTCTTATATTCCAGCTATATTATTTATTTCTTCCCTTATTCTTGAGAATATCATATATAACATGTTCTCATAATCCAGCTTTGTGCATGGTGGTGGAGCAATTGTATTAGAAATTGCACAATCAAATTATCTTGATGGATATAATTTTTGGTCTTTTACCAATAGGGAGTATAATAATGAGCAGCGGTCATAGCAATTCGTCATAGACGATTCAGTAAATGAATGTGCTAGACTCGTATTTATCCCTTGATTTTGTGTAAAAAATAAACGATTCAATATCAAAATTATTTAGGATAAGTTTTTTTGTTTGTTTATAGCCAATTTGCTAATATTTATTTGATAATCTCAATTTTAATAATATCACTTGTGAATATTATAGTAGAATACATTGCCAAATATACATATGATATTGTTGGCAAAATATAACATATAGTGATATTATACAAATGTAAGTGAAAGGATCACAAAATATTTCTCTCTTCAAATTTTGTAGATTTATTTTACTTAAGTCAATGTTTCTATAAAAAACATATATAATTCATGTCATCATACATTTTCTCATAGAATATTATTTAGATTTTGGATAAATGTAAATCTTGGAAGCACAATACAAGCTTTTTCAAATTCTTCTATTAGGTTGGATGTACCAGATATGATATTGACATTTGCTTTAGAAATTTGAAAATGAGAATCGCTATATAGCACCCTTATTTGCTTCACCCTTATTTCACCTCCTATGTGTCACCTTATGTAGCACTAAACAAAAGAGAGAGAAAATAAATAAATGGGAGAGAGAAACGATTCGATTGGTGCTCAAAACCTCCACATAGGAGGTGATATAGAGGTGAAGCAAAAAAGGGTGATATATATCTTTACTCTTTGAAAAGAGAATCGCTATATATCACCCTTATTTGCTTCACCCTTATTTCACCTCCTATGTGTCACCTTATGTGGCACTAAACAAAAGGGAGAGAAAATAAATAAATGGGAGAGAGAAACAATTTGATTGGTGCTCAAAACCTCCACATAGGAGGTGATATAGAGGTGAAGCAAAAAATGGTGATATATATCTTTACTCTTTGAAGAGAGAATCGCTATATATCACCCTTATTAGAGAAATATATTCTATTTCTTAGGTTATACGAATGAAAAACGAATCAATTGATAGGTCATGCGATATATGCGCATAAACTATATCTTAAGTTACCTATATTTCATTTTATTTGTTAATCGAAATGCGATCTCAAATTGACATCTATTCGTTCGCATAAGTTACATAAAGTTGCCTAATATTTTTCGGATAGGTTATATACTATATCAGTAGATATGCATAAAATACGTATTTGTACACGCCCTATTTTTCCCATAGGTTATGTTATATAACTGGACATATCCAAACTATATATATATACATTTTTTGCGTATATTTTTTTTTCTTTTGGTATAGGTTATGTTATATCAGAGGACTAGGTAAAACCCGTGTCTGGAGACACTATAGCAAAAATGAATTCCGTTGACAGGAATCGAACCCAAGTTCAAAAAAAAACCGTGTCTAACTACACTAAAGCAAAAATGAATTCCGTTGACAAGAATATAACCCAGGTTCAAAATAATAATAATTAATAAGTGGGGCCAGAAACGATCCTGGCCACCACTTATGTTTAGCCAGTTTAAATCCTAACCACCACTTATGTTTGGCCAGATTTAATCCTGGCCACCACTTATGCGGATAAATCTGGACCGTAGAAAAAACTCTGAAATATAATATAGATATAAACATAAAATACATATACGATTAATGTATATGCCTTATTTGTTTGATATGTACCTTTAATTAAAAATAACATCTTTCTTAAAAAAATTATTGTATTTCAGAATTTTCTCTACGGTCCAGATTTACATGTATAAGTGGTGGCCATGATTAAATCTGGCTAAACATAAGTGGTGGCCAGAATTGATTTTGGCCCCACTTATCATTAATATCATTAATCATTTATTTATTTTATAACAAAAGAAAATAAGAAAAGAAAAAAAACATTCCATTTTGAAAATACCGTTTATCATTATTATACCACTTTATAATAAAATCCTAAAAATACTACATTTTTTCAATCAATTACATTAAAAAATCATCCATTTCTCTCTTTTGATTTCTCTCAAAAATTCATTTCATACTGTCACCTTCCTACCAAGCCCGCTCTTCGGAAAAAAAATTAACATTCCATTTTCTAAATACAATTTTGTAATAAATTCCTTAAAATACGATTATTTCAATCAATTACATAAAAAAGTTTTTCCTTTCTCTCCTTTAACTTCTTTAAAAAATTCATCTTCATACTCTCACCTTCCGACCAAGCTCGCTCTTCTAAACAAGAATACCGCCGCCATTCTAGAAACTTTCTCCACCGGCTTGGCGAAAGTACCAAAATGTATCTCTTTCGCACTCCATTGGAAAAAGAATCTCTCTTAACACTCAGAAAATTAAAAAAAAATTAAAAAATTTGAGAGATTTATGAGAAGAATAAAATAATAATGAGAGAAATGAAGAATTTTTAAATATTAATAGAAAAAAATTAAATGCAGGATGGTCTTATAATTTTTATAATTAATAATGTAACTTTTATTGATATATTATTATAATAAAATATACTTCATTTCCGCTATTAAAGTATTATTAAACAAAATATCAATTTGTTGTAATTTGGTTGTAAAGGTCCAAATCGGATTTGCCCAATTGTGTTTAAGTGTTTCAAGATATTATTATTATTTTCCTTCATTAGCTTTTTGAAAAATCGTGTAGTTCCCAATTTAAAAAAAATCTTTTAAAAGATCAATGTGGTTTTTATATAGATATAACAAATAAGAAAAAAAAAGTGAAAATTTTAAGAGATTTATGAGAAAAATAAAATAATAATGAGAGAAATAAGAGAATGATTTAAGGTTTTTTTGTTTCAAAATATAATTTTTTTAATTAGATAAATAAAGATTAGTTAATGGTATTAATGATAAGTGGGGCCGGAATCAATCATGCCCACCACTTATTTTTAGCCAGATAAATCATGGCCACCATTTATGTTTAGCCAGATTTAATCATGGCCACCACTTATACGGGTAAATCTGGACCGTAGAAAAAAAATTTGAAATATAATATAGATATAAACATAAAATACATATATAATTAATGTATATGCCTTATTTGTTTGATATGTACCTTTAATTAAAAATAACATCTTTCTTAAAAAAATTATAATATTTATAATTTTATTTATGAAAGAATATAAAAACATTATATAATAAATATATTAAAAAAATATTAACGAACCAAAAAAATATAAAACATATGCGTATGCTTTATTTTTATTTTACTTTTTATAAAAAAATAGCAAGTTAAAATAAGTGATATAAAAATAATTACCACAAACGCTTAAGGTTGTTCTTTTCTTTTCTTTTTGACTGAGAACTAAAAGTTCATTTGTTCATAACATTCTTGTTTCCCTTTTTTTCCAAAGCAATGAATTTTTTCTCTTATCCACAATTACGAACGTTTTTTACTTTATTATTATTATAATAATAATAAATTGTGGGTATTTATAGGAGATTTTAATGACATTTTAAAAAGTTGTGAGATAATGAGTAATACCTCCCCCGATAATAGACGTATTCAGGAATTTAATTCATTTATCTCTACTAATAATCTAGGAGAAATTCACTCTCATGGATGTTATTTCGCTTGGTCTAACCGTCAAATTGATAAGCCAATCAAGATTAAACTTGATCGGGCATTTGCATCTTGTGATTGGTTGCACAAGTATGTTAATGCACAGGTATATATACCACCAGCTATCGGATCCGACCATTGCCCGTTGATTTTGCAACATGATAGAACACAAAATACAGGCCTGAGTTGGTTTAAGTATGAAACATTATGGACAGAACACCCGGAATGTGAAAACGTGATCAAAACGGCTTGGGGAGAAGCAGGGGTAGAGGAATCTTTACCAATGTTTATAGAAAAAAGTGATAATACTATCACAACACTGAAAGGTTGGAGTAAGAAAACTTTCCGAAACAATGCAAGCAAGATAAAGAAACTGACAAGGATGTTAATGGATCTAGAACAACGAGAAGCCACGAAGGACATAATAGATGAACAAGCTAAGCTAAAAGAGGAATTGAAGCAAACATACATTGCCGAAGAAAAGTATTGGTATAATCGAGCAAGACATAACTGGATAAAATATGGAGATAAGAATACGAATTTCTTTTATTTAGCTACGATTAAGCGACGACACACAAATAGAATACAACATATTAAGAATAATGAAGGAATTTGGCAAGAGGAGGTGTCGGAAGTGAGAAATAGTTTTCAAGCTTATTATGAGGAGTTGTTCAAGGAAAAGAATAATGATGAAATGGAGGATGCCACCATAGCAATTCAAAAGAAGGTAACAGAAGAAATGAATGCGAAACTGACTCAGCTACCCGCATTGGGAGAAGTCAAGTAAGCAGTTTTTGACATGTTTCCATCCAAAGCACCGGGACTGGATGGGCTGAACAGTAAGTTTTATCAAGAATATTGGCATATAATACAGGATGATGTATATTTAATGGTTCAAGATTTCTTTTTGAATAATATTTTTCTCGATAAGCTAAATGAAACTTATGTTACTCTTATACCGAAAGGAGAGACCCAGGAAGGTATTGGACACTATCGACCAATATCATGTGTTAATTTCGGATACAATAATAGCAAAGATACTGGCTAACAGACTCCAAGATCTTATGAATATTATTGTATCTCCGACACAGACAACTTTTATAAAAAATAGGGCGATACAGGATAATATCCTTATATCCCAGGAATTTTCCTTTTATATGAAACAGAAGCGCAAGAATCCTAAACCCATGGCGTCAGTAAAGTTAGACATGGCCAAAGCATACGACCAGGTACGTAGGGAATTCTTATTTTTAGTGCTAAGTAAATTAGGTTTCTGTGATAAATGGATATCTTGGATCTCGAATTGTGTGTCTTCAGTCACGTTTCAGCTTAACTTTAATGGTGAAAGACTACATAAATTTAAATCAAAAAGGGGCCTTAGACAAGGGGACCCGTTATCCCCCTTCTTATTTTCCCTTATGACGGAATCTCTGATTAGCTTAATTGATCAGAAAGTTAAGCAAGGTAAGATGGAAAGGGATTCAAATTAATAGAAATTGTCTAGCTATTAGACATTTATTATTTGCGGATGATTCTCTTTTCTTTTTGACAATTGATGATCTCGAAATTGAACAATTTCGAGAGTGTATTTCTAAATATTGTGCAGGATCAGGGCAACGAATTAACTTTACAAAATCCTCTGTATGTTTTAGCAAGGACGCTCCGGAGGATTGCAGGTCCCGGGTAGCCACGGTGATAGGAATACAAGAGAAGGACGAGCTCGAAAAATATTTAGGAATCCCACTCTGCCATAAACTGTCAAAGATACAGTCGTTACAATGGATAGCAGAAAAGTTGTTCAAGAACACGGAAGGAAAGAAAGCACAACTTTTATCAGATGGAGGAAAGGAAGTGCTCATCAAAGCTATCCTACAGGCTATACCGGTATATGCAATGTCAATTTTCTCGTTCCCTATCACTTTTCGTAATAAACTAATATCTGCGATTTTGAATTTTTGGTGGAATTCTGGAGAAAGGTCTCGAATACATTGGTTAGCATGGGAGAAATTGGCAGTGAGCAAGCTGATAGGAGGCATGGGATTCAAAGATTTTAAGAAAATGAACACGACATTGCTAGCTGCTCAGGCATGGCGAATTCTCAACAACCCGAATACATTAGCAGCCAAACTCCTGAAAGGTATATACTATCCGAAAAGTAACTTTCTCGATATTAAATTAAGACAATCTCGAACATGGTCATGGGCTAGTTTATTAGAAGGGCGGGATATGTTAAAAATATATGCAAGGTATCAAATAGGAAATGGAGAAACTATTAATATCTGGACAGATAAATGGTTAGACACGACATGGAAATTAGAAAAGCCGAGTCACTGCGAGATTTATAAAGTCAAAGATCTTTGGAAGGACGGTTCAACAGAATAGGACACTGAGATACTTGATGACCTGTTTCCGGATCCCATTATTCCGGTTATTATGAGAGAGAAGGTATTCACAAAAGATTCACCAGAGAGGCTTATATGGCCATATACAATCAACGGCGAATACGCAACAAAAACAGGATATAAAATCATCACGGTGACAGAGATCGTGGAAGCACCAGGACAATCTAGCAATATCCCAAGAGAAAGCAAGCTGTGGAAAACTATTTGGGATTCTAAACTACCTACCAAAGTCAACTGGAAAGCATGTAATAACACTATACCGACAGGGCGAAATTTGGTAGCTCGACACTGCGAGGTGGAAATTGACTGCCAATGGTGCAAGATCGAACAAGAAACAGTGGAACACTTACTACTAACATGTGGAATAGCAAATTTGGTCTGGGCTGGCTCGACACTTCAAGTTAATATTGGACAAGGGGTAGAGGACTTGGGAGATTGGGTACTGACAATCATTGAGACATTTGTTCTGGGAGGATGGCAGCGGAAAGTGGTAATATCTTATGTGCTACTAACCATTTGGAACCTGTGGAAGTAAAAAATGAATTGTAGACACAACAATTATGTAATAAATACCGATGACATCATCAGATCTACGAACAAAAATATGGAAGAGAGGTTCGGTAAAGAGTGGGTGAAAAGTCATCCGATAAAGAACACTACGAGAGATAATGACACTATTATATCGGCAGACCTTACGTTTCAAACAAAGATGGCGTATACATGTGATACATCATTTGATCAACCACACATGCCTACTGGACTTGGAGTGGTTCAGATTGTTAAAGATACAGGACCGAGAACGAATCACTCCTCTGTTACCATGTGTAGCTCAAGTACAGTGGGGGGAAGCTCAAGCGGTGATATTTGCGTTACAACAGGCGATTCGAGACACAAACGAGGGGATAACTATCTTCTCGGATAACCTTGAATTAGTTCAGGGTATTCAGCAGGTGTCGGCTGCAGGTTGGAGGCTTCGACCATGGGTTAGGCATGTAAACAGGCTGACAACAGAAGTTAGTCCGGTCTTTTTCAAGCATATCCCACGACAATTCAACGACCGAGCAGATAACTTAGCGAAACAAGCTAGACATAGGGCAATGAAGGAACAGGAGACAACTGCAACGCTAATTAGACAATTTTCTCGATTAGGGATTGGTTAATTACAGTGTACGGTAGAAATTTCTTACGCGTCCAAAAGAAAAACATTTTTTGCTTTGTTTTCCTTTTTTTCTTCACATCACAATAGTGAATGTGATAACAGTGCTTTTTGGTTTAATTTTTTTCTATAGAGGTAAAACCTCACAATAAAATAATATATAAATATTGAAGGCCAAGGCTATCAAAGAATCTATTATATTATAGATCTCGAAAGATCTCTATTTTTTCATTCAAATACAAGGTTAGAAGTTCCCTCTTATCAAGGATGAGTTGTTTGTATAATAGCGAGGAATGGCTCCAAAAATGGCTGAAGAAGCACACTCACAGTAAAGCTCAATTGGAGCAATTATCAAAAATATTGTGATAATATAAATCATTGTTTTTGTTTGATGAACAATTTTATTTTATTTTTAGTAAAAAAAAAATTAAAATAATAAATTACCTAGAAATTGAATGGTAGAGGCTATCGTGCTTTCTAATTTTCTTTCATTCACGTACTAGGAATTCTTTATCTTCATTTTTTCGTAAGTGTTTTTATTACTTCATTTTATTATTTTTGCATTGGTCATTGAGTATTGTGCTCCAATTATTGTGAATGAACCACACATTGTTGTATTTTGCTTTGATTATTGTATGAGATTTGTTTTTCTAGTTATGCGCTGGTATTGTAGCATATAATGCACATAATCTCAGTAGTTTAAATCATTGCACAAATATTGCACTAGTAGTGTATTTGTTTCAAACCATAATTTCTAGCTTTCTGATTGATGTGTTTTATAAAACTAGTTGTTTACATTTTCCTTGTTCTATAACCTAAAAATTGATCCTATTCTAACTATTATACTTGTATATCACTTTGGATGGCACAAGACCTTTCGTGTGTTCATTTTTCTTGTAAGCTTTGCTTCGATCAGTACACACTTATGTACCAAATGGTCAGAGCTAGATCATTTGTTCGTTGCACTTTATTATACTTTTGATGACACATATATTTGTGTATGGAACAACGAGAATGATATCAATTACATGGATTTTAATGTTTGTCATTCCATACTCGATGACCTAGACATTTTTGTAAGAGATTCTCATGAAAAACTATTCTACCACTATTTGTTTCGCTGAATTTTCTACGATGGATCATTCTAATTGTCTTCCAATTGCTTTTAGTTATGATTCTTTGCATTCTAATGTATTATTTGATTGTTCCACTAGTTGTGAGGTTTCTCCTAGCTATAATCATACAACTGTCGGACCAAAAAGTAAATTCTAATCTAAGTCTTTACATTCAATTGATCAATGTTTTACGATAGAGTTAAAGAGTTCCATACAAGTCTTGTATGATTTGTCTCTGAGGTTGGTTTTGCTTTTGTGTTTCAGCATAACAATTTAGGGAGAGTTTTCACTCGTTGAGCCAAATTTGCTACTATTAGATGTACTTGAAGGGTTTATGCATCAGTTGACAAGGTCAATAACTATTTGTATATAAAATATTTTGTTAATGAGAACACATGCGGTTTCATGTTCAATTAATCGCGTAGGAAGCAGTTGTCTTCGCGTGTGATTTCAGGATTGGTGCTTGAAGAGTTCAGGTGTAGATCCACCATAATTCCACAGTAAATACAAGACATTTTTAGGGCTCAATACGCCCATATTATCACTATATTATGATAATATTTTTTTATATTTTGAGAAATTGAAGCTAGCCATCCCTTCCAGAGAATACATTTTGAGTGTCATCCCGTACTCACCCATTCAAGAGGTATTTTATTGCATTTGGTACTTGTTTTGCGGTTTCATGTCATGTCGACTCATGTTTTTGTAGACTCTACATTCTTGACAAACAAATATCGGGGTTAGTTTTTTAGAGCTACTAATATGGATATTGTCAATGATAATATATGCAAAGTAAAGGCTAAGACAAAAATATAGGCATGCATAAAGTATATATATAGACCTCTGCAAACCTCTTACGTACCTTATTTAATAAAACCATGTTCTATAACATTTCTCAAACCAGCTTTCTCCCTTTCCTTCGCCCCATTTTTTACCATCTCAACAACTTCATTACCCACTCCACTACTTGCTCTAATTTGCGTCCCTACATGCCCCCCGTGACAACCATCGCCTGCCACTAGTAAATCCCCCACTTGGCCCGTCTAATGGCATAAAGACCCGACCTCGTCCCTCCAACAATACTCCACTCCCCCTTATTTGTACCCTTCTTTCCCTTTCCTTTGTCTTTACGCTTTGGATTCGGTCCAACTAAGTTGCCGTCCATAATTACTTGATCATCAGAATAAAAAATAGCTAAATCATTTGTAGATGTGTTAATAACTCTATTTTATGTCACCCGTCTCCCCCGAACCACGAACCTGTTCGCCTACCTTCTATACATCACTCTCACTTGCATCCTCTCCCTCTAGCGAGATCAGGACCTTGAACCTTGACCCACCCCCGTCCAATACCCCACTATTCACCCTGTTAGCAAGGTGCTTCTTTTAACCAAAGTAGGCACCCCTTTCCTCGACCCTACTTTACCGCCTTTTTGTCCTACTACCTGGTGTTGTTTCTCGGATACACATCGAAGCCTCTATCCCCTATCTACTGTCATCTAATCCCCATACAACGATACCGGTTGACTCATTACACTCCTCGATGTAGACGTATTACTTACCTGTCCATTCCTCTCTTTGCTCGATCCAGCTAGCGCACCCTGACTCAGGGAATCCCTTTTAAATAACCGAGCCCACTTCATTTTAATGAAATAAGATGAAGTACCTTGTATTGTACCTTCTACAAGTGATTCTGTATACGAATAATTGAGACGAGTTATTTATCCAGTCCACCTTCGACTGCTATTCTTGCAAAGTTTTCCCTTGCCCATGATATCGTGAACATGTAAATACGCCTAATTTTGCCTATAATATTCCCTATATATTTGAGAATTTCCTCCATGTAGTTAAGCGACAACCATGTTAAACAAACCCAAACGGTAGTTTAAAGAGTAAGGGCCATGTACAGCATGAAAAGGGGGTGCCAAGCACAAACTATCAAATATCGATCTAATATCATCCAGCCCCCCCACATATAGTGTTCGAATAATTCTCAGAACTTGTGAATTGGGCCATAAATAACCGAAGCCCACGTCAAGAAGATCCATGTGTGCTTTGGGGGTCCAAATCTGGTTTAGCTTGTTTAACATATATTTGAATCCTACATTATATCCTAGTAATCATATAATTAAAGAACGATTCCATACCTCACATCCCTTGTGTTTCTGAGCCGCGTTTCTTAAACGTTGAGGATAAGTTTGTTCTTAGAATAGAACATCATTTGTCATCCCAAATGCGTCTCGATCATTCACGTCAATTGGAGAATCTGAGGTATCACCGTTATTTGCCCATCAATATTGTGTGCGCCTGTTCCTCCCCCATTCAGAGAAGTATCTCAGATCGCTTTAATATAACTTCTCGTCTTGTTGCTCCCTCACCCAATTTGGAGGTTGTCTTACTGTTGATTCGTTCTTTTCACCTGTTTCAATTAGAGCCATTGATTCATGTGCAAAATTAATATTTTCTCCAACTAGGCTTTGTTCTTTCGCAAAAATCAGATTTGAGATAACGTAATCAGCCTCCAAATTGCTGACAACAGTCGCTTCTGATGATTTCTCTTCTCCATCCTTCGCTCCTATGTATGCAACGAGAGATAAATACTCTCTTTCCACGTAATTCGAGGCATGTTTTGGAGGTATGTGATGAATAACCATAGCCGCCGTGCGAGTTTTTGAAATAATTCCATCAATATTCATCAAATTTAGATGTCTGGGCGAATGTTCTAAATCGTTTGGCAGACAATTTTTTCACGCTATTTGATTTGCCCGTAGGATATGACGCCTTCGCATTCGGTGCTGAAGGACGCTACGATGTTGCGTTTGGCCGGGTGCCTACTCTAGATCTCCGTTTTCCCCTGCTAGCATCATAGAGGATAGGCGGCGGTAGCCGCCTCTGATTTTCCATCAGAGGTTACCATTAGGTTCCCTCAAAGGAAAGTTTGGAACAAAACAGGAAAGAAGATAAGTAAAAAAGTAAATATAGCGAACGAAGTGGCGCCAAATTAAAGTCAGCGGTTCGAAGCGCCAAAACAAGTTAATTGGCATGTGGGATTTTTGTCGCCTTTTTTATGCCGTCATTTTGACATTAGAAGATTTTGTTCATTACCTTTTTAAATAGTCAACATCCTCTTTGCATTTAATTGGTTGCCCGAAATTTTCAGTTAAACTCTCTGTCAGCTTACTTTTCCTTTTTGTCGGGTATTAATACTTCATTAATCACAATAGTAGTTTCTCTTCCTTCCTTTTTAATTTGAGTTCCTACTCATCATCCATTCTTGTTTTTTCATCAAAATTAGTGTATCTCTTTTCAGATTCATAAATCTTTTTTGTTTTTTAGTTCTAGTAATTTTTTCCCCAAAAAATCTCCCAGTTTGTGTTTAGGTGTGTCTTGAGTTAGGGTTTATTTAAATAATCATATATTGTAATTTTCTTGGCCAACATGAGTCATGTTTGTTCCAAAAAAATCCATAGTCCATTTATATATATTACTTTGTATTTATCCCAAAGGCTTGTATTTTATTTACTCATCTAGGAGTTCAGAGGTTACGCTAGGTAATTTAGGCTTAATCATAAAATCTAGGGGCTTCTCTTGGTCTAGTGACGTGTGGTCTTCTATAGAGTAGAAAAGAGTTGTTTAGATCTTGTGTGGTATAGACATTATTTTGAAGGCTTCACGAGTATGTGAAGCGGTCTATGAGTATCATAGGAATACATGTGTTCTTGTATGGACATGTACGAGTGAAGGTTTCACAAGCATGTGAAGTGGTAGATCGTGAGTAATGGTTGAATACGCGGATTCTTGTGTGTATATACACAAGTGAAGGCTTCACAGTTATGTGAAGTGGCATATTATGAGCATAGAGTCTATACTCGTACCTGTGTGGTGATACACAAGGGAAGGCATCACATGCTTGTAAAGTGATATTGTGAGTGTCAATAGTATACTCGGCTTACTCATGTTAATAATAACATAAAGGTTTACTTCAAGGGTATTTTAAGAGGTTGTAAAGGTTTGTTCTCTCACCTATAAGAGACACGAAAGTTCTAGTAGAAGGTGTTGCCGAATTCTAAGGGTCAAATAGACGTTAGGTAGTGGACTAATCCTTAAGGAGTTGATACACAATATATCGTGTGTATTGATTCTCTTCCCTTACTATTTACTTTCATGCATACATTGTGTTTTATTATATGTCTATCATTAGCCCCTATTGATTGTTAGGTAGATACGATGGTTCTTCTAGAATGTTTGGCTTAAGTACGTCTTATGGATTATGGCTATATTGGTCTCATTATTTAGTTACCGAGGTTGTATGATCATCCACTTTGAGTTGCTCTGCTCTATTACCTCTTCTTGTATCATTTCCCCAGCCTTGGACTTGATCACTTGATGTTTGTTCTACCATTATGGTTACCCAATAGGCATCTATGAGTTTCCCAAAGAGGGTGTCAATCTAATTTGACAAAAAATATCCTCAAGGTTGTTCGTATGCCTTATACAACTTGGTTGAAACTTGCCTCAGAATATTGAACTTTACACCTTTGTGTTTGTCTTTAGCAAAAAAATCAAGTCAGTGCACCATGGGGTGAGAACCCTCGTTGACTCTCTAATAGTCATTGGAAACTTATATAATAAGATGACCTTTTGACAAGATAAAGTGACGTCTCCCCAAAAATAGTTTTCTGACGTGATGTTGTAAGTGAAATAAATTGAGTGGTTTGTATACGTGACTGTGTTATGAGGAGAGAATCTTGACTACCCTTGTGAATGCTCAAAATGAGTTATTTATAGAGTTCATGATGATAGTTACTTCCAACTGTAAGAAATAGATGGATATCATTATCTTTTCCATAATTACTTCTTTCCAGGCATATCCAATGACTCATTTACTCACACGACAGAAGTTAGGGAGTTTCAAATAATTGCTTTCCCAGCGATCAAATCAGTTTTATAACAATCAATGCTGATACTCAACTCCTTGATTAAATATGCTCTTCGTAACTTCTTGTTTCAAGAATTCTAGACTTCAATACAAATAACAAGACTTATCGAGGACCTCGAGGGGCATGATAACCTTAAAGTTCTTTTAAGTTTTATGTTATTTAAGTCTTGGTAGCGAAGTGTCAATCACCGCAAGTAACTTTAAACCTTAAAAAAATTGAGCTAAAAGAGCTTAAAATAGTTTTCTATATCCAAACTATGGCACTCTTTCTAAGAAATGACCAAAAATGTAGACTAAGTTAAGACAATGACCTAAAATACGTCAATATTTGCGTTACTCTTACATACATATTCACACATATTAACCCCACCTATATATATATATGCGTTGGCACTCGATCCCAAGGCATAGTCTCTCTCTCCTCCTCTCCTCTTCTCTCCCTTTCTCTCACTACACTCGCACAATGAACGGCGCCGTCAACCCCATTCAGCTACCACCACTAAACCCTCTTTTCCACCGTCGTAACACAACAAACAACTCTTCCTCCTCCATCAGTACCATCAGCGCCGGTAGCTGCGTTACGTTCTCATCTTCAACATCATCGAACGATGATTACGAGCTTCTGTCTATCAAGCCAATCTCATACGTATCCTTGAAGGATATACTACCAACGGTGGCGGCCAATTCACCTCGGCCGCTGGCTCACCAGAACACTGCTCAATCACCCGGCGCGGAGATCTCCATCCGCAACCACCTAGTCAAGCAAGCTGCTTGGGCTTATCTTCAACCCATGTCAACCTCGCCGGCTTCCTCCAGCAATGGCTTCTTCCGCTTCCGCTGCTTCGACGGAGTTAACCCTTTCACCGCTCTCTTCCGAACTATCTCCAGTTCCTTCGATTGGCTGCTACGTGCAATTCGGATCCGGAGCTACTGAATTATGGATTAGAGTTGAAGTCTCTGACGGTTGCTTTAACGGCAGCCGTCATATTTCCCAGATCATGTTTTGTTAAATTAAATTGAACACATTAAATGTAGTATTTACAACTATTATCTATTAACAACTATTATCTATTTACATTCAAATGGCAAAATTGCAGATATTGGAAACTACCGTGATCAATGTGCAAAACATAAAACAAAGGTTTTCTAATGTATGATTATTATTTTGTTTATATTTTTACAATTATTTACTTTTAGGTGATGATGCCTTGGAGCGTCCAAGTCTAAACCAGGTAGTGTTTAACTTTTGGCCCACATTATTTTGTTCAGACGTAATAATTGGGCTTGGCCCATAATCATCCCCTAGTATCGTTGTTCCCTCAAAGCCCTCGAAAACAAACTCTGTTTGGTTTTCGAGCTTAACTTGGACTAACTCTGGTTTTGGTGATGATGATTGAGCAATAATTCGTCGGGTGGTGGTCATTGGTGGTGGCCGCTGCCTTTGAAAAAGAGATGACAGAGTTGATGTTGGTGGGCTCGGTGATATTGGGCCCGGGCCCGTTCTGGGACTGCTACCACTTGGGAGCTGAAATGGAGCCGTCTGCAATGAAATTTATTAACGAGGAGTTAGCATCCAAATTATTGACAATGATGGTTAGAACATAGAAGATTTAAATGCTTCAAAAACTAGGGACACAAAGTTGTGGCTAGTATCTATTTTAGTTGAAGTACAATTTTGACTTGCGAACTATATATTTATATGCCTAGACAGTAGACACTATGATGGCCCTCCAATGATATATACGAGACCCACCAACTATATGATGGCCCTCCAATGATATATACGAGACCCACCCACTAGAAGGTCCATAATTTTGAGTCTTGATGTGTTTTTTTTCTTTCTAATTTATAATTATTGTTCTAAATGCGTGTGGCACGCTTTAGGACGGAGCGCGACAAACCTAACTAAGAAGCGAAACGTGTGCTTGGGATAATTGTTTGGGGGGGGGGGGGGGGGGGGGGGGGGGGGGGAGGGGGGTTGCCTATGCTATTGATTGTTAATTTTGTTTAAAACTTCTACTTAATGTTTTATATAAACCCTCGACTACAAACCAGTTATTAGTTATACTCATCAATATAATAGTAGCTAGATCGATCTCGTTTTTTACCTAAAAGATTGACCCGGGAGTGATATTTTCTAGGTCAAATACAACATGTTTTAAATTTATATAAAGCTATACTATATACGTACCACCATGTGTATGTCTAAACGTACAATCATATAACATAAGAGGAATTATATATTGAAAAATCATATGCTTGGTTATAACATGGTACTATAACATAGGAAAAGAATAAGCTTGTAGTGTACCTACCTCGGAGTTAGTGCAATCATAAAATAAAATAAGAAACATTATATTGGAAAATCATATGCTTGGTTATATATAAACATGGTACTATAGCATAAGAGAAGAATAATATTGTAGTGTACATACCTCGTTAGGCAACAGAGAAACATTTGAAGTGGGATTAATTAAGTAATGAAGAACTTCGAAAAATTTAGTTTGGCCCAAATCCGTACAATTTTGCCAATAATAAACGGCCAAGCTCATTGCTCTGACTTTAAATTCTTGTAACCAACTTTCAAGTTCTGTCTCATTGTTGGCTACATAAGGTTGCAATATGTGTTCAAACACATAACCACATCCCTACAACATTACACAAAATCTGCATATAAGCAAAACCCAAAATAACTCCAACACTTTCATCTATATATAAATAATAATTAAATTTTCTTAGATTAAGTATATAAAAATGTTAATACTAATAAAACTTCCTAAATACACTCTTGCTCAATGAGACAGAACTAAGTTATTCAGTCCAATGTCACATTATTGTATAGAGCTTCAACATTACAAGGATGGGCCAAACAATAGATTGGGCTAATACAATCGGCCCATATCAAAAACTGCCTACAAGACCATTTTTTCAAACAGATGTTATTTAACCAATCAAAAAATAATTACGTAGGTGGTCTACTTAATATCTAAGACAACTGTACCAACTAACATATTACAATATTCAAAGTTTAATTCTACTACAGTCATTGCAAGAACCTCATCCACAAAAAATGGGTTTAGAAAATTAATTCCAATTATCTGGTAAGCATTTTAAAGTTATGAAATTTATTGACAAAAAAAAAAAAAAGAGTTATGAAATTTTACCTTTGTTTTAGAAGACCATAAATAGATGAAGAGTGCCAACTTTGCCTCGCCGTACATAGGCAACCTAGGAAAAACATTTAGGAAATTAATCATAACGATAAGAATATAAAAATTATTCGAGAATTTTAAAATATTAGAAAAGAATAGTAAGTACTGTTCTCCATACCATGAAACAAAAATGTCACAAAGTCTCTCAAAGATGGTAATTACCGCCACAAGTATCCTGGAACAATTAATCACATTTTCTTTAGACGATAAATTCCTAATTGAACATTAAAATACAAGTAGCAACCGACCCAAGATATTTCATATGTTAAAACCAAACAAAATCTAAGTAGTATTAATTAAACCAAACAAAAAATGTCCACTAAGTTAAAACTAAGTTATTCTAAAATTAAAATTAACGTAATTTTGATGATTAAAATTATATTTGTGTAATCCAAAAAATATTAATTTAGTGATAAGATCATGAGAAAATAAAAGGGCATAGTTTGAAGACAATTTGCCCATAGCACTTATGAATTGTTAGTGGCGTGCCATTTTTATGTACATCAATTATTATTCTCTTTTTAAAGATGGACGTCAAGAGGATAAATATATAAATATTCTTCTATTGCATTTTTTTTGGATGGGAACTTCTATTGCATTTTTTTTTGTTCAAGTTCCTATTGCATTTAAAGTAGATGATTTTTCTTAAATTGATCAGCTTATAAAGATCATAACGTATGGTTTAGTTGAACAACTTTTCACAGTTTGTACTCCTTAAACTTTTTCGTATCCATTCCATAGTCTCATAAACTGTATTAATCAAAAATAGATAATCATTTTATTAGTTAAAATATTTTGTCATAATCATAAAATTCTGAGCTAACCGACATTAAAATCAATTTTCTACAACATAAAACTTGTAAATTATGTGAATAAATACCAAGTCAAATTGTTTCCAACCAGATAGCTTTCATGTAAATTTAAAAAAAAACAAGTCCTAACCACTCTGTTTTTAAAATTGACCACTTCTTATAATTAAAACAAATGTTTCGTTATCATCTTCATAAGTTCCTAAAACTGAGCCATATAATTGGCAATAAAATTCTTCTTGACTTCGTTTTTTATTTTTGGCACTACTTGACTTCGTGTTAATATTCTCTCGTAACATTAGTATATGTTTAACATGATCCTGAACTGGAACACAGTTTTTACCTAATAATTTAACAAGAAAATCCGAGATAGTTTAGCAAAAAATTCTTGTCTTACCAATATTGACACCAAAAGCGGAGTTCTTCAATCTCTACTCTGTTCTTTACAACTGTTTTAAAACACTCCAAAGCAGGATAAGCATATCCAAAAGCCAATCTACAATAAAGATAATTTCCCAACATTTATTCAAAGAATATTAAAGTGGAAAAGCATGACAAAAGAAGGAAGAGCATAAAGAATGAGTGTTAATTAATAGTAATAATTAAAACAGGAAAAGGAGTATTATTCTAAGACTTACATTAAACCACTGGTGATGAGATCTCCCAACATCTTTAATCTCTGCAAAACAACCTCAAAATACTCAAAGATCAAATTTTTAACAAAATCCACACACCAAATTTAAATAAACATATTATATGATTAATGGATAATGAGGTTTTAATTAATAAAGGAGTTACTACACTGCTCGAAATGAAAGAAAGACTTGAAGATGAAGTTATAATAATAGAAGGAAACGTACTTTGAAAGAATGGAGGTTAAAGTTCATTACCTTGATGGAAAAGGAAAAGAACTGACGAAATTAGCAGGAGAAACGTGAAGATAGAGGAAGAAGAGTTAATTATGTGTAAGGATTTACAAGAGTGCCAGCTTATATATGTATTTGTCTTTGTGATCATGTGAAGGAGAGAGAGAGAGAGAAAGGAGCTTGAAAGTAGAAACAATGGGGGTGAGGATATCTTGCTATAGACGGCTTCTCTTTATTTTACATTTAGTTTCTTCGGTGGGGTGGACTTCATGGGCTTCTTCAAATGAGTTTACCAAATATGAACTATATTTAGCATTTATGTAGTGTAGGTTAAGGAAGCAGTATTGTCTTTTAATTTATTTTTGTCGGAATATTCTCTTATAACGTATAGGTCATGTAGATAATGATGATAAATTTGTTATATAAAAATATTCTTTTTGGAGTATAATTTTTTGTGTTAACGAGTTTCATTTTTTAGTTAAGACAACACTATGCGTTTGGGAAAAAATTTGTGTACATTGTCTAGTATTAAAAAAACTTTATTAGTATGATTCTATTTTTTTCATTCTTAATCAGTTCAAAAAGTTACACAAAATATATAAATCTAATGAGAAGACAGATTCTAAAGATAATTCAAAAAACAATCGTTTCAAATTTTTGATCTTGGGATATTTTCAAAAACTCTCTGTTGTTACAGAGATATCTTATTTTATAAGTTCTTTTTATATTTATGAAATATTAAGACTGATTCTACCGTAAGTAGCATGTACTTGTATGGAAAAGAACTAATAAAAGAGTAATGATATATACCACCCAAATTCATACCACTCAAATGTCACCCAATGACGTGGCGTGAATTGATTGGTTACAGATTATTAATGCATTTATTTGCTTGATTTGATTAAAGATTTATAACCAATCAATTCACACCACGTCATTGGGTGACATTTGAGTGGTATGAATTTGGGTGGTATATATCATTACTCCTAATAAAACTAATAAAAAATTCTTATTACCTGTTTGATTCTTTTTTACTTTTCTTCATTACATATTAGATAACCATTCTTTTTATTTTTCTCATATTTTTCTCTGTTATTTGTGGTGTTTTTTTTCTGATCAAAGACGGGTTAAACGAGATCTCTTTGTTATTTGTGGTGTATTGTTGAAATTCATAAGAACAATGGGTTGAGAATTGAACATTCAAATACGGATTGGTATAATAAATTTAAAAAAGGTGGGGCACAAGAAATTATTGAGACATTGTAGATATGCAAGGAATTTAAGCACAAAAAGAAGACAATATTTTCAGATTACCTTGAAATTGGTCAAGGTATTAAGAAAGTGTCGGCGCCCAACTGGAGAATCAAGACAATACTGGAAAAAATCAGGTGCATGGCTAAAGAGGCGGGTGTAGTCATCTTCAAACACATAGCTAGGGACCTCAATACATGGGCATACAAGGTAGAACATGCAAGGCACGGGGCAACTACTACTTCAATCCACTTAGATATAATTTAGAATTGTTTAGACAAACTACGAATCAGGTGATGGAGTTAGTTGAATAGGTAGACAGTTAGGTATTTTTTCTGCCCAAAAAATGGGATCTCGGTCTTTATATTGTTTTGGTCATGCTTGTTAAGAACTTATATATAATTCAAAATATATTTTTTGTCTTGGTGATTTAATATATTGGTCTTGTCAAAATAAATGTGATATGTGTGTTATATAAATCAACCAAACAAACCAAATTATAAAGTGCTCTTAGTGTGAAAAACCAATACTACTATTTTGTTTCCTCTGATGCATCTAAAATTAAAATTGGGACTATAGACAAAAGAATTATTTTATGTTTTTCAAATCAGAGTAGTCTATTCGACATATGAAGATCGATGTTGGTAATTATATATCTTCTACTTGAATGGAAAATGTAAACAAAGTCGAGTGTCTAGTTCCAATAGAATTACATACTTTGTTTTCCCTCAGTTCTTAAACTCTTCTATTATTATTTTTTGTGTTGGAAATACTTAGCATGCTTGTAGCAATCATTTCTCCCTAAAGGCAAAAATCAAATATTTAAAAGGATAAGGCTTATATGAAAGAAGAAGAAAAAATATTGGGCAATTATGTTAAATTTACTTCCTGAATAAATAGTTATTACTTTTTTTTTGTTGATCTGATGAGGTGGATCTTACATAGATGATGTACAAGATTCATGTTGTTAAATTTAGTGATCTTCCCCTAGTTATGTTGAGCCTTAAATATCTAAAAACGATAGAGTTTATTGGGTTGTTACTAAAATATATAGACATGTGAAGGGTGACATATATCCTTTTTTGTTTGTTACTAAATCTATGTTTGTTGTTAGCCTTGAAGACATCCCCAAAACTAGGAAGAAATGGAAGAAATGTTTTTCGTTATTACGACCAAGATCAAGGATGAATTGTTATTAGGATCTTCAGTCGATAAGACTTTAAATGATATATGATACACTTTATGTGTACCTCACTCAACCAATTAAGCTAACCAATGACCAATTTAGTCTCTTTGGATGGAATAATACTAAAATTAGCTTTCTTATGAAGATTAAAATCATTTGGGAAAGTTTTGATCATCCTTTTTACAAACTAAGAATTACAAAATGATGACGATTGAGGGAAAACTAGGGTTAGGAATGAGTGTGTCTAATGGGATGCTAGTGTGGATATTTCAAGACAATGAAGAAGAAGAAAGGAAGTTAAGGCTTCGGAAGCACAAATTGTTTGAATGGGAAGTGGATTGAAAGGATGTTCATCTAACAAGCTAGTGTGGAGTCAAAGGTTGGAATGGGGAAAAGATAGAGTAGAGGTGTTAGGGGTTGGCCCCTATACAACCCAAAAGAAAGATGTGATTCAATGTATAGTGTGATATGAAGGATGGCGGCCCCCTTAATATTCAACTACCATAGAAAATGGGCCTCTTAGCATATTTTTGTGTTATCGATGTAGGAAATTCATGCCCCTATGCTCCTGTTCTTTGGTGGTCATAAGAACTCTTATTTTTTGGTTTAACTCTAACATAGTGTTTTGTCTTTCGAGGTGATTTTGTTTGGATACGCCTTCAATATCGTAGGTTTCTTGTCTCTTAAATAGTGTACAGGTCGTTTGCAAGTAATAAGTAAATATATAAGATTGTTCTCCATAGAGACGACGAGGTTAACCAATATCGTGTTTTTATAAAGTATAGATGATTTAGTGTAATTAAAAAGGGACAAAAAGTAAAAGCATAATAATTGCTTGGTTTTATGACCAAAAGATTAACATAAATTAAACTAAATTACAATTAAACTAAGAAGGCAAATAAACGGATAAAAAATGGCATGAGAAGTATAGCTTGACTCTTGCTAGTAATGCCCTAAGTGATAATTGATTGATTCTAGATATAAGGGTGAATTGGGAAGTTCACGTTAATCGGGATTTCAACTCCCTTCCGGTAGCTTAGAAAACTCCCTAACACCATAAGAGACCTCTTTCGACTAAACTTTGAAAAAATGCTCGGTTTTAACAGAAATTACCCTATATGATTATCGAGCCAGTCAAGATTGTCAGGGACACTAACACATACCAGACGTATATGAATTTTCTTCGTTCCCAAACCCCCCGTCAGGGCAATAGTCTAGGGAACTATGACCTATGCTGTAGATATCGCCGCCTAGGCGCCGTCTAGACGTCAACTCCCCCCTCAACCGCTTACGCCTAGTAAAAATGCTAGGCATTTTTGCCCAACGCCTTAGTCGCCGTCGAAGAGGCGCCTAACCCGCCTAGGCACCGATTAATGGTAAAAACTTGCCGCCTAGGCCCTCCATTAAATTTATTTTACTCTCGGAAATTCTTGAATTGATATTATAACTCTAATTTTAGTATTTTTCATATTCAATATAGTGGTGTTAGATGAATTTTATGACTTAAATAGATAAAATTATCATAATTATACACGCGTATTACTAAATATATAAAATTATATAGCATGATTCAAAACCGTGTAATCCCGCCTAGGCCCTGCGTAGTCCCTCCTAGGCGCTAGGCCCCAGTCGACCGCCTAGGCCGCGGAACCGAGATCTACAACATAGACTATGACAACCTAATATTTGATCAAGCTGTAGGTAGATAAATAACTTCAATTCATAAACAACAGAAATCAATTACTCAATTTAATTAAAGGTAAATAACGCCAAAGAACATTAAATTCAATCAAGAATCGACAACGGTTCTTACATAATAGTAAAATTAAGATAAATAAAATTAGTTCATAACAAAAGAAATAAAATCAAAAGATTAAAGTACATGAATCATGTCTAGGACAAAAAACTAATACTAATTACCCTAAGAATGATGATGGGATGATGTAGAAGTGGTGCAGTAAGATTACAGTTTCTCGCTTCTCTTCCCATGCGTTTTTTCTTCTCTCTAACATTTTTAATGATGTGTTATCAATTGTCTAATGAGTTTTAACCCTTCTAAAATGTATTTGCTGATATAATAAGGGTCCAAAACGTTTTTGGAGTTGTAGGCCCCTTCTTGTAGAAGGAGTGGTCTAATTCGAGCTATGACAGCTACAATTTCAATATCTCTTTCATCTTAACTCCAAATCACAAACCGTCACCTCTCACATAATTCTGAATTAAATTGATGCCATGAAACCAAAGGGCTCTCTCATACTTTTAGCCAATTGCACGTGGTGATTTTCTTGAGTCGATTCCCAAATTTTGCCGATAAGCGATATAACTTTTTAAAAGTGGTCTTTTGGTCCTTTAACGCCATGACTTGGGTTTGGCCTTGATTTCTCAACTTCTTATCATTTTTTAGGGGTCACGTATCATCCAGCACCTAAGAGTTGCAGACTTAACACATACTTAACGCATAATAGCTCAAAAAGTAATAAGTATCCAAAACGGGACAAGAAATGAGAATATATCTAAATATAGGGAATAATCCCTCGAATAAGTCCAAATAACCCCTAAAAAGATGTCTTGTGATACGATTAGTTTATACACAAAAGGATACATTAGTAGATCATAAGAATTACTATATAATATCCCGCTAATTAAATCAAGTAATAATTAACAAAGTAATGACTCAAAGGGTCTACCCTATTATTTAATCAAAATATGATAAAATTACAAAGGGTGGGAAGGGTTGGTGGGGTCACACTAATGCAATGGTAGTGTATTTCAATGAGCTACAAGGGGTGTTGTGATGGCATGTTTGTTTATTTCAATGGACTGCAAGAGTATAGTGTTGTGATGGATGTCGGAGTATCTTAATGTGCTACCCGGGGTTAAAAAAAGTTGAAGGGAGGGGGAGGGGTTAAATAAGGGTGTATCTGAGATATTGGTCAAATATAAAAAAGTTAGGTAAAAATATTCTTCTGTGGTTTTCAAGAAAAAAGTATTTGGGTGTTAGGATTTTCTGAGCAATCATGTTATTTTTCTCAATACGAAATTTAATTTAGGTTAAATTCAAAAAATTATTATTATCTTTTTTATTAATGTTATTTTGAAATTAAAAATTCTTTAATTTTCTTTTGATTGAAGATATGATTTTCCCTAATAATTTATTGTTCCTTTTATTTTTAATATTAATTTGGAAAAAACAAACATAAAACAATGTAACATATAATGTAATAAATATAATATTCCCTTTGTTTTATAAAAGAGTCATTTATTTATAAATGTCTATTAAAAACTTATTTGCTAAAAACATCCTTCAAACAGATTCTTTATTAAAAACATCTCTTGACAAAAATTCCCTTGTATAATCATTTTAATTACTCTATTATTTACTATTTAAATGTAACCATCCTACTACAACTTTCCACTACCACTACCCCACAACCACCACCATCACCCTATTAATGCCACCACCACAATAACCACTACCACCTAATACTAATTTCATTATACACGCATGCATCGGTGATTTTTTAAAATCGACATAACTAATTCTAAAAAAATCAGAAAAATAAAAAAATTACATATTTGGGTAAAGCAAATTAATATTTACGTCTATGATGTTTTTTTTTAATTTTTTTTGAATTTTGTTTTCACATACACGAAATTTATTGTTTCAAACAGTGAATTTCATGATTGTGAAAAAAAATCACTGTTCGAACAGTGAATTTCGTGTATGCGGAATTTTTTTTAAAAAAAACAAAAAAAATCATAGACGTAAATATTGATTTGTTTTATCAAAAAATGCAAATTTTTTATTTTTCTAATTTTTTTCCGAATTAGTTATAACGATATTAAAAAAATTACGGACGCGCGTGTGTGATGGAATTAGTAGGTGATGGTGGTTGTGGTGGTTAAATACATGGTAGTGGTGGTGGTAGAAGTACCCTATTATTTGTTTAATATTTAAAAATAAAATATTCTATCAAAAACAAAATAACATATTCAATAATAAGGGCAGTAAAGTCGGCCTAGCTATCGGACCGGTCCTACGGGCTGGAACGAACCATTGCTACAGTGCGGAACCGCACCGGACCGGTCCAGGTCATATCGGTTCGGTTCCATAAAAAACCTATGCATTTAGACCGGTCCGGACCGATAATAAAATATATTTTTTTTTAATAGTACCACCCACCGCCCTTTTGTTTTCCCTAACCCACCCCACGCATCCCAATAGCTTTCCCCTTACCCACCCAACCCGCTCTCATTTACTCCATCTCTTCTATCGTTATAGTTAATCTCTCAACTACTCAATCTTCATATTTACACCAAATCTTGAATTTGTAATCTAAATTTTCTATGATGTTATCTATTTTGTAAGACAATTTGTATTCTATGGTCTGTTATATTGTCTGATTACGCCATAGTGGGTTTTAGTTTTTGTTATCTTCATCTGATGGGTTTATTGTTGGTTTTATGTTGTAATCTTAAAGCCATTATGGGAATTTCGAAAAGTGTAAATTTTCATTTGATATTTCTATATATATTCTAATGAAGATTGAGATGCATATGTTGATTAATGTTATGCATCGGTGATTTGCTGGATTCTTATGATGACTTTATGGATTTTGATTGAAGGATGATGATGGAGTTATGTGTAAATTTATTTTTAGTATCTGGGTTATGTAGAAATTTTTGTTTTAGTCTCTTTTTTAAGCCAAACTTGATTCTATAATTCGAAATGGTCTTTTGTTTGTGTGAATTGATATGGAAAGTCCTTTTGTTGTGCGAAATTGCTCCATATTTTTCCTTATTTGTGTGGTTATGTTGTGGGAAGTAGACCATGTATTCGAAAATGATAAAATTAGTCCATGTTTTTGGTGAAATTGTTATGAAAAGTCCTTATTATGTGTGAAATTGTTACTATTAGTTTTTTGATTTAGATGAATTGACACTTTAATTGATACTATTAGTGAAATTGTTACTGGTTATGTGATTTAGAGGTTGTAATTCAAAGTGTTAAGTGTATTTTCCATGATAAGTCCTTATGTTATGCGAAATATGTTATTCTGTTTTCGAAAATGAGACTTTAAGTCCCTGGTTTTTGAGAGATATTTCCCTATATTTGATAATTTTCCTTTGATGTTAGGTGTTATTCAAGGCGTTCCTTTGTCTTTCAAACTTGAGAAATTGAGTATATGTAAAATTGCGAATTGAGGTCCTTATATTTAAGTAATTTGCGAATTTGAGAATTTGAGAATTTACAAAATTACGAACGAGGTCCCTATGAGTTTATGATAATGTGAATTAAAAGTCCCTGAGTTTTGCAAAATTGCGAATTGAGGTCCCTATATATTCCTGAGTTGTGAATTTAAGTCTCTAAGATCAAGTAGTTTGGAATTTACGGGTTTATAAGAATTGACGGATTTTAAATAGTGGATTAAGATACTTTGGTAAAATTTCAAAACAGTCCCTCCTCTATACAAAAATGATGAACAAACTTAATAGAAAATATCTTTCTTGACAAAAACACCCCATACTTTTCATAAAATAAGTATTTGGACCAAAAGGAGTTTGAAAAGTCTTATTTAAATTTAAAAAATGATGAGTTAAAATTTGAAATTTTGCAAAAAGGTCCCTAAACTTATAAGAGATTCATTTTTTGGTCCATATTTCACTTAATCGGGTTTTTGATGACACTGCATTACTATATATGATTGAAGTTTCTAGTAATTGCAAAGTATCATTAAATTACCAGGTTTCGGTACTTATAATATTTAAAAAATAAATTGGGGTAAATTTATCTGATTAGTGAATTAAAGTAGAGGATGTTTTGTAGTTTTCAGATTTGGTATTGCCCCATTAATTGAAGTTGATTCTTGTCACTTCACATTTAGTAAATATATTTTCTCCTTTAGCAGGTATTCTCAAGTTGAAAGTTTAAAGTATTTCAATTATTTTAAATGGTTTGTAATAATAATTGTATTTTTTTTGTATTTTACTTGTATTTTTAAGTTGTTTATTGTGTTGTAGCACCACATAATCCCGGCTTTAGATTTTTAGGTTGCGTCTATTATTATAAAATACAAACAAAAACAACTAATTTGAAGAAAACAAGTCAAACATAAACCATGACAGTCAAACAACTAGAATATCATTAAATCAAATATTTTACACATTTTATCACTAATAGACAACACACAAAAAAAAACAGTTAACATAAATGGAGAAAATACAATGGAATTAAGGAATTAGGTAATTAAGGAACTTTAAAAAACGCAACAGAATAAAAAAAACTAGTCTTATTTTTAGTCGAAAATAAACCTTCTGGATCACAAAATATTACAAATTAGCCAATTCCTGTTTGTTCAAAGTAAAGACTTAAAAGTGCAGCTAATTGGGAAGGAGGAAAAGAGCTCCAAAGACCAAACAATTCTCCTTTGAGTTTTTGTTTGGCCACCCAATCCGCTATCTTGTTGTTAGTCTCTTAACAAAAGAGATTTCAAGTTTATACAAATCCTTACAAATCATAATGTTACTAACCAAAACCTTAGTAATACTAGCCATTTTACACTTAGCATTAATTTGATCTATAATTCTACTATTATCACTTCTATTTGAATACTTCAAGTGGGGTATTTCAATGCCATGGTACAAGCAGCTAAAATGCCCCTTCCTTCTGCATCTTCAATAGAGCTAGTGTTGATTTCTTTCGCAAAACCTTCAAGCAGTTGTCCTGTAGAGTTCCTTAAGACACAAGCAAAGGCAGCTTTATTAGTCTTTAAAATAACTGAATCATCACAGTTTATTTCATATTTTTCAGTAGGGGGATGGGACCATTTAGTATTGCTTTTTAGCTCAACTTCAAGTCCATCAGTTGTATTCAAGTAGTTTAAATCCAATCTATTCATAACATTAGCTCTATTCAAAGGGCCATTTATATTATTTTCATTAGCCTCAGTAGTATTTAGAAAGGCTCTTTTATACTCATCATAGGCTATTTGAGTTTTCTGGACTGTACTGGAAGGGTCAGGAGAAATTCTTTTAAACAAATATTCATTCCTTCCTTTCCAGATAAACCACACAAAAAAAGAGCAATTTCTCCTAAATCAAGTAAGATATTTGCTCTATCAATAGAACAAAGCCTGAGAAAGGAGATCCATTTTTGGAAATTACTTGATGGTTCAGCAAGAGAGACAAAAGATAAAGGGCTAGCAATCCAAATAGCTCTAGCCCATGAACATTGAAAAATCAGGTATTCAACAGATTCTTCTTGTTCTCCACATAATTCACAAAGAGGAGATTCAGAGGATCTCCTTTTATATCTATTTTGATTTGTTGCTAAACTATTCTCACAACATTTCCAAGTAAATTTTTTAATTTTTGGCATGACTTTTAAATGCCAAATAAAATTCCAGTCCTTGACTTCCAATTTGAAAGAACTAGTAACCTTTTTTACAAATTTTATTTCTATCTTGAATTTGTTGAGCCTTCCAGATCTGATTGTAGCATTCATTTACTGTCACATCTCCATTCAAGGAACAAGTCCAAAAAAGAGTGTCAATGCAATAGTAAGATGGAATATCTAACAAACAGATGGTTGCTACAACATTTTCATCAAAAATATCATTCAAAAGCGAAATATTCCATCTCTTTTGATCAGGAATAATTAAATCGGAAACAAAGTCTACATTACAACCATCTGGCTTAACAAAGTGCCTGTATAAAGGGATCCATTTATCTTTCCAAACATTAATTTTCTCACCATTACCAATGGACCATCTAATATTATCCACAAAATATTTCCTTTCTTCAATCAGACTTTTCCAACCCCATGAGCAGATATATTTCAAAGAGGCATTTAGAAAAGGGTTAATGCCCAATAGGCACCTACCACCTTACATCCTTGCCCATAAAAGGCACCGTCTTTTTTATAGAACAGTGAGTAATGGGAAATTTCCTATTACTCAAAGTTTTAGTAATGGGAAGCTTCCCATTACTCAAAGTTTGAAGTATGGGAAGCTTCCCATAACTCAAACGATTTTTTTTATAGGAAAGAAAAGAAAAAAAGCAAAATATATGTGGTCTTTTATAGGCCAAAAAATGATGGTTGGGGTGAGAAGGAATTAATTTTAACTTGAGGTGTTTCTTGGGCAATAATCCTTTAAAAAAAATCCGAATCAGGGAAATATTTCCCTTTAAAAACTTTAAAGAATAAAAAAATTTCATTTTTCAAAATTTTCCAAGCATTTGAGGATAAAAGACCAAGATTTTGCGTATGAAAATCTTTAAACCCTAATTCACCAAAGTTTGCCATTTAATCCAGTGGCATCTAGACTCTCCCTGATTGTTCCAATAAAAAATTGAAACTAAGGAGGTTAAATGTGGTGTGAGCTTTTTTGGGATTAAAAAAACTGACATTATATATTTTGGTATAGAACCAATAATTGCGTTAATTAAAACTTCTTTACCACTCTTAGATAGCATTTTTGTATCCCAACTATACATCTTTATAAGAATCATATCAGTGAGCCATTCTAAAGATTTCACTTTAGATAAACCCCATGATGATGGAATTCCAAGATACTTACCCAAGTCCTGTAGTTTATTCATTCTCAAAAGGGAGCTCAATTTATTCTTAACCTCAAGAGGGATGTTTTTGCTAAATAGAACTCCACTAATAAAAAAACTAGTAAAAAACAAAGGAGGTCACAAAAAAAACACAATTAAAAAAGGAAATTAATATTGTGGATTTAAAAAAAAAAAAATAGGGGTTGCGAACCGGTTGGAACCGGAAAGATCCATACCAGAACTGGAACCGTTTATCCGGTTCTTCTTATCGGTTTGAACCTTATGCTTTCCTTCTCAAGAACCGGACCAGAACGGTCCGATAAAAAGGGAACCGCTTGACCGGAACGGTTCGGTATGGCCCATTAACGGTAATGACCGGACCGAACCGGTTCGTTAGTCAGGTTGATAGTAAAGGTATAAAAAGTATAAAGGAGATGTTTTCTCTAAGTAATTATTTCATTAGACATTTTTTTATAAAATAAATTCTTGAAGGCTTAATTTAATAATTAGGTATTTTTAATAGGCTTCTTTTAGCAAATACCTCTTTATAAATGTGTCTTACATTGCTAGAAATAGTTGTCACATATTATTTATTCAATTTTAAAATATAATTTATTTTTTAATACATAAGAGAGCCATTTTCGTCTCAGAGTCATTTTGACTCTAGTGAGAATCGATCCCAAGACCTCTTGGTCTCTGCGGAGTAGTCTAACCTAGGGATGTCACCGGTTCGATTTCTTGCAAACATATAAAAAACCATAACCATAACCGTTTATTTTATTAAAAACCATAACCTAACGAATTTAACCATCGGTTTCACTTTTCAAAACCATAACCGCATTATTCGGTTACGGTTTTTTAAACAGTCTTGCGGTTTTTAAACATAATTAAATGATAATTTAATAAAAACATTATTATTCATAAAATAGAACCACACATATAATAAAAATTTCCAAGGATATAAAATATAGGGTTGATCTTTGATTAATTTCTATATTTATTATTTAGTTGATTAAAACTAATGTTTTGATTGGAATTTACAATTTCAATATATCTAATTTAATCTACGTTTTTATAGAATTTTAAAATATATATGATAATAAACGGTTTTCGGTTATTCGGTTTTATTTTTATCTAAAACCATAACCTAACGGTTTTAACCATCGGTTACACTATTTAAAACCATAACCTAATGGTTTTTACCACGGTTACGTAATTCAGTTCTTAATCGATTATGTTTTCATCGGTTTCGCTTTTTAACCTTAACCCTTGCCATCCCTAGTCAAACATTAGACTAACTGTCGATTTTTTTATTTTTATATATACATTATACATACCATATCTTTAATTAAAATTAAAAATTCATTATTTTTAATAAATGTTACAAATATATATATATATATATATATATATATATATATATATATATTTAGGAAATATAATTAGTAATGGTTGTTTTAATAAACTTTTTTTATTTAATGCATAAAAGCAAAGTAGATATAATTTATACATGAAGGGAATAATATTTTTTTATCAAAATAATAAATATTTCATTTGTTATGGAGGCTACTCAGCTGATCCTAGCCCACCCGGGCTGTAAGATCGTTATCTGTTCAGATAACCTTGATCTTATTCAAAGAGTAAAGTCGTTGTCAACTGCATGGTGAAAAGTTCGGCCTTTCGTTAAGCGGATGCATAAGATGGCTGAGGAGCACGGTCTGGCTGACAGCAGCGTCGCACGCAAAGCTAGGCAATCGGCGATGATCCGATGTGTCTATGGTCTGCTTTTACGAGACTAGAGATTGACTGATATGTGTAATAGTATTAGCTGTTATTTCGATCGAACAAAAAAAATTCATTTAACAACACATAAGCAAAATTGGAAAAAATGGATAAATGGAAACTAAAACTCTGACTAACTGATTCTACTTGTTGGGCTCAACCTTCTCTTCCTCCATCGTCAACTAATTTAACTTGAAAATACCGAATTAAATAGTCATAGTTGTCCATTTAATATTTCTCGCTTCATTATATTATTGGTAATCAATATCATCGTATATTTATCGCTTCAAGAAAGTTCATATAGATTTCCGACAGAAAACAACAAGCAATGTTCCATCAAGACGGCCAACAAATCTTTCATTCTACCGTGATATAGTCATCGAGATTATACTTTCATATTTGAATTTAAATAATATTTGAGTTTTTCTTTCAGATCAATGTTCTTTAGTTGCTCTAACAAAACAAAACTAAAAAATCAAACCAAAAAAATCAAAAACCAATAAAATCGTTTGATTCGGCCTAAATTTTAAAAAAACCAAAAAAATCGGTTCGATACGGTATTCTATGTTAAATCGAACTGAAAAACAGAACAAAAAATGATACAAAAACTAAATTATATCCCTAATTTTTTTGGATTTTGAATAATTTTCGATTTATCCTTAATGAAACATTTTTTAATGTAATTTATATATTTGAAAAAATTATGTGAATAGGATAGAATATTGAGTAAATTTTGAAAACAAAAATACTTATATATGACATTCACCTTCTCCAAAAATGTCATAATGTGCAACATCTTTTTTAAATATATCATTAATCGGTATATTTTAAAAGATCCTTCATTTTTCGATATAAATTAAAACATACACATTAAATTATATTAATATTCTTCTAAAATTGTGTGTTTAAATTTAATGCATAATATTTCACTCTAAAAATGTAAATTTTCTACATGGGTCAATAACATGAAAATCAAACACTTCATATATGGATTTGTTTGAAAATAAAATGTCTCAAGTAAACTCCCTTGAAATCTATCCAAAGAGTAATATTTCGATTTGGTGAGGAAACTGATGGTTATTTTTGCTAAGTTTTTCTCCGAATATATTTCTACTGCACCTCAAGATTGAACGACGGCAACACCCCAACCCCTATTAGATGTACCCCTGATTAAATTATTGTATGTAATTTAAGAAGGATAAGTGATGGTAACCCCTATTTACCCTCTTCCACACTCTACAACAGGTTTGAAGTTAAAAAAAAAATCATAATTATATAAAATTGACAGTTTTTCAACTTAAAAGGTGGTTTCTTTATTATAAAAAATTATAACTTTAAAAATTAATGTAATTCCTGAATTTGCTCCCGATACCATTAATAATCTTTCAAAAAAATCTATCTCAAATTAACTTACAATTTTAACTTTAACTGCGACTAAATTTATTATTGGATTTTTGCATGCGTTCCTCCGTTATCTTTTGTCGAGAACTCGAAATGCATTGCTCCATTTGCGCTTACCTTGTGAAGCATAATGATGACCTCCGCATGTATCATGCATGTCAAGTTCAACATATGTTTGGAGAAGCGCATATCAATTTTGTTGTCTCTAAAGTCGAGTTTCTGTTTATTATATAATATATTAGATTTTCGTTTTCATTGACAAATAATGTAGCCTCCATTGAGGTATTGTACAAAATTTTGAAATTCTAAGAAGAGTAATGCTGGGTATCACCCAAAAAGGCATCACCTAAATATCACCCATGATGTGGCGGTTAGGTGTACCAATCATGGATTTTCTCTTTCCGGATTTACTTTTTTCTCTCTCCTCCATGATTGATACACCTAACCGCCACATCATGGGTGATGTGGCAGTGATGCCTTTTTGGGTGATACCCAGCATTACTCTTCTAAGAATAACTTCTATTATAAAGGTTAATTAAGCCCTCCATTTTATTATCATTTAAAAACATTTGAAAAAAATACTAATTTTCCCTTTACCTCTAAGTCCAACAAAAAGTAAACTAATTTTGAGTTATAAAAATATAATAGTTATTATAGTGATTAAAATACACATAGAAATATTGAAATAAAAAAATTCTCAAACTAAAATAGCTCTAAAAAAGAGATGATCTACAAATTCTTAACAACAACCATAGAAAAAATACTAAAATGTGAAATTTCAAAGTTATATAATTTTATTTTTCATTTTCCTCACCATCATCAACAACTACTTGTCAATTGTCATCTTAGTTGATTCAATACATTTAATAAGATATTATGATGAAAAATTATTCTATTAGTTTTATTTTATTATTGGAATGGTAATGATTTTTAAATTAGAGATATTTCAAAAAATAAAAAATAAGTTAATATTTTTAAAATATTCTTGAAATAAATTATAAATAAAAGAAACAAATTAAAAAAAGTTATATAATTTTTGAGATAATAAACAAAAATACCATTATAATAAATTTTAAAACATCAACTTCATTATTTTTTACAATTATAATGATTATATTAAAGGGGCAACGCCCAATTAATTACGCGGTGGAGGTAAGTATTCCCTATTAATTACAACTTCAACTTAATTCCCAATTAAGTACAAAATATTACCCAATTACCAAAATATCCTTCCACCTATTATTAATTTACTTTAATTATATATTTTATTAATTATAGTTTAATGTTTATTTATTTTTTTCAGATTTTTTTTAAAATATTTATTTTTTTAAATATTTTTTTTTCAAAAAATATTTTTTTTATCGAAAAATATTTTTTTTTTCGATTTTTTCCCCCGAATTTTTTTTTACCATGATAACATGATGTAAGATTAGTACATATGATAATTGTGTGTTAAAGTAACACAAAATTATATGTGTTGTGTGTTGCATGAACACCCAATATGTATAATATTGAGTTGCTTAAACACACATAAATAACAAATTGTGTGATACATGAACACAAAATCAGACAGATAGAATATTTGTACACAAAGGTATAGACTAATGTATATGTAGGCTGATTATGTGTTCATGCAACACGCAATTGCTGGAAGTATGTGTTACAGTAACACACAACAGTATGGGTTTTGTGTTGGTAAGACACACAATGCATTTATCATTTACAGTTTTGCGTTGCTTAAACACACACAAATAACAATTGTGTGTTGCAGGAACACAGAATAAGATATACAGAATATTTGTACACAGTAATAGATAATAGTGTACAGGTAGTCTGAACATCTGATTGTGTGTTAATGTAACACACAATTGCTTGATGTGTGAGTTACAGTAACACAAAACAGTATAGACTTGTGTGTCATTTACAGTTTTGCGTTGCTTAAACACACACAAATAACAATTGTGTGTTGCAGGAACACAGAATAAGATATACAGAATATTTGTATACAGAAATAGATTATAGTGTACAGATAGTCTGAACATCTGATTGTGTGTTAATGTAACACACAATCGCTTGATGTATGAGTTACAGTAACACAAAACAGTATATAATAAAAAAATCTTCGGAAAAAAAATTTCTGAAAAAAAAAAAATTCGCAAAAAAAAAATCGAAAAAAATATATATTTTTCGAAAAAAAAAAATCCGAAAAAAATATTCGAAAAAAAAAATTATTTATAAAAATAAATTCAGATATTAAATATAAATATAATATAAATATTTAATAAAATAAAAAACCATATAAGGGCAATAATGGAAGGTAAATATGACCATGTGCTTAATTGAGAATTAAGTTGAAAATTTGTGAGTAAGTAGGAAGTAATTTCCTCCTTCCTTTTTTTTTAGAATGAAAAGTGAGGAAGTGTAATTAATTGGGAATTATCTCTATATTAAATTATATATATTTTAAAAAACTAAAAAATAAATTAATATTTATAAAATATTCTTATAACAAATTATAGAAAAGTGATTAATCCAAAAGATCCACAACTTAACAAATTTTTTCTATAAAGTCTAGCACGATTCACTAACAATTGATATCCATAATAGCCTTTACTGGGTTGTTCAACACAATTCATTGAGTTGTGCGACACAATTCACTAGGCTATGCGACATAAGTTAATAGGCTATACGACATAAATGTACATCACACAAATTACTGGGTTAGACGAAAATCATTAATTCAGAAAAAAATTGCTTCATAAGTGTACATCACGCGAATTGTTGGGTTAGACGACATAATTTGGTGGGCTACTGTAAAACAGAACCCAAATACCTATATATTTTATTTGTTGAGTTATGTTCATTAATTTGATAGACCCACTACCCGAACCCGTTAAAAAGTTAATTTTCATTTTTATTTCTTTCGTCGCGGTTCAACATTACCACCATCATACATTTGTAGCCTTGTTAAAATATAATTCTGAAGATATAATAAACTATACTTAAATTAGATAATTTTGAAAAACTGTAAAATGGTGAAATTAGGTTAGAAAAATTAAATATTTTTTTTTAAGTTTCATTGATAAAAGTTGATAATTATTTTTGTATCTTAATATGGGTTCTTCAATTGTTTTGAAAAAAAAGGTTTTTCAATTGTTGATGCCGCTGCCAAGCTATGATGATGATGATGGTAGAGAATGGTATGGCCGCGATTTCCATGTGTAGGAGAGCAGCTTGCTAGGAAGGAGAGTGGAAAGAGTTTTCTTTTTTGTTATTTGTCGAACGCGAGAACGAAGAGATGAGTTTCAGGTTTGATGTTTTTTTTTTTCAATTTTTACCTTTTTTTCAACGTTTTTGGTTATATATGTATATGTATCTATATTATATTTCAGAGTTTTTTCTACGGTACAGATTTACTCACATAAGTGGTGGCCAGGATTAAATCTGACTAAACATAAGTGGTGGCCATGATTTAATCTGGCTAAACATAAGTGGTGGCCAGGATTGATTCTGGCCCCACTTATCATTAATACCATTAACTACTCTTTATTCACTAAATAAAAAAAATTATATTTTAAAACAAAAAACCTTAAATCACTCTCTTATTTCTCTCATTATTTTTTTATTCTTCTCATAAATCTCTTAAAATTTTCACTTTTTTTATTTTCTCATTTGTTATATCTATATAAAAACCACATTGATCTTTTAAAATAATTTTTTTTAAATTAGGAATATGGGAGCAGTGTATACCCTGCACGATTTCTTGAAAAGTTAATGAAGGAAAATAATATTGAAATATATGGTAAAGATAATAATAATAATAATAATATCTTGAAACACTTAAGAACAATTGGGCAAATCCGATTTGGACCTTTACAACCAAATTACAACAAATTGATATTTTGTTTAATAATACTTTAATAGCGGAAATGAAGTATATTTTATTCTTCTCATAAATCTCTCAAAATTTGTAATTTTTTAAATTTTCTCACTTAGTGTATCTATTTAAAACCCACTTTGATCTTTTAAAAGATATTTTTTCAAATTGGGAATATGGGAGCAGTGTATTACCTTACACGATTTTTCGACCCCTTATCCATAACCTTAGACCCTTAACTATCAACCTTAACCTTAACTTTACCCTTAACCTTAACCTTAACTCAAACCCAAACCAAAACCCAAACCTTAACCTTAATCTTAACCTAAACCCAAACCTTAACCTTAACCTTAAACTTAACTTTAACATTAACTTTAACCTTAAACTTAACCTTAACCTTTAACTTTATTTTTAACTTTACCTTTACCTTTACCTTAACCTTAACCTTAACTTGAACCTTAACCTTGACCTTAACCTTGACCTTAACCTTAACCTTAACATTAACCTTAACCTTGACCTTAACCTTGACCTTAACCTTAACCTTAACCTTAACCTTAACCTTAACCTTAAACTTAAACTATACCTTAACCTTAACCCTCAACCTATTATCCATAACCTTAACCCCTTAGATATTAACCTTATTCTTAACCTTATCCTTAGCCTTAGCCTTAGCCTTAACCTAGCCCTGAACTTAAACTTAACCTTAATCTAAACCTTAATCTTAACCTTAACCTTATCCTTAATATTAACCTTAATCCTAAACTTAACATTAAACTTAAACTTAAACCTTAAACCTTACATCTTAAACCTTAATTCTTCATCATCACCTTAACCTTAACTTTAATCTTAACCCTTAACCTTTAATCTTAAACCTTACACCTTAAACCTTAAACCTTACCTTGACCTTGAACCTTAAACTTTACAACCTTATCTTCATCTTCACTTTAACCTTAACCCTTAAACCTTAAATCTTAACCCTTGAATCTCAAGCCTTAACCTTTACATTCACCTTCATCTTAAGTTTAACCTAAACCTTATCCATAACCTTAACCTTGAAGTTAAAACTTAACCTTAATATTGAACCTTGAACCTTGAACCTCAAACCTTGAACCTTAAACATTAAACCTTAAACCTTAAACCTTGACCTTAAACTTAACCTTAACTTTAAACCTTAACCTTAACTTTCATCTTAAATGTAACCTTAAGCAGGTAAAGAATCATTGTGCTAATATTCGACCTTAAACCTGGAATTTTGTTAAACCTTAAACATTTAATCTTAAACCTTAACTCTAACTTAACCTTAATCTTAAAGTTAAATTTAACCTTATCCTTGACTTAAAATTTATCATTGACTTAAAATTTATCCTTAACCCCTAACTTTAACCTTAACTTTAACCTTAAAATTAACCTCATCCTTAACCTTGACCTAAACCTTAACCCTAACCCTAACCTTATTCTTGATGAGCAACAAAAAAAAAACTTGAACCCTAACTTTAACCTTGACCTTCACCCTTGGAACCTGTGTTCAATTTCCGTTAACAAAACAAATTTTTTCTTCAGTGTCTTCAGACACGGGTTCTACCTAGTATATATATAATCTTACGTTTTATCATTTTATTAGGTTATATTGGATATATTATAGTCTAAAGTAATATTTTAGACCTTATTCATCTAAACGTTTCGAATTGAATCTCTTAAGATATAATTTGTTAGATTATGAACCTAATTAGTAATTATTTCATTATGAGTGTGAATAGACAAATAAATAAAAAAAGTTATATAATATTTCAGATAATGATCAAAAAAGTATTATAACAAATTTTAAGTTTGAAAACATCAACTTCATTTGACCAAAAATATCATTCTAATACTTTTATTTATGGGACAAAGACCGAAAAAATTATTATAACAAAACTTAAGTCCTAAAACATCAACCTCGTTATTTATTATCAAAAACCTGATATTTTTATTTAGTATTTAAATTAAAGGGATAATTCCTAATTAATTGCAATTCCACACTTTTCATTCCCACAAAAAGGAATGAGCAAATTACTTCCTATTTACTCATAATTATCATCTTAATTCCCAATTAAACACATTGTCATATTTACCTTCCATTATTGCCCTTATATGATTTTTTTTTTTTTTTAATTTTTTAACTTTTTCGTTGAAAAAAAATCCGATTCTTTTTTTCGAATTTTATTTTTTACCAATTCTTTTTTAAAAAAAAAAATTCTGATATTTTTTTTCGAAATGTTTTTTTCCCGATTTTTTTTAAATAGAAATTCCGGGTTATGTGTTGCTATAACACACAAATATAGATTTATGTATTCCTGTAATACACAAAGTCATAAAATCGATCTAAATGACTATCTTCTTTAACAAAATTGTTTTTTTCTTTTTATTAATCGCATATACCCTATTTTTACTCGTTTTTAACTATCTTGATATATTATCTTTTTATCCAACACTTTTTTGTTATTTTTGTGTATTTATGTTTTAGGCTTTTGTGTGTTTCAGGTCACACAAAACCTGATTTTGTTTATTCCAATTATGTGTAATCCTGGAACACACAAATTTCAGAATTGTGTATTCTTAGAACGCACAAATATCAAATTTTTGTATTCACGGAATACACAAAACTCAAATTTGTGTATTCATAGAAAACAAAAAATTCGAATTTATGTATTCCTGAAACACAAAACATGATTTTGTTTGTACCAATTCTGTGTATTCGTGGAACACACAAAACTCATAATTGTGTATTCTTGGAACGCATAAATCTCAAATTTGTGTATTAATGGAACACATAAAACTTAAATTTGTGTATTTATGGAACACACAAAACTCAAATTTATGTATTCCTGAAATACACAAAACTTGATTTTGTTTGTTCCAATTCTGTGTGTTCCTAGAACACACAAATCTAAGATTTGTGTATTTTTGGAACGCACAAATATCAGATTTTTGTATTCATGGAACACATAAAACTCAAATTTATTCATGGAACGCATAAAACTCGAATTTGTGTATTCATGTAACACATAAAAATCAAATTTGCGTATTCATGGAACACATAAAACTCGAATTTATGTATTCATGGAATACACTAAACTTGATTTTTGTTTGTTCCAATTATGTGTATTCAAAGGAACACATAAAACTCAAATTTGTGTATTCATGGCACATAAAACTCGAATTTATGTATTCCTGGAATACACAAAACTTGATTTTATTTTTTCCAATTTTGTGTATTCCTGAACACACAAATCTCAGAATTGTGTATTCTTGGAACGCACAAATCTTATATTTGTGTATTCATGGAACACATTAAACTCAAATTTGTGTATTCATGGAACACATAAATTTGAATTTATGTATTCCTGGAATACATATAACTTGATTTTGGTTGTTCCAATTCTGTGTGTTCCTGCACAAATCTCAAAATTGCGTATTCATGGAACACATTAAAAAAATCGGAAAAGAAATTAAAAAAAAAAAAAAAAATCGAAAAAAAATTTAAAAAAATTAAAGAATAAATTTAAAACAATAAAAATGAAAATAAATAAATAAATAAATATTATTATAATTAATTATTAGGCCTATGGTATTTTTGAAATTTTCTAATTTTTTGTGCTTAAGTGGGAATTAAGTTGAAATTGTAATTAATTAAAAATTCTTTCACTCTCCGTGTAATTAAGCGTTGCTCCTAAATTAAACTTAGATGTCGTTTGCTTTTTTAAGTAATAAGTGCTGAATGCTGAATGAACAGCTGAATAGAACTTATTCTGTTAAGAGGCAGTGTCTGAATGATTCAGACTTGGTTTGAAATCTTAATGAAACAGACCAGTTAAGAGGTATTCAGATCTGAATTGGTCAGAAAAAACAAACAGTCTTATTGATCCAGTGTCTTAATGAACCAGATTAAGAGGTCATTAAGTGCAAACAAACACCCTTAATTTCTTTTTTCTTTTTTCTTTTTTTTAAACTTATTTTTTTTAAACTTCTTTCTTTTTTAAAATTCATTTATTTTTTAAGTATTTTGTCGAATTTTTCAATTTACTTTTATTTTCTTTAATGAGATTTATCTCATCAGAATTTTTGTCAGTTAAAAAAATAATAAGAAAAATATTTTTCGAACAACTCATACTAATTGAAGATGATAGTATTGCATATGATGCACATATTTCGAGATTTAGTGCCCATTTGGGATTGCTTATTTTATAGTTAAAAGCGTTTTTTGATTAAAATTAAAATAATTAAAAAATAATTAAAAATATTTTGACATCACTTCAAGTGATTATTTTAAAAAGCAATCCCAAATGGGTTCTTAATATGTAATAACTAAACTTTTTTTTGATTTGTGTATTGGGGAAATATTTTTCTAAATCCCCACAACTATCAAACTTCTAAATTAAAGCCTACATTACCTATTAGTTATATCCCAACCAAAAAACCCAACTAAAAAACCCTTTACTACTGATAGAAACCAAATAACAAAACAAAAGACCCATTAGGGGTCGTGAATTCTGAAATGCACAACCCTCTCTCTCTCAGCTCTCTCTCTCTCTCTCTCTCTCTCTCTCTCTCTCTCTCTCTCTCTCTCTCTCTCTCTCTCTCTCTCTCTCTCTCCTGCGTCTCTCCACCTTCCCACCAGTGCACAGCCCCTCCTCCTACCTCTTCTCACCTCCCTCCCCCACCGCCCCTCCCCCTCACCTGCCTCGCGCTGTCGGTCCACCACCACAGCATCCACGCTGCATATCTGAACAAAACACCACCACCATGATATCTGCAGCGAGAGAGGTCCCAACCTCATCTTTCCAGGGAAGCCACCTTGCGAAGCAAGATCACTGTCCCTCCGAAGCAAGTTCTCCGTCTCTGATTGCAGCAGTTGCCACGGTGAGAAACACTGTCTCTGTTGCAACCATTCTTTCCAGCGAAGCCAGATCACCGTCCCTCCAGCGAAGCTACCAGATCCGTCCCTCTCAGCTCTCTCTCTCTCCTCACACTGCTGCACAACAAGAAACCCAGAAAACCGCCGAGTTCACCGCCATGTCCATCTTCCCTCCTCCCCCGTTCCTGCACATTGAGCTCTGCAGCAGAAGAGCCTCCACTACCAGATCCGTAACCACCATCTGCAAACCGTCCTCTCTTCACTCTTCCCCATCCCACCACCATAGAGCTTCGACGAAGCTTGACTCGCCGCCGCCGCATCACCTTAGTCCACCACAAAGGTCAATAGCTGGAGGCCCAACTTTCAATAGCCCAGCCCCTCCAGCCCAGCCCCTTGTTGTTGGTCTTAATTTTTTTTAAAAGCTTTGTCCAGCCCATTGTGTTTTATTTTTTTTTAAAACATTGTCCAACCCATTAGGTGTATTTAGACTTTGTTATCCAGCCCATAAATTATTTCATTGGACATGTATTCATACATTATTTCATTGGACATGTATTTTAAGGCCGGCCCATTAGGTCTGGACAAATTATTTATTATACATTGGCATGAATATGGACAGAAAATGATTTGTGTACAGCCCATTGTGTACACGAACTAGGTACAAGAACTGGATAAACAATAAGAATTGGACCAAAAAATGACATGGAATGGATAAATCCCGAGCTTAGGTATAGCCCTTTGGGTATAATATTGAACACTTTGAACATGGACATGGACATGGACAAAAAAATGGCTTAGGTACAGCCCTATAAGCACGGATTTTGACTTGGAAAAACTCGAGTTACAACATATACAAACAATGCACGAATAAAAAATATGGCTTAGGTACAGCCCCATGTACACGGATTTATCTCTCCAGTCATGTGTGTCAGTAAAAGTAAGAGAGAGAAAATGAATTAGTTACTTGTTTCATCTAGTTAGGCTTTATATAGAACAATTACTAACTTGGGCTTTAAAATGGGGTGGGAGATGAAAAAATTCCTATAATTCACTATTCTTAAAAAAAAATGCCTTTTACAAGATACTGGATAAGAGTGTAAAGGTTTATTGAATATTAGCCTTTCTACTAAAGTAGGAGATTGAGTTGTTTTTCAATTATGACAAAAAAAAGTTGTTTTTCAATAAATTATACTAAAAATATGATAAAAGATTATTGTAAACATAGAAAGTATAATTTGAAGGATTAATGCCTAAGAAACACCTCAAGTTAAAATTAATTCTCTCTCACTCCAACTATCATTATTTTGTCCATAAAAGGTCACATATATTTTGTTTTTTCTTTTCTTTTCCATAAAAAGAGTCGTTTGAGTTGTAGAAAGCTTCCCATAATTTAAATTTTAAATGATGAGAAGCTTTCTAAAACTTATATCTTGAGTTTTGGGAAACGTCTGATAACTCACTCTTCTTTAAAAAAGACGATGTCTTTTATGGTCCAGGATGTAAGATGGCAGGTGCATATTGGGTATTAATTCTAATTTAAACTAGTTAGGGTAGTTTAATTGGTAAGGATATTAGTTTTTTTTTTCTTAAACTATATAAGTTTCAACTAACAGAATGATTTGAGTCTAAAATAATTCTATGATATATTTGAAAAAAAAAGTATAATTTAAATAGATCAATTGAACGGACGATTGACTATTTTTTTGTCCACACAATTAATGTTTGACTATCTCTTACTGTAGGAATCTCTAGCGATATCGATTTCTAGAGTTTCACGAGTCATGATTTTCGTGGACCATGGTTGAGTTTTAAATATCATGAAAGTGCAGTCTTTCATCAAGCTTTCACTAGGATGGGCCAAGCTTTCAACTTTTTTGATATTAATAGAACATTCTTAAGAAATGAAAGTTATCACATTGTTTCGAACAAAAAAAAATGTGATCACATATATTTTCGAACAAAAGAAGATAACGTGATCACATATCTTATATAGTCGGTTAAACAAATACTTCGATGGTTCCCAACAAGATTGAGAGTTATCCATAACCAAATCCATAACCAACCAAAAGAAAGGCCCGGTCCAAAAAGCCCACAAATTGAAATGAACTTGGACAATGCATCCACATAATTGCAAGTAGATTTTTTTTTTTTTTTGTCAAAATACTTAAATTAAAATAGAGATAGTCAATTACAAACCCACAGTTTCTCACCCAATACCCCTAGAGGGCGGGGAGTTAAGCAAAAACTTAGCGAGTTGGTTAGGAGGGTTATTCACCCAATCCCAAGGCAAAAAACCGGAAAGCTGTTGCCTCGCGACCCAATCCGCACTCGTATTTTCTAATCTACGAATAAAGAAGAAAGATACTACTCTATTACAGCAAAAATGTTTAACATCTTGTAGAAAAGTATATAGTCTAGCATTTGGAGTAGCCTTAGTGTTCTTGAGCATCTCCACCACTATTTTGTTGTCGCATAGTACTCTAATCTCTCCGCGGTGGAAATTAATAGCTGAATTCAGACCATTTCTTACTCCAATTAGCTCGGCTTCTACTGGGCTGTTACATAAGAATGTTTGAGTATGACCATGTATTAGTTTTCCATTTTTATCATGTATTAAGCAAGCTGAGGAAGCTTTATAATCCTCTTTAAAGGAAGCATCAGTATAAACAATTATTGTATTATCATTCATATTAGTATTCCATACGTCACTTTTACATTTACCTGTGCTTTTGTTTTGTTCCACTATTTTGTTTACCTGGTGTTCTTGGTTTTGCAATATTTGTGAAGGATGTATTGAGTTTTGATTATTTTCTTGTTGTTTTGCCTCAGAATTTTGCATTGTACATTGTAAGTATTCATCATAGGCATTTAACCCATGTTTCAAGGTATGTATAGGGTCAGGGACAACTCCTTCATATATGTATTTGTTCCTTGATTTCCATATTTGCCACAGTAAGAAAATTCCCACTTCATAGAGGTTTCTTCCCTTTATATCTTTTTGTTTCTGTAATATTTTCATATCTATAAACCATTGTTCCAATCTTATTGTATAATTTGTTTCAGTTAACATTTGTAGTGGGGAAGTTAGCCATAAAGCTCTTACCCAAGTACAGTTAAACATCATATGCTCCAAGGTTTCTTCCTTATTCCCGCAAATTTTGCAAAGAGGGTCTTTTGCACAGTTCCTTTTATATTTGAAAACCTCTGTAGGGACTTTCCTTTTAACTAATTTCCATATAAAATTTCGAATTTTGGGTGGTACCTTGAGACTCCAAACATCCTTCCAAATAAGTTTTGGGGTTGAATAGGAGCCTCCAGGTTGTGTTCCTTTTTTCTCTACTTCTTTTTTTGTTTCAATTTCTTTCAGGTGTGCATACACTTCTTTTGATGTAATTTCCCCATTTTTTGATATTTCCCAGTATATATTATCCTCACATTTTGTAACAGGAGTGCTGATAAGTAGTATTTTTTGTTTTATATTGCTACTAAACCATCTAGCAATAATATCAGGGTTCCAAATATTTGAATTTTCATAACATAACTCAGATACTCTATTTAAGGGGCAATTTATTGGTTTTTTTATACTTTTGATTCCTGGGATCCAGCTTTGTTCCCATATATTTATCAGTTTCCCATTTCCTATTTTCCATTTTAATTCTTTTGCTATAGTATTTTTTCCTTCTAATAGGCTTCTCCATCCCCAGGATGGATTATAGCCTAATTTAGCCTCAATAAATTGGGTGTTTTTATGGTATAGACCTTTAAGAGTTCTCGCTAGAAGAGAGTTAGGGTTTTTAATTATTTTCCAAGCGTTTCTAGCTAGTAAAGAGAGATTTTTTTGTCTCATGCTTTTAAATCCCATACCTCCATTACATTTATTTATTGTCATATTGTTCCATTTGATCAAGTGTTGTCTTTTTTTTAATTTATTGTCCCACCAGAAAGAAGCTATAGCCGAGTCTATTCTATCACATATAGTAATTGGTAGCATAAATGCTGCCATTGTATATGAGGGAATAGCACTTATAACAGATTTAATTAATGTTTCTTTACCAGCCTCAGATAAAAAGATAGTATTCCAATTTTCTACCTTTTTATTTATTATATCAGTTAACCAGTTTAGAGCCTTTATTTTTGATCTTCCCCAATCTGCAGGTAATCCTAGATATTTACCCAAATTGGGAAGTTTATTCATTCTTAAGTAGTTCAGAATAATTTTACTTTTCTCGCTTGGGGTGTTTTTACAAAATACCACTCCACTTTTGTTTAAATTAATATTTTGGCCCGAGGCATGACTATATTCATTCAAGACATTATTAAACTGTTCTACATCCTCTAGTTCAGCCCTAATGAAGAATAGGCTATCATCAGCAAAAAGAATGTGGCTTAATAAGGGACATTGTTTTTTTCATTTTTAGTCCTCTGATCAAATTTTTTTCAATTTTTTCATTCATTAAAGAGGTTAACCCTTGGGTAATAATACAGAAGAGGAAGGGTGATAATGGATCACCCTGCCTTAGGCCTTTAGCAGGTCTATCTAATTGCACCTGTTGTCCATTTAAAAGGACTGAGTATGATACTGACGTTACGCAGCCCATAATCCATCTTATCCATTTTTTACAAAAGTTCATTTTTTTTAATACTGCTTCTAAGAAGTCCCACTCTACATTTTCATAGGCCTTAGCTATATCTGCTTTAATTGCCATATAATGTCTATCAGTTTTTTCTTTTGCTTTAGGAAATGACTTATTTCATGAGCTATAAGTATGTTTTCGGTTATCTCTCTTCCAGGTACAAAAGCACATTGATTTTCACTAACAATCATATTCATATACTTTTGTAATCTTTTAACTAATATTTTTGCAAGTATTTTATATATTACATTAGCACAACTTATTGGTCTGTAGTGTGATATTTTCGCAGGTGAGTCAATTTTTGGGATAAGAGTAATGATGGTTTTATTTATTTCATAAAGATTACTTCCATTCCAAAGGTAATCAGATATATACCTTAGGATATCATATTTCAAAGTTTCCCAATGTTTTTTAAAGAAGTAGACAGGATAACCATCTGGACCAGGGGCCTTCTCATTACCCATATCCCATAAGGCTGCCTTTATTTCATTAATATCAACAGGTTTTGTAAGATCCGAGTTCATCTCCTCATTTACACTAATATTAATAGTGTTAATCACTGGAGAGAAGTCTCTAGGACCCTTAGAGCTAAAAATATTTCTAAAGTAAGATTTTATTTCTTCCTCCATACCACTTTTAGTTTCAACCCATTGATCATTTTCGTTAAGTATTCTTTTTATTTTGTTTCTTTTTCTCCTTCCTTTTGTTATTGCATGGAAATAGGCTGTATTCCTATCTCCAAGAGTTAACCACTTAACTCTTGATTTCATTTTCCAGTATATTTCTTCATTTTTCCATCTCCTTTCCATTCTACCTATTATTGTGTTGTATTCATCCCAAATAATTGGTTCTGTAGAATTCATCATATGTTTCAGTTTAGTGTTATCTATTTTCAGAGTTTCTTTTTTTTCTCTAGCAAGTTTTTTTGCCCAGATTGTTAGTTTCCCAGCTAGTATATTTAATTTTCTCCCAAGTTTATTGATTCCCTTACCTCTCATTATAGTCATCTTTATCCAGTTTTTTATAATCAGGTCACTACACTCCTTGTTTTCTAGCCAAGTTTTACAGAATAAGAATCTTTTTATAAAAGGAATTTCTTTTTCTTTTTGAATTAATATGAGCATAGTGTGGTCTGAGCCAATGGGAGGGAGTATTGCTACCCAAGCATTTGGGAAGCAAAGTTCCCATTCTCTATTTATAGCGCACCTATCAATCACTTGTTTTATAAGTTCAGTAGAGCTTCTTTTATTAGACCATGTGAATTTACATCCTTTGGATTGTAAATCCTCCATGTTCAGTATATTGAGCCATCTATTAAGTCTTTCAATGTTGTTTTTATTAAGACCATTTCCCCCAAGTTTCTCAGAGGACCATCTATACATATTGAAATCCCCAATTATGTTCCAAGGGAGATTTGGGTAAAATCTTTTACAGTCAGTAATAGCTTTTATTACATCATCTTTTAGATTGTCATCAGATGGTATATAAACATATGTGGTGCAATATTTTTGTTTTTCCTCAGTGTAATTCATACAGTGAATATAGAAATCAGTAGCTTCCAATATTTCAATTTTAACATCAGGTAGAGTCATTAAAGCTAAGCCCCCACTAGTCAATTTAGGGTCAATTAATATAGTGGTCTCATATTTAATTTGATCAGCAATTTTTTTCACATAAGCAGATTTATTCTTAGTTTCAGATAAGAAAATTACCTCGGGGCGATACTGACTTACAGTATCCTTAAGTGTTAGAACTGTCAGGTCCGAGCCCAAACCTTGACAGTTCCAACTGATTTGTGTCATTGTTGAGGATGGGGTTGATCTGGTTCAACCCCGCAAGACCCTTTAGCTACCTTGTTGTTTCTTTCTTCCTCCATCTTCTCCTCTTCTTTGGTTTCATTATCTATTTCTTCATCTGTTTGAAACTTCATTGGCTTTGTACCCATAGCCGGAGTCCATCTCGCCTTCCAAATCTTCTCGCTTTTTGATTTTTCTCCCATTTGATAGTATTCATTTAGCCTCCTTTCTCTATTATCTTCTCGTAGTTTGTCATTTCCATAGTATCCTTTAACTTCCTCCATTCTTTCATCTTCGTCTTCTTCGTAGGTTATTGTCGATTTGATTTGGGTAGGGTTAGATTTATTTTGTTCTTCGGTGGTGTTCTGATTGAAATGGTTTTGGTTGTTGTCGTTTTGGTTTGGGGTTTTTTCTTTTTCTATTTGGTTTTGTTTTGTGCTGATTTGTTTATTTGGGCTGTAAGGTTGATTAATAAAGCCCACCTTTGGTTCAGCTGATAAGGCTTTTTCTACCTCCTTATTTTGTATTGACCCAAACGAGAATTGTAGAGGCCCAGATTTGTTTTCTATTTCTTTAGTAGTAATAGGCCCAATAGGTGTTTTGGGCTCCTCCTCATCGATATTTAGTGGGTCCATAAACTGACCGAACATGTTGTTTGTCGGTTTAGCCACCTCAGCATATTCTAATCCCACCATCGTTGTCCCTTCTCTTACCTCGTACACCCTTAATTTGGCTGTATTCTTTCCAGCCTTGAAATTGTCCTTTGTAGTACCGAGTTGTGTTTCGGTGTCCTTTTTGGACTCGTTTTTTTCACTCAGCTTTCCACACACTGAGTTTTGTTTTTGACTCGAGAAGCCTTTCGCCGCCGTAAAGATGAACAGCGGTGGTTGTTCCTCCATCAATTTGAAATCTTTCTCATTACCATGGATCCATTTTCCTAGTCTCTTCTTTAATCTAGCTTTGTTGCTACATTCCTCTTCAACATGATCTAGCAGACCACATATATTGCAGAATTCTCCCAATCTTTCAAATTTGATTAATCCAGAGAGGCTTCGGTATTCTGAGATATTAAAAGAGTAGCTTGAGCATAGTGGTTGGTTGATATTCCATTCTATTCTTGCTCTGCAGTAACTAATTTCCTTAAAAGTTTTAATCGGAGGTAGTTGTATTTCATTAACTTTCCCAAATGATTCAGCTATCATTTGCACATTTTCTTCAGAAATGAAACTTCCGGGTATACCATGGATTTGAACCCAGAAAGTCGTCGTGTTCATATCATCAATGGAATAGTTTCCATTTTCCTTCCATTATTTTATAAGAACATGTTTACCAGCTAGATTCCATGGTCTTTTGTTGAGAATGGTTTGATAGTCTTCTTCCGAGTTGCAGTTTATCAAGCACGAATTGAAACCCATTTTTTCCGTTGTTATTTCCTCTTTTATACCCCAAGATTTGTTAATCGTTTTTCTCAGAAAATTGAAACTTATCGGTTTGTTGCTGATAATTTTTGCTAGAAGTTTGGGTTTTTCTATTGTGGTGTACACTGAGTTTTGTACTGGTTTTAGGATGATTTTTTGTTGTTTCATCTTGTGTTTCGGATGGTTGTTTTGATCATTCATTTTGCAGGAAACAGAGGAACCAAGAAGAGAAAGAGAAGATAGAAGAAGAAATAGGCACCGAGAAGGGGAAGAAGAAAAGAAAGATTGGATGAGACTAAAGGAAACTAACCTGATTTGATGATGTAGAAAGTTTAGAACGGGGATATTTTGGTGTTTGGGTGGTGGTTTATGTTTTTAGTGGTGGTGGATTGAGAGAATTCCGGTGAGGTCATTTTCCTAGAAAAAAGTTTATGATAAACATGGGAATTGAAGATAAGGAAGTAAAAGCTAAAAAAAAATTGCAAGTAGATCTAAGTATAGCTTTCAGCTGCCATTTTTTCTTTAACATGTAAAAGCTACTACACTGATGGGGAAATTATAAATTAAGTAATGATATATACCATCCAAATTTATACTACTCAAATACCATCTAATGATGTGACGTGAATTGGTTGGTTACAAATCGTTAATATATTTATTTTCTTGATCTGATTAAAGATTTGTAACCAACCAATTCACGCCACGTAATTGGATGGTATTTGGGTGGTATAAATTTGAGTGGTATATATCATTACTCTTATAAATTACATTTTCAAGCCAAACTTAAAAAACTAAAAAAACTAAAAAAACTAAAAACTCTCCTATTCTTATTACAATAAATACTCAGTCCAAATCAAAAATCCTATTAAAATTACAGAATTCATTTTCAATTTTTAATTTTACGATTTTCTTTTTTCTCTTTCTTCCTCTCTCTTCTCTTTGAATGAATTTGTCACTCTTTCTCTCTTCTCTCCCTCTTCCCTTTTTTATCTTTAAACAATCCCGCCGCTCTTCTCTCTCCTCTCTCTGTCCCCCCTCTTTTCTCTAAACAAACCTGTCATCTCTTATGGACCATCCGCCCCCATCATTATACAAAAAGAGATCTCTTCCCAGGCAAATCTCACCTTCCCGTCGGCGGTTTGTTGCATAAGAAAACCCGCTGTCCCAGATGGCCTTCTCCACCATCGCACCAAAACCGTTCTCCACCGGCGTAACCTGCTAAAGAAAACCACCGTCGTTTATGGACCATTCTCCACCATTATCAAGGCCAAAGAAAACCACCGTTCATGGACCATAAAACCGCCGTTCGTGGTCATTTTTCTTTATTCTTTTCGAATCTTTGTTTTTCAACGTTTACTTTTGGTTTCTTCTCCCGAATCTTTGTTTTTCAACTGCATTTGTGAAGAGATTTCGTTTTATCTTTGTTCCTTTAATGCGAGTGTGAAGAGATGTGTTTTTTTTGTTCCTATGATGCGAGTGTGAAGATATTTGTTTTTGTTTTTGTTCCTATGATGTGAGTGTGAAGAAATCTGTTTTGTCACAGACTGTAAAGAGCCAAGGAGTACAACCATGTTGGTATTCGAACTAGGTCTGTACCCAACTGCTGGAGATGGTCTATACTTGTTACTCTAACTGGGTTTGTACCCACTTGAGTTTTGACATGTTGGAATTGGGTCCGTACGCACTTGGTCTTTTACATGGACAACTATCAGCAAAAATGACTTAAGGACAATTAATAAATGGCATGGGTTCGTACCCATTTTATTCTGAATTGAATTTAACTAGTATTGGGTACGTATCCTATTGGTTAATTTATTAAATTGGTACGAACGTTAATGGGTGCGTACCCATTTTATATAACAAATGATTTCAGAGCCGTGATAAGGTGGTGGGTACGTACCCACTGAAAACCCGTTGTTGGGAGCGTACCCATAATGAATCTGAATCCCAAATGAAAAAATAAAATTAAATAAAACTAATTAATTTATTGGTAAGGGTATAAATGTAAATTGGCCAAACTAGGTTCTCAACTAAGGCCTTTGTTAGTATTAGTAAGGTACCAAGCCTTAAAAAAACTTTTTGCCTTGTGGGTTTCAATTTGTAATTTCCTCCATACTAAATCTTCCTACAAGAGTTTAACTTTTGTTTAAATTTTGTTAAGTGGTTTAGTTGTGTTAGGTCTATTTTGGGTGTTTGTAAGTGTTTTTTCTACCTAGGTTGTTGGTTGTTATTTTACTTTACTAAACTTGATTGCTAGTTTGATTCTTATGATTACTGGTTTGGTAATAATGGGTGTTTATCGTTCACTCGCAAGTTACTTGGCTTGATTGTTGTTTTAGTTTGGAGGTGGTGGCCAAAGATCTTTTCTTGGTGTTTATATTCTCTTTCGGCCCATCCCGACTCAGTTTATGTGATTATTAATTGGAATATTGATATTATTCTTAGTCTGAACTACATAGATCCTCGTTAATGTAGAAGAGACCACAAAATATGTAATCGCGACTTTAAATAGGATGTAAGAGAAACCATCAACATCAAATAAAGTCTATTTAATGAAGAGCTTGTTCAACATAAAGATGGGTGAATGCGTAAATGTTGAGAACATTTGAATAAGGTAAATACTATGACTAGTCAGTTATCTTCTGTAGGTATTAATTTCGAAGATGGAGTCAAGGCCCGCTTAATACTGTCTTCTTTGTCATACTTGTGGAACGACATGGTTATGGCCTTAAACAATTCACAAGGTCTAATCGAATTTCGAGTTGCAGATGTTATTGATGAAGTTCTCAATGAGGAAATATGAAGAATAACTTCTGGTGAATCTTCTAGTAAGGTTCTTAATATTGAGAGTAGAGGAAAGTCTAAGTCATGTAGTGGACACAACAACAAGGGTCAAGGGTTTGCATGAGGAAAAACAAAATACTGTAGGAACAATTGCAAACATTGTTAAGATAGAAAGAATAATGAAAAAGACGATTGTTGCTGGAACTGTGGCAAGATGGACATTACAAGCGAAATTAGTTTGCCCGGAATAAACAAGAAAACAATCAAGGTGAGAATAAGAATGCCTTCAATATTACTGAAGAATTACAAATGCATTAATTTTAAGTCTTGGGTAATAGATACTGGTGCCACGTTTGATGCAAGTGGTCAGAAGGAGATTCTCTCAAACTCTTACAAGGAAACCTTAGAAATGTATACTTAGGTGATGATACAAGTTGTAGCATTATCAAAAAAGGAGACACACAAATAAAGATGTTGAATGGGTTAACGTTCCAATTGAAAGGTGCCAGATATATGTCGGATTTGAGTAGAAACCTGATTTCAATTGAACAACTAGTGGATGATGGATATTTCACACCATCCACTACGTACTCCTGGAGAGTTACCAAAGGAGGTCCAGTAGTATCTCGAGGTAAGAAAGAAGGCAGCTTATATCTTACACCCAGTAAAAACAATCAGATTTTGGTCGCATCGATGGTATAGATCCAAAATTATGGCCCTGTAGGCTTGAATATATGGGCGAGGAGGGTAAAAAAATACTTCACTCGAAAGGTAATCTTCCCGATCGAAAATCTGTTGAATTTGGTCTTTGTGAAGATTGTATTTATGGGAAACAAAAAGGAGTTAGTTTCACAAAGGTTGAAAGAATGCCAAAGACTCATATACTTGAATTGGTGCACACTGGCATTTGTGATTCTACTCATGTAACTTCTCTTGGAGTCTCTGTTTATTTTATTACCTTCATTGATGATTGTGCAAGAAAATTATGGTATTATTCATGAAAAATAAATTTGATGTGTTTTAAAATTTAAAAAGTGGAGAGCTTTAGTTGAGAATTTGACAAAGTTGAAAATGCTTGATGTCAGATAATGGAGGAAAATACTTATTAGATCAATAGAGTGAGTGTGATTGACACTTGAAGAAAACATAAAAATAATTTTTGTAGAATATAGAAGAGTGTTGTTCTTTTTGTTCAAGGTTTTATTATAATATAGTCTAATGGTGTGAACCTCGATGGACGTAGACAATTTTTTGAACCACGTAAATCTTGTCCTTTTTTTATTTTCTGTCATTATTTTATTTATTTTCTCTATCTTCGTATTTTTCTTCCCAACAAGAAGCAAATGGAAAAATAAAGCAAACGAAAACCGAGCGAGTTTTTTGGTGAAAAAACCATCAAGAAGACAAGTTTGAAATAATGATAATAACCTATTATTTTTCTTGTTGACTTTGTGTAGTTTTTTGTTTGGAGTTCGTTGTACTTCTGATGAAATTATATATTAATTAAAACTACTGATCATATTTGTTATTACTTGAAACTTCAACCTATCAATTAGAACTCCATAACATAATAGCTTTTTTTTTGTCAAATAACGTAATAGCTCAACTGTGAAGACCATTGTTGATCACAAACATATATAATAAAAAAATTCAACATATTATATTATAAATTTGGATTATATTCATTTTGATGTATAAATAGACAAAATTTTTCTAAGTTTTAACGGATGAAATTACGCAATATTGGAGTTTAAATGTAAAGTTTAGTAAAACAACAAAAGATTGTCTAGAAAAATTTGGTTCAAATAGCATACTCCATCACGATCAAAATATCACTTAAACCTTGAAAAATCAACACATCCAACACAATTAGCATATCAATTAAATTTGCAATTTTTTTAAATTATTAAGTTTCGGGTTAAACATCATGCTCCTAATAATACATCAAATTGAACACCTTATTGTTCACTACATATGAGTTATTTCAGAATCCATTCTCACTGTATAAGAATTTATACTCCAAAGGTCTCGATGGATATTTGTGTAAAATAATAATTTTGAACAAAAAAAAAACATAAAAAATTAACTTTTGTAGGAAAAATATGGAAAAAAAAGTGAAAGTGAAATAAACTTTTAAAAGTAAGATTCCCATAAAAAATGTTATAAAAAAAATCAATTACATATTTAGAGTTTCAAATGAAAAAAGAAAGATTTATTGTTGACCGTGTATCAATATTGTTGATGCGGAGAATGATGGTCGTGCAACATCGTGATAGTGACCGTAAAGGAGTGAGGCAGATGAGAACAATTTTTCTTTAACTTTTAGACTTGAGATTTTATTTACAAGATTTTTATTTGTTGCGTACATATAGGTCATTGACTAGTAAGAGTTAGATCTTACACAAGATTCATATATGATGCTAAATATTATATTTGGTATAGACCATTCACTTTTTCTCAAGTGATCTTCCTCCATAAGCCACCTGACAGTTCTACATATCTCTCAAGTCCATCCCTCAGTTCTGTTTTTTTAATTTTGCTAACTTGTCCACACTTAAATTAGCTTCTCGATAGACCTGATTGACCTTTAATACATATGCCTCTAGAGAATAATCATACAATCTCAATCAATGTGACTCTACCAATTACCACAACGACCACTACTATTTACTAGTGACTAATGCTCTCGTAAACCAGTCTCGACGCATATGTTGGCTACTCCCCGATCAGGGATGCAAGTTTTGCTTTTAAACAAATTTATGAACTTTAGTTTTTGTTTTTATGAAAAATGTTTTAATAAATCGGGATTATGTATATTGTAATATCAGGATAAATTAGTAATTAGAAATTTTAGAACCCATTAATAAACATAATATTAAAACATACTATTGTGAATAGAAACAATTCGACAAAGTTATTTGTATTAATTAATACTAATAGGAACAACTTCTCTTGTTTCCAGTAATGAATATTATATAAATTATATATATTTAGACAATTAAAAGAATTATATTAAAAAAATAGGGATTATCAAATTGTTTATATTGAACGTAATTATAATTGGTCTATTTGTGTCTCGTGTTTTTCCTTATATTTTATAGGACCGGAATATCATTTCAATCACTTTTGGGGCTTAAGTTAGGAATTTAAGCCGATTTGCATAATATAGTCTTGTTCTTGTTATATAGGATTAGTTGTGTGTTTTGCATATTTTGATGTGTTTTTGTGTAATTAACCGACAAGGTGGTGAACCATAGGTTGTACGAGGATGAGACGTGAGTGTGAAGTACTTAAAGGAAATGAATTAGAGCTAAAACAATCCCAATGAAGGCGAGGCGAATGACAGACAAGAACAAAATAAGGTCCGTGCAAGGAATATAAGGAAAACATATAACCTAAGTTTGATGATTTGATGTGAGAAAATACAGAAGAACTAACTGGTGTGAGACCTACCACCAAAAATATTAAAGAGTCAAGTTTGCAACACCACAAACCGCGAAGCAATTGGAGTTCCAAGTAAAATATTATGGTCGTTCTCTTGGAGGCTACGTTGTTTATACAAGAATTGAGCCTACGATTAAGTAATTTCGGACAATTATTAACCTGATTTTGTGACCCATTTGTGGGATTTATATATGGAGTCTTACAACCAATTTTCAAAAAAAAAAATCATATGTTTATTACTCTTTAGAATAGTTTCGTAAATAGTTCATGTTTACTTTCTCTTTCCACTTCATCTTCTTGGACCAACTTAGAATTTTAAGCTTTCCACCATTAGAAAGCAAATCGTGTAAGTGTTAATATTTATTATTTTATGTAGGGATCAAATACAAAGGATGCTTGTCATGGATCTTAGTTAATTTATTATTCTAAAGGTATAATGTTAGAATAATTGTTTATTTAAATGAAATGGATATTTTGCTTTGATTGCTATTTTGTGATTATTATGCCTCCTAGTGAGAATGCCTTGTGTTAGGTTGCTTAGTAATTTAGTTCTTCCAAAAGTGGATTTTGATTGTTGATATTATTAGCATTTATATTATTCGAGATAAGATGGTTCTCACATAGTCTCAAATAGATATTGCTAAAAAGTGTTTCCTATACTTAAGGATTTTCAAGATGTAGTTTCTAGGCATAGTTAGTATCTTACTTATACTTGGAAGGGGTGAGTTGAGATTTTAGAATCCCGACTATTTCTATTTTACCCAATTTACCACTTTTCATAATCTTAATGATTGATCTTGTTATGTTGCGGTTCATTGATTTTTGCACGTCTATAAGTGACAAACGTTAATACGTAGTTGTTCCTTGTGGGAGGGGGAGGTGATGCATCCAGAGTATTATTGGTATTTATCGAGTCTTATTTAAATTTTTTTGCTTTCGTAGAGTAATAAGTTTGGTTACCGTTTTATCATACTCGTTTCTCTATAGCTACGTAATGTACTTTTGCATAATCGATTGTTAAATATGACAATCGAACCTCGTGAATACGCTAGTCTTCTCACTAATATATTATTGGGATCGACCTGTACAGTTGTTGTTGGATACTCTTTCGGATATGAAAAACACTGTTATAAAAATTGTCTTAGGTATTTGCCTAGGCACTAGAAGTTAGGTCACCCTTTCAAAAATGTCCAGGTAGCCTCTATAGGCGGTTCTTTCCCGCCTCTAGGTGGGTCCAAACAGACTTAGTTTGATATAGGCGGTCTAGACGCCCCAAAATGAAAAAATTGATTATCTAACCAAGAAAATAATACAATTTAAAAAAATAAAATAAACCCAAGAAAAGAAATTATTAGAATAAATTAAATAAATAATGAAATATAATTAATTATCATCAACCTCATATGTATTAATTATTTCATTTTAGAAGTGAAGTGATATATAATTGTGAGTTTTTCCAAGTGTATTTTCTTATTCTTTCGAATAAAGTGTGTAGATTTCAATAATAGATAAACTAATAACATATAGTTTTGATAAAACAAAATTCAGAATCGCCTAGAGGAGAAACACCTAGGATCCGCCTAGGCCCCTGCCGTGTGCCTAGCACTTTTAGAACATATGTGTAAAACAACTCCAACCCAAGCAACACCATCTATCAAACATGGACGAGATTCATTTTGTCCATGTTTCTCTTGTGTTTTATAATTTTGATTATTGTAGATTTACCACTATTAAAAATGTTTTTTTTGTTGGTCACCTCATACGTATGATAATTTAAAATTATCGTGAATATAGTTGTGTGCCCTCATGGAGTACCATTTGGTTTAATTGGGAGGAACTAAGGGGGTTGTGATATGCGGGCACACATGCCAAGCAACCCCTCATTCAATATCTCTAGCCGAGCGTGTTGCCGCCAAGAGTGTAGTTTTGTATGCAAGTCAGTTGTCTTATGATTACCTCACCATTGAGAGTGATGTTTTATTTGTGATTCGAGTTATTTCTTTACTATGCTGCCAGTTGTTAGATAGCACAGCTAGTTATGGATAACTTCGTGTGATGTCTTTTAATACCACACATAGATTGGGTTGTTAGGAAAATTGTGTCCCATATATTGCCTTTGAATTGATTTTTCTCTCTCTTTCAATACTTCATTATTTAACGGTATACTTCTTGAAACCTGCTTGTTTTTAGAGTGATAAGGGTTGATTACTGAATAAATAGTTGAATGCAATTTATTTAGTTATGAGACAATGGTTTGATGAATCCAATTTCACTTGGAGGCATAATGAAATAGGTCATTAAAAGTTATATAAATCTAAATTGGTCCAAAAAAACAAACAATCTTATTAGTCTAGCAGTGTATCAAATTAAGATATCATCAAATATAAACAAGTATTGTCTTAGCTTGTTAAAGAGTATGATAACACTAGCACCGATTGATACTTTAGCGACTACAAAAATTTGGTCGCTAAAGACATGCATTAGTGGCTACAAGCAACAATGGTCGCTAATTTTATACAATACTTTAAAAAACAATTTTAATACATTTTTGGTCGCTAAAGTTGAGAATTATTTTTTTAAAATAAAATAAATGGTTTTGTCGCTAAAGATAATTAAAACAAAACCTATTACGGGTCTTTCACTTTTTAATAATTTTTTAAAACCCCGTCTTCACTCCACTTTCTCGCCAAGCCGACCACCTTTGTGCGTAGTCGTTGTCCAACGCTACCTTCACCGGTATGCTCCCACCATCCCTTTTGCATGCAGCTTTCCGCTGTAGAATTTCATATAAATTTTTTGATATTCAAAATTATTAAATAAATTTATAATTTATGATAGTCAAATTGCGTAAGTTGCTATGGTGGTCCTCGTATTAAACGAAATATATAATGTAGGTCAGTTGTTATGTGAAAATTGCACTTTAAACCCATTGTTATGTAGAAATTGCATTGTTGCCCTACATAATGCCAAAATATCATTGTTGGACTATATATTAAGTGTAAATTGTAGTGATAGTCCTTATATTAATCTAAAAATAAATATAGGTCCCTCTTTTATGCAAAAATTTGATTTAAAATCCCCTGTTATGAAAAAATTGCACCATCGCCCTATTTAATGCTAAAAATGCACTATTACCCAGTAAATTATGCCTAAGCTACATTGTTGGACCCATTTATTATGATATAATTACATTGTAGGCCCCTTTTGAATGAAAAAATTGCAATGTAGGACTATATTATGCGTAATTGGACGGTTGGACCTATATAATGCCATAATTGCACTCTTAGGCCCTATATAATACCATAATTGCAATGCAGGCCCTTATTTAATTAAGATATTGAATTGTATGACCCTATATTATTCCATAATTGTAGTGTTGTCCCCTAAATAATGTTATATTTGCACCATAGGCCCATATATTATACCTGAATTACCCTGCAAAAACCATTCTTATGCCATAATTACAATGTAGGCCCTTAGGTATTGCTAAAAATAAATTTTAGATCCCTATATAATGCCAAAATTGCATAGTAAGATCATAAATTATGTTATAATTGCAATGTAGGCTCATATTTAATTCTAAATTTTTATTGTTTGGCCCTATATAATGATAAAATTGCTCTTAAGATCCCTACATTATGCTAAAAATGCACTTAGTTCCCTATATTATGCCATAATTGCATGTATGACCCAATATTATGCTAAAATTTTGGTGTAGGTCCATACATAATACTAAAATTGCAATTTAAAACTAGTTGGGTTAGCTCAATTGGCCAGGATCTTACTATTTCTTCAACACTTAAAAATGAAGGCACAAGGTTCGAATCCCCTTCCTGAATGGTGTAAAATGAGAGGTACAAGATTCAAATCACATCCCTGAATATGGATAACCTAGTTCTGAATTACTTGAGAATAAGCTCGCTAGGACCACCCAACGTACCAAAAAAATTGCAATCTTATTATTGTAGATCGATTGTTAGAACCTAAGCAAACAATCATTTTTTTTAGTTCCATTGATCGATGATTGGTACGAAACATATGTTAAACGTAGATTTCTTGTTCATTTTGTACACTGTGGATGAAGGATATTTATCATGCATCTCAGGTTATCGCTCTATTTAATTGCTAATGATAAATATAATAGTCGCTAAAACTTAGGGATCATTTGCCACCGCTCTTTATTAAGTGGTCAGCAATAAGTTGTTTTACCGATTAACTTTTAACGCCAATATATTAAACAATCACAAATGATCGCTAAAACAAAAAACAACCATAACGACCAATTTTAGGACGTTTAAGTGACCATTTTTAGGGCCTATAATACCACCCGTACTTTAGCATAAGGCCTAATGGGGGGCACTTTATAATTTAAATCCCATCCCCAATTCCCTTGTAACTAGTCCAGCTAGATGGGCTAATGTACAAAAATACCCCCACCCCTTCCCATACAATAATAAACAAAAATCCCACCCCTTTAAACCCATTAATGACCCGAGCCCCCTACCTCTCTTTCACTCTGCTGCTCTCTCTCTCTCTCTCTGTGTGGTAAACCGAACACCCCCACCCCAAACCACTGACTACCACCCTCACCACCACCGCACAGAAACCCATCCCCCCTCCTATCACAGAAAAACCACCACCACCCATGCTGCTCTCTCTATCTCTCTCTCTCTCTATCTCTCTCTGGTAAACCGAAGACCCCCCACCCCCAAACCACTGACTACCACCCTCACCACCACCGTCGCTGTTGCAAAAGAAGGCCGACAAACCCACCACCACCCCTGCTGTTCTTTGTGAACAACGAACCCACCACCCCCTCCGTTCGTCACCGCCGCTGCTGCAGAAGAAGGCCGTCGAGATCCACCAACCCCAACCCTGCTGCTCTCTGTGAACAGCGAACCCACCACCCTCATCACCACTATCACCAACCGCCGTCGTGGACCAGCAATCACTACCGCCCACCTGCTCGTGAAAACGCATAAGCCCATCACCATTATCGCCTCCACTCCAGCACAATACACCGCCTCCACTCCAGCGCAAGACCATGTCCTTCCAGATCCAAATCTGCCACCTTCGCCGCCTCTCTACACTCTATCCCTATCCAGGTTCGAGATCCGCCATAACCACGCCGGATTACAACGACGCCAGATCCAGCATCTTCACCCCGTTCATTCGTTGCTCCAGTTCGTGATGTTTTTTTTATCCGTAAAAGGGCCCAGCCCCGTGTGAATTTTCTGCTTGTTGGGGCCAACCCATCACAGTAGGGCTTGTTTATTCATAATAGTTTGGGCCACTCTTTCCATTTGTTTTGTAAATCTGATGGGTCCAACCCCAATATGTGTTATGAATCTGATGGGTCCAGCCCCATGTAGTTATTATTATTGCCCATTACAGTTGTTAAATGATGTTTTTGTTCAAAATGGGTACAACCCCATTGTGATATGTCATATGTGCTACTTTATGGATGGTTTGTGTGATAATACTCGACATGGGTACGGATTCATGTAGTTAATGGTCGAGATGGGTTCGTACCCAGATGAACAAAAGTGTAAAAAATAAAAAACATACAAAACATAGCTTCGGGACAAACAAAATAAAAAACAAACAAAACATAGCTTCGGGACCAAAAAACAAAGTAATGAAAAAATAACTATGTTATAGGTCTGTACCCATAAAGAACAAGGGTAAAAAGGTCAAAATTCTAACCAGAAATTATAAAAAGATCTTAAAAATTAAGTTTTCTTAACTAAGATTTATTTTTATAAAGTTAGGAAAAAATAGGTCTCCTTTTAATATATGATATGTTATATATTAAGTAAAGTACTTATTTCTTTTGTTCGGTAGAACTAATTTATCCAATACTAAGGCAACATCGGATTATAAAATATTACTATAAAACAAAGTCTTGAATTGATTTGCCGTAACATCCCAGCAAGTACATGCACATGATCAAATGGTATTAAAATTGAATTGGTGAATGAAATGCGTTACTATTATTATATCAATCCCAAGCTCGATCATTATGCCTACTGTCATGTCAGTATTTTAATTATATAAATATATACGTAGTAATGTATAGTTCTCATTATCATTATTCTAAGCCAACGCATGATTTCTGCTACCGTGATCGATTTTGTTTTTGTTTTCGTTTTCAAGTCCGGAAAAAAATCGAGTAGCTACTGTCTACACATAGTCATGTACATTTGGGGTCAGGGCTTCTTGTACATATACATGTTACATTTTAGTTTTCTTCTTCTTCTTTTCAATTACTCTTATTCATCACAACCAATGAAATGCAACTATTTCTTTTTAGAAATATTTGTATAAAAATTATGATAATGAATATTTTGTTTTATTCCAAACATCACAATGAAATTGAAGTTGGGACACGAATAGATACTATTATATGTCGATGATATTATTATCACCGAAAACGACTTTACTCTGTTTTGCAACTTTATCTCACGTACGCTTTAAAGGATTTGAGACGTCTTAATTATTTTCTTAGCCTAGAAGTCACTTGTACTGATGATGAAATTTTTATCGGTCAAGCTAAATACACGCACGACATCCTCAAGCGCGCGGAGCTCATTGATGCCAAACCCATGGCCACCCCACTCTCAGCAGGATAGGTGCTTAGCCGAGAGGGGGAGCCCTATGGTGATCCTACTTTCTTTCGCTCTCTTGTCGGTGCCTTGCATTATTTGATTATTACGCGTCCTGACCTTTCTTATGCTGTTAATCAAGTCAGCCAATTCCTTCAGACTCCGTCAGATGATCATTTTTAGGCTGTCAAGAGGATCTTGCGTTATGTCAGAGGTGCTATCCATTTCGGCCTCTCCTTCACTCGCCAGATCAGATCTTTCTCTTCTTGGCTACTCTAATGCCGATTGGGCAAGATGTATTGATACTCGCCGCTCTACATACGTTTACTCAATCTTTCTTGGAGATAATACCGTCTCTTGGAATGCTAAAAAACAACCTACTATTGCTCGATCTAGCTGTGAGTCAGAGTACCGTGCTATGGCGAACACTGCTACTGAACTTATCTGGCTAATTAATCTTCTCACCGAGCTTCGTTGTGCACCACCGACATCTGTTCCGCTGCTTTGTGACATAAGAGCGCTCTTTTTCTGAGTCAGAACCCTGTCGCTCACAAATGGGCAAAAATATAGACCTGGACTATCACCTTACTCGGGAACTCGTCTCTTCCAGCAAGCTTACTACTCAGTTTGTGCCTTCTCATCTCCAGCTTGCCGACATATTCACGAAGAGCCTTCCGCACCCTATGTTCGAACTTATCCGCTCCAAGCTTTGCGTGTTTCCTCATCCCACACTAAGCTTGACGGGGGGTAATAAGGCTAGTGTATCGGATCCTGATCCTAATCCTAAATAATTATATGCAATTGCTGTAAATTAGTTTGTTAGAGAGATCATAGCGATAGTTACCTTTGTTAGTTGTGAAATAAAATGCAATCTTTAAGCCAGATTATTCTTTACAATGCACATGCAGGTTTATCGTTTCAAAGAAGTGATTTAATTATCTGTTATAAAATATAAAATATTATGGAACGCGTTAGTTTCAGAATAGGAAATATTATAATTATAGAATATTTTGGTTTTAGAATTTGTAATGTTGATATATTTTCATTATATAGGTTTTTAATTATTGAAAGTAAATATTTTCTTATATATGGACTAATTTATTTGAAAAAAGATAAATCATCAATATATATATTAGTGTTACTTATATCTCAGGTATAACCTAGTTATATTTAGAATACAATAAATTATCACGTATTTATAAAACTTATGACATGATCTTTTTGTACAAATTTATTTGTCTTTTTGTTTTGTTTTATCAAAAGATATTCATTTATTGAGTCATTTTTTAATTTTTTTAATATGATCTTTATTTAACTTTTATATAGAATAATATTTTTAATAAAGAGGTATTGTAATAATGATAATTTTATATCTCTTAAATAAGTATATTTTTGTAAATATAAAGGTTATTAAATATACTCCCTCCATTCCTTAATAATTGACTATTTAGCCAATATAATTTATTCCACAATACATTTCAAGTTTCAGTACAAATTAAATGACATCTTTCCTCTTTTACCCTCATTCTTAAAATCTTTTAATTTTCTTTTTTTTAAAAGTAGGGATATTTTAGTCATATTAAACTAATTTTTTCCTACTTTTTAGATTTCTTAATATATGTGAAAAACTCTAAAGAGTCAATTATTAAGGAATGGAGGGAGTATATCTCAATCCGTGTGCATTAAAATGGTGTACTATAAATGACTTTTACTTATTACTCTCTCAGTCTTAAAAATAATGTCCACTTTACTTTTCACAAAGATTAAGAAAGTTATTAATTATATTGCACCATTACAAAATTATCCCTCATAAGTGTCTTAATAATTTAAATATGTATTGAAAATATAAATTTTAATCTTTTTTTAATAAAGGTAATAATGGAAAAAGTTAGAAAAAAGAGTCTTGATATCTTAAATAAATAATATTTTTGGAACACTATTTTTAATAAGGTGGACATTATTTTTGAGACGGAGGGAGTATTATTTTTGTCTAAGTTTATCTGTCGTTTTTCGTTTTCTTTAAAAAGAGATATTCAATACAAAAGTGATTTTGTAAAAAAGGAAAATATTTTTTTTCATTCATATGAATAAATGAATAAATAAATATGGATAAAGATAATATTTTCTCATAATTACTACAAGTAAATAATGTTTTATGCCTATAATTATAAAGTTTTAGGAACATTACTCTTTCTGTTCAAATATTAATGTTCAATTATTAAAAATAATATTTTAAAACTATTGTCATTTAATATACGAAGATATTTTTTTTCTAAATTTTTATTTTATTACTTTTATTGAAAAATAATATTTATATTTTTTAATATATGTTTAGAATATTAAGATATTTTATAAAAAATAATTTTCTAATAGTATATGGAATTATTATATTTTTTAGTATATATAAAAAATAAGTGGATATTATTTTTAAAAGAGATAATTTAACTACATAATAATTTTTAATGCATTTAAGTTATAAATCCTTTCTGAATTATTTTAAGAAATTTGTCCAAAAAATATTAATTTAAGGAAGGCTCAAGATTAAGTTTTAAAATATGCACGGGGGACATTCTATCAAATATATTTGGACCCTTGCAATTTGTAAATTCTAAGTCTCTATCTCTGGCTAAAAAGAAAAAAAGAAAATTCCACATTGTGTCATATTGGTAAGAAAGTGATCATAGAAAGTAATAGCCTCCTAATGATAAAGTCTCTTGAGAAGATTTTATATTTTTCTAGTCTTTTTATTTGTAATGTAATTAATAGTATTTATTATATCTCGGAATTTTGTAACCCATTTTTTAGATGTTATATATAAGTGAGAATGTAATAGGGCAGCGGATTGATTAGCTAAGCATAAGTTTAATGGCAACATGTTTAGCCTTAGCCTAGATAGCATTTCTAGTGGATTAGCCGTAATTTTGTATGAAGAAGTGACACCCTCAGGTATTGGCTAAAACTCCTTTCATTAGTATTAATGATATCTTATTTAGAAAAAAAAAAGAAAAAGAATTTACCCTGGAGTGGCCTAGTCAAAAAAAAAAAAAAAACCTGAGTGTTTCACGAGTTACTTTATATAAGAGTAATGCAGTATTTATCCCCAAACCATTCTGCTTTTATCAGTACTTTAATTCTTGGGTCAGTTTTATATAGGAAACACCTCACACACCACACCACTTTCCTCTCTCCCACTCCTACACCACCACCACCACCACCCTGACAATGTCGTCAGCCACCAAAAGAAGAATTATCCTCACTAACGTGACTGTGAAACTAGGCTGCAGCAGCTGCCGAAGACCAAAACTTTCAAACATTTTCAACCCAAAACCAAGACACAAAACATCTACTTCATACCACAAAACTACCCCATACTACTCTTCTTCAAGCTCATTAGACACCACCGAGACCACCAACACCACCGCCACATTTTCGCCAGATACAAGTTCCGATATCAAGAGCTCGAGAGCTGTTCAAGGCTTTGGAAAGATCGGTGGACAAAGTGTAGCTGTTGAGAAAGATTCAAACGACCCTTACTTTGATTTTCATAGATCAATGCTTCAAATGATATTGGAAAAAGATATATACTCGAAAGATGATCTAAAAGAGCTTCTCAACTGTTTCTTGCAGCTAAATTCACCTTACTATCATGGTGTTATTGTTAGAGCTTTTACAGAAATTTGGAATGGCATGTTCTCAGCTAGGTCTGCTTCACCAATGTTAAATGGCGGGTGGAACTCACGTGATTTTTAGGTATTGCACGTGCTACATGTCTTTTTTCCTCTTTTTTTGTTTTGATTTTGAATAAGAGTTTTTTTTTATTTTACTGACTAAATGCAAAAGTTGAGCCCTACAAAATGTAAGGGTTCTGATAGTGTCTTAGGTTAATAGGAAGAAAAATGGTTTTATTTTCAAAACCTTTTTTTTTTTAATTACATTCACTAGTGCTACTAAGTTGGTAATTTTTTTTTATAAAAATTGTAATCATTAATCTACTTGAAGTAATGTCGTTTTTACTCAATGTAATTCTCTTCAAGATAGTTAGTTTCTCTTATTTGCTTAGATTCACAGGCATCATCTGTTGTGATATAAATAATTTGGGTTACTGTATGTTAGATTGATCAAGGTGCTAAACAAAATGAAGAACTATTCATTGGCCTCCTTTTCTTTTTCTAGTTTTACCAGAATTTATTTTCATTTGGTCAATCAATTGTTATTAAATACTTGTCCCAAAAAAATAATCAATTATTATCAAATGTAAGGTGAATTGTTCTCTAGTTAGTGCTATGGTCAAAATCCTTAATGTATTCGGAGCCAAAGTACTCTTTCTTCCCTGGAAAAGAGACGTTGGAATTTGAAAAATATAGTAAATAAATTTGGAAATATTGGTAAGGGACATATAGTTTAATGAGGTTTTAATGAGTAATGAATAGATATGTGAGTCTGTGACACTACCTAATTGTACATTTCCCAACATTGTCATTACTCAAAGGTTTGGGTTTGTTTCATTCGTGTAATGAACTTGTCTCTCTACCTTGATTGTTCTTACATTATGAAATGGGGCTCTCTGCCTCATCTTCAATTGCCAACCACTTTCATCATTACATTAGACTGGTTAATTCCAATTTCCACCTCACATGTTTGACCAGGAAAAAGAAAAGAAATGTAATACTAGTATCTCGCACATGCATTATCAAATTTATTGACAAATAAAGTTATAAACACATGTTATCTTCAAGAACCATCATTACCAGATTATCGTAATGGATACTCTTCCACAGAAACCCTTCACATTATTAAAACTAACGACCGCCATTTCACAATTTAAGATATCAAAAATTCAGTTGATCACGGATCCTTTTTAGTAATATCTCTCTTTTTTAACTAACTTCACATTTTTCAATCTTTGCATAAAAAAATCGATGTCCATTTTCTGTTTTCAAGATTCTGAACTGTTTCAAGTTCTGCGTTTCATAATTTATCATAGCTAATCTACTCAGTCTCCATAATCATATATATGGCTCACTAATCACAGGTAACTTCAGAAACGCACGTCAATCCAACTATTATAAATAACCCATCACCCAACTGATATTTCTTAGCATTTAAGTACATTACCCTACTGATTCTTGGTTTCATTATGTATTTATTACTTTCAAACAATTTCTTATGTTGGCACAAAGACAACATGGCAAAGATGGCTGCTTTGTTTCTTCGTCTTCCTAAAGTGATTGAATAGAATCTAGTTCAATACTAACTTCTAATCAAAGTAGTAATTAACAAGAACAGTCATGCTTTATGCATTCAAGGGAGCCTAAAGGAGTAAGGGGAATATGGTGGTCATTCTACCAAGGGTCTGTTATATTATGTTAAATTGCCAATTCAACTAAAAGTTTGATAATTCTTCCATGTTAACATTATTGAGAAAGGTTTAGCAGGCTGAATTTTTTATATAAAATAAATTGAATTTTAATTGCTATCGTCGTGGCTTCCTTGGGTGTGACCATAAATTCATGCACAACACCTTTCTCCCAGTTTCAAGATGGTGATCTTGCACGAGATTTGATGTGATTGGGGGTGGGATTGTCCATCACTGAAGTCTTAATATGGCATAAGTCCTTTAACGACGGTTATAGTAGTCAGTAAAGATATTTTCATCACACGGTGAGTGTAGGCTCTTAGCTCCCTAAAAAATAGTTAGCGACGTTTTTACTTAAACGCCATCTGTGTCAATACATTAAGTTTGTTAGGCTAAGTCGAATAGCTTTCTATTTATCTCCTTACAATTGGAAATTGGAGGTCAAATTTTCATTCTGTCTAAATTTTAACTCATAATAACTGTGCTCCAACAGCTTCCCTATTTTACTTTCCCATTTTTAAAAATCTATAATTTAACTTTATTTAAAAAAAATCTATACTAATTAATTATTTGATTTTTTTCTAAGTTTATTATGTATATATCTTACAAAAATAATTAAATTCTTTTTATATTTAAATTATAATTATAATTATTATTTTTGAATATTTAAGATTTTAAAAATATATATATTTTTTTTAATAATATTAGAATTTATTACTTTCTTTTATAACATTTCAATATATATAGAGAGTTGTTAAATTGTAAAGTAAATTTTAAAAATAAAGTTAGAGACTAAATATGTGTAAAATAAAATTTAAAAAATATTAAATTTTTTAATTTTAAAGTGAATTTAAAAAAAAATGGAGGTGACCCATGAAACGTAATAGTAAAAAATTAAATAAATGAAACCTCAAATGAATTAAAAAAAAAAAAAGAGGATAACTAAGATTTAATTATTAAGTAAATTTAAAAAAATAGAAAAAACAAGTTAGAGTCTTCTCTACATGTAGAACAAAACATAAAAAAAAATGTAGCTACAGCTCTATTCCTCAACAAATCTGGCGAAAGAAGGCCAAAAATTTGATGTACACAATTGGGGTTTTGTATTCTATGGATGTTGTTGGAGACTATGTATTGAGAAGTTAAACCCCAATTCTAGCTTTTTGCCAGAATTGGAGTCCTATTGGACTCAGCCTTATATCGCCACTTTATTGCATGTTACATGTGTCTCTATTTCTTTACTATAATCATAACCCAAAAAGGACCCAATCAATTAAGCGGTGATATTGAGTCTATTATAACGACACTTTATTACATACGTTATTATTTTTTTATTTAACACACATAACGCGTTGTAAATAAGCGTTGATATGATATGCTAAATATAGACGCATCGCGTTAGCAATATTGATATACATTATAAGAATATATTAATAATATGAATTTTTTATTTTTTTAATCTTAATTCAAATAAAATATTTTTACTTATTATGATATACTATGTGTGTGAGGGGAGGGGGGTAGGTAGGTGGGTGCCTTTAAAACTCTATTTTTACAAATATATGATTGTATGATTTGTCAATATCAAAATAAAAGAAACTGTTGGTCCGACTCTCCTTCTACGGGTTTCATTTGATACAAATCGTTAACTATGCATATATAATTGTTTCCATATAATTTTATTTAAGCTAAGTTAAGTGATTGGCGAAGAATTCAGAAGATATATAAACAATCACCGTTGTTGAGCTTCACAAAAAAAAGAGTAAGGTATAAGACATTCTAGATATTAGAGCTCAGTATACCACATAAAAAAATAGAGAATTCATGAGGTACACTACATTTCAAAAAAAAAAAATAGCTTAGGCACGATACATGACATTCTAGAGTCTTGTAGGAATAGTATACCGCATTCTAGAGCACCAATGCATGATATAAATCACTTGAAGAGCTGAGAATTCTTGAGGTATATTGTATCCTAGACCAAGAAGTAAGGTGCACCGCTAATTAAGAAAACACTCGACATACCAAACCTTGAATCCCGGTGCACCGCATATATGAAATTTTCAAATATTATTTCACCATGTAGGATATGAGCTTTAGGGATACTGTCTACTATTTATGTAGGGTATTTCTTTAGCAAAACCAGCCCTTCCATCATTTTAAGCAGTCGAATGATAAACATCAAGAAAAGTTCCCAAGCAATCCAAAGATAAATTGTCCATCTTTCTATTGTATTTTAGGATTGATCTTTGTATTCACCCCCATATAAGTATTGTTAGATTTACCTATTCAAAACCCAGGTTTCCTCTTAATCTAATTAGAGTTATTTTTTTACCTACACTAGGAAAAAATAAGGCTTGTCCTTGTATATAGATTACACAAAAGTTGTAGGATTCGAAGTGGTTGTAACAGGTTTGTGATCTCACTCAGAGAGAAGAGACACAAAGTTTAGCGGAGTCACTTTCAAATCCTACGGTTGAATAGATATTAAGTAGTGAACTAAGCCATTGGAACAAAAAAAATTAAACCATGTGTATTTGTTCTTTACCTACACTTTTGCTTTCCGTATTTATAGTATTTGTTAAATTGTTTCTACCATATTTGTCAAACTTATATCATAAATCTTACTATACTACCTCGTGTTTGATAAATTTTTTCAAAGAGATTTTTAACTAATACTCCCTCTATTCCTAAATAATTGTCCACTTACTAGATATGTAGTTCCAAAATTTGGTTAACAATTTTCAGTTTGTTAGTATTTTTTAATTGGTCCTATTCAAGAAGGATGTAAATATTTGTACTTATAAATGCATCACTTTTTACGAATTTTCTAGATATGGTGGATATCTCCTTATGGTCTGACCCACTTGATTCATCTCCATCGTCTTCAAAAATATCTATTTATCATCTTCTCCGGACTTGTATGTGATCTTATCCATTTCTTCATTATTCATTATTTGATTAGGTTAATAAAAACTTATTTTATGTTTGTCTTTTTTATTTATATAGTATAATATATGCATATGATCATTTATTCTTATTTTTTTATATTTTTGTAGTAGTTTAAAATGTAGTGAACACAAATCCACGCTATCAATCCCTGCTAATAATATAGAGAGGATGCACCGGCAAATGTTTCGGGAGTGGTTTATAGATAAGGTATATCAAAATATACAATTATTTTCAAAGTAATAATTCATTTTTATGGTAGATTTATGCAATGCACAAAGCTGGTGATTCATTAGCTACCACTAAAATGATATCATTGTCGAACACGTCTCATGGTCTGGTTCATAGATACAGTTCATGTGTTGTAAACGGCGTCAAATAGATTACTCGTGAAAAGGGAGAAAAAAGGGTGACTCCGGATTACGGAGTATGTACCATATATAATTGGCACCGTTTTATGGCAAATTAGTTAAGATCGTGGAGGTTATATTCGATAGTGGTTGATCTGTTGTTTTGTTCGAGTGTAAGTGGTATCATACGAGAAATGTGAAGAAAGAACATGGGGTAACCTTTATCAACAGACCTTCCTTTCTTTGGAGGGATGAACCATAAATTTTAATCACGCGAGCCAAAAAAGTGTTTTACATTGACGAGATTAATGCAAGGAAAATACTAAAAAGGTGGAAGGTGTTTGAGAAATCAATGATCGACACAGATGGAATCCCGAGATATGGGGTGCAGAATCACTATCTATTGACAAAGATCCGATCACGATTTCTTTGGTGAACACGAAAACGGATTACTCACGACTAAACTTGACAACTGGTGAGGAGACCAAGCTTGACCCATATTTATTTTGGAATGATTCGTTTATTGATATTGATGAGGAGATATTTGATGACACATAAGACGAGTATGCAGATGAACAATTAGAGAAACCTATAAACATTAATTGTGATGAGAAATTTGTAGGCACGAGTAGTTACAAAACTGATTAGATAAATAATTTATCGTTTTATGTTTTTTTTTAATTTTAGTGTTTTTTTATTCGAATAATAAGATCGTTAAATGTTTTGGTTATATTGTGTTGATTATAATGTTATGATGTATCTTTTAATATGTCCGAAAATGGTTGATAATTATTAGAAAAAAGGAAAATTCATTTAAATTTAACATTAGCGACTACATTGTGGTCGCGTAAAATAACAAAGTAGTCGCTAAAGTTAATAGGTCATTAGCGACTAGTTTATGTGTTAGAACTAGCCGCTAAAGAGGATTTGTCATTAGCAACTACTAATGTAGTCGTGAAAGGCATTAAAATATTTTGTTGGTCTGATTGGACGGCTACTTTTCCCGTCCATGGTCATTAGCGACGACTTAAAATACACGCGATCACACGTGTCGTCGTGAAACAAGGACACCCAAAAGGCGTGGCCTAGTAGCTCTCCACGTGGATCTCATTTGCGATGACTTATTTGTCATTATCTCTCATTTATAAAACCCTCCCGAGCTCATATTCTGTTTCACTTATTAACCTCAAAAATTTCAAAATCGAGAGCAAATTGTTCCCAAGACAAAGTCCGAGCCGAATCTTTGCAAAACATGGAAATTTATTTATTGAAAATTTAACCTTTATTTTCATATTTTGCTTGTTTTTTATTCCTTGATTCTCGCATGGCTTCTTCAACAATCGATATACGATTTCCACATAAAAGGTATGAATTCTAGCTTTTTATTTTATTTTTTTATTTTACCCTTTACATATAAAAAATTGTTGTTTGTATTTTGAATTTTATGATTTCCAAATTTAGTAGAGGTTATTTTAGAATGTTTATTATGTGCATCATGTGTAAATTGTGATGTTATGGTGAATTTTGAAATTAATTTGATGTAGAATTATTTTAAGTCCAAAAATAGGGGTTTTAGGAATTATGCGACGTTTATTGGTATATAATTTGTGATTAATTAGTTGTTTAATTTATAAATCATTAGTTTTAGATTAGTTGTTGGATTTGTTTTTTTTCAAAAACACTTAGTTAAACTTTTTGTAAAAAAATGACTTAAAAGTAATTTTGTGAAATAAAATGACTTAAGAGCAATTTTTGTAAAAAAAGGATTTAAAGGAATTTATAAAAATAAATACTTAAAAGATTTTTTTGTAAAAAAAAAATTTAAGTAATATTTTGAAATATAAGAACCTAAAAGAATTTTTTTTATGAAATAAACGACTCAAAAGCAGTTTTAATAAAAAAAAAAAGGATTTAAAAGGACTTTTTGTAAAAATAAACACTTAAAATAAATTTTTGTATAAAAGAAGTTAGAGTAAATTTTAAGGAAATATAAGGATTTAAAAGAAAATTTTATGGAAAAAAAGACTTAAAAGCAAATTTTGTAAAAAAAAGGATTTAAAAGAAATTTTTGTGCAAAATGATTTACAAGAAATTTAAAAGACAAAATTATAATTTTATATATTTAAAGGATTATAGTGATTTTTTTTATAAATGGACTGGCTTGTTATTTTTTTACTATAGATTCTAACCGGATTTTATTAGTTTTTTTTTGTTTCAAAAAAAAGTTACAAACAAACTCAGGTTTGACCAACCAAACCCAAAAAAAGACGTACACAGAACAACAAACAAAGGACTAACATAGCTAGAACAAAGATCAAAACTAGACAAACTCGAACCGCAACACCTTCCCAAAGTGAACTAGATACGTAGATGCCAGCGAAGTAGCGGGCTTAAACCTCTAAGGGTCAAAAAAACTTGATCTATAAGAAAGACAAACTCAAGCCTCGAAACGAGGGGGAGTAAATCGACTACCATATAACAAACCTCCGTATTTATCAACTTGAAGCAGACTCTCATACAAAAAGTATAAGCTAAGACGATAGTTGCATTAACAATAACGAGAAACCTGATAGCCCTCAGATCAAAAAAATACCACTAGCCCAAGTGATAATAACAAAAACCGAGACAGGAAGGCTGAACGAGGAAACACACACCAAAGATAAAAACATAAACAACGCTTCTCTGGCCAAAATTATAAAATCGCAAGCCAAGGTAGCCAAACAATGAAAGTCTGAACACCAGAATCCTCTACTGAAAGGCAAACACCTGAAGCTTCTAATGTCCGACGCAACTGAATATAATACATTGGCCACAAATGAATCACCACCCGCGATTATACGAATCCTGAAAGAAACAGAGAAACCACAACTACACACAAGACCACAACAGAGCCAGCCATATCACAAACCAACACTAGCGCGGGTCAATAAATTAGAACAACTTATAATCGAACAGAAGAAAAGCCGAATGAACGGCAAACACATGGAGTCTCTTAAGTCGAAACCAACTAAACTAGTAAAATTAAACCCAGAGTGTACCACCACTAGCCGTTAGCGAAGGAGGGCAAATTACGAGGCCGGAATAACCAAAACACAGACTAACACAAGCAAAGATAATGATCCCACAAAACAAACCTACTCGTTGCCTGCAAAATAGACCAACCAAACTGGCCCAGCAAGAGAAAAATACCACCACACTCTCCACCCCAGCCCCCAAATCAAAGCGTCAAAACAAAAAATCCAGAGTCCAGTTCTGATACACATGATACAGCATTACCAAAGCAACCAATATTGAAAATTGAAGATCCCAAACCGCAAGTCTTCAAGAAATTCTTACGCATTGTTATTCTAGTATTGCCCTGGACAGCGCTCTCAAAATGGGGCTTCATTTGGGCTCTATTTTTTAAATAAAATGAACTCAGAGAAGGGATAGGATAACCGAACACTGTGGGGGCCCACGAAGCCCAATATCGACAGGAACATAAGTCATTGTAGCAGTAATGTGCCTTCCAATTATTGTCATGGCGGAGAGGAATAGTGGGAAAAAAATTCTTCTCGGATAAGTTGAGCGGATACGAGGCAATGGAGATAGGCAGAGTGGAGCAAAAGGAAAAAACAGCACAGACCTAATGGAAAAAGGAAAGTAACAAACAAAGGGGAGCAAGGATAGGGGCCGCCACCACTAGCGGGAAGCCACCAGTGACGGCGGCCATTTTAGGGTTAGGGTTGGGCTTCAGATATAAAGAGAGAGAGAGAGAAGGGCAAAGATAATCTTGGTAAGCTATTCAGTTTTACGTAATGTCACTCCCATGATTTTTTTATTAATTTTTAGTATATTTATTTAAATTTATGTTATATTTATTATTTTTGTGATAAAATATTTATTAATCTATTCAACGGATTGTAATATTATAAATTTATTCATTGAGTTGTAATATTTATTTATTAATCATTGTAATTAAATAATTTATTTATACTTTTTTTTGGATAACATGATGTAGTATTTTTATTTAATAATTCAGATTAATATTAGAGGCCGGATGGAATGCCAAGAAACCACGATGGACGGTGATGGAACGGATCCAACACAGAATCCCAACCTAATTTTAGCATTTGCACCCAAGTGGCTGGTATTTAATTTACTTGTAGAATATAAATTTTATCGATTAAAATTTTCAATGTGTATTAAAACAGAAAAACAAAAAAGAAAGCCTAGGTATCCCGCATCCTTCAAAACGGCACTACAAGCCTTGGCTAAATTAGGCCACCCTCTTCCAGTTGACTTCTGTGTTATGGATGACACATGGGACCCTAATTGCGAGTACGGGAAATATGTGGCCCAAGTGGTGGGGATCACGGTGCGAGAGAGAGAGAGAGTGTCTCTATGCTAAAAGAAATGGAGTAACGTACCCGATAAATTGAAACAGTCTATTATCACGCGCGTATCGTTATCTTTAACCTAAATTCATTAATAAAATAGTAATTAATTAATAATTTAGATGCGTGGGTGATTGCTCTTGGTTGAATACATGAGTTTTTTTAATACATGGGTGGAGGCTAAGGGATGATTGGTCAAAAATAGCCGAAAACTTAAAGAAATGTCAGTCAAGGAGGTACAAATAGTGCAAACACTACATGAAGTCATATTATTACAATTTGGTTAAGAACTGGGTGATGTATCGGAGGTGAATCGGAAAAAAAAGATGCGATATATGGGATACTTGTGCTAGTCAAGTATAAAAGTTCGACTTTATTATACTTGTTATTAAATATGTGTAATTAATTTCTTTAAATTATATTGAAATAGAATCAAGCAAAAGTCAATGCGGATCACTGCAAGAGACAAAAGAAGCCTAGTGGAGCTGGATCGAAGAATTATTCCAAACCTCGGGATATAATCTATGAGGTACAAATTTTTTGTAATAAAATATATTAGTTACTATAATGAATTTTTAATATAAATACTTTATTGAACAGAGCAAGTTGAATAAACCAACAAAGGGAATCGTTAGTTTTCATTGATAAGCAGACACATGAAGAGCAACCACTTTCACGTTTGGGTGGTTTTTTCAAGCACATGAGGTACGATGATAATTAGAATGATCAGTGGAGGAGCGAGATGTATAACAAGGCTAATGTGAGTATTTTTCTTTAAATACTTAACTTTAATACTACGTAATGTTTTGAATATTTTTGTATTTGAAATATTTTTATTTAACGTCATAGGATATTCTTTGTGAGAAGCTGAAACAGAAAGTGGCCCAGTCACAAGCTGGGTCATCCGAAGGGCCGTCCTCTACTCCTGATTTACGCTGCAAGAACAAATCGATGCCTTGAAAGAAGCAGCTGAGGAAGACATGGGCCCACCTAAGCGTAGTTGGACGGCCGGAGTGGATCCTTCTACGAAAATAAGCTAGCGTTCCCGAGGAGGACCCATCGAATAAAGAAAATAAGGAGTGGCTTAATATGATGATAGCATCTATTAATGATATTCGCGCAACTCAAGGCCTCCCCCCTTTCGATCCTCTATCGAATAGATCGACTATCTCCACAGCCAGCACACATACCCGCCGTTACACGATGGACCACTTAAATTTGGCTATGGAGTGTAAGAATAATCTGAGGGTCCGAGCTAGTCTTGGCCCATTCCCCCCCCCCCCCCCCCCCCTTGAAGATGAAAGAGAAGAAGAAGGTGTTGATCGGTTTTATGATCTTTAGTATTTTATTGACTGGTTTTGATGTATGTTGACTTTATTTTATGTTTGTATTGACTTTTTAGTCAGTTTTGACTTTTATCTACTTTAATGTTGATTTTTTCTTCAATATTTGATGTTTTTAATTATTTATAAAAATATTTGTATTAATATTAAAATTAAAAAATCAAAATGCAAAATTCAATTTTTTTAAAATAAAATAAAAACACTTTAGCGACTACCTTGTAGTCGCAAAAGAAAGAAAGAAGTAATCGCTAGTTATCTTATTATTAGCGACAACAAAATTGTTATCGATATAGCATATAATATAGCGACTACAATAACTAGTCGCTATTATATGCTATTAGCGACTAGATAACGTAGTCACTAATAATAAGATTACTATAGACTACTTTTGTAGTCGTAAATAAAGTTTGGTCATTCGCGCTACGTCAAAAAAATTGGTCGTGAAAACTATCTTTAACAACCATTTACTAGCGACAAAATATAGGCGACGATATGTAGTCGCTAAATACAAATTCGCACTTTCGCGACTACTTTATTAATCATTAGCGACTACAAATGTAGTAACTAGAAACCGCGCGTGGCACAGTGCGAGGGAATTAACGATTTTTTGTGGAAGAATTTTTGTTCTTGGACCCTTGAAAGATTGAAGGAAAAATTTCAGAATATAAGGAAGACGGTTTAGTCATTTAAAGTCAATATCCTGATAATTTTTTTACTAAGGGTCTGTTTGAAAGTGCTTATCATAGAGTAAAAACACTTTTAAAGTAAAATTAGAAAAAATTGTAATAATTATTTAATAAAATTAAAAATCAATAATCATTTTAGGTGCTTCTTTACAAAGAAATTCAGAACTTAAAACATTTTTCAAAATTTAGAAACATTTTTAAGTGTTTTAAAAAAAACGCTTCTAAACGTGCATTAAAAACCTTACCGTGATAGGATTGTTAATAACTTAAAGAAAAGACCATTCTGTATCTGTCCTTGAGGCCTTTAGGGTTAGAAGATTGGATAGTTCCCTCAAATGGATATAGTGTGAGTGGACATGATACCGAGAAGCAAGTAAAACTAGCAGAAATCATACATAAATTTGTCAACCAATAGATATTGGGCGATCATTGGTTATTGTAACTTCAATTGATATGAAAGAAGATTAATGACTTAGTTTATGACAGAAACTAACAAGTATCAAATGAAGAGTTTTCATGTGACGATGATGGATGTTCAATAGTATTTCAAAGCCCGAAATATATTTAAGAAAAAATCAACTAAAGAGTCGTCCCTTTACGTTTGAAATTTCACATGAGAACACTAATCATCAATAACTGATTATAAATACTCCAAAATTGTATAATTGTTGAACTTTTACCATGTAAATTTAATATCCCACAAGTAACGTGAATTGTTTTTCTAGAGTCATTGCCGTAACATTTATTTTCAAGCGTCCTTTCCAACTATCTGCTCCTCTCCTATGGCATTGACTCGTCCTTTTAGCATGAATTTTTTATGTCTTAATATTTGATGTTATTGGAAAGTCTTCAAAAACTACCTTGTATGGGACATAAATTGTGGCAAATGGACACAACAGAACTCAATAATCTCATTTGGAGTTGCATCAGAAGTACCATCTTTCAATTTCATAAACGCAAAGACGAAGGCATTTCCCTCAAGTCATCATTGGGTATTCTTATAACAGCCACCTAAAAAATAGCTGGATGATTGAACTGATATACTTTCCCGATGTATCCATAGGCATGCTTCACCCGAGGTCACCAATATGAAACCACCCTCCTCTGAAAGCTTCCTCGATTGCTCATAATTCTGTTGCTTCAAATCATAATTTCACCTAGCGTTTTTTCATCTCCAAGGACACTCTTCATTGTGATATCAACATTGTCCAACGCTAAATGTTGGAATCCATGTCGAGTTTTAAACTTTGCTTGTTCATTGGGTGGTACGGAATTCCACCCAGGCTTCCACGTGCATATCGTTCTGTTCCAGGACCATAGCACTCTGTTGGGCCATATTCGTATATGACAGTGAAAACTCTTTAGGAAGTAATGCTGCATCACCAGTGGCGGATCCAGGACAAAAATTGAGGAGGGGCTTGAAATACATGGGGGTTCGGAGGCAACGCCCCCGAAAAAAATATTCTTAAAACGTATAGTAAAGTTGGGTATATCTTTTTATTTCTTTAGTTATTTAATACTAGTACAATATTCACGTAAATATCAATATTAAAATACGTTTTATGTAATCAATGTAAATACTAGTAATACTAATTCCTTCCCTATATACTATGTAGCATAGACTTTTAGAGAGTTTCGATAATGGATTAAATTAAAAGAACCAAAATTTAAGAAACGCGTTAACTATTTTATTTATATGAAAGAAAAAATAAATTCCCATTCAATAATTTACTAATAAAGTTTAAATTCGTATATAAAATTTAATAATTCACATACAATTATCTAAATTCTTATAAAAATATTCAATTAAAAAAATTTACCGAAATTTTTAATTTTTATAAAGACATGAATTGTGGTTGTGAAATAGATCCAAAACTATTTGTAAATTTGATTAAAGTGATGTTTGTAGAGATAATAATGTGCAACTTATATAAAATAAGGTATCAAATAGGGTTAAAACAATTAAAAGACTTACAAAAAATTTTAAAAAAAAATTCTTTAATAATAAATTATGAAAAAAAAAATTCTTTAATAATAAATTATGAAAAAAAAAATTCTTTAATAATAAATTATAAGTATATAGGATAATTTTTTTTTTTTAAAAAAAAAGTGAGGGGGGGGGGCTTGAGCCCCCCCTGGGCCTAAGGTAGGTCCGCCACTGTGCATCACCTACCATTACCGGTACATTTTAAGGAAGATCTTTTTTTACAGTGGCTGGTGTATTTATGATCGTGTTCAATATAGTAGGGGCACCACCCATGTTGGTCACTCGTACTAACAGTATACTATAAAAAATTCCTTTGGCACTCAAATTACTTGTAATTACATTAGTGCCTCCCTGTGCTGCAGCACCCTAAGTAATACACCAACTATTGCAATGGTAAATTGTCACATCATATATATGTGATGGCATTGAGGTCATATCGTTAGAATGAATGACAGTTAGCTAGGGAATTCAGATTAGCTCCTCGATGAGTATAACCCACACATTTCAGGACTGTTGTTGTGCCTGAGGTATAACTAAGTGTGATAGGGTCAAAATCGTCATTTGGGCGCACGATTTCAAACTCTAGGTTTCCCATTGTTAGACGACTCTCATATTTTAAGATATGACTTGCGCTAGAAACACTTGGTAGACATTGATTTAATCAGAAATTAAAATACATGTTTGGAGCAACTTGTTGCTCATTTTGGATAACTAATGCATCTTTTGTGATTCCAAGAACTGGAAATCCACAAATAGAACTTTTGAAAGAATCAAACAATGTTGATGTCTCTTGATCTTTGTTTAGCATACACAGAACTCCTCCAGCTATTGGTACTTCGAAATGTAACTCAATGGAGTCAGGATAATTAGAGGCCAACAAGGCAACCTATATGAGAATAAGAAGAAAGTTAGTGTGTCTTGATATTCCAACTTCAAAAGTGATATTAAAAGAAAGTAGGGATATAACACCACAAACTAAGTCTAAGCTTAGGAAAGGAATAACACAAATCTCATATCACTACTTCTACTTCACGTTTCGTGTAACTAGACCTCTAGTTACCTCTAGCGACCGCTTGGTGTAGTCGCTAGAACCTGCCTTTAAGCGGCCACCAATGGCCGCTCAATGTAGGCAAGCAATTAAAAAAATAACCAAACTTCTTTACCGACTAGAAGAACTACCTCCAACAACCATTTTTTTGTCACTAAAGGTGTAAACCTTTACCGCCTACTATGGTGGCGGGTAAAAATCCTTTTCAAAATTTTAGTAGGCCAAATTTGGCGGGTCAATTTTAGTGATAACATTTAGGGGTTGATTAATTATTAATTAGTGACCAATTAGTGGTTTTTAGAGGTATACACTTTTACCGACCACTTGTTTGACCGGTAAAATATCTACCTAGTTTTTTGCAGGCAAATTAGTCCGCCAATTCAAATTACATGGCTTTACTTATCACTTATTTACCCTTTAGCGGTCACTCGGTGGTCCCTAGAGGTTTAGAATATTATAAAACCTAGAAACGGGTTCCTATTTCATTTCACCATTAACAAAATATTCTCTGTACCATCTGATCTTCTCTGTAACTGTTACTGTTACCCTCGCCGCGGCCACCTCTTTTTGCCACCCCTAATCCCGTTGTCAACACTTATTCCTTCTCCACCAATTACTCCATTTCAGTAAAGTAATTACTTAACATTATATATGTGTGTATTTTTGTTTAATTTTGATTTATGTATGTATTTTTTATTTAATTTTAATTTATGTATTTAGGTACTATTTAATTTATTATCCAAATCAATTGTTTTTATATGTTTGATCCTACAGTATAGAATTTTGAATGATTAAGGGCTAAAGTGGTGAATTCTAGTACAGTTATAGTGTAATTAATTTGTTGTATATAGTTGTATTTTTTTTGGGAAGTTTCAAAACCTTGAAGGGTTTTTTGCAATTTTCGAATTATGTTGGGATGTGTAGTGTAAATTCTTAAATTTTAGGATAGGGTTAAATGATACATTTGATTTACTTAGATTCTATGCAAAGGTAGAAAATTCAAAGGTAAAAATAATAATGTCAAAACTTTGGGGATTTTAAGGGATACTTTGAATTTTTAAATGAATTTTTAGTATTTTACAAAATTTTATGGGGTTTAAATAATTTTTAAAAAATTGGGTTTTTTTAATAAAGTATAAGTTTTTAGCTATTTTTTAGATTTTTATTAAAATTTAGGGGGTTAAAATGTTATTTTTGAAACATTGAGGAAGATGAGGGGGTTAAGATATAATTTGAAGATTGTAGTGAATTTTTAGCATTTTGTGATAGTTTAGGGGTAAATTACTTTTTAAGAAACTTTGAGGGAGGTGAATAAATCATAAGGTTTTAGTTAGTTTTTAGATATTTTTGAAAGTATATGGGTTAAAATGAAATTTTTGAAACTTTAGGGGTGAGTGTTAAAAGATAATTTGAAGAGTTTAGAGAATTTTTAACATTTTGCGAAAGTTTGGGGGGTTAAATTGCTTTTTAAGAAACTTTGGGATGCTTTTTGAATAAATTAATAGGTTTTGGTTATTCTTTTGATATTTTAGAATTTTTAGGGTGTTAAAATGTTATCTTTGAAACTTTGGGTGTTTATGAGGTTAATTTAATGGCATTGGCATTAGAGAATTTATAGCATTTTGTGAAAGTTTAGGGGGCTAAAATAATTTTTAAAAAAGGAGTAGTGTCCAATTAATAATAAAAAAAAGTAAAATATTGTTCAATTATCTACAACCAAAATAATAAGAGCAATCACCTAAAAAATATCACTCGTGGATCCTCGATGGTCCAATCATGCGAGAGAGAGAGAGAGAGAGAGAGAGAGAGAGAGAGAGAGAGAGAGAGAGAGAGAGAGAGAGAGAGAGGGAGGGAGGGAGGGAGGGAGGGAGGGAGGGAGGGAGGGAGGGAGGGAGGGAGGGAGGGAGGGAGGGAGGGAGGGAGGGAGGGAGGGAGGGAGGGAGGGAGGGAGAGAGAGAGAGAGAGAGAGAGAGAGAGAGAGAGAGAGAGAGAGAGAGAGAGAGAGAGAGAGAGAGAGAGAGAGAGAGAGAGAGAGAGAGAGAGAAACAGTATGATTGGGCCACCCAAGATTCACATTATGAGTGATTTTTGGATAATTGTTTTTTAGGTGATACATAGCATTACTCAAATAATAATGACCAATTAAAATAAAAACATGTCTAATTACTAAAAAGCCCATAAGCAATACTTCCACTGATCCATAGAATTTGTCCACTTACTAAAAATAAAATTTTAAATGTATTGTCTAATTAAAATTTCAAGACATTTTTTTCTACTTTTCTAATATTACTCTTATTAAAATAATGAAATTTATATTTCCAATACATATTTAAAATATTAACATAATTTATTAAGAGTAGTTTTATAATGATGAATGTAATTATTATGTTTTTTAATATATATATTAGGAGTAGCGTAATATTTTTTGAGCTCCATATTTCTTTTCTTTTTTTTGTCAAGAGAAAACTACAAATTAAGAGAAAACAAATCTATCCATCCAACTAAAAAATTCCAGCATATTCATAGGCTGACACAACGAAATGTCAACCCTTCTTCTTGCAAGCTTAGCAGCTTTGCCGGCCAGACAAATGAAGTCCCCTTTACAATGTATGACTTTTCATGATGGAAAACGTTTAAGCCAGCTGAGAGTTTCGCTAACCATTGGTCTGATTCTCCAATTGGAAGCCCCACCATTAGTAGTACCTTGAACCCCCTCAAGGTTATCGGAGTAGAAAGAGCAATTCCAGTACTTGAGATCCGCGGCAGATCTCATGGCCTGAGGAATGGCCCATGCTTCACCTTCCGTGCTCGAATTAACTCTCGCTCTTTTAACCACCTTATGTTTCACTATCCCCTCTTTGGTAATGCTGATCGACGCAATGCCCGCCGGTTCCCAATTGTTAGTAAAATATGCATCGTTCATCCATATGAAGTCGGCGTCATCATCAAGTAATGGGTTCGGGATATCCTTCACTTGGCTGTTTTGGCTCGGATCGTAATTCCTGCCTTTCGAATTTCCCTTATCGAAAAGTTGTTTCAGTATCACTTTCGTATTGCAGTTTATTTCGTATATATTCCAAGGTTTTTTATCATAGAAACCTTTCATTCTATCTTTCCAGATGTTCCATATTATGATAAGCACCGTAGCCGTGACTAATTTCTTATCCCATCCATTCCTAGAGTAGTTATCAATTATGTTTTTTATCGACTCACTCACTGAACCATCCCATTTCTCATCAATTTTAATCTGTAGTTGTGAGTTTGCCCAAACACCAACACTAAAAGGGCATTTAATAAACATATGTGTGCAGGATTCCTCTTCTCTTTCACACCATTCACAGACATCATTATCACTACACTTCCTTTTCTTCAGGTTACTTTTAGATGGAATTGCATTATTATGTATCTTCCAGATGAAGTTCCTAATTTTCAGGGATAAGTTAGAATCCCATATGATCTTCCACAATTCATTATCATTACTTTCCCCAATCGTTGAGGATTCTCCTTCCTTGTCCAATTCTTTTTGTACCAGTCTATGATACCCAGATTTAGTCAAATACTCACCATTTTTCGCCTCCGGCCATATTAATTTATCCTCTTTTTCAAGTTGAAGAATCGGAATTTTCCTTATGTCCATTAGATCCCTTGGTGTATAAAAGTCTTTAAGAATATCATAATTCCAATTTGTAAGATTATAGTTAAAGCACTCAGCCAATTTCTCTATTTTGCAGTTTTTAGGTTTTTCAAACTTATAGCCTCTTTTAATCCAAGAGTCATTCCAAATGTTAATTGTAAGACCATTACCGACTTGCCATATGCATTCATCTCTGAGGAAGCACAGTCCTTTATAAATACTTGCCCAACTCCAGGATCTTTTTTTTTTATCTTTGCATCCCACATGTTACTATTCGGATAATAAATTCCTTTTAGCACTTTTGCAACTAGGGAGTCTGGATTATGTAAAATTCTCCAAGCTTGTCTTCCAAGTAGAGCTATATTCATTTTCCTGAAATCACGGAAACTAATTCCCCCTATTTTCTTTGCTTTCGATATTCTTCCCCATTTAACCCAGTGAATTCTCTTTTTGTCTCCTGAATTCCACCAGAAGTTGGCAACAATGGAACTAAGTTTCTTGCACAAAGTTATAAGAAACTCAAAAATGGACATGGCATAGTTTGGTATAGATTGAAGCACTACTTTGATTAAGATCTCTTTTCCACCATCCGAAAGTAATTTTGCTGCCCAGCTTTCGGCCTTTTCCAAGATTTATCAACTATATAATTGAGATTCTCCCTTTTTGATCTTTTTAAAGACATTGAATACCCAGATATTTACCCATAGAGTTGGTAAGTTCTAGGTTTAATCTGCTCGCTATACTTTGAGCTCCATATTCATAATTGATAAATTGGTAGATTTCTTCATCACATGTTGAAGAGAAGGAAAAAGATGTGCAAAAAAATAGCAACGCTGGGTTGTCAATGAATGCATAGTTTCATGCAATTTTTTTCTGTAAAACTACTATCTTCTTTTGTTTTTCTTTGGTTTTGAAGTTTCAAAACTTTAATTCTAAATCTGGGTTGATTTTGTTGATAAGGAAGTAGCATCAGAATTAGGGGGTGTTTGTTTGCACTTAATGAGATCTTAATCTGATTCATTAAGACACTAGATTAATAAGACTATTTGTTTTTACTGGCCAATTAAGATCTGAATAGCTCTTAACTGGTCTGTTTCTTTAAGATTTAAAACCAAGTCTGATTCATTCAGACCCTACCTCTTAACAGAATAATATCTATTTAGCTTTTATTCAGCATTCAGCACTTATCACTAAAAAAATCAAACAACACCTTAGTATAGGGTCTTTAGAGAGTGTCAACTGATTTTAAAGGAAAGGAAAAAGATGCTGAAAAGATTATTATTCCCAAAAGCATTGTTTTCTGCATATCATGCTCATAGATTATTTTAGATCATAGAGTCATGAATAAGATTATAATTATAGTTGCAGTAACCTATTTTAAAAATATAATGATTGATGACTATATAACTTGTGAAGGATTATTGAAAAAGGTAGTTGAGTATGTATAAAAAGAAAACCCCACTTTAGAAGATGGGATTACAAAAACTTCTACAATCTTGTAGTTATTGGTTGTGTTGGTTATAGTGGATGTTTATGAGAAGGAGTTGGAAATACCCCTCCTTCATGATCTTCCCAAACGTTAATCTTCAGTTTGCTTTTTACATTGTATTTTATCTTCATTTTTAACCTCAGTTTTTTTGACTAATTGGGTTGTTCCTTTGAGTAACGATATATACCATCCAAAGTCATATCATCTAAATACCACCCAATGACGTGGAGTGAATTGGTTGGTTAACAATCGTTAATCTATTTATTTTCTTGATAAATTAACGATTGTTAACCAACCCATTCACGTCACGTCATTCGGTGGTATTTAGGTGGTATGATTTTGGATGATATATATCATTACTCTATTCCTTTAGTGTCGACATTTTCTATATCTGGCATTCTTAAATTATTTATTTGTTGGACCACGAATACTTATTTTGTAACAGAGTTTGGATTCAATAATATTGTCACAAATATATTATAAATTGTATCTTATTTGTTGTTATATTTGCTTATAAACATACTATAAGAGTCATTAATCTATAAATACTTATTAAAAAACTTGTTATGACCATTGTGATGCCAGTTATGAGATAATAACAACTAAGCCTATACATAAACAAATATTTTTGTATATTGAAAAATATAAAAATTAAATTAATTTTTTGTATTCTATAACACACAATAATACATAACTATTTTTGTTCAAAAATTGTAAAGTAGTGTATTTTAGTAATACAAAAACAGAATTATACGTATTATTAGAGTACACAAAAGACTTTTGTGTTTTACTAGAATACACAAAATCAGATACAGAAAGGGGTTGGACTGAAGAGAATTTATGATTTTGTGTATATATGTAATACACAAAATCAAGGGTTGGATTGAAAAGGAATCCGTGATTTTGTGTATATGTGTAATATACAAAATTATAGACAGATAGGGATTGAATTAAAAGGGAATATGTGGATTTTAAATTTTGTGTAATACTGGAAAAACAAAAATCAATAGTATTGTGTGTTCATGCAACATACAAAATCATAGAAAAAAGAATGACTAATATGATGGGATATGTGAATTTGTGTGGTCTTAGTATACATAAAATTGTGTTTTATGTTTATTGGAACACAAAACATAGCTGAGAAAGAAAAAAATGACTAATATGATGGGATATGTAACTTTAGCGTTGGATACCCTAAATAAGAAAAATCTAAAACCCTAAAAATAATAATAGGCAACGCCCAATTAATTACACGGAGTGTGTAACAATTCCCAATTAATTACAATTTCAACTTAATTCCTATTAAGCAAAGATTACAAAAATACACATAGGCTTATTAATTAATTACTTTAGTTATAATGGTTATTATTTATTTATTTTCATTTTTAACTTTTTTTTAATTTTTTTTTTCGATTTTTTTTTACTGTGTTTCATGAATTCACAATTTTAAGATTTGTGAGTTGCAGGAACAAACAGAATTGGAACAATCAAAATCAAGCTTTTTGTATTCCAGGAATACACAAATTTGAGATTTATGTGTTGCATAAATATACAAATCTGAAATTTGTGTTCTAGGAATACACAGTTCTGCGATTTGTGTGTTCAGGAATATACAAGATTAGAACAAATAAAATCAAGTTTTGTGTATTCCATAAATACATAAATTTGATTTTTATATGTTTCATAAATACACAAATCTGAGATTTGTATATTTCACGAATACACAATTATGCGAATAAGGTTCAAATCAATACTATCGCTCTACACACAGGTTGTCGAGATTCAAGGTAAACCTTAACTGGGTAGGTTGAAGGAAACCTGATAAACTTAGGTGCTGTTTGATTTTTTCTAAGTGATAAAGTATTAAAGTATTCAAAACTAAATAAGCTTATTATGTTACAAGAGAATCTGATTTAGTTTAATATATTAAAATGAAACATATCCATTAAAAGTTATTAAGTGCGCAATATATTCTCTTTGGTTGAAAATTTTAATAAAACATTCTAATTTAGAGTCTATTAAAAACAAATAATTTTATTAATTCAATATCTTAATAAAATAAATTAATATCGTACAAACAAACCACGTTTAACTTAGTCTATAAATTGCACTATTCTCTTAAAATATCAATTGTATTTTGATTAATATGGTGTTCATACAATAGATTAAGTACGAAAATAAGCCGATAAATACAACATTTATAATCTACTATAACAATGGAAGATATCACTAGTAAATGACAACGAAGCAATTCAAGCACCCACCATCATCGAAATCGAATGATCGAATAAAGACAAGCCAGCCATAATAGATATAGATCTAGGTAGAGAATGCATAAAAAAGTCAATTATTTATTATAAAATCTTTTTAGATGAGCACAAGACTAGAGAAGATGAGCACCCGACTAGAGAAGGTTCACAAGAGATCACAAGAAGACAAAAGCATTTGCATATGGGATTGATAATTATAGTGATTAATGATGTAGCTGAATTAAGTATACTAATCCATATTGATTTCATAAGCTCCTCGTGGGATAACAACACGAATATGGGAGCATATCTCGCTAGGATGTCTCCATGAAATATTGTGAATCTGTAAACAATAAGCATTGGCGGCCTGCTTTTATGGCTCCAATCCAGTTGCCGCGTACGTTATAGAAACCATGGTTGACCATAAGAAGCTGAATAAATCTCATCTGTGAATCTGTATATAAGTTTATTTTTTATTTTTGTGGACAAATTTTTGGGAAATTCGATTTGTAACTTTAAAAGTAATAATTTATCCTCAGATGTAATGAAAAAAAAAGTAATAATTTATTAATATCTGCCTCTTTTTTTTATACATGAGAGGCTATAATAGCCGATAAACACTAAAAGGATTACATATAGAACAAAAGTCCTTATTAGCTAAACTAGTACAACTCTAGCAGTTGCACAACCACTTCTGTCTCTTGTAATCAACTTCTAAAGATACTCAGGCAGATCAATAAACGTCACAGGTTGACTAGCCACTAATGCCCCTTCCTTTGCTAGCTTATCAGCACAAAGTTTTGCTTCCCGGAAAATGTAATTAACCTCGATATTAGGAAACTTACTCAGCAAAGCACAACACTCTTTAAAAATTGAAACGTAACGACTACCTAAGCTCCCACCGCCCTTCACTAGCGCGTGGATCTTCCCCGAGTCTATCTCGTAGTGAGTAGAGCTCCCACCGCCCTTCACTAGCGCATGGAGCTCCTCCGAATCTGTTTCAGTTACCAACTCAGTATAACCATTATTACAAGCCCATTTGAGACCAAAATGTAGTGCTAATAACTCCGAAATAAATGGTGATACAACCAAGCATGCACCCAAAAAGCCGGAATTACACGCATCGTATTTATCCCTTATTATGCCACCAATACCTGCCAACTTTTTCGCACAAAAGAAGCTTTCATCGATGTTTAACTTGAAACCCGTATTAGGCTTCATCCATTTTTTTTTTCTTTTTTTTTGGACATTGGGCTTCATCCATTTGACCATTACATTACTAGCCAACTTAATTAATCCACCATCAACCGACTTACCCCACACTAGAATAAAGCTACTAGCTAGAGAGAAAATGTCCCTTTTGAGTTCCGATACATGGGGTATAGTAGACCTCTCATCAAATACAATTAGGTTTCTGTTAACCCAAATAGTCCATAGCGCAGCTACATAAACATATGGTCACTCTATTCCGTCAATTCGTGCCTTAGATCGAAGATGGCCTTCAACCCAGGCTTTAACTCCTCTCGAACCATCATCCAACCTCGGTGCAGTAGCGGAAGACCAGTTTCCTTGCTGCAGATTTCCATTAGATAGAGATATATATGACACCATTCGTCCAAAAAAATAATATATATATATATATATATATATATATATATATATATATATATATATATATATATGACACTATCTAAAGACTAAAAAAAAGATCTTTCTTTCATAATAAAATAGGAATTTTATATTTTACAAATGTCAGATTTAATTGTAATTGTCAAATTAAATAAATTTTAGTTTATTCGTACACAATATATTATAATTAATAGGAAGTAAAGTTCTGTATAATGTATCTATACAAACAACACACTTATCGTGTATTTTTTGCACACAAATATAGAAATACAAAATATATTTCTCTTTTTATTATTCTATCGTTGTATCAGATTAGCCAAGGAGCTTTGTTCTTCCTTGAGCTTTTATTATCCGCCATTAATGGCTTCCTTCAACTCTTAAAATAGCTCCGCAACTAATAATCGATCATGTCTTCCGCTTTGCTTCTTAATGGCGTCGTCGTCTTTGATTTCGCCCTCTATTACTTCAACTGCTTCGATTCCACCTAGCCTATTGTTGCTACGTCAAAATTGGTGTAGTCTTGTTCAAATCAAGCTCGACTCTGTAAATTACGTTCTATGGAGATCACAACTTGAAACTGTTTTAGAATCTCATGCTTATCATATGTTAATGGTTCTCGTCGTCAACCAGCTGCTTCAGGTCCATTGTTTGATATTTGGTTGATTGAAGATCAACAGTTAAAGGTATCACTTCATTCATCTATGATTCCTTCGATTTTAGCTCAAGTTGTTAAACTTCCTCATGCTTTTGATGTGTGGAATAAACTTGAGGAGATTTTTGTTTCACAATGTCGAATTCATATACATCAACATAATGAAATTATGTAACATTAAGAAAGGGGATCGTAGTATGACAACTTATTTAGCTGAGATTCAAGAGATTTGTGATGGATTAGAAACAGCTTTTTTATCTCTTGCACTTGAGGATATTATTATGTATACTTTACGAGGTTTACCAAATGATTACAATCAATTTAAATCGAGTATTCGTATATCTAATGCTCAATCTTCAACACTGAGTTTCCATTCTCTTGGGAGTTTACTTGTTTCTGAAGAATTACATATGAAGATGGGTGAATCAAATGAGCCTTTGCTTCTTCTCATATGGCTCTGTTTTCACCATCTCAGTCATTGAACAATTCTTAACAATCAGCTTCTTATTCTCCTCGAGGACGTGGTTATTCCTCTAGAGGTCAAGGTTACTCTTCTAGAGGTCGAGCTCATGGATCATTTCATAATAATACTTCCTCTTCTAATAATGACTCATCTCACTCTGGTATGAACTCTTATAGCTCCAATGTACATACATGTCAAATTTGTTTAAGGTATGGCCATTCTGCTATTGACTGTTGGAAGAGAAATGATTTTGTGAATTTTTCATCACCTAGAGCTCAAAATAAAACTGCTCTCATGGCAAATTCACAATCATATACTAATTATGATCCAGAATTATGGTATTTGGACTCAGGGGCTAATGGTTATTTTACCTCGGATTTGAGTCTGCTTCAACATCACTCATCTTATCATGGAACTGGTGTTGTTGCCGTTGGAAGTGGTCAAAATCTTGATATTGCTAATGTTGGGACTAGTAAGCTTCACACACCTTCTTCTTCTTTTGTATTACAGTCTGTTTTACATGTACCTTCTATATCTTCAAATTTGCTGTCTATTTCAAAAGTCACTAAGGATAATAATTGTTATCTTTTGTTCAAATCTAACTATGTGTCAATTGATTCTTCCATTTCACATAATTTGTTGTTTCAGGGACCCTATAAAGATGGTCTCTACTCAGTCTCTTTCAATTCAAGTGTAAAATTACCTCATTGCCAGTCGCCTTCCTCATTCAAATGTCTTTCCTCAAATTTTATCTCTTCTACAGCAAGTCTATGCCATCTCAGATTAGGTCATCCATCCTCTATAGCTACAGAATCTCTTTCCTCTCTTTTACAAACTAGAGTTTCCTTTTCTCAACTTGCGTGTAATGTGTGTGCTATTTCTAAGAGTCATAAATTGCCCTTTACTTTATCTAGTACAAAGTCTGTTGCTCCTTTAGATTTAATTCATAGTGATGTATGGGGTGCATCACCTATCAGTTCTTGCTCTGCATATAAATACTATGTTGTTTTTATTGATGATTATATTCGTTACACTTGCATTTATCCTTTAACTCATAAGTCTCATGTTTGTCAAATTTTTCAAATCTTTTACGCTTTGATTCATACTCAATTAAACCTTAAAATAAAAAAGTTGCGTTCTGATAATGGTGGAGAATATATAAACAATTTGTTTACCACTTTTTATCAATCTAATGGCATCATTCATGAAACTTCTTGTCCTCATACACTAGAACAAAATGGTGTTACAGAGCGCAAACATCGCCATTTGATTGAAACTACTCAGTCTCTTTTATCGCATAGTTACACACCTCACAAATTTTGGCTTGAGGCCTTAGCTGCAGCTATATATCTTATTAATATATTACCTATACCTGTTCTTTCAAATTCTTCTCCATTTCAGGCTCTTTTTCAAAATACTCCCTGAAAGTCCTAGAGGGGGGTGAATAGGATTACTAATAAGATTAATGCCTAATTAAAAATTCTTTTGGACAATTATAAGTTTAAGAGAAAACTTCTAAGTCAACTAATATATCAAACACTTATGGGATCATGCAAAGGATAAGTTAGAGGTTCGATATATAAGTTTAACAAGTAAATCGACTATCTATTCTCTTACAAACTTAGAGGACCAAAGTTTGATAAATAAGATAAGCAATATCACAATATTCATACTAGCTATTCATGTAGGCATATTATCAAACATATTAAGTGCGGAAAGTAAATAGCGTAGGGATAGAAAGATACACACGATTTATAGTGGTTCGGTTTCCTTACATCCACTACCTAAGGAAGCCTCCTTAGGATTTCAAGCTTTTCACTAAGCTCCCGTGTCTCTCTTAACCGGGTCGAGAACACAATAACCCTTACAACCTCTTCGATAACACGAAGGACAACCTCTTCGAAACCACGAAGGAAACTCTTGTGTAATCACAACACAAGGAAACCGAGTATACTCCCGATACTCAAATTCTCTCTTAACCTATCTATTACAAGAACTAGAATTAAGAGGATAAATACAAAGTGTTTAAAGGGTGAAACAACTTTGCTAATGAACTCCTAAACAGATGATATAACTATAAGCTTAAAACTTCTCTTGAGTAGATAATAACTTTGAAACTTCTTGGATTAACTTCTTAATTGAGTGGATACAACAATGTATAGCTCTTGACACCTTCTTGGATGATAACAATTAAGCCCCTAAGTGTATATGGGTTGAAGGTGTAGTTGTAGCCTTGAAAGACCTTCAATTTATAGCTGCAAATGCTCCCAACGGTCATAAGATTTGTCTCCAACGGATATATTAATATCCCCAACGGATATATGCCTTTTGTCTTCATTTTGCTGCAGAAAACCCTAATCTGCGGTGCACCGCGGGTCTCGTGCGGTGTACCGCATGAACTCTCGCTTATTGCTCATTTTCTAGTCCCGGGGTAGCCATGCTCCGTGCCCTGGTCCGCACATCTGCGGTGTACCGCACCCAAGGTCCGGTGTACCGCACCAAAGGTCTAAAACATCTTCTTGTGAGTATATCTTTTACTGTGATGCTCGGATTAGAAAACCTTCTTCACGAGAGTTGTAGAGAACATCATTCTTATAAACTTTGTAGTTGATCATTAAAGCTAATTCTCAATGTACACAAAGATAAGGTTAAAACTATTTGTATGAGAATTAGTTTCTTAAGATAAAACATAAAGCTTTGATCTAAATGATAAAGAATGTGTTTTTGATGAATTAGAGTGCAAGATAGAATATGTATAACAAGAATAATTAGCACACTAAACACAAGAGGATTTGTCACATTAAAACAACCTATTAAGGGAGGCTATATGCCAACACTCCCTCTTACTTGCATCTTTGAGTTTTTGGATGCTTGTGTTACCCTTGGTTGCGCCCCTATACTTCAAACAAGTTAGCTCCACTTTCGAAACCTTGTGTGTTTCTTGGTTATTGTTTTCATAGCAAAGGTTACAAAGGCTATGCTTTGAATTCTAAAATGATGTTTATCTCCCGTCATGTAGTATTTAATGAATCTTTTTTTCCCTTCCAGGACTCTACTCTTTCTAGTGTTTCTACTATTGAGTCTTCCTACTCTAATTATGTTGATCTTTTTAATTCTTCCATTAACCCAAATGCCTTGAGTTAACCTTTTGATCCTATTATTTCTTGTTCTGAGTCTATGCCACCTTCTACTAATACTACTGATCATACTCCTCAAAATACAGAGTCTCGATCCAATTCTACTATATTATCTTCTATTCATCATATGTCACACGTCGTCAAACTGGATCTCTTAAACCATCTTACAAGTGTCAGTCAGTTGTTTTACATCCTACAATTCTTGAACCTACTACCTATAAAGAGGCTGCTAAGTCTCAACATTGGCTAAAAGCTATGACTGCTGAATTTGAGGCTCTTCATACACAACAAATATGGGATTTGGTTCCTGCTCCTTTTGGTCGAAGTCCTATTTCATGTAAATGGGTTTATAAAATTAAGAGAAATGCAGATGGTTCCATATCTCGCTACAAATCTAGGCTTGTGGCTCGTGGTTTTCTTCAAGAGTATGGAATTGATTATAATGAAACTTTTAGTCATGTGGTTAAACATCAGACTATTAGAGTTGTCTTGTCACTTGCAATATCTTATGCTTGGAACATTCATCAATTAGATGTTTCAAATGCATTTCTACATGGAGTATCAGATGAAGATGTTTATATGACTCAACCAATGGGTTTTGTTGATCCACGGTTTCCTTCTTATGTATGTAAACTAAAAAGACCCCTTTATGGTCTAAAACAAGCACCTAGAGCTTGGAATCAGTTGCTTACTATATTTCTTGACTCTCATGGATTTGTTGTTTCTCCATCTGATTCATCTCTGTTTATTTGTAAAAATAATGAATTAATTAACTATTATATTAGTTTATGTGGATGATATTTTAGTTACATGTGGAGATACTTATGGTATTCAGTCTATTATTACAGCCTTGAAGAATCGCTTCTCCATGAAAGACCTTGG